>JAAGEH010000286.1:30965902-31076814 GCA_011751065.1 Lasiurus cinereus | reverse complement strand
CCACCTACTTTATTCTTCTTTCTCAGAATTGCTGTAGCTATTCATGGTCTTTTTTTGTTCCAGATGAATCTATGAAGAATTCTTTCTAGGTCTGTGAAATATGTCATTGGTATTTTAATGGGTAGTGCATTGAATCTGTAGATTGCTTTAGGTAATATGGACATTTTAATGATGTTGTTTCTCCCAATCCATGAGCAGGGTATGCTCTTCCATCTGTTTACATCTTCCTCTATCTCTTTTTTCAGTGTCCTGTAGTTTTCTGCATATAGGTCTTTTACCTCTTTAGTTAGGTTTATTCCTAGATATCTTAATTTTTTTGGGCCAATGGTAAATTGGATTGCTTTTTTAGTCTCTCTTTCTATATTTCACTATTAGTGTATAGAAATGCCACAGACTTCTTAGCATTAATTTTGTATCCTGCTACATTGCCGAATCAATTAATTAAGTCAATTAGTTTTGGAATGGAGTCCTTTGGGTTTTTTATGTACAATATCATATCATCTACAAATAAGTACAGCATTACTTCTTCTTTTCCAATTTGGATGCCTTTTATTTCTTCTTCTTGTCTAGTTGCAATGGCTAATACTTCCAGTACTATGTCGAACAGGAGAGGTGAGAGTGGGCATCCCTGTCTTATTCCTGTTCTTAGGGTAAATTGTTTTACTTTTTGCCCATTGAGTATGATATTAGCTGTGGGTTTATCATATATGGCTTTTATGATGTTGAGGTATGATCCTTCTTTTCCCACTTTGCTAAGAGTTCTTATCAAGAAAGAGTGTTGGATTTTGTCCAATGCTTTTTCTGCATCAATTGATTTGACTATGTGATTTTTATCTCTCAATTTGTTTATGTGATGTAACACATTTATTGATTTGTGGATATTGTACCATCCCTGCATTCGTGGGAAGAATCCTGCTTGGTCATGATGTATGATCTTTCTGATGTACTGCTGGATCCAATTTGCTAGAATTTTGTTGAGGATTTTGGCATCTTTGTTCATGAGAGATATTGGCCTATAATTATCTTTCATTGTGTTGTCTTTATCTGGTTTTGGTATTAGGGTGATGCTAGCTTCATAGAAGGTGTTTGGAAGTATTCCTTCTTTTTTAATATTTTTGAATAGTCTGAGGAGGATAGGTATTAATTCTTCCTTGAATGTTTGGTAAAATTCTCCTGTGTAGCCATCTGGTCCCGGGCTTTTATTTGCTGGAAGCTTTTTGATGACTGCTTCAATTTCTTCCATAGTTATTGGACTATTGAGATGTATGTCTTCCTCCTCATTGAGTTTTGGAAGGTTATATTTTTCTAGGAAAATGTCCATTTCTTGCAGGTTGTCCAATTTGTTGGAATAGAGTTGTTCATAATATTTTTTAACTATCTTTGTATTTCCACAGGGTCTGTTGTTATTTCTCCTCTTTCATTTCTGATTTTGTTTATTGGGTCTTCGCTCTTTGCTTCTTGGTGAGCCTGGCTAGAGGTCCATCAATCTTGTTTATTTTTTCAAAGAACCAGCTCTTGGTTTTGTTGATCTTTTGAATTGTTCATTTGGTCTCCAAGTTGTTTATCTCTGCTCTAATCTTCACTATTTCCTTCCTTCTGAGTACACTGGGCTTTTCTTGTTGCTCTCATTCTAGCTCTTTGAGTTGTAGGTTTAGGTAATTTATTACCATCGTTTCCTGTTTTTTGCAGTAGGCTTGTAGGGCTATGAAATTCCCTCTCAAGACTGCTTTCACTGTGTCCCATAAATTTTGTATTGTTGTGTTGTCATTGTCATTTGTTGCCATGATGTTTTTTATTTCTTCCTTGATCTCTCTGGTTACCCAGTCGTTGTTTAATAGCATGCTGCTTATTCTCCATGTGTTTGATTTCTTTCTATTTTTTTTATTATAGTTGATTTCCAGTTTTATGCCACTGTGGTCTGAGAAAATGCTTGATTTCTATCTTCTTGAATTTGAAGAGACTTTTCTTATGACCCAACATATGATCTATCTTTGAAAATGACCCATGTGCACTGGAGAAGAATGTATATTGTGTGGCTTTGGGGTGAAATATTGTGAAGATGTCAATTAATTCCATGTGGTCTAGTGAGTCATTTAGGATTGATGTTTCTTTGTTGATATTTTGTTTAGAGGATTTGTCGAGTGGTGACAGTGGGGAATTAAAGTCTCCTACTACGATTGTATTGCTGTCAATATCTCCCTTAATATACTCCAAGAGTTTTTTTTTTATGTATTTAGGTGCTTCTATATTGGGTGCATATATGTTTACCAGAGTTATTTCTTCTTCTTGGATTGTTCCTTTTGGTATTATGAAGTGGCCTTCTTTATCTCTTATTATGTCCTTCACTTTGACATCTAATTTGTCAGATATAAGTATTGCAACCCCAGCTTTTTTTTCATTTCCATTTGCCTGAAATACCATCTTCCTTCCCTTCACCCTCAATCTGTGTGCATCTCTTTTCCTGAGGTGGGTTTCTTGCAGACAGCAGATATATGGATCATGTTTTCTTATCTAATCGGTTACCCTATGTCTTTTGATTGGAGCATTTAATGCGTTTACATTTAAAGTTATTATTGATAGGTACCATTATCTGTTGCCATTTTTATCCTTACCACCGCGTTCCTTCTTCGCTTTCTCTTTCTTTGTATTACAGCAGACCCTTTAACATTTCTTGCATTGCTGGTTTGGTCGTAATATACTCCCTTAGTCCTTTTTTTGTCTGTGAAGCTTTTAATTTCACCTTCAATTTTGATTGAGAGTCTTGCAGGGTACAGTATTCATGGATTCAGACCCTTCCTTTGCATGACTTTGTATATTTCATTCCATTCCCTTCTGGCCTGAGGAGTTTCTGTTGAGAAGTCAGTAGCTAGTCTTATGGGGGTTCCTTTGTAGGTAACTTTCTGTTTCTCTCTGGCTGCTTTTAAGATTCCTACTTTGTCTTCGGTGTTTGCCAATTTAATTATAATGTGCCTTGTTGTCGGTTCGTTGCGGTTCATTTTGCTTGGGACTCTGTGAGCTTCTTGGATTTGTGTGGGTTTTTTCTTTCCTATATTGGGGAAATTTTCTGTCATTATTTCTTCAAACAGGTTCTCTAATCCTTGTTCAGTTTCCACTCTTTCTGGAAGACCAATTATGTTGTTTTGTTTCATGTTATCCCAAAGTTCCCTTTGGCTCTCCTCTTGCTTTTTAACTTTTTTTTCTAGAAGCTTCTGTAATTGGGTATTTTTTCCTACCATGTCTTCTAGCTCACTGATACTGTCCTCTGCTTCTTCTAGTCTACTTTTTATGCTTTCTATTGAGTTCTTTATAGCAGTGATGTCATTTTCATTTCTTCTTGATTATTCTGCACCTCCTCTAGGTTCTTCTGCATTTCTTCTCGCTGCTTCTTCATCTCCTCTTGGGTCTTCCTCATTTCCTCTTGGCTCTTACTCAGATTGTCGATTTTGTCTTCCATTCTTTTCATCCACCTTATGACCATTACTCTGAACTCTTCCTCTGGCAAGCTTATTTCTGCTTCTGTTTCGTTTACTTCCTTTTCTGGTGAAACCTGCGTTTCTGTCTTATCTGGGCTGTTTCTTTTTATGCCCATGGTCTTTCTTCTCCTGGTGTCTGGTTATGTAGTTCTCTCTCCTACGTTGATTGAAAGGCACAAACTACAACACAACCAGGTACAGCACACAAGGTACTGAGTGGAAAGGTATTCTAGATGTTAATAATCACAAATAAGGTGACCACCAATGAAAGACAAATTAGGGGTAAATAGAGAAAGAATAAGAGGAAAGTGAGGAAAAAAGAAAAGAAAGAAATGCCATAATCAAATTGGGAGAGCGAGAAAAAAATAATTAAATAAATGAACAAAAAAATAAAATAAAATAAGAAAATAAAAAGGAGAAGGAGAAGAAATGAGGAAGAGAAAAAAGTCAGAGAGAAAAGAAAGGGTATAAGAGAGAAAATGGGAACAAAATATAGATGTCAGGAGAAAACTCCAATAGAACAGTCAGTAATCCCAATAAAGGCCAGCAACCAGTACCTAGAGAGTAATACAAACTGCAAATAGCAACTGGTATCGAGGGAGGTGAGGGAAAAGAGAGGTAAAAAACAAAGCAAGCAAAAAGCAAAATAAAACAAGTAGAATAAACTAAAACAATCTCACAAATAATTTCAAAAAATCGATATAATCACTTTTTAGGCAAATAGCAACAAAAGGACATAGAGAAAAAACAAAATTTTGGCTAGTGAAGTCAATAAGAGAGAGATTTGTATGGACTTGTAGTAGGGGATTTGAAATTAGATATATAATTGGGGTGAAATTTTAACCAGGTAAAGAGAAAGAATAGGGAGAATCTAAAGTTGGAAAAGGGAAAGAGAAACAAGACAACAAAATGGGGAAAATTAGGAGGAAAGTGTTGGCATAAAGGTAGAGTTGAGTTGGAGTAAAATTATGCTAAAGGAAAGATGAAAATAGAATGTAGAACTCTAATCCCAAAATAAAATAAAGAGAAAACAAAATGACACTTGTTTTTTTTTAAAAAGGTAAAGTACTAGTAGTAATTAATACTAGTTTAAAACAAAAATGTAATAATTAAAAAGGCAAAATCAATTGAGGCAGAAAGAAAAAAATAGTCTTTTAATTAAAATATGTAAAAATGAAAAATAAAAAAAAATTTTAAAAACAAAGAAAGAAAAAAGGAAAAAGAAAAAAAAGAAAAAAAATAGAATGGTCATTCACTTCCACTATTATTCTGCTTGGCACTCCTGTTTCCCACTTGGGAAGGTATTGCAGTTCCCTGTGTTCCCCTCTTGGTGTTTTAATCTCTTTATTCTTTTGTGGTTATGTGAGAGTCAATTTGTTTGTCATCCACTGGGTAGCAGTGTTTTGGAATTGATCTCTGAGACAAAGCACAGGACCTCTCTAGGCTGTGCTCAGGTCCTGCTACTCTGTGGTTCTCAAAGCCGGTTTGTGGGGATTTTGCAGCCGGGACACTGTAATAACTCCCAGGCTGTCCCTCTGCCCCAGAAAGAAATGAGTCATTTTCTAGAGCTCCCCTCTGTCAACAGCTCAGAGATTTTGCCTCCACACTTAGGGATCACGCCCTGCCCACCTCTGCGGACCTCTCCAGAGGCAGCTTTCCCACAGCCCGGTTCCCACAGTATGCGCGTCTCTGTTCTTCAGGGGTAGGAGACCTCACCCTATCCCAGGCAAAATCTGACCTTTCCGTGTGCTCTGTGGATCTCTGATTCCGCCGTGTGTCTGCTCCTATTGGAGAGCAGAGTTCTGGGTCCCCGGGTCCCCGCCTGCTCGATGGGTGCCCCAGCCGCAGGCTTCAGACCACTGCAGGCATTCACCTACCTCTGCAAGATGGTGCAGTCTCCGTGTTCGCGCTGGTGGCTCTGGCAGATAAAATTCCCGTGGCAGTGGGGCTGCCTGGCCAGGAGAGTCCTGTCCAGCAGTCCCCCACCTTCTCCTGGAGGATAACTGACTCTTAACTTGCCAACAAATACTCCCAATGCCACTCTCAGCCGCTCTCTCTCCCTCTGCCCAGCGACAAAGCTCCAGATGCATCTGTCTACTCTGTAGCCATTTTCTCTAGTCCAAGATTGATATCTTATTGGAGGAAATAGTGTACATTTATACTTCCCACATAATCCAATATAACAAAAGGCTAATAAGCAAATTGTCCTCTCAGGAAGTCGACTGACTGGTAGTTCAATCAGCCAGGAGTTCAATTGTTCTCTATTACATGTGCTGACCACCAGGAGATGGTGCAGAATGAAGGAAGGTTCCAGCCAGCAGCTGGCAGCTGGGAGAAGAAAGGTCCTAATCATCTCTGATTGTCAGCAAAGCCTAGCAACCCTACCTGTGCATGAATTTTGTGCACTAAGCCTCTAGTCTCTCTATATAAAGCCTAATATGCAAATTGTCTCATCAGGAGTTCAACTAGGAGAGCAGGAGTTCAATTGCTCATCATGATGTGTGCTGACAACCAGGGGACGGTGCCAAATGAAGGAAGGCCCCAGCTGGCACCTGTAAGGCTCAAATCAGCCCTGATCACTGGCCAGGCCTAGGGACTCTAACCATGCATGAATTTCATGCACCGGACCTCTAGTCTATATATATAAAAGCCAGAATGACCAGTCACTATGACATGCACTGCGGTGGCCAACCAGCCTGATCAGGGTCCTGATTGGCCCCTCAGCCTTCTGCAGCCCCTCCTTCATAGCCAACCTGGCCCCTGATCACCCCCTACCCTGATCAGGGGCAGAGCCTGTTGGCCAACCTCCCATAGCCTCTCTCCCCTATTTGTACGTCCCACCCCAATTGGGTGTGGGGCTAGCCAGCCAACCTCCTGTGTCCTCTCCACACCACCAGCCCAGCCCTGATGGATAACCATCTGGGCGGGCCAACCAGACTCCATCTGTGCACAAATTCATGCACTGGGCCTCTAGTTAGTAATAAATGGTGACATGTGATAAGAGCTAAATTAATAAATGGGCTAGAAAGTAAGCACATGGAGGTAATTTTGAATAATAAGTACAAGATGTAAAAATACTATTTAGAACATGCTTATAAAATATATATTTTATTTAATTTTGAGTAATTATTTAACCTCCTCAAATATTTATTTAGTCTGCATCTCAAAGCATGAATTCTACATATATTAACTAACTATGATGCTATTTAAAGTTTCTAATTGAGACAAGCATTACCATTTCCAAAAGTTAAAATATACTTATAAAATATTAAATATTATAACCTGTGATCCAGAAACAGATATTTCAATATTACAAGAGAAAACTGAAAATGAGTCTAATGGCATGCTGCAAAGAATGGGAGGGGAGAAGCTAAACATATCCAGGATCATAATACAAATGACCAAATTAAAAAAAAATAGAAAGAAAAGACAGATATAATGCTAGCAGCAGTTTCTGATGATAAATATAGAAATAATCTAATGAAATTCTACTAAAATAGAACTTTCCACAAACAAATGAGTATGGAACTAATAATTAAGCTACTGAGAAAATGCTAAAGCACTAAACTATTAATTTAGTATAAACATTTTAAAGTGATCATTTAGAAAGAATAAAATAGAATTAAAATTAATAATCATGTTTAGCCAGGCCCACATGTCTCAGTGGTTGAGCATCAACCTATGAACCAAGAGGTCACATTTTTATTCTGGTTTGGGTACATATTCAGGTTGTGAGTTTGATCCCTAATAAGGGTGCATGGGAGGCAACTGATAGATGTTTCTCTCTGACATTGATTTTTCTCTCTTTTTCTCTTTCTAAAATAAATAAACATATCCTCAGATGAGGACTTTAAAAAGGTGGAGTAGGATGGGTGTAAAAAGGAAAGATAAACCAAAGGACTTGTATGCATGCATATAAGCCTAACCAATGGACACAGATACCAGGGGGGTGAGGGTAGGAGTGAGGGGGCAATGAGGGAATAAGAACACATATGTATTATCTTAATTTAAAAAATCAATTTAAAAATGGGCAGAAGACCTCAATAGACACCTCTCCCAAGAATAGGCACCTCTCCCATATAAAGGGACTACAGATATATGTAAAAATGCTCAGCTTCACTAGTTATTAGGGAAGTACACATCAAAACCACAATAAGATACCACTTCACATCTGTTGGGATAACTATTATCAACAAAACAAGAAAACACAATTGTTGGCAAGGATATGGAGGAAAAGAACTCCCATACACTACTGGAGGGAATGTAAACTGGTACAGCCACTATGAAAAACAGTATGGCAATTCCTCAAAAAATTAAAAATAAAGTCACCATATGACCCAGCAATCCCTCTTTTGGGTATCTACTTCCAAAATTTGAAAATGTTTATTTGAAAATATATATGTACCTCTATGTACATTGTAGCATTATTTGTGGTAGCCAACACATGAGTGTTCTTTGATGGATGAATGGGTAAAGAATATGTGTTACATATATATCATGGAATATTAGCCATAAAAAGGATGAAATATGCCATTTGTGACAACATGGATGGATCCTGAGAGTATCATACTAAGTGAAATATCAAGTCACACAGAGAAGGAAAGGAACCATATAGTTTCACTCATATACTATCTAATAAAAGAGTAATATGCAAATTAACCATTACTCTGCTTCACCCACAAGCCACACCCACAAGCCAATCAGGAGATATTATGCAAATTAACCCAACCAAGATGGCTGCGGCCAAGGAGAGAGCAGGAGGCTTGGGTTTCTGTGGCAATGGAGGAAGCCAAGCTTTCTGCACACCTGGTGAGCCCAGGCCTCTCCACTCAAGGCTACAAAGTTTCAATTATAGAAGATAAGTAAATCCTAACAAAAATGTCAGCAGCCACAGAGCTGAAGATAGCAAGAGGCTTGAGTTGCCCTCGGCGATGGAGGAAGCCAAGCTTTCCACAGCCCTGGCCTGCCTTGGCCTCTGCTCAAGGATACAAAGTATCAATTATAAAAGATAAATAAATCCCAGATCCCAGGGCCTCCACTTGGGACACAGGGGGGCATGGCCAGCCTGCAAAGCACCACAGACCCCTCTCCCAGGCCATACCACAACCCAAAGGAACCCCAACCCTGACCCAGGACAACCTTCAGGGCAAACCAGCCAGTCCCCACTCATGTAGCAGGCTTCTATCCTATCTAATAAAAGAATAATATGCAAATTGACCATCATTCTAACACACAAGATGGCTGACCCATGTGGTCCAAAATCCTGCCCCCATGTGGACACAAGATGGCTGCCACAAGATGGCCAGCAGGGGAGGACAGTTGGGAGGAACCCAGGCCTGAAGGGGAGAGCATTTGGGGGGAGACCAGGCCTGTAGGGGAGAGCAGTTGGGGGAGACAAGGCCTGCAGGGGAGGGCAATTAGAGGTGACCAGGTGTACAGGGGAGGGTAGTTAGGGGCAATCAGGCTGGCAGGGGAGCAGTTAGGCATCAATCAGGCTGGCAGGGGAGTGGTTAGGGATTGACCAGGCTGGCAGGCAGAAGTGGTTAGGGCAATCAGGAAGTCAGGCAGGTGAGCAATTGGGAGCCAGCAGTTCTGGATTGTGAGAGGGCCTAAATGGGCATTCAGATGTCCCTCAAAGTGTCCCAGATCGGAGAGGGTGCAGGTTGGGCTAAGGGACACATCCCCATGCACGAATTTCATGCACTAAGCCTCTAGTCTATAATAATAAAAGTGTAATATGCTAATTTGACTGGACAGCTGAACAACCC
This sequence comes from Lasiurus cinereus, assembly GCA_011751065.1. Taxonomy (NCBI): domain Eukaryota; kingdom Metazoa; phylum Chordata; class Mammalia; order Chiroptera; family Vespertilionidae; genus Lasiurus; species Lasiurus cinereus. Next base: position 31,067,573 of record JAAGEH010000286.1, on the reverse strand, counting down.
TATGGACATCATTCTGAATGTCCTTCTGGATGAAGCTACCAGGGCGGGGGCTGAGGCAGAGGTGGTTAGGAGCAATCAGGCAGGCAGGCGAAGTGGTTAGGGGTGATCAGGCAAATAAGCAGGAGAACCGTTAGGAGCCAATGGTCTCAGATTGTGAGAGGGATCCCAGATTGCAAGAGTGTGCAGGCCAGGATGAGGGACACACCCCCTCCCCATGCATGAAGTTTGTGCACTGGACCACTAGTGTGAGATATATAACAGAAAGCAACAAATGAACAAACTCATAAACACAGACAACAGTCACTAGAGGGGAAGGAGGGTTAAAAGAAGTTAAAGAAGGTAAAGGGGAACAAATATATAATTATGGAAAGAGATTGGACTTGGGTGGTGAGCACACAATACAAATGATGTATTATAGAATTGCCCACTTAAAGAATGTATTAACCAATGTCACCCCCAAAAAAACTTATTTTTAAAAAATATCCTTCCTATTTTATGAACACTGTTGCACACATAAGACTGGCTAGTTATTCTCTTGTGAATTCAACACTTTGGTCATGTATATTCCAGTTTCTCTAGATTGATATTTTTTTAAAGTCCAGGTATTCTTTGTATATATCACATTTATTAGGGGGGAAAGGGAAGAAGTTATTAACCCATTTCATGAAATAGCATTCCCAGTTTGTCCTTGAAAGGCATTTTCAATATGCTATTTCGAGATTAGGTTTATTCTGTTTCAGTTTTTTTTGTTTGTTTGTTTTTAATACATCTTTTACTAGTTTCATTCTAAAGATCCTTTATTGTTTATTTACTAGAGACCCAGAGCAAGGCGCCCTGCCTCAAGCCATGCGAGGAAGCACCCCACGGGCTGCTGTGGGAGTCGCGCTGAACTGGCACCGAAGGCAACCGGGACCTGTGCCTGAGTTCCGCCCTAGGCCCCCACTAGGCCCCTTCCTGAGTCTGCTCCGGGGTTGCCCGAGCTGTCATGGCAGTTCAGCCTGCCTAAGGCCCCACCTCCCACCCCGGATCCTCCTGCCTGTGTCTGCTCCAGGCTGCCAGAGCTGCCCCGCCAGCTCAGGCCAGCCCCCATCTCTGTTTCCATCTCCACTCTCAGACCTCACCTACACACACAACCTCCTCCTGTCTGGTCCTCCCATTACAGTGTCCTGGCCTAATTTGCATATTGCCTCTTTATATATTAAGATAAGCAGATAGCAACTTCTTCTCCACTCCAAATCTTTTTATTTGTCCTTCTCTAGTATTACTTTGTTGCCAATATAGTCTGGGAAACATAGTAAAAATATAGACATTTTAATAAAGAGTAGGACATGCATTTCTCTTGCCCCAATAGCCTTCTTGATGACTCCCAGTAGTTGGGGAATTACACATGAAAATATTTCATGACTAAGAATAAAATGTGAAACTGGTTTTTAAAACGATATAATCAAAAAAATGCATGGAAGCATTAAAGAAGGATTAGAAGAGCTTCATGGGGAGGATGGAACTTTTAATGACAGAGGTGGTGTGCATAGTGTTTATTGCTAATAGTTTTATAAAATAGAAATGACAATAACAACATTTGAATGGATTTACTTAGAAGATTAAAACAAGATAATATCTATGGAGTGCTGAGCTCACTGCCTACCCCATGGGTCCTAAAACAGTGCCTGCCATGCTTATGGAAGCTATGGAATGATGATGCCCATCAGGTGGTAAAAGCGATAGATTTGAGGAAGAGGATTTCAGATATTTGCAAAAAACTTTAGAGAATATTTTTAAAGCAAGAAAGTGTTTAGGATTAGGAACAGAGAATATTCTGTTGCAGCTAGAATATAATATGTAGAATAAATTTATTTCAATAGATTGAAATTTTTCCCTAAGTAGACTTTCTATACCACCATAGTCAGTAACGTAATAACTTCATGTCATAATGCTCAGAAGTAGTGCATAATTAAAATAAGATAAATACAGTGGTACCTCGAGATACAAATTTAATTCGTTCCGAACCTTGAGGCTTGGGAAACTATGAGACGCTCGAGTCGCGGTAAACTGGTGGGTCATGTGCAGCCAGCCGATCCGCGTGATTACTCCTATCTCAAATGTTGCTCGTATTTCAAAGCAAAATTCGCTCGCTTGAAGGCTCGTATCTCAAAAATCTCGTATGTTAGGGCACTCGTATCTCGAGGTACCACTGTACTAGTAAATACTCAAAAAAAGAAAAAGTTATTGAGACTATACTGAAATATGCAATAAAATAGAGGTATAAGTATCTTTAATTTCAGTCCACAGGCAACCATTTATTTTATTTAGAAGTTAAGAATCATTTATCCAAAGTGTTAAATTACAAACTCTACTCTATATGCAGGAAGATGTTCATTAAGATCCAAAAGAAATGGTGCATGTGCATATGTACCTTCTGCAAAGTGAAGATAATAATAGTACGTATTTCATATATTTATTGTACAGATTAAGTAAGTTAATAACTGTAAAGTGCTCAGAACAGAATCTGAGACATAATTTTTTCCATAAGCATTATCTGTTGTGTCCTCCTTCCCAATACATACCTTGGAGCCTTGACTTCAGTAATTCAGAATATGACCTTATTTGCAAATAGTATCTTAGCAGATATAATTAGTTATGATAAGGCCCTATAGAACAGGGTACACCTCTAATCCAATATGATTGGCATCTTTATAAGAGAGGGACATTTGGACACTGAGAAACACATAGGGAGAAAACTGTGTGAAAGTTGGAGTTATGCTGCCACTACCCAAGGACCCACCAGAAGCTGGGAGAGCCTGGAACAGATTCCCTCTCATAGCCCCAGAGTAACCAACCTGAGCATACCTGGAAATCAGACTCTTAGCCTCTAGATCTGGGTGACAGTAAATTTCTGTTGTTAAGCCTCTAAGTTGGTAATACTTTGGTACAGTAGCCCTAGCGAAGAAAAAACACTCATAAAATTTAACTTGCAATCATCTTCATATGAAGTACATTTATTGTAAAGCAGACTACGCTGCTGAAAACCCAGGAAAACCTATTCTGAGAATTGAATTTAATATATAAAAATGGAGCCAGAGAAAAAATTAGTGCTCTGAGAGAAAAATAGAGACTGTTAGTCCTTGATTCCTCTAAATCTCCTTGCTGTAGCTTTTAATGTTAATTATAATTAGAAAAGGTAATATTAGGTTTGATTAAATAATTGAATCAATACCCTTCACCTGGGAACTGACTTCTAGGCATTTCACAATGGACATTCCCTTTCACTGCGACCACATTGCACTTGCAAATACCATTATCTCTCCCCTCCAGAGTTTCCCAAAATTTGGACCTGGGCAGAGGATTCTCTGCCTAGACAAAGCCTGCCTAGAGTTCTTTAAAAACCTCTCACTCCCCACCTTTGGGTGCTGGTGCCATTTTGGGGATCAACCTATCTAGGTTTCCAGATGACCTAATCCTTTATAATAAAAGGCTAATATGCAAATTGTCCCCTTGACCGGGAGTTTGACCAGGAGTTCAACCAAGGGGTACGCCTCTAGAACAGGTTATGCCTCTAATTTAATATGATTGGCATTCTTATAAAATCGGGGCAGGCCTGCCAGAACCTACCCATGAATGAATTCATGCACTGGGCCTCTAGTAAATTCATAATTATTTATCTCTTTTTGCCTCATGTGTTCCTCCTTTGGTGACCTAACAAGTAGCAACTTCAAGGACTATAAAACTAAAGAAGCTGGAATTTAATACCCCATCCCGCCTAAAACCACTGAAAGCACACTAGAGAATTAACTGGGAAATTTGGCAAATGGAACAAGTAAAATGAAAAGCAAAATCCATTGGTCACTGCCTTTGTACTGGCCTTGCTTTGCTGAGCATCTTCAGAGCACAGTTATAACTGGTTGTGGGGAATTTACATACTATTTCAACCTAAAGAGTAAAAGAGTGGTGAATGAGTAAATAAATGGCTAACTATCTAACTATAACACATATTTATGAAGTCGGGTTGGCCAACCATAGATCATCAGAAAGTATTTGAATTTTCTCTCTGAGTTAGATAGACTTAGGGATCCTAGTGATGAGTTCCATAGTGAACTGTTTTTATAATATTTGGAGAGTGGGATATACTCTTTCCTCTTAAAAGAGACTCAAGATTTTACAAGCTTCTGTGTCCACATCTGCCTTCCCAACAACAGCATTCATACTCCCTATCAAGAGTAGGTGCTTGGGACTTTCTTCAGAGGAATGAGGTGGAGAACCTAACTGGGCTAAAGGTTGACCCCATTAACTAGCTAACAGGCTCACTCATGAGCGGCAGAGCACTAAAAGAAGTGCCAATTTTCCAAGCACTGCCCAGAGCCTGCCAGTGAACTATGACTCGTTTCACAAGGAGGCCACAGCATACCTATCCCCTTAGTTATTTAGCCATTGATGTTGTCACCTACACTTCTGCTAAATAGAAAGTAAATGTCAGAAACCTCAAATTGAGGATGGAGAGGGTAGATTGGAAGAAAAAGGAGGGTGAGACTTTTTACAGAAATATCAATTGATGTATAAAAATAAAATTTATCTTAGATAAATCATAATTGACTTTTAATATTTGATTGCTTCTTAAAATATATTTTTCTTTTAAATTTATTTTAAAACATGTTAAAAAATAAAAACTAAGGAATAAAAATATTCTCAATATGAGAGAGATTGAGTTAAGGAGATGCAATGACAAAAGAAATATTTTGAACTCCCAATTTAATACTTGAAAGGTTAACATGGTGGTGCCCAGGCAGGCTAAAAAGCCATCTCAGATGATGATTAAAGAAAATTGAATTAATTTAAGGAAAGGGATTGGGGGATGGGACATCCAAAGAGAAGGGTTACACAGCATGGAGCCAAGGAGACCTTGGATTGATGAGGGCAGCACCCAAGAGATGGAGTTTTCATCCTTATATGCAGTCACTGGCAAAAGCTCTTATCCTCAGTGGCTCTGGGGGCTGAGCTGGTGGGCTGTAATCCCAATGGAATGCAGACATGCATTCTGGTGTCTTTAGTAGAGTTTCAGTTCCTTATATGGTCTGATTCCTAGTGACAGTCATTCAGAAATTCATCTCTATGAGTGGTAAATTCTTCACTGAACAATGTAACAGCCTACTGGAATTACTGCTTTAGACTTTATTAACTGAAAAACAAGGCTGTGCCATTAGACTGTATAATTTAAATAAGTAGTTTTTAAATGTTATGCTAACAAATATATGTGATAAATACATCAAATTCTTTGACTAATGCCTGATATTATTAATGATATTAATCCATATACAACAAAATATATCCCAGGATGAAAATAATGTCATTAAGTATACAATAAAGAAATCAAAATGATTTATTTCAATGTGTTGTAGCTTTCTTTGTTTCTATCAGGAATAAATTGATAATCAGGATAGTGCCAGAAGAAGAGTTCAATTTTCAGGAAGTTACAGGTGTGATTTCAGCTGCTGCAGGTCAGTGGCAGACACTAAAAGCTGAAATTGCAGAAGATGTAGAACTGTTGACAGAAGACAGATCTCAGTTTTATTGCCCTCACATCCCATAATGAACACATCAGGAATAGGGTAAACTAGCTGCATCCCAGGCTATAAATACTCTTACCAGATGAGGCCATGGTATTTTGACATTCCTTTTAATTTTGTCATTTATTTCTATTCAAATAATAATAGTTGCCTTTATTGAGCAATTATTGTGTTTCAAGAATCATCCTAGATCTTTTACATGTCATTTATGGTTCACAAATGAAAGAAAAAGAAGACTCATACAAGATTAACAATCTGCCCAAATCCTCAAGCCCCTTACTCATCTACACAGTGATCTGATTGGCCTGTTTAGAAACCACATTATATCTCTTGGCTGCATAAGATGGTTCCTGGACCAGCAGCAATACTAGCACTTGAGAGTTTGTGAATCTCAGGCATCACTCTAGACCTAACTGGATCAAATCCTCATTTTAACAAGTTCCTTGCATGATTCATATGCACATTCAATTCACAAATCACTGCACCGCACTCTATTTCATAAAAAAATTTCAAGAGGTCCATATGGGTATCTTTTATCTGATCAGTGAATTAAAATCAGTGACTTGCTTATAAACACTTACAAAAAATTTAAGCATTAACACTTTCAGGTATAAATAATATATAAATTCAGAGAGAATGCTTGAGAAAAACATCATATTGGAGAATATTGCTGGGAAGTAAGGCTTTGCCCTAATTAAAATGCAAAGGTGTTCCATAATTTATTTTCTAAACCTCAACAGTGTGAATTTTTTAGCAGAAATAATTAGAGTAACTGTCATATTTTATTTATATATCTACTAAATGTATTCATCATTTGTTTATCCATTCATCCAATCAACAAGATTGCATCTAAAGTTTTAGGTAGCATCAGAATCACCTGGAGGGCTTGTTATAGCACAAATTATGGGGCTGCACCCCCAGAGTTTCTGATTCAGTACATTTCTAACAAGTACCTACATGATGCTGATGCTACTAGTCCAGTGCCTACACTGGCTTTGAAAATGCTGGGCATTATCCTAGGTATTTCAAAGATTATAATGACAAATTAGATACTATATCTTTCCCCTAGAAACTACACTAATCGCCAGCAGCTACAATGACTACACAAATATGTAAAGTAGAAAATGATAATCAAACAAATTCACAAATTCAGAACATGGATACATTATTTCCAGGGTAAAGATTAAAGTGGAATTTGAAGAAGAGTTGATGTATTGCAATAAAATGTGAATAGAAATTGGACTATTAGAATTTTATGGGGGAAAAACATTCTTAAGGTAAAAAATTAAGTATTAACTAAGATAGAGAAATATAAGACTACTAGAGGCCAGGTGCACAAAATTCATGCACGGAGGGGGAATTCTCTCAACTCAGCCTGCACCCTCCCAATTGGGGAGCCCTTAAGGATATCTAACTGCATTCAGGCATCCCTCTCACAATATGGGGCCACTAGTTCCTAACTGCTCACCTGCCTGCCTGCCTGATTGCCCCTAACTGCTTCTGCCTGCCAGCCTGATCATCTCTAATCGCTCTCTCCTGCAGGCCTCACGTTGCCCCCAACTTCCCTCCTCATGTTGCCCCCAACTTTCCTCCTCTGCTGGCCAATTTGGTTCTGATTGGTCCATTCTTATGCCAATAAGCATCAAAAGCTCTGCAGCCATTAGCTCCGCACAGCACCCACCTTTGGTTCTCATCGAACTGTCCTATGTTAGTCAGCATCAGAAGCTTCATCTCCTAGGCAGCCATTGTTTCTCCACAGCACCCACCTTTGGTTTGATTGGTTGGTTCCTATGCCAGTCAGCATCTCCAGGCCTATCCCTGGGCCTACTCAAAGAAGCAATGCTTAATAGCAGCCCCACTGCTGGGAGAGAAAGAAAAGCCTGGCTGCTGGCCAAGATCTAAAAGAAAGAGGGAGAGAATGAGAGAGGTAAGTACACTCATCAACAGCTTCCATTGAGGCTGCAGATCAGACCCTGACTCTCTTTCTGGGTCTCAGCCACCTGAGCAGTCAGTGTTGGGTCACCAGGCTGCAGCTGGGCAACCCAGTGCTGACTTCCAGATGGTCTGTGTTTAGTCGCAGGCTTGGCTCCTTCCCAAGCCCCAGGCGTTAGGCTTGGGAATAGACCCGCCCCCCTTTCCTGACCCTTCTGGTCACAGGCTCAGCCCCTCCAATGGCCAGCTGGGAGTGACTTGGTGCCGAGGAGGTTCCCAGGACCCAGGTATGTATGTAAATTAACTTCCATCTTTGCTGGGTTAATTTGCATACTCACTCTAATTGGCTGTGGGCATAGTGGAGGTACGGTCAATTTACATGTTCCTCTATTATTAGGTAAAATTTGGTAAGATAACATAGACAGATAACAGTTGCTTGATCCATCACAATTTCTGAGAATGGAAAAAAAATAGGTTACAGACAAATAGTGATGGGCGAAACTAAGTACACTAAACATTTATTATAATAAATGGAGCAATAGTAAATATTTTAACACTGTAAATATAACTATTTTGGTCTTTTAGGAAGTTTAATCCAAAAACTATCTTGCTTAAATTCCTATAGCTAACAGGTTCCAGAGGTGGGATTTTAAATACAAGTGACCCTAAAATTTGTTCTGTCTATTCCTACATTTCTTTCTCTCTCTTTTCTTAATTCATCTCTTTTTATTATAAAATTTTATGACTTTTGAAAAATCACCACAAAAATAAAAACATAGAAGTTTTCATTGCTTTAAAAAAGTTTCCTAGCCCTTTCTGCCTCCTCCCTCGCCCAGACCCTAGAAACCACGGGTGTGATTTCTGTACCTACAGTTTCACCCTTTCAAAAAGTATATATATAGTCTTAAACCATATGTAGCCTTTTGGGTCTGGTTTCTTCATTTAGCATAGTGATTTTATTTCTTTTTATTTATTTATTTTTAATGAATTTATTGGGGTGACATTGTTAATAAAATTATATAGGCTGCACAATTCTATAATACATAATATTGTATTGTGTATCCACAATCCCAAGTCAAGTCTTCTCCATCACCATTTAACCCTGCTTTACCATCTTCTACTTTTCCTTACCCACTTTTCCCTCTGGTAATCACCATACTGTTGTCTGTGTTTGTGTGGGTGTTTTTGTTCTGTTTGTTTGTTTGTTTGTTTGTTTTTATTAATCCCTTCACCTTTGGACCACCAGTGCTGGGAAGAGGAATCCCATAACTCTGGTTGTGAAAATCAGTGGGGATTCAATCTGAGTGAGAGAAAGCATTGCTGGAAGCCCTGGCATTCCTCTTAAAGGACCCATGCAGAGACTAACCTGCTGACAGATGCACTCATTCTGCACTTCAGCACTCAAAAGCACCAGGGAAGACAGGGAGGAAGTGAATTGTCTGGTTTCAGGAAAAATCTGAGTCTCCCTTAAACTGGCTAAACTCCACTGGCCCCACCTTGGTGATTTCCTGAGAACCCACCCCATGCAAATTCTGCACAGGCCCAAACCTATTTCAGCAGATATTGCTCACAAGTAGGCAGCCTTGACCCATGCTGAAAACTTCCCTCAACTCTATGAAAGATCCACAAACCCCAAGGAAGCAGAGACTGGCCTCTGTATTCCCTGTTCCTCTTGTTAAGCAGACCCTGCTGAGCACCAGTGGCAGTTGGCTCTAGTTCATAGCTTAGCCTCTCCCAGTTGTCTCTAGGCTTAGCATAGTCAGCTACCAACCACAGGATTACTACCTACATAGTTTCTTCCAGGGGGCTCTGAGAAAGGCCCAGGAAGTAGCTGACCTGGGTCTGCACTGGATCCCCTCCCAAGAAGCCCCAGAATCAATACTCTTGATGACTGACTTCAAACCACACCAGAGCACTACCCAAATAGATCCACAAATGATACACTCAAAAAATGGACTCAGCAGGCACCAGTCCCCTGCTACAGTGTATCCCACCATGTGAGGTCAGACTCACACAACAATTCATCCAGTCACAGCCAGTCCTCACTGTTAGTCCTCCTGCAGGTCAGACCCTCCCACATACATGTCAACAGCAATCAAGGCTCAACTACAATAAGTGGTACACAAAATCCACACAAGGAACACCCCTGGAGCACCTCGCTCAGGTCACCAAGGAGATTGTGCCACTGGTCCCCAGCGGACACCCACTATACCAGGCCACCCTGCCAAGATTGGGAAATGTAGTAGATCTACCTAATATGTAGGAATAAATACAAGGAGGCAGCCAAAATAAGGAGACAAAAAAACATGTCCCAAATGAAAGGACAGAACATAACTCCAGAAAAAGAATTAAACAAAATGGAGGGAAGCAAGTTACCAGATGCAGAATTCAAAACACTGGTGTTAAGGATGTTCAGTTGTTCAGCTGGTGTGGTTCAGTGTTTGAGCATTGATCTATGAACCAGGAAGTCATGATTTGATTCCCAGATGGTGCACATGCCTATCTTACAGACTCAATACCTAATAGGGAACATGCAAATCTCATCATTGATGCTTCTATCTCTCTCCCCTTCTCCCTTCCTCTCTCTGAATCAATTTAAAAGAAAAAAAACGGTGCTCAATGAACTTAGAGAAAGAATAGATAAACTCAGGGAAAATTTACACAAAGTGATAGAAACCATTAAAAAGAACCAGTCAAAAGTGAATAATATGATGACTGAAATGAAGAATACACTAGATGTAATCCACAGCAGATTGGATGAAGCAAAGGATCAAGTCAGCTATTTTGAAGATCAGATAGAAGAGAGTACTCTATTTGAGAAGCTAAAAGAAAAAAGTATGTTTTTAAAAGATGAAAGTCTCTCTTTGGAGATACCCTTAGGGTTTTGGAATCACTTATCCCTTGACAGAGCTACTAAATGTAGAATTTAAATAGCATACAATTGGGCTTTTTTTGAAACAAAAAACCTTACCCATAATTATCCAACATAACATTCTTATATTGGGATGGGTCAATTCAGAGACCATGACTAACAAGATAAGACATGTTAACAAGTCTCACTGGTAAAGAGGAAATGGTATATTTATCCTGGCTTCAGCAGCATCTTAGCTTTACAAGAGAAAGTGACAGCTGTACTGAAAGAGATTTTATTCCCCACTTCACTGCCTGAAGCAAAGCTGCCTGCTCAATAAATCCTCATGTCACTGAGGTTCCCCAACATGACTGGGTCTGATTTACTAATGGGTTTGCTAAATTGAAAGTTGATAATCTATTCAAGGATTCTGTAAGTTCAACCTCAGGACCAGATGTCTCAACTGAAAAAAAATTGTGGTTGTTTTATAACATAAGCAGATCTCAAATAATTCTCATAACTCAGGCAAATACTTCCCTTGATAAATCTTGCTATATTTTTACTGACCCTTGAGCTTTTGTGAAAGGCCTAGGAGAATAATCAGTAACATAGAAGACAACAGTGTCAGAAAACAACAGTGACTTTCTTTTGGACCAGGAAGTATTAAAGCAAATCAAGGCTGTTAATTAAATTACCTGGGGCCAAAGTGAAAATTAATAAACAGAACCTCTTTTAAGTTAAAGTTGTAAAACACTCTGGAGTGAGTTTTCACAACTTACCACTCATTGTCAAGTGCCCAAAACAGGAAGAAATGTACTTTCTATCTTCAACTAAAAAGATGTTTTCTACTCCAGTATTTCAACAAGAAGGAGAAACCTCACTTGACAATCACTGAGACAATGAAAGACTGTTATAACTCAGCCAATGAAAAGTCAGTACACTGAGAACTCCCAAGTTTTCTCCAATGGACTCTTTGTTTACAACAGCCCCTCTGAATACCTCTTTCCTCTATAAAAATATATTCATCTCTTTTGTGCTCTGGACTTGCACATGGTTTGTAAGTAGACCACATGTCCAAAGTTACAATTATTTTTTGTTTCCGAATAAACCTATTTCACTGGAGGAATATCAGGCTGCCTATTTATTTAATGTTAACATAATAAGAATCTATTCTCTAATGAGACTGTCATGTCATCACAATACTGATTAAGCCTGCACTGCCCAGATTGTGTATTAATCACCATATCAAAGATGGCAATCTAACCACCATCATAGACTAGATACAGAGAAAGGATTCTATGTTCCTGATGCAGAGGCTACCACCAGAAGCCAGACTCTTGCAAAAGGTTGGCCAAATGTCTTCAGGTGGGAGTACCCTCTATTCGAGGTTACTAATGGTGCCTCAGCTGTCAGTATATTTTCAGTTTATGGAATTGCTGTCTTAATCCTCACAATTGACTTTGGTGACACCATTGTGGCTCTTGATATTAAACTCTATTATGATTTACTTTTTAGACTATATACAGTCTGACAGTGATGGTCCTTTGTTCATAAAAGTCACTCAGCAATCTTAACAATGCCATGATAAGTATTGACTGCATCTTCTACGTTGCCTACCATCCCCAGGCATGTATTCTTATTTGAGTATTGAAAAGGTCTCCTAATAATTATGCCAAGAATATTTCCGATTCTATTTCCCTCACTTCCTCTTTATCCACACACTTGAGTAAGGCATTACTGGATCTCTTAAGGTTTTATTAAGATGCCCTTATTCTTCTTGCACATGATTTTTCTGGATGAAAGGTTTAGATGACAAAAGATGATGGTTGGGAAAGATGACATTATAGGTACTATAATAAATCATAAATATTTTGTAATAGTGAAGAGAGAGCAACAACCCTGGCACCTTAAGAGGGAACACCTTAAAATTAGGAGGTGCAAGAGAGGGAGGCATCATGATGAATTTTGGCATTCAGAATTGCCCTGGATGCTTTCTCTGTGAAAGAAAAATGCCTTGCCATAATTTTCCCATATGTTTGAAGCACCTTGAATTTAACTAACTGCTGACATTTCTATCTTTGGCAGGAGAATTTGATCGTGATTTGATCAGTATTTCCTTTAAACATCCAAGAAGTCTGCTGTAAATAGTAGGGGAAGGCCCCATCTTCCTTATAAAACACATATCAATACTTCTGGATGTCTTTTCTGCTCTTATTCTTCTAGCTGTTGCTTTTATGCTCCACAGGGCAGACAAATATTCCCCAGCAGGTGGCATGAGAGAACCAGACAGGTCAGCCAACCTGCCTCTAGGCCAAGCATGTCAAACTTAAGGGATAACACAGGCCAAATAAACCAGATTTAAGTTTATGTGGGCTGCAAAAAACAAACAAGCAAAAAAAACAAACAAAACTAAGGCTTCAATTTTCATAGAAACATAGGTATATTTTGAAAAGTATAATATTTTTAAAAAGAACAAAAGCAATGATAAAATTAATGTTTACTTTCTGACACTTGGCATCTCTTCTCTGCTACTATCTTTCCTACTTTGGGGGAAATCTTGTTCGCAGTGATTACTTTCAAAACTGAGCCAAGGTGAATGTCAGTAATTCTGGATCTGATAGGAGACTTATTTCCTTTCATAACTGTAAATAACTACTCAAACCATTATATTGGCTAGGCCACAAAAATATTCATTGTTGGCCGCTTGCAGCCCACAAGCTGGGAGTTTGTCGTGCTTGGTTTAGGCAATCTCTTCAAAAACAAGAAATTAGACTCAAATATATTCAGTTGAACTGAAACTATACCAGCCGTTCAGGAGGTACTTTGGAAGACACTATCAACCTGAGTCTCCTAACCAAATGAGATCTCACTAGGGGGATTTACAATTGTACAATTGTAAACAACACTGTCTTTAAAAGATCCACATGTACCATTGTGCATATTTCTGCAGAAGTAACCATTAACTTTTCTCCTTTCTTCAAATATTTAAGGGGACTCAACCTGCAATTTCTGTAGCCCTCAGAGGACTGTGGAGATCTCTTCAAAATGTCCACCCTCAATTCCTAAAGGAACTGTCCAAAGGGGATAGCTGACTCATGAGTCATGAGCTCAGAGTGGATAGTTTTACCAACAATGGGAGTCATTCCATTTGAAGAGGTGGTACAAACTTGTAAAATTAAACTACTGTGTGCAGGATTGTTCGTAACTCTGCATAACCAGTCAACAAGTTCTAATAGAAATCACCATTGATTGTGTTCTTTCAGGAATACAAGTTTGGCCATCAGGCAGCATCTCTCTGAAAGATCTGGGTTCAGATTCCAGAAGTGCCACTTAGGAATGGAATGAGTTTGAGAAAATCAGAACACTTCAGGGCTTTGTTTTTGTTTTGTTTTTTTTTAATCTGTGAAAATGTGGATAATATCATTAAAGCCAACAAATTACATGAACTTGTCTGATACAGTTACAAGCATATAATAGAGACTCAAATAAATGAATATTTCTTTCTTTTTCTTGCTTTACTTAAAATCTTTAATGACACCATTGAAATATTTTTCATTATTTTTCTGTATTTATTTATTATTAGAGACTTTAAGCTATTGATTCTTTATGAGAAAAAAATAGAAATTTGCCTCTACTATGTAAAGTGTTTAAATAAATTGGACTTTGCATCTACAAATCCTAGATACATCATCAGTGTAAGTTTAGACAAGTTCCTTAAATTCCTGGGCCTAAAAAGAAGTTAGAAATTTTAACTAAATGATCATTGCTGTGCTATAAATTTCTAAAAGAATAAAAGACTTTTTGAATACTGTGTGAGATTACTAAAGTATCTTTTAAAAGCTTTGAGTTTTTTCTTCAAGGATTTGAAAGTGTCATCTTTTAAAAAGGCATCACATACATTCTTAGTTTCTTGAAAGTAATACTCAAAATGCATTTAATCATTTATTGATAAATCAGGATTACCACAGATGTCAGAATGTGCTGTAATACTGAACAGCCTTACAATATTCATAGCTTAGATTTTTAGATTTAGAGCTTCAGATATATGGCAACATCCTTCCAAAATCTGAGAAATGTAAGCAATCTTAATTTTAAAAACAAAGTTGAAAAAGTAGTTAGCCAAATTTTATTTTTCTTTTCAACTGAAAATAAGACAAGAAACATGTTTCTTTTAGGTGAAAGGTCCTATCCAAATATATATTCAATAAAATTTCCTACATTGTTAAAATGATTTATAGATGATTATATTCCACACTATTACTAAACACTAAACTTGGTGTTTTTACAGAAAACAATAGACTCCTGTTAACAAGAGCTCTAAGACATCGGCAAGATTCTGGAAGGTGTTGGGTCCCTGTTAGTGAAGTGAATGTGCTCTAAGCACTATACTAGCTAACTGCCAGCTCAGCCCCCATGCATAGATTTTCACAAATTTACTCCTCCAGGCATGAAGTGTATTATAGCAGTTATTTTCAAGAAGGTGGACAAGGAATGGAATTAGTATCTAGGGGCTATGTTGGTGCTTAGGGGAAAAGAAAGATGAATATTGTATGCTGCATTCTTTTAGCCCATTTTCTCATTATTCACTTACTTGTTACTCAGTTTCATTCAGAGGCAGATAATCATGTTTCTTAAAACATCTAATTGCCATAAGTATAATATCTGAGAAACTGTTCAGAACAACAAACCTTTGCAAACACAATGAACTAAACTTTGTCTTAAGTCTTATTTGAAGAGAGCGTTCATAGGAATAAGCCTCAAAATGAACTTGGTTGCTATAGTGGAGCAGTAACAATGAAATATGAGTCAAGATGGGTACTTACTAATAATATGTCTTCATGCAGTGTCTTTTTACAGAGATAAGGCATTCCATTGCTCACAATGCCTTAGTCCATTAAGTAGAGCCAGCTATGTTTATTATGAACTATAATTGTATTTTCCTAGCTTCCTAACTGTGTGAAATAAAGCTATTTCTTCTCCTAAGGCAAAGCAATAAAATTATTTGCCCATTCTTTCATAATAGCTATAACTAGAAGCCTAGTGCACAAAATTTGTGCACTTGCGGGGGGAGGATAGAGGGGTTGTTTCCCCCAGTTCAGCCTGTGCCCTCTCACAGTACGGGACACCTCGGGGATGTCCGACTGAGGGCTTAGGCTCATTTCCCAGGGCTTAAGCCCTCAGTTGGACATCTTTTGCCACAGAGGCGGGAGAGGCTCCCACCACTGCCACTGCACTTGCCGGCATGATCCTGGCTTCTGGCTGAACGGTGCTACTCCTGTGTTGAGTGTCCTTCCCCTGGTGGTTACTGTGCATCATAGTGACTGGTTGTTCTGCCATTTGCTTGATTTACATATAAGCCTTTTATTATATAGGATAGGACTCAATTTAATTTCCAGAAGTTGAAGGTATTTTCTTATAATTTTGCTGAAAAATATTGATCTAAAATATTGAAGCATGCATGTAGTCAAAAGCACTTTATAAAAACTTACCACATTTTTATCTTTTTGGTTTAATATGTGAACCCTGATTAAAGGACTTTGAGAGCTACTAATGCCAGCTATATCAGTAGTGATTGTTTTGCTTGTTTTTCATAGAAACTGCATTTCAATAAGCATCAGAGCATTAAGAAATACTTGGAGGAAGTAGTCTAGATTTCCTTATATGATATTTCCAAAATTTTCAAATTTCCTGAAAAATCTATATATTAGTTTCTAAAAATTTATTCTCTTAATATAAACAATTGAGAGGGTATCAGTGAACTGAGAAAGTTATTGATAGAATATTTGTTATATTTATTCCCTTTAAACTCTAACCACTACCCTGAAGTCCTGCCTACTTTCTCCCCAATGGCTCCTAGGACATTTCTGAAACCCTATCCCTTTTCATAATTTACTTCTTCTTCAGAAAAACTACTTACAGTCTGCACCTTCTCTTTGATCCTTGTCTGTCAAGTACAAACTTAAGAGAAATTTCAAAGGATGATTCAATGGGATCTAAATGACTTATTTGATATCAAGGTAGACGATGGCATTTAGTTAACGAGAATCTGAAGACTGGTTACCAACAAAAATGAAAATAAGTTGTGTATTTATTGTTTTTATTTGTTTGTTTCTTTATTGTGTTACATGTATACATATCTCCCCATTGCCCCCTCCTCTCAAGAATACCCCCCCCAGGGTCTTGTGTTCCTTGGTTATGTTTATAATGCATGCATACAAGTCCTTTGCATGAGCTCTTATCTAACCCACCTCTCCTTAAACTTCCTGCTGTAATTTGACAATCTGTTTGATGCTTTACTGCTTCTATGTCTATCCTTTTGTTCATCAGTTTATGAAGTTTTTTATTATCCACAAGTGAGTGAGATCATTTGGTGTTTCTTGTTCATTGACTGACTTATTTCACTTAGCATAAGGCTCTCCAGTTCCAACCAGGTTACTGCAAATGGTAAGAATTACTTCTTTTTCTTGGCAGCATAGAATTCCATTGTGGAGAAAACCACAGTTTTCTGATCCACTCATCTGCTGATGGGCACCTAGCCTGCTTCCAAATTGTAGCTATTGTAAATTGTTCTGCTATGAACATAGGGGTGCATAAATCCTTTCTGATTGGTGTTTGTAATTTCTGAGGATATAATCCTAAGAGTGGGATTGCTGGGTCAAATGGGAGATCCATTTTTAGTTATTTGAGAAACTCCATACTATTGTCCACAGTGGCTGCACCAGTCTGCATTCCCACCAACAGTGCACAAGGGTTCCTTTTTCTCCGCATCCTCGCCAACATTTGTCTTTTGTTGATTTGTCGATGATTGCCATTCTGACAGGTGTGAGATGGTATCGCATTGTCTTTTTGATTTGCATCTCTTGGATAATTAGTGACTTTGAGCATGTTTTCATGTGTCTCTTGGCCTTCGTCCTGTCCTCTTTCCAAAATGTTCTATTTAGGTCCGTTGCCCATTTTTTTTATTGGATCATTTATCTTCCTTTTATTAAGTTGTAAAGGTTGGCTGTAGATTTTGGAGATTAAACCTTTATCAGTGATAACATTTGCAAATATGTTCTCCCATACAGTGGGCTTTCTTGCTGTTTTGTTGATGGTTTCTTTTGCTGTGCAAAAGCTTTTTATTTTGATGTATTCCCATTTGTTTATTTTTTCTTTAGCTTCCATTGCCCTTGGAGTAGTATCAGTGAAGAAGTTCTTTCAGCATACGTCTGAGATTGTGCTGCCTGTGTATTCTGCTAGTATTTTTATGGTTTCCCGTCTTATGTTTAAGTACTGTATTCATTTTGAGTTTATTTTTGTATTTGTATTTAGTGGTCAGTTTCATTTTTTTGCATGAATCTGTACAATTTTCCCAACACCGTTTATTGAAGAGGCTATCTTGGCTCCATTGTATATTCATGCCTCCTTTGTCAAATATTAATTGAGCATAGTGGTTTGGGTGGATATCTGTACTCTCTATTCTATTCCATTGGTATATATATTTCTGTTCTTGTGCCTGTACCAGGCTGTTTTGAGAACAGTTACTTTGTAATATAGCTTGAAATCTGGTATTGAGATCACACCTACTTTATTATTCTTTGTCAGGATTACTGTGGCTATTTGTGGTCTTTGTTTTATTCCAGATGAATCTTTGAAGAATTCTTTCTAGGTCTGTGAAATACGTCATTGGTATTTTAATGGGTAATGCATTGAATGTATAGATTGCTTTGGGTATTATGGACATTTTAATGATGTTGATTCTCCCAATCATTGAGCATGGTATACTCTTCCATCTGTTTACATCTTCTTCTATCACTTTTTTCAGTATCCTATAGTTTTCTACATATAGGTCTTTTACCTTTTTACTTAGGTGTATTCCTAGGTATCTTAATTTTTTTGGTGCAATGGTAAATGGGATGGCAATTTTAGTCTCTCTTTCGGTAATTTCACCATTAGTGTATAGAAATGCCACAGATTTCTTGGCATGAATTTTGTATCCTGCTACATTGCCAAATTCATTTATTAAGTCAATTAGTATTTGGATGGAGTCCTTCGAGTTTTTTATGTACAGTATCGTATCACCTACAAATAAGGAGAGCTTTACTTCTTCTTTTCCAATTTGGATGCCTTTTATTTCTTCTTCTTGTCTAATTTCAATGTCTAATGCTTTCAGAACCATGTCAAACAGGAGAGGTGAGAGTGGGCATCCCTGTCATGTTCCTGTTCTTAGGGGAAATGGTTTTAGTTTTTGCACATTGAGTATGATAATAACTGTGGATTTATCATATATGGCTTTTATGATGTTGAGGTATGATCCTTCTATTCCCACTTTGCTAAGAGTTCTTATCAAGAAAGAGTGTTGGATTTTGTCCAATGCTTTTTCTGCATCAATTGATTTGACTATGTGATTTTTATCTCTCAATTTGTTTATGTGATGTATCACATTTATTGATTTGCGGATATTGTACCATCCCTGCATTCCTGGGATGAATCCTACTTGGTCATGGTGTATGATCTTTCTGATGTACTGCTGGATACAGTTTGCTGGAATTTTGTTGAGGATTTTGGCATCAATGTTCATGAGAGATATTGGCCTATAATTCTCTTTCAATGTGTTGTCTTTATCTGGCTTTGGTATTAGGGTGATGCAGGCTTCATAGAAGGTGTTTGGAAATGTTCCTTCTTCTTGAATATTTTTGAATAGTCTGAGGAGGATAGGTTTTAATTCTTCCTTGAATGTTTGGTAAAACTCTCTTGTGTAGCCATCTGGTAATGGGCTTTTGTTTGCTGGAAGCTTTTTGATGACTGCTTCAATTTCTTCCCTAGTTATTAGACTATGGAGATGTTTAGATTCTTTCTGATTGAGTTTTGGAAGGTTATACTTTTCTAAGAATATGTCCATTGATTTTAACTTGTCCAACTGGTTGGAATAGAGTTGTTCATAGTATTTTTTAAGAATGCTTTGTATTTCTGTGGAGTCTGTTGTTATTTCTCCTCTTTCATTTCTGATTTTGTTTATTTGGGTCTTCATTCTTTGCTTCTTGGTGAGCCTGGCTAGAGGTCCATCAATCTTATTTATCCTTTCAAAGAACCAGCTCTTGGTTTTGTTGATCTTTTGAATTGTTTCTTTGGTCTCCATGTGGTTTATCTCTACTCTGATCTTTACTATTTCCTTCCTTCAGCATACACTGGGCTTTTCTGTTGCTCTCTTTCTAACTCTTTTAGTTGTAGGGTTAGGAAATGTATTACCATTGTTTCCTGCTTTTTTTCTCTTTTTTTTATTGTGTTACATGTATACATATCTCCCCATTGCTTCCACTCCCTCCCAGGCATACCAAAACCCCCCAGTGTCTATGTTGATTGGTTATGCTAATATGCATAGATACAAGTCCTTTGAATTATCTCTTATCTACCCCACCTCTCCTTAATCGTCCTGCTATATTGTCACAGTCTGTTTGATACTTTACTGCCTCTGTATCTATCTTTTTGTTTATCAGTTTAAAATGTTCTTTATTATCCACAAATGAGTGAGACCATGTGGTGCTTCTCCTTCATTGACTGGCTTATTTCAATAAGCATAAGGCTCTCCAGTTCCATCCAGATTGCTGCAAATGGTAAGAGTTCCTTCTTTTTAATGGCAGCATAGAATTCCATTGTGTAGATGTACCACAGTTTTCTGATCCACTCATCTGTGTACGGGCACCTAGGCTGTTTCCAAATTGTAGCTATTGTAAATTGTGCTGCTATGAACATGGGGGTGCATCAATCCTTTCTGATTGGTGTTTGTAATTTCTGAGGATAAATTCCTAAGAGTGGGATTGCTGGGTCAAATGGGAAATCCATTTTTAGTTTTTAAAGAAAACTTCATACTGTTCCCCACAGTGGCTGCACCCATCTGCATTCCCACCAACAGTGCAAAAGGGTTCCTTTTTCTCCACATCCTCACCAACACTTGTCATTTGTTGATTTGTTGATGATTGCCATTCTGACAGGTGTAAGATGGTATCGCATTGTCGTTTTGATTTGCATCTCTCGGATAATTAGTGATTTTGAACATGTTTTCATGTGTTTCTTGACCTTCCTTCTGTCATCTTTTGAAAAGGTTCTATTTAGGTCCATTGCCCATTTTTTTTATTGGATCGTTTATCTTCCTTTTATTAAGTTGTATAAGTTGGCTGTAGATGTTGGAGATTAAACCTTTATCAGTGATAACATTTGCAAATATGTGCTCCCATACACTGGTCTTTCTTGTTGTTTTGTTGATGGTTTCTTTTGCTGTACAAAAGCTTTTTATTTTGATGTAGTCCCCTTTGTTTATTTTTTCTTTAGCTTCCATTGCCTTTGGAGCAGTATCAGTGAAGAACTTCTTTCGGCATATTCCTGAGATTGCGCTGCCTGTGGATTCCTCCAATAGATTTATGGTTTCCCTTCTAATGTTTAAGTTCTGTATCCATTTTGAGTTTATTTTTGTATTTGGTGTAAGTTGCTGGTCCAGTTTCATTTTTTTGCATGTATCTGTCCAATTTTCCCAACACTATGTGTTGAAGAGGCTATCTTGACTCCATTGTATGTTCATGCCCCCTTTGTCAAATATTAGTTGAGCATAATGGTTTGGGTAGATATCTGGATTCTCTATTCTATTCCATTGGTCTATATGTCTGTTCTTGTGCTACTACGAGGCTGTTTTGAGAACAGTTGCTTTGTAATATAGCTTGAAATCTGGTATTGAGATCCCACCTACTTTATTATTCTTTCTCAGAATTGCTGTAGCTATTCATGGTCTTTTTTTGTTCTTGATGAATTTTTGAAGAATTCTTTCTAGGTCTGTGAAGAATGTCGGTGGTATTTTAATGGGTAGCTCATTGAATCTATAGATTGCTTTGGGTAGTATGGATATTTTAATCATGTTGATTCTCCAAATCCATGAGCATGGTATGCTCTTCCATCTGTTAACATCTTTCTCTATCTGATGTACTGCTGAATCCGATTTGCTAGAATTTTGTTGAGTATTTTAGCATCTATGTTCATGAGAGATATTGGCCTATAATTCTCTCTCATTGTGTTGTCTTTATCTGGTTTTGGTATTAGGGTGATGCTGGCTTCATAGAAGGTATTTGGAAGTGTTTCTTCTTCTGAATGTTTTTGAATACTCTGAGGAGGATCGGTTTTAATTCTTCCTTGAAGGTTTGGTAAAACTCTCCTATGTAGCCATCTGGTCCCGGGCTTTTATTTGCTGGAAGCTTTTTGATGACTGCTTCAATTTCTGCCATAGTTATTGGCCTATCGAGATGTTTAGATTCTTCCTGAGTGAGTTTTGGAAGGTTATATTTTTCTAGGAATATATCCATTTCTTGCAGGTTGTCCAATTTGTTGGAATAGAGTTTTTCATAGTATTTTTTAACAATCCTTTGTATTTCCACAGGGTCTGTTTTTATTTCTCCTCTTTCATTTCTGATTTTGTTTATTTGGTTCTTCTCTCTTTGTTTCTTGGCGAGCTTGGCTAGAGGTCCATCAATCTTGTTTATCCTTTCAAAGAACCAGCTCTTGGTTTTGTTGATCTTTTTAATTGTTTCTTTGATCTCCAAGTTGTTTATCTCCGCTCTGATCTTTACTATTTCTTTCCTTCTGCTTACACTGGGCTTTTCTTATTTCTCTCTTCCTAGCTCTTTGGGTTGTAGGGTTAGGTAATTCATTACCATTGTTTCCTGTTTTTTTTTGTTGTTGTTGTTGTTTTTCAGTAAGCTGTAGAGCTATGTACTTCCCTATCAAGGCTGCTTTTACTGTGTCCCATAAATTTTGCATTGTTGTGTTGAAATTGTCATTTGTTGCCATGATGTTTTTTATTTCTTCCTTGATCTCTCTGGTTACCCAGTTGTTGTTTAATAGCATGCTGTTTATTCTCCATGTGTTTGATTTCTTTGGGTTGTTTTTATTATAGTTGATTTCCAGTTTTATGCCACTGTGGTCTGAGAAAATGCTTGATATGATTTCTATCTTCCTGAATTTGAAGAGACTACTCTTATGACCCAACATATGATCTATCTTTGAAAATGACACATGTGCACTGGAAAAGAATGTATATTCTGTGGCTTTGGGGTGAAATGTTCTGAAGATGTCAATTAATTCCATGTGGTCTAGTGAGTCATTTAGGATTGATGTTTCTTTGCTGATTTTTTGTTTAGAGGATTTGTCCAGTGGTGACAGTGGGGTATTAAAGTCTCCTACTATGATTGTGTTGCTGTCAATCTCTCCATTAATATCCTCCAAGAGTTTTTTTATGTATTTAGGTACTCCTATATTGGGTGCATATATGATTACCAGAGTTATTTCTTCTTGTTGGATTGTTCCCTTTAGTATTATGAAGTGGCCTTCTTTATCTCTTGTTATGTCCTTCACTTTGAGATCTAATTTGTCAGATATAAGTATTGCAACCCCAGCTTTTTTTTCATTTCCATTTGCCTAAAATACCATCTTCCATCCCTTCACCCTCAATCTGTGTGCATTTCTTTTCCTGAGGTGGGTTTCTTGTAGACAGCAGATATATGGATCATGTTTTCTCATCCAATTGGTTACCCTATGTCTTTTGATTGGAGCATTTAATCCATTTACATTTAAAGTTATTATTGATAGGTACTTATCTGTTGCCATTTTTATTCTTTACCCCTGAGTTCCTTCTTCACTTCCTATTTCTTTTTATTACAGCAAACCCTTTAATATTTCTTGCATTGTTGGTTTGGTGGTAATATATTCCCTTAGTCCTTTTTTGTCTCTGAAGCTTCTGATTTAACCTTCAATTTTGGTTGAGAGCCTTACAGGGTATAGTATTCTTGGATTTAGACCCTTCCTTTGTGTGGGAACCTCTTTCCACGTCCCGCATGGTTCAGGGTTCCCGGGTCAGGGTTCGGGTTCTGAAGGAGGCCGCACACAAATGAAATGAGAGGCTAGAAAGCATAAATTTGGCGATATTGGGGGGCCAGGCGGGAGCCTTCCTCTAGTGGAAAGGACTGCCACTTGCTCTGGCCTTTTTCTCCCTTTTATTAAGGCTTTGGGACACACCCCTAGCCTTTAGGCAGGAAATAACAAAACAGAAATTAACAGGAAAGGAACAGATAGAGGCTGCTTCAACCAACAAATGTTTCAACTAAACAGTGAGTGATTAGCTCTGACCTTTCCGAGCAGTTAAGGTTGACCAGCCTTCTGGCTTCCTGTTTACATCCATTTAGTGAGAACAATATTTGGTTTCCGACACCTTTGCATGACTTTGTATATTTCATTCCATTCCTGTCTGGCCTGATGAGTTTCTGTTTTAGAAATCAGTTGCTATTCTAATGGGGGTTCCTTTGTAGGGAACTTTCTGTTTCTCTCTTGCCACTTTTAAGATTCTTACTTTGTCATTGGTGTTGGCCTATTTAATTATAATGTGCCTTGGTGTCAGTTTTGTGGGGTTCATTTTGCTTGGAATTCTGTGAGCTTCTTGGATTTGTGTGGGTTTTTCTTTTTTCTATATTAGGGAAGTTTTCTGTCATTATTTCTTCAAACAGGTTTTCTATTCCTGGCTCAGTTTCTGCTCTTTCTGGAACCCTAATTATGCAGATGTTATTTTGTTTTGTGTTATCCCAAAGGCTCTCCTCTTGCTTTTTAATTTTTGTTTTTCTAGAAGCTGCTGGACTTGGGTATTTTTTCCTAACTTGTCTGCTATGTCACTGATGCGGTCCTCTGCTTCTTCTAGTCTACTTTTGATGCTTTCTATGGTTTCTTTATAGCAGTGATGTCATTTTTCATTTCTTCTTGATTACTCTGCATTTCTTCTTGCTTCTTTTTCATTTCCTCTTGGTTCTTCTTCATTTCCTCGTGGTTCTTACTCACATTGTCGATTTTGTCTTCCATTCTTTTCAGCCAGTTTGTGATCATTTCTTTGATCTCTTTCTCTCTCAGGTTTATTTCTGCTTCTATTTCATTTACTTCCTTTTCTGGTGATACCTGCCTTTCTGTCATATGCGGGTTGTCTCTTCGTCTTCCCATAGTCTTTCTTCTCTGGATGTCTGGTTATATAGTTCTCTCTCCTATGTTGATTCAAAGGTACAAACTACAACATGACAAGGTACAGCACACAAGGCACTGAACAGAAATGTATTCACTATGTTAATAACCACAAATAAGGTGACCACCAATGAAAGACAAATTAGGGGTAAGTAGAGAAAGAAGAAGGAGAAAATGAGGAAAAAAGAAAAGAAAGAAGTGCCAAAATCAAATTGAGAAAAGGGAGAAAAAGAAATAAATAAATTAATTAATTTAATTTAATTAAAAATAAAAAGGAAAAGAAGAAGAAAATAAGAGGAAGACAAAAAAGGCAGAGAGAAAAAGAGAATAAGAGAGAAAAGAGGAGCAGATTATAGATGTGAGGATAAAACTCCAATAGAACAGCCACTAATCCCAACAAATGTCAGCAACCAGTACCTGGAGATTAATACAAACTACAAATAACAACTAATATCAAGGGAGGTGAGGGAAGAGAGAGGTGAAAAACAAACCAAAACAAAGCTAACAAAAATCAAAATAAAACAAGTAGAATAAACTAAAACAATCTCATAAAAAGTACAAAAAATTGATATAATCACCGTTCAGGCAAACAGCAACAAAAGGACATAGAGAAAAACAACTTTTTGATGATGAAGACAAAAAGAGAGAGGTTTGTATGGACTTGGAGTAGGGGATTTGAAATTAGGTATATAAGTGGGGTGAAATTTTAACCAGGTAAAGAGAAAGAATAGGGAGAATCTAAAGTTGGAAAAGAGAAAGTGAAACAAGACAACAAAATGGGGAAAGTTAGGAGGAGAGTGTTGGCATAAAGGTAGAGTTGAGATAGAGTAAAATTATGCTAAAGGAAAGATGAAAATAGAATGTAGAACTCTAATCCCAAAGTAAAATAAAGAGAAAACAAAATGACACTTGTTGTTTTTGTGTTTTTTTTTCAAAAATGTAAAATAGTAGTAGTAATAATACTAGTTGAAAACAAAAATGTAATAATTAAAAAGGTAAAATCAATTGAGGAGAAAAGAAGAAAATAGATGTTAATTAAAATATGCAAAAATAAAATATAAAATAAAAAATTTTAAAAAAGAAAAAGAAAAAAATAGAATGGGCAGTAGTTGATGTCATTCACTTCCACTATTATTCTGTTTGGCACTCCTGTTTCCCAGTCAAGAGGGTATTGCAGTTCCCTGTGTTCTGCTGCTGAGGTGTGTCTTAATCTCTTTATTGTTTTGTGATTATGCTAGTGTCAATTTGTGAGTCATCCACTGGGTGGCAGTGTTTCAGAATTGACCTCTGAGACTAAGCACAGGACCTCTCTAGCCTGTGCTTAGATCCTGCTACTCTGTGGTTCTCAATACCAGTTTGTGGGGATTTGATCAGCTGGGAAACTGTAATAACTCCCAGGCTGTCCTTCTTCCTCAGATCAAAATGAGTTGTTTTCTAGAGCTCCCCTCTGTTAATAGCTCCGAGTCCCTTTCCACATTTACGGATCACGCCTTGCCCCACATCCGTGGACCTCTCCAGAAGCAGCTTTTCCACAGCCAGGTTCCCACAGTGTGTCCATCTCTGTTCTGAGGGACAGGAGACCTCACCTTATCCCAGGTGAAATCTGACCTTTCCATGTCCATGTGGAGCTCCTCTGAGTCCATGTGTCTGTGTTGATTGGAGAGTGGTGTTCTGGGTCCCCAGCTATTCGGTGGGTGCAGCAGCTGTAGCTTTCAGACTGCCATAGACATCCACTTCCTTCTGCAAAATGGCTCGGTCTCCACATTCATGTTGATGACTTCGGGAGACAAAAACCCCGTGGCAGTGGAGCTGCTTGGTCAGGGGAGCCCCGTCTAGCAGTCCTCCACCTTCTCCTTGAGGATAACTGACTCTTGACTTGCCAACAAACACTCACAGTGTGACTCTCAACTGCTCTCTCTCTCCCCGTCTGCCCAGCGACAAGTCTCCAGACACGTCTGTCTATTCTGCTGCCATTTTTTCTCCCCTGTGTATTTATTGTTACAAGTAAGAGTAATCTTCTGCATAATTCTTTTACTAAAAAGTTTGCTGCCAGTTTGGGTTCTGGGACACTTAATTGAGGTTTCTTCTGCTTTTCCTAACAATCAAAAAACTGAGAGTGAGAAATCAGAACTTTCCTAATCATCCAATCCAAGTATGCATCTATTCTAGAATACTTGTTGACTTTATTTGCCAAAATAGTTTAAATCTTTTTTCTCTTTGCACTACTACACCTGAAATTAGAGCTTTACTTCCAGATCTTAACTATATAGTTTAAACTGGGAACTTGAAAGCTTTTCACTGGAAAATATTCTCCTTTGAAATGTGCTTATGTCTAAAATGTTAGAAGAAGTAATATTTCTTGTCCCTGACTCTAGGAAACCCTGTCCAGCATGATATCAGACATTGTACTAGCACCTGGAATCCCAAGGCAACTGAGTAATCTTCTCTGCCCCAAGAGGCTTAAAATTTAAGTGTGCTAATAAGTAAATAAATGCCATCTAATATGGCAAGTTTATAGTAAAAAATAAGGTAGAAGAAGTCCACAAAGAATTAACAAATTTTACCTAGGGGACAAGGCAGCACAAATGACTTTGTAGAGGTGATGACTTTCTCTAATTTTGAGCCAGAAATAGGAGTTACATTCCAGGCAGAGAGAGCAGGTGAGCATAAGATGCAAGGAACAAACCGATGTGCTCAGGGAATAGCAAGCAGATTAATATGTATAAAAGGGAGTGCAAACAAGTCTTCTACAAGAGAAAAAATGGTTAGGCAGGCAGGATTAACTTTTCAGAAGACCTGTGACATCTCTAGGGGCACTGTGATTGCCTGTCCTATGCTGACCATATCCCATCCTCATTGTTTGACAGCCATGTAGTTTACAATAAGATTCACTATGCTCCAAGTTCAGCAGAAGGTAATGATTGATCTCAGCCATCAAGGTAATATCACTCTCCTACCTACAAGTGGTTGATTCAGTGAGATACTAACCAAATCCTAAATGAGTCAATGCACTGCAATTTTTTAATCAAAGAAATTTCTTCCAAAAAAGATCCAATGAGCATGAAGCTAAGGTCTCTTTTACATAATTTTGGGAATTGACCGAGACTGCCCCTCCTCTAAAAAATGAAACTCCTTGTACCATATCAGGTGAAGATACTGGAGTGTAAGGGAGAGTACCAAAAAAAAAAAAAAAGAAAAAGAAAAGAAAGAAAGAAAAGGGCAGAAAAAAATATGCATCAGGCACACGCTGTATTTTATGATCCAGTTAAGTGACTTTACCATTTAGACACAGCATTAAATTTTCCGGTACAGCATCCTATCAAAACTTTTGAAACATTTTAGTTAGGGATAAATTATTACCAAGTTTATGTTTTAGAAAGACCATTCAAGAAACAGATAAAAAGAATTTGATAGGCATACAACTGTAGTCAGGGGACTCTGTCGAAAACCTACTTCATTGGCCCACCTTAGAGACAATGAAGACTACAGCGGTGGTGATGGACCAAAAGTCAAATATTTGACATAATGAGAAAATAACACCTATAAGACTTAGTGATCTGGGGCCTTGGAAAGAGGGGTCAGGAAAGAATAGAATTATTACTGTTATCACAGTGTGTCTGGGTTTGGAATACATTGTCTTCCATTACAGAGGAACTGCTTGAAGTGGAAAAAATTCCTCAAGGAGATTTGGCTCTGTTAGCTAAGAGGCCATCAATAGATGAGTGAATAAAAAAGTTATGGTGCATATTTGCAATGAAATATTACTCAGCCATAAAATAAACAATGAAATATTACTATTTGCAATAGCATGGATGGACCTGGAGAGTATTATGCTAAGCTAAATAAGTCAGTCAGAGAAATAGAAGTATCACATGATATCACTCATATGTGGAATCTAAAGAACAAAATAAACTCATGGACAAAATAGATCCAGAGACATAAAAGCATGGATCAGACTGTTGAATCTCAGAGAAAAGGCGGGGGTGAGTGGGTGGGTGGGAAGAGGTCAAACAAATAATTTGTGTGCATATATGCATAACCCATGGACACAACATAGAGTGGTGGAGGCCTAGGGCTGGGGCAAGGGCAGGCTATAAGGGATCAGTGAGAGAAAAAAGAGACATATGTAATACTTCCAATAATAATGATTTATTTATTTATTTATTGTCTAAAGTTTTACATATGTCTCTTTTTTCTCCTCTTGACCCCCACTCTTACCCCCAGCCATTCCCACTCCAGGAAAGCCCCCACCACCTCAGTGTCTGTGTCCATTGGTTATACTAATATGCATGCATATAAGTCCTTTGGTTGCTCTCTAACCCTCTCCTCCCCTGCCATTTATCTCTTGATTATTCTTTTTTTTATATATATATTTTATTGATTTTTCACAGAGAGGAAGGGAGAGGGATAGAAAGTCAGAAACATCGATGAGACAGAGACATCGATCAGCCGCCTCCTATGCACCCCACACTGGAGATGTGCCCGCAAGCAAGGTACATGCCCCCGACCAGAATTGAACCCGGGACCTCTCAGTCCGCAGGCCGACGCTCTATCCACTGAGCCAAACTGGTCTCGGCTCTTGATTATTCTTGTTCATCAAATTATGGTGATCATTATATCCCATATATGAGTGAGATCATGTGATAATTATCTTTTTCCAACTGGCTTATTTTGCTAAGCATAATGCTCTCCAGTTCCATCTGTGCTATTGAACAATAAATATTAAAAAAAATAATTGAAACAGACTCATAGATACAGAGAGCAGACTGATAGTTGCCAAAGGGGAGGGAGGTTGAGGGACATGGTGAAAGGGATTAAGAAGTACAAATTAGTAGTTACAAAATAGTCACAGGACCATAGCTGGTTTGGCTCAGTGCATAGAGTATCAGCCTGTGGACTGAAGAGTCACAGGTTCAATTCTGGTCAGAGGCACATGCCTGGTTTGTGGGCTTCATCCCTACTGTGGGGTGTCTAGAAGGCAGCTAGTCAATGATTCTTTCTCATCATTGTTGTTTCTCTCTCTTCTCTAAAATCAATAAAAATATTTTTTTTAAATAGTCACAGGGATATAACATACAGTATTGTCAATAATCTATATATATAAAAGCCTAAGCAACAGTTACAACCAAATGACCAGATGACTGGCCAGTAGCATTGACCCATACCTTGCTGCTGGGGCCCTGACAGCCCCAAATCCGGTTCATCCACACCCTGGATCCACACAGGAGGAGGGAGCTCGATTCCTATTGAACTCAACCTTTGGTTAGCTTGCTGCTTGGGCCAACCTCCTGCAGTCCCTTCCCTGGGCAGGCCAGTTCCCCCACCCCCCATTGGCTCTGATTGCAGACCAAACCGAGGAACCCCCCCAAGCATGATTTCATGCACCAGGCCTCTAGTATTGTAATAATTATGTGTGTATAAGTGAATACTAGAAATATAGGAGGAGCACTTTGTAAAGTATATGATTGTCTAACCACTATGCTGTACACCTAAAATTAATACAAAATAATACTGAATATAAAAATAAATTTGTCTATATTGATTTTGAAGCAACTATAGGAAATACAAAAGCAAGCAGTGTATATAGCATACAATGTAAATTCTAAAAATTATCAATACCTATAGTAAAAATAAAATTGAGTGAAATAAAAATAATAAAGAATAAAATTTAAAAATTAATATTTAATGTGTAGAGGAAAAAGATTTAATAAAGGAAGTATAAGAAATCCCAGGAAAGTAATTGGAGAACTGAGAGATGCATAAGAAAGGAAGAAGGAAAAAAAAACTGGAAGAGAGTGAAGGAGATATTGAAAATATCACAGAAAATAAGAAATCACCCATTTATTCATAATGTTTATCATACTCTTGCTTTGTGATGGGCTGTTGTGTGTGTGCATGCAATGCAACAAGCAAAGTGCGCACTCTTATGGAGCTTACAGTCTACTTGGGCTGTTCCTCACCTGAAACAAGGCAGTGTCAGTGCAGTGATAAGGTCAAAATCCAAATTACAGTATGGAAAAGTGAGTGGAATGAAAAGATGGAAATGTTTAATAGCATGGCCATGAAGCAGGGACAAGAAAGAGTAACTATCACAAGTCATCTTTTACTATTAAGATGATAATAAGCATATTTAGCTCGGGGCCAAAAGAATGCTAGAAAGAAACATTTGAAAGTCCAGATAAGAAAGTTCCCTTTGTAACAATGTTTAGTCTCAAGGTCCTAGAAGAGATGGGGTGAGTTAAATCAAGAGCATGAATGAAGAAGTGAGCCATGAATATGAAACAGGATGTGAAAGCAGAAAGTGGTTGGCCATCCATGACCACCCAAGGGTGAGGAGTTCTTTCTTTATGGTCTGTTAAGTCATGCACATGTCTCTACTTTAGTGTTGTGATTATGTTTTTCCCCCAATGAACAATGAGGTCTGTGCAACTAGCAGCAGTTATATCAAGTTCTGTCAGGGATGAGAGCAGTGCCTTGAACATAGCACTTTTGACTTAAAGGAATATACTCTAAAGGTAAAGAAATTCCAAATAACTTCAATTAGCTCTCATTTTATTCCCTCATGAGGCCTCTGGAATCAGTAACATGACTAAAACAAAACATTTTAAAGTTAAAGAGGGGTTTTTTTCCTAGTTCTTATTTTCTTACTATCTTAGTTATAAATCTTATGTAATAATAGATAAACATGTAAATTGACTGTACCTCTGCTACACTCACAGCCAATCAGAGTGAGTATGCAAATTAGAAAGCCAAAGATGGCAGCTGCCCATCTGCTCCAAGCGAGGAGTGGCTAGGCAGGGCAAGACACATGTTATAAAGGGAAGGAACGGGGAGGGGAGGCCAAGGAATCTATAGGAGTGCAGAGTCTGCAGCAAAGATGAAGATAGCAATCTGCAGTGAAGATGGCAGACTCTGGCCTGGTCTGCAGCAAAAATGAAGAAGGCAGACTCTGGCCAGAGTGAAGGCCTGGGTCCCGAGTGCGGGAGGAAAACTGATGCTGGAAGCCAAGGGAAGGAAGGCCTATTGCACAAATCTCTTCTTGCAACAGGCCTCTAGTATATATATATAAACAACTCTATATGCCTTCAATCTACTCCCATGAAAATTGTCATATATCGTCACTGGACAAAGGTCCTACAAATAGGAATGGCTTATTTGCAATTAACTCTTTTTAAAAATGTGAAAGATGTTCATCTTGGGCAACATTAGAATCAACACTACTATTTAAATCTAGTGTCTCTGAAGCATAGATAAATATCCGGAAAGTCTTTTTGAATTGATAGCAATATCAGAACTATTTTTAAGTTTCCTAAGGACTCACATAATCAATATCATCTAAGAAGGAATGGGATTTAAAATAGAGTCTTTCCCTTTATGCAATAAAACACACAATTGCAGTCATAATTCTTGCCTTATCTCTTTCTTTCCAAAAATGTCTCTAATCATATAAACAAAGGACTATAGAATTCATGAACCAGTGAACAAGAATAAAATGCCTTACTTTTGAAAATCCTATTTCAGAGAGACATTGAATACTTTCAAAGTTCAAGTAAACTGAACTTTCTTCACCCTTAGTCAATAAACATATTTTTAGTTCTGCAGGAGGGACACTAGGAAATAATTACCATTGACCTCCACAGAAGAGATAGCATTCTTTATCAAGAATAATTTTTGGACATTTTTACCACATTTTAAATCCAATTACAACCAAGGATTAATGTGATAATGATTTCCAAGCTCTTATCCGTAACCCATTTAATACATGATTGTTAGTAATACAAAATTTGTTCTTTAAGTGTTGGCTTCAATTTATGTTACTCTGTTACATTCCTATTGATCCCTTTGAATATGTGTATCCATTAGGAATTTCTTTCACTAAGTAACAGAAAATCCAATTTGTAAAGACTTACTGGTACACTAATAGGGTTAATTTTTCTCATATAAGAAGTTTGGAGGTAGGAGGTGGCTGTAATTGGTTCAGCTGCTCAATAATGTTTTCAGGAAATTGCTCTTTCTCTCTTTCCTGCGCCACCATTAATGTTTCTCATGAAGTCCAATTTATGATTACAATATGTCTGTTGCGGGTACAGACACAAGCCTGTTTTCAGGAAAGAAAAACAAAGGAGGGATAAAAGATGCTGACCACCACTGTTCCCTATTTCAAAAAAGGAAAAGCCTTTGCAGAAATTCCTTCATGTATTATCAGTTTGGCCTCATTGTCAATTCTTATATGCAAGAGAGACCAGGAAAGCAAGGAACTGAATTCTAGAGATTGGATGAAGCCAAATACTATGCATTGTCCAGGTCTGTGTTCATGTTGTCCCACACTAAATAAGAGAGCAATGATAGAAAAAGGGGGAGGGAACAAATTTGATGTAGATAAGTAATCACATCTGCCACAGTACATAATAAAGTCTCTATTATCTAGAAATTTTGGGAAATACAATTTTGCTTTTTCTAGTTAAAAAAAGAGTTTAGCAAGTGACAAGTCTACTATAAGCTCCTCAAGAGCAGAAACTGTGGTTTTTTTTTCATTACTTTGTTAAAACACAAATACAATAATTGTTATATAGGATATATCCAATAAACATCTATGGATGATTGGGTAAATGAATAAATGTATGAATGAATACATATATAAATACTGCTTTTCTAAAACTTGAATGCCATAACATCATTCAGTACTAAAATTATATAGAATATTTTATTATATATTATGTAGCTTATAATTATTTTTTTAAATATATTTTATTGATTTTTTACAGAGAGGAAGGGAGAGGGATAGAGAGTTAGAAACATCGATGAGAGAGAGACATCAATCAGCTGCCTCTTGCACGTCCCCTACTGGGGATGTGCCTGCAACCAAGGTACATGCCCTTGACAAGAATCGAACCTGGGACCTTTCAGTCCACAGACCAACGCTCTATCCACTGAGCCAAACCGGTTCGGCATAATTATTTTTTTTAATATGTGTTTATTGATTTCAGAGAAGAAGGGAGTGGGAGGGAGAGTTAGAAACATCAATGAAGAGAGAGAATCATTAATCAGCTGCTCCTGCACACCCCACAATGCAGATCTAGCCCACAATCTGGCTATGTGGCTCCATCTGGAGTCTAACCATGACCTCTTGGTTCATAGGTCAACACTCAACTACTGAGCCATGCTGGCCAGGCTTGACTTTTTTCACTTAATTTAGTCTTTTCAGCTTTATTGAGATGTAATAGACATATAACATTGTATACTAGTAAGTTATATCATTTGTAACTTGTTGATTTAATACAATTACAGAATTTGGAAGTGGGAGGGAAAAAAATGGCAAAGGAATAGACAGACGCATCCCGAGCCTTCTCCCTGAGCAAACAGAGAGAACAGCTGAGGGTCGCACAGGGAGTGTTTGTTGGCGATTTAAGGGAAACTATATTCCAGGAGAAGGTAGGAGACTACTGGACCGGGACCCCCTGGCTGGGCAACTCCCACTGCTGCTGGGTTCCCTGTCTGAGCCACCCTCTCAGATGTGGATACTGCACCATCTTGAAGGGGAAAGTGGATATTTACAGCAGCCTGAAAATCTACAGCTACAGCACTCACCGAACAGCTCTGAGCCCCAGAACACTGCTCCCCAATAGGCGCACTCAAATTCAGAGGAGCTCCACATGCCACATGGAAAGGTCAGATTTCACCTGGGATATGGTGAGGTCTCTGGTCATGCAGAACAGAAAGGTGCTCACACTGAGAGCTGGAGGACCAGGAGAAATCTCCACCTAGAGAAATCCGTGGCTACTGGGCAGAGTGTGATCCCTGAAGGTGGAAAAGGATCCTCAGAGCTGTTAATAGAGGGGATCTCTAGAAAGCAACCCATCTTTATCTGATGATAAAGGACAGCCTTGGAGTTATTAAAGTGTGCCAGCTGCTTGCACAGAAACAGGGAAAGGGGCCTGTGCAGATTGGCGCACTTTCCTCTTCAGATCCTTGCTTCTGATGGCTAAGCCCATTACAAAGAATCATCCAGTTGGAGACAGCCTGGGAGACTGCAGGGGAAAGTTGTTTTTCGGGAGCCTGGGGATCAGATTTGGGAGTGACTGTCGTAGAACCGGCTCTGGGGCAGCCCACTTCCACAAACAGCTATTGAGTGCCTAAGGGAAAGCAGGATCTAAGCATAGACTAGACAGGATCTATAGTCTCAGAGGTCGATTCCAAAACACTGCCACTCAGGGGCTGACTCACAAATTGACTCTTGTCTAATCACAAAAGAATGAAGTGATTAAGACACACCTGCCAGCTTAAAAACTAGTGGAACGCAGGGAACTGCCATATTGTCCCAACGGGGAAGCAGGCATGCCAAACAGATCAATAGAGGAAGTGAATGACCTTCACTATTACACACTATATTTTATTTATTTATTTTTTATTTTTTTATTTTTTATTTTTTCATCTGTTACTTAAGAAACTATTTTTTTTCTTTTTTTCTTCACTTGATTTTACCTTTTTAATTATTACATTTTATTTTCAATCAATATTGTTATTACTATTATTTTGCTTTTTGGAAAAAAAAACTGTCATATTTTTTTCTTTATTGTACTTTGGAATTAGA
This sequence comes from Lasiurus cinereus, assembly GCA_011751065.1. NCBI lineage: Eukaryota > Metazoa > Chordata > Mammalia > Chiroptera > Vespertilionidae > Lasiurus > Lasiurus cinereus. The sequence goes on along the minus strand of JAAGEH010000286.1, from coordinate 31,032,622 downwards.
GTTCTACATTCTAATGTCATCTTTCTTTTAGCATCATTTTATTCTATCTAAACTCTACTTTTATGCTTTCACTCTCTTCCTAACTTTTCACCTATTGTTGTCTCATTTCTCTTACCCTTTTCCTACTTTAGATTTTTCCTATTCTTTCTTTTTACCTGATTAAAATTTCGCCCCACTTATACATCTAATTTCCAATCCCCTGCTCCAAATCCACCTCTCTCTTCTCTGTTTTCACTATCCAAATAATTGTTTTTCTCTCTGTACTTTTGTTGTTGTTTGCTAATTGTTGAGTATATTGATTTTTAATGCATTTTTGTGAGATTGTTTAGCTTGTTCTTCTTGTTTTGTTTTGTTTTTTTTTGTTTGCTTTGATTGTGTTTATTTTTTATATCCATTTTCCTCCACTCTCTCAATATTATTTATTGTATGTAGTTGGCATTAATCTCCAGGTACTTGTAGCTAGCATTTGTTGGGATTAGTGCTGTCCTATTGTGGTTTTCTCCTCACATATATAATTTGTTTCCCTTCTCTTTCTTAATCTCTTTCTTTTCTCTTTTATTATTATTTTCTTTTTCTTTTTCTTTTTTCTTTTTTTATGACCCACATATCTGCTGTCTACAAGAAACCCACCTCATATAAAAGATGCACACAGACTGAGGATGAAGGGATGGAAAATGATTTTTCAGGCAAATGGAAATAACAAAAAAGCTGGGGTAGCAATATATCTGACAAAGTAGATCTCAAAGGGAAGGACATAACAAGAGATAAGAAAGTCCACTTAATAATACTAAAGGGAGCAATCCAACAAGAAGAAATACCTCTAGTAAACATATATGCACCCAATACAGGAGCACCCAAATATAGAGGACACAAATAAACATAATCAGAAATGACAGTGGAGAAATAACAACAGACCCCACTGAAATACAAAGGATTGTTAAAATTGGAGGATATTAAGGGAGAATATTGACAGTAAGAAAATCATAGTAGACTCTAATACCCCACTATCACCATTGGACAAATCCTCTAAACAGAAAATCAGCAAAGAAACATCAATCCTAAATGACTCACTAGACCAGATGGAATTCATTTACATCTTCAGAACATTTCACCCCAAAGCCACAGAATATACATTCTTCTCAAGTGCACATGGGACATTTTCAAAGACAGACCATACAAATTCTGTTCAAGTTGAAGAAGATAGAAATCATATCAAGCATCTACTCAGATCACACTGGCATAAAACTAGAAATAAACTACAATAAAAAACAATCCAAAGAAATCAAACACATGGAGATCAAATAGCATGCTATTAAACAATGAATGGGTTACCAGAGAGATCAAGGAAGAAATAAAAAAACATCATGGCGACAAATGACTATTAAAACACAACAATCCAAAATCTTTGGGGCACAGTGAAAGCAATTTTGAGAGAGAAGTTCATAGCTCTACAAGCCTACTGCAAAAAAAAACAATGGTAATAAATTACCTAACCCTTTAATTCAAAGAGTTAAAAAGAGAGCAACAAGGAAAATCCAGTGTAAGCAGAAGGGAGGAAATAGTACAGATCAGAGCAGAGATAAACTATATAGAGAGCAAAGAAACAATACAAAAGATCAAAAAACCAAGAGCTCGTTCTTTGAAAGGATAAACAAGATTGATGGACCTTTAGCCAGGCTTACCAAGAGGCAAAGAGAGAGGACCCAAATAAAAAAAATCAGAAATGAAAGTGGAGAAATAACAACAAACCCCACCGAAATACAAAGGATTGTTAAAAAATACTATGAAAAACTCTATTCCAACAAACTGGACAACCTGGAGAAAAAGGATATATTCCTAGAAAAATATAACCTTCCAAAACTCAATCAGGAAGAATCTAAACATCTCAATAGGAAATAACTATGGAAATTGAAACAGTGATCAAAAAGGTTCCAGCAAACAAAAGCCTGGGACCAGATGGCTATACAGGAGTTTTATCATACCTTCAAGGAAAAATTAAAACCTATCCTCCTCAGACTATTCCAAAAACTTCAAGAGGAAGAAACCCTTCCAAACTCCTTCTATGAAGCCAGTATCACCCTAATACCAAAACCAGATAAAGACAACACAATGAAAGAGAATTACAGGCCAATATACCTCATGAAAATAGATGCCAAAATCCTCAACAAAATTCTAGCAAATCGGATTCAGCAGTACATCAGAAAGATCATACACCATGACCAGGTAGGATTTATCGCAGGAATGCAAGGATGGTACAATATCTGCAAATCCATAAACATGCTATATCACATAAACAAATTGAGAGATAAAAATCATATAGTCATATCTATTGACACAGAAAAAGCATTTGACAAAATTCAATACCTTTTCTTGATAAAAACTCTCAGCAAGGTGGGAATAGAAGGTTCATACCTCAACATAATAAAAGCCATATATGATAAACCCACAGCTAACATCCTACTCAATGGACAAAAACTAAAACCATTTCTCCTAAGAACAGGAACAAGACAGGGATGTCCACTCTCACCACTCCTGTTTAACATAGTACTGGAAGTATTAGCCATTGAAATTAGACAAGAAGAAGAGATAAAAGGCATCCAAATTGGAAAAGAAGAAGTAAATCTGTCCTTATTTGCACATGACATGATACTGTACATAAAAAACCCGAAAGATTCCATCAAAAAGTTAATAGACTTAATAAATGAAATTGACAATGTAGCAGGATACAAAATTAATGCCAAGAAACCTATCTCATTTCTCTACACCAATAGTGAACTTATAGAAAGACAGACTAAAAAAGCAATCCCATTTACCATCGCACCAAAAAAATTAAGATACCTAGGAATAAACTTAACTAAAGAGGTAAAAGATCTATATGCAGAAAACTACAGGACTGAGAAAAGAGATAGAAGAAGACAAAAACAGATGGAAGGCATACTATGTTCATGGATTAGGAGAATCAACATCATTAAAATATCCATATTACCCAAAGCAATCTATAGATTCAATGCACTACCCATTAAAAGAACTATTGAGTTCTTTCCAGAAGCAATGTCATTTTTTATTTATTCTTGATTCTTCTTCATTTCCTCTTGGTTCTTAGTCATATTTTCAAATTTGTCTTCCATTCTTTTCAGCCACCTTATTACCATTTCTCTGAATTCTTTCTTTGGCAGGTTGCTTGCTTCCATTTCATTTACTTTCCTTTCTGGTGATGCCTGCTTTTCTTTCATGTGAAGGCTGTTTCTTTGTCTCCTCATTATCTCTCTTCTCTGGGTGTCTGGTTATTTAGTTCTCTCTCTACCTTTCCCAGGTGAAACCCAACCTTTCTGTGTAGAGTGTAGAGCTCTTCTGAATCCAAGTGTTTGTGCCAATTGAAATCGTAGCTGTTTGGTGGGTGCCTTAATTGTAGATTTTCAGGTTTCTGATAACATCCATTTTCCCCTTCAATATGGTGTGGTCTTTGCATTCGAGCTGGTGGCTCTGGGAGAAAATCCAGCAGCAATGGGGGCTGCCTGGTCAGGAGAGCTCCATTCAGCATTCCCCCCTTCTCCTAAATATAGCTTTCCCTTAACTTGCCAATAAACACTCTCCAAGCAACCTTCAGCTGTTTTTTTTCTGTCTGTTCAGGACAAGTCTCATCCATCTATTCCGCCACAATTTTCTTCTCTCTAATTTAGATCTTTTAAATACTACATATAAGTGATCCTAATAAAAGAGCAATATGCAAATTAGCCATTACTCTGCTACACCCACAAGTCATGCCCATGAGTCACACCCGCAAGCCAATCAGGACCAAGTATGCAAATTAACCCCAACCAAGATGGCTTCAGCCACAGAGCAAACAGAAGAGAGGCTTAGGTTTACTTGGCGGTGAAGGAAGCCAAGCCTTCCACGCACTGTGGCGGGCCCAGGCCTCCACTCAAGGCTACTAAGTTTCAATTATAAAAGATAAATAAATCCCAAATAGAAATGGCTCCCATCACAAAGCGAGCAGGATGCTTGGCTCTGCTCCAAGCTACAAACTTTCAATTATAGAAGATAAATAAATCCCAGATACCAGGGCCTCCGCTTAGATGGTCAGGGCGCATGGCCAGCCTGCAAACCACCACAGGCCCCTCACCCAGGTTTCTCCACACCCCAAGCGAACCCCCACCCTGATCCCAGACACCCTCATGACAGACCAGCTGGCTCCCACCCATGCACCAAGTCTCTGTCCTATCTAATAAAAGAGTAATATGAAGATTGAACATCATTCCAACACACAAGATGGGTTCTCCATGTGGTCAAAGATTCTGCCCCCATGTGGACACAAGATGGCCACTACAAGATGGCCAACAGGGGAGGGCAGTTGGGAGAAACCAGGCCTGCAAGGGAGAGCAGTTGGGGGTGATCAAGCCTCCAGAGTAAGGAAGTTAGGGGTGACCAGGCTGGCAGAGGAGGAAAGTTGGGGGTGACCAGGCCTTCAGGGAAAGGCAGTTGGGGAGACCAGGCCTGCAGGGGAAGGCAGTTAGCATCAATCAGGCTGGCAGGGGAATGATTAGGGTTGATGAGGCTGGCAGGCAGAAGTGGTTAGGGGCCCTCAGGAAGGCAGGCAGGTGATCAGTTGGGACCCAACAGTCCTGGATTGTGAGAGGGCTGTTAGATATCCCTCAAGGGATCCCAGATTGGAGAGGGTGCAGGATGGGCTGAAGGACACCCTCTCACTGTGCACAAATGTTGTGCACCAGGTCTCTAGTATTATATATTATTTATATTTCTATATCCAATTTATCTCACTTAGTATAATTCCCTCAAGATCCATCTGTGTTGTTACAAATGACAGAATTTTCTTCTTTTTTATGGCTAAATAATATGCCATTGTATATTAGACAGTCCCATAGTTTCATTGTCCATTCATTCATCAAAAGATACCTAGGTTTTTCCATATCTTGCTTTGTGTGCAATGTTGCAATGAACATAGAAGAGTGAATATCTCTTGAGGTCCTACTTTAATTTCCTTTAGATAATACCCAAATTTGTGATTGCTGGGTGATATGGAAGTTCTATTTTTAATTTTTTGAAGAACCTCTGCATCATTTTTAATAGTAGCTGCATCAATTTATATTCCCACCAACGATGCCCATGGATTTCCTTTTCTCCATATTCTCACCAACACTTTTTAATCTCTTTTTTATAATACCCATTCTTACAGGTGTGAGGTGATATGTAATTGTGGTTTCAATTTGCATTGCCTTGATGATTAGTGATTTTGAGCATCTTTTCATGTACATGTTGACCATTTGAATGTCTTCTTTGGGAAAATGACTATTCAATTTCTATGCCATTTTAAAATCAGATTGTTTGGGGAGATTTTTGCTAGTGGACTATGTGATATAGTTTCACTGGCTTACTTTTGTTTTATTTGATTTTAGTGTCAAATCCCAAATTAATTGTCAAAACCAATGTCAAGAAACTTACCCCTTATGTTGTCTTCCAGAAGCATTATGGTTTCAGGTCTTACATTTAAGTCTTTAATCCATTTTTGAGTTGATTTTTATGTGTGTTGTAAAATATGGGCCTGGTTTAATTCTTTTGCATGTAGCTATTCTGTTTTTCTAAGATCTTTTAGTGAAGAGACTATCTTTTTTCCATAGTATATTTTGACCTTTTTTGTCATAAAAATTCAATTTTTGTCATTTCCTTCCTTTTACTAACTTTGGCCTTAGTTTGTTTTTCTTACATGCTACAAAGCCATATGTAATTTAAAGGAAGTTTCCTTTATCAAAAGGGATATATTGAGTTATTTAGATATTAAGTGTATTAAAAATGAACAATTGAGTAAATGTCCATGGTAATTGGGAGAGAAGGAGGAGTCCATATATCAAAAGGTTGTGAGTTTGATCCCTGGTCCGAACTAATCCACTTTTCTCCTCCCTTTCTCCCAATTTCCATGGACATTTACTCAATTGACAAAGGGAGGCAAGGAAAAGGAAAAGGAAAAGGAGAGAAAAGGAAGCACTCAAGTTATCAAAAGATTATCTAGATTTGGATGGCAGGCAAAGATCCAAAAATGAATTGCAAGATCATCCCAATTCTTGGAAAAGACAAGAAAAAGCATATGTTGATTTAGTTGTGTCTTCTTACCAAGTATAAGAATATTAAATAGTTTTGATAATAGATTATAATGGAAAGAGCTCTTAGTTATGCTGGAACATCAGCAACTCTTTAAATAATACCCAGAATGATATATATATATTTTTAGCCAGTTCTAAGTAGCAGGGGCAGACAATGATTTTCCTTTCCACATAAGTCCTTTTCTCTACTGCCCAAACCTGTCTTCAGCCTTCCATTTTTAACAAGATCATGGGTTAGTTTGAGAAGGAACTCCTAGATTTCCAATATTAAACTAAGCAAATCTTAATAGGAAAGGTAGAGAAAGATTCACACCATTCTTTGGACTCTGTATGTGCCTATGATATAGTAATAAGGGAGTTTTCTTTCTAGAAACAAGCTACTGTATTTTCCGGAGTATAAGACTTCTGGGCGTATAAGACGACCCCCAAACTTTTCCAGTTAAAATATAGAGTTTGGGATATACTCGCCCTATGAGATGACACCTGGCATATAAGACGAATCCCAAATTTTGAGAAGATTTTCCTGGGTTAAAAAGTCATTTTATATGCTGAAAATACAGTACTTCCACACCTTTGTAGTTAGTATAAATGAGGAGCTACTTTTTTTGTAGTTATTTTTCAAAGATTTTAATTTTCACAGAAATAAAAAGTTAAGTACCTATAATCTATTACTCTTAACTATACATGAAAATACTGTTAAGCTAATGGAACTGTGCCCTTCTAAGTGCAAAGTTGTTTTAACTGCAAGGCAAACATGGTCAAGGAAATAAGCAGCACCAAAAATATCATGTCTATGCAAACACAAGCCACTCAAGTAATGGCAGATTCAATGGAATCATAAAAATTTAAAGTGGAATTAGAGCTTAGAGAACAATGTTTCTAACTTCATTATTTTAATAAAGAATAAACTCACATTTTAAAAGTTATGATTGGTTGGCAGACATCAGACTAAACTCAGTTATCCAATGACATATGATCCATGCTTTTGAAGGGAAGCAGTTTTGCTACCCCAAAATGTTTTTGGGGAATTGATTTTAAGCTGGTTAATAAGGAACAAAAAACAAAGAACATTTGAACTTCCTTTTTTACATGGCTAAAGAGATTTAGATAGAAGACCTGTTCTAGGTAGGAAGATATCACAGGTAACTATAGAAGAATATAATCTCTCTAGAGGCCTGTTACATGATATTCGTGCAAGAATAGGCTTTCCTGCTGAAACCGGTTTGGCTCAGTGGATAGAGCATCAGCCTGTGGACTGAAGGGTGCCAGGTTCGATTCCAGTCAAGGGCATGTATCCTGGTTGCAGACACATCCCCAGTGGGGAGCATGCAGAAGGCAGCTGATCAATGTCTCACTCTCATCTATGTTTCTAACTCTCTATCCTTCTCCCTTCCTCTCTGTAAAAAAAAAAAAAATCAATAAAATAAAAAAATAAATGAATAGGCTTTCCTTCCCTGGCTTTGCTTCCAGCCACCCGGGAGCCTGTAAGTCCTCTCTCCCAGCCAAAGCACCACTCCTGTAGCTCCCTTCACTGCCCATTTTCCCCCTCATAGAAGGTGTCCCGCCCCTCTCAACTGCTCCACACCTGCATATGTAAATTAACTTGCCATCTTTGTTGGGTTAATTTGCATACTCACTCCTGATTGGCTGTGGGCATAGCAGAGGTATAGTCAATTTACATGTTTGTCTATTATTGGATAAGATGTGTGATAGAAAGAAACATACCAAAGCCTATTTGTTTAAAGTCCTCTCTGTGTTCCCTTGTTAAAGATGTCCCAGCAAACATTTATATACCAAACATATGCCTTTTCATTTCTATGTGAATTACCTTCCTGCCTTTGAAGTGTCTTCCTATCCCCAGATACAGCCCCCAACCCTGCTTCTCCTTAGCTCCAGAATGGCATATAAATCACAACTGCCCAAGTGTTTTGGGGTCTCATTCTTGTGACACCTCTGAATGTGCATTCATAAATGTTAACTTTGGATACTTTCTCATATTAGTCTATCTGTTAAATTTGATTACTAGCCAACAGAAGAAGTTAGAAGGTGGAAGAAGTTATTTGTTGCAGCCTCCACACTATAAACTTTTTGGCTCTTGACTGAGTTTATCATTATAATCATTAGGTATATAAGCAAATTTACATGTAAATAGTTTAATGCTTTCATTTGCTTAATAGCTAACATGACACTGAACCCGACCGAGCGGCTCCAGCCTCACGGACTCCAGCTCCCTCGCTATGGCGCCTCCGTCAGTGTTTGCCGAAGTTCCGCAGGCCCGCGGGTCCTTGCTTTTAAGCTCACTGCCCACTTCCGGGGTGATCCGGACCCCGGGAGTGGGAGCTTATTGCACGGATGACTCCCAGCCCTGGGTTTTGCCTGTGGTGAGGAAGGTGGAGCAGAAGATTGCTTCTGACAGTAACCTAAACCACGAGTATCTGCCCATCTTGGGCCTAGCGGAGTTCCGGACCCATGCTTCCTGCCTTGCCCTAGGGGATGACAGCCCAGCAATCCGGGAAAAGCGAGTAGGAGGTGTGCAGTCTTTGGGGGGAACAGGTGCACTTCGAATCGGAGCTGAGTTCCTAACGCGAGGGTATAATGGAACAAACAACAAGGACACACCTGTTTATGTGTCCTCACCAACCTGGGAGAATCATAATGCTGCGTTTACTGCCGCTGGATTTAAAGACATTCGGTCCTATCACTATTGGAATGCAGCGAAGAGAGGACTTGACCTCAAGGGTTTCCTGAATGATCTGGAGAAAGCTCCAGAGTTTTCCATCTTTGTCCTCCATGCCTGTGCACACAATCCAACTGGAACCGACCCAACTCCAGAGCAGTGGAAGGAGATCGCTTCCGTCATGAAGCGCCGGTTTCTGTTTCTCTTCTTTGACTCAGCCTATCAGGGCTTCGCATCTGGAAACCTAGAGAAAGATGCCTGGGCCATTCGCTATTTTGTGTCCGAAGGATTCGAGCTCTTCTGTGCCCAGTCCTTCTCCAAAAACTTTGGGCTCTACAATGAGCGTGTGGGGAATCTGACTGTGGTTGCAAAAGAAGCTGATAGCACGCAGCGGGTCCTTTCCCAGATGGAGAAGATTGTGCGAATCACTTGGTCCAATCCCCCTGCTCAGGGACCTCGGATCGTGGCCACTACCCTCTCTACCCCTGAGCTCTTTAAAGAATGGACAGGTAATGTGAAGACAATGGCTGACCGGATTTTGACCATGAGATCTGAACTCAGGGCACGATTAGAGGCCCTCAAGACCCCTGGAACCTGGAACCACATCACTGATCAAATTGGAATGTTCAGCTTCACGGGATTGAACACCAAGCAGGTTGAATATCTGGTCAGTGAAAAGCACATCTATCTGCTGCCAAGTGGTCGGATCAACATGTGTGGCTTAACCACCAAAAACCTAGATTATGTGGCCACCTCCATCCATGAAGCAGTCACCAAAATCCAGTAAAGAGGTACCACCGAAATCAGTACCACCAAAGCCGCCCTCTGTCATGTGTGATCCCTGCCTGCGCAGTCTAGCTGTCTAAATCATGTATTAGACTATTGCAATAGTCTGCTCTGGTGAGGTTGGGCCCACATGAAGAGAACATCCCTGGAAAAGAGATGCGGGCCTGGATTAGAGCCCTTCTGAAGCCCACAGCAAATTAAGTTTTCTGTTTAAGAAGAATAAAACGGTACTTTGATCATGAATTGTAGATAGCTTGCTCCCATGCTAAAAGCAAGAGTCCTGCCTGTGTCACTTGTGCGCTTCTATGTGTTGCTTGACTCTGTACAAAGTCTAGTCCCAAAGATCAAGTTGTCTGAAGAGCCATGTGTAATTGTGGGTGTTGGCTGTCAGTAAAACTCATCATCTCTAAAAAAAAAAAAATAGCTAACATGATTATAAATTTTTAAATTGTCCATATAAAATGGGAGGCATATATGCACATAAAAATTAACATGTGGAAGTTTATGTGTATGCTTGCCAATTAAATTATAATATGCATACTGTAGACATTAAACCTGGAGTCAAGTCTATCAGAGCTCTGTTGCAGCTGGTGAACAGCAAAGATGTGCTATTTGCCATGCCATGGGTGCTTGCTAGCAATTCACAACCTCAGACCTAGTGCAAAACTGATGGGATAAGGACACATATGTAATACCTTAATCAATAAAGAAAATAATTATTAAAAAAAGAAAAAACTGACAGAGTTGAAAAACCTACATTTTTACAAGATCCTCAAATGATTTTTATGCATTTTAAGATTTAACAATCACTGGGATAGCCCTGGTCAGATGGCTCATTTGGTTGGAGCATTGTCCCATATACCAAAAGGTTGTCAGTTTGATCCCTGGTCCGAATGCGACCAATCCATATTTCTCTCACACATCAATGTTTCTCTCTCCCTTTCTCTCTTTCTTCCTCTCTCTAAAATCAATAAATATATCCTCAGATTAAACTTTTTAAAAAAAATCAGCAGTAGTATAGATATTGCATGTCTTCTAGATTTCAGATAGGTTGATTTAAAAGAACTCAGCAAGAATAATAGGCATGATTTCATGAAACACATCTCTGGGAAGGAATATAGCAACCATTGAAAGTTGGGGAGCCTTAGGAAGTGAAATTTTGAGAGTAAAAATAGTCTTGGTGTTAAATAAAAGAGCGTAGCATGTAACAAACAAAAAAAATGGTTTTTAGATAAGGAATTGTTTCTCAGTATAGGTTTTTAAAAATAACAAGTATAATAGCTAATATTTAATGGGAGTTATCTATATACTAGATGCCATCATAGGCTTTTTACATGAATTAACTTGTTTCTACCTAATTAGTTGATTCGTTAATTCCATTAAACACATGCAAATGGAGGGAATGCTGTCTTCATTCTCTTCACTGCATCTGCAAATACTGAGAAAAAAGAAGTTACACAAATATCCCAAGTATAAACAGCTAGATTAGTTGTGAAGGCAAGTCAAATCCAAGCAATCTCTTTTCTGCAAAAGTCATAAAAAAATTGAACTCACTTGTGACTATAGCATTTTATAGGTTCAATATGAAGGTTGTTACAAGTCTAGATATAACAAAAGTTTTTCTTTTCATTCTTTTGAATTGAGTTTGAATAAAAGAAGATCAAGAAGAAGGTAATCTCACCCGCCTGGTATGGCTCAGTGGTTGAGCATCAACCTATGAACCAGGAGTCACAGATCAATTCCCAGTCAGGGCACAAGCCTAAATTGTGGGCTTGATACCCAGTAGGGGGCATGCAGGAGGCAGCAGATCAATGGTTCTCTCTCATCATTGTTGTTTCTATCTTTCTCTCCTTTTCCCTTCCTCTCTGAAATCCATAAAAAATATATGTATTTTCTTTTTAAGAAAAGAAAAGGTGATCTCAGTGTTTGAGGCCAAAGATTTAATTGTTGGTGAGTGAAAAAAATAGCAAATCTCTTCAATTCTTATTTTGTTTCTCTTTCCTAAAGATGACAATGATCTCTTTATTGACTGGGGTAGAACAGACATTTTTAGAAAGGCATATAAACTCAAGACAGATGAAATACTAGTATGTGAAAATCTGCTTTAAATGTGAGTTACTTGGTCAAAGACAAGTCACATCTCAGGATATTAAGGAAACCTAAAATAAGAAAATGAGACAGCTCTAAATGGTAATTTAGGGATATAAAAATGGAAAACATCTTTAAAAACTGCAAAGAGGTTATGAGGTAAATAACGGCTATCCATGTGGAGAAATTGAAACCCTCATATTGAATGTTAAATGCTGCAAATGCTTTGAAAAATAACATGGCAGTTTCTGAAAAAGTTAAATATAGGATTACCATATGACCAGCAATTCTACTTTTAAGTATAGATATAAATGAAATGAACATATGAGCATGCAAAAACATATACAGGAGTGTGTACAGCATCATTATTTGTACTACTCAAAAATTGAAAACAACCCAATGTCCCTCATCTAATAAATGGATAAATAAAATGATACACTCATACTATCGGATACTATACTGCAATCAAAAGGAACATAGTACTGATACATGCTATAACATAAATGATCCTTGAAAACCTGCTAAGTAAAATAAGTCAATCACAAAAACCCACATATTGTATGTTCCATCTGTATCAAATATTAGAGTAGTCAAATCTATAGAGACTTAAGGAAGATTAATGGTTACTTAGAACAAGGAACAGGTGGGAAAATGGAAATGGGTTTTAATGGGTATGCAGTTTCTTTGGGAGATGTTGAAAATGTTCTCCGATTGATTATGATAGTGGTTGCACAACTCTGAATACACTAAATTCTACTCAATTATAAATTTTAAATGGGTGAATTTTATGGAATATGAATTACAGCTCAAGAAAGCTATTAAACAAAAATTACTATAACTGCATTTTTGTTAGTGAAAAAAAAAACACAAAGAAATAGGGAAGAAGTAGAAGGCTGAGAAGAGGCCTAGGAACAGAGCTGAATAGCAAGGTAAGAGCTGGAATTGGAGCTGGTAAGAAGCTCCTAGAGATTTTATAAAAATAAAAACTCCAACTTTGAAATATCCCCTATATAGTACCACATAATACTTTTGACTTTAAAATTAAATCAATACAGGTAACTGGTTTTTAATAATGGTGTTTTGCAGGAGAAAGGCATACTTTGGAATGAGTCATAAGATAGATTTAATCAACTTACTGATTAACCCTACATAAGTTACAAGCTACTCTGATCCCAGTTTCTTTCTCTGAAATAGGGAAATTGATATATTCCCTATGTCTCCTGATACATGTCAGGTGCTTGTGCCTGGCATGGTACTGCACTCAGCTCTTAGAAGTAGTAGTGATAAACATGACTATTGAGTTACTACCAGTTTGCTATATTCTACTGAAAGTGCTGCCAGCAGGATAATCTAAACCTTGTTACTTCGTCGAGTATTATTTCTAGGTTCTACAGGAAGATGTAGCTTAAAAAGGCTTTTCTTTCTATTTTAGATAAAAAAATTATAAAATAGCAAATATTTGTCATTATGTAGAAGAAAACATGAGAGAAAACAAAAAACATAAAAAATGTACATGCAGCCCAACAATATATTATTACACAATAAAATAAATTTGATATCACCACAGATTACACAGTAGTATCACTATTTAGAAAAGAAAATTAAAGTGATATGAAATGTTTCTCTCTCTCATCCCTCTTACTCTCTCTCCTCTAGATGTATAGAAAATATGAGAGTAATAGAAATTAAGTCTCAAAAAGAAGAGGAAAAGCAAAAACATATATGTAACTGAGGGCAAAGAACTATTTTATTTCATCAATTTAAAAAATAATTTCAGTAATTACAATAATATAAAAAGGCAAAAATAACATAATTTTATATGCTATAATACAATATAACATAGCACATTAGGTAAGAATACAGAATAATTATTACCAAACATTTGCCTTTTTCAGAGAGATCCTCTTTTAACTTAAAAAGGTTAATGAAACATTTGGGTATTTATCCATTAAGTCTCTACTGCAATGTTGATAAAGAAATAAAATGACACCCTGGCTACTTTGACTCAGTGGTTACAATGTCGACCGTTGGACTGAAGGGTCATGGGTTTGATATATCATCAAGGGCACATACCACGGTTACACACTTGATCTCTGGCCCTGGTTGGGGCTTGTGGAGGAGGCAATCAATTGATGTTTCTCTCTCACATCAATGTTTCTCTCTCTCATTGCTCTTACTCTCTCTCCTCTCCTCTCCCCTTTGTTCTCTCTAAAAATAAATCAATGGGAAAAAATATATATCCTATGGTAAAGATTAAACATAAATAAATAAATAAATAAATAAATAAATAAATAAATAATAAATAAATAAGATGGCATTAAACCACAAGAAACAAAATAACAAAAGAGCAGACATGAGATTTCCAAATTTTACCAGGATATGGGAAAACTGAAAGCAGACAGATGAGTGGCTGCTTGGCCCCTTCACACCCATGAAAGACTTAGAATTGAAAAGCACAAGACATCTCTAAAAGTGGGTATAACACAACATTATGAACAGGTGTGGTATATTTTCTATATGTAATGGAATACTCTGGGAGGTTCTGTAACTACATGTTGTAGTCAGCCAATAATTTCTCTATCCTCATTCCAGGGGAGAGACTGATTATGTATTCTCTAGGAAAACTGCACCAGAGATTTTCTGCACAAAAATTATTAGGCACAAAATGCCCTAGGGATCCCCTGAGATAACACCCCACCCAATTTACAAACCCACTGAGCTGCAGTGGCTTTTGCATATGAATGGCCTGCTCTCTAGCAGCTTAACCTAAGAAATTGCAACTGAGTCAGACAACTCCAAAACTTCCAAACTCCAAGCAAAGAGGAGAAATTGGCAAATCTCCCTGTAGCTCCTGCTGGCTGGCCTCATATACTAGTTGACTTGCACCTTCTTGGAGATCCAGAAACCAGTGTACCTAGAGGTCAGTGTGAGACGGCACCAGATTTCAACTCCTCACATACAAATGTGACACACTCAAGAAGCAGAATCAGTGAGCAACAAAGCCCCACTGAAGCAAGTCCTACCCCATAGAGGTGTCTCCAGCACAGCAGTTCTTACATTAAGAGACACAGCTAATCCTCGCAGTCAATTGGCCTAGAGATCAATTCCTCCCAGTGTACTAATAGCAAACAAGGCTTAACTACAACAAGACTGTATACTCAGCCAACAAAGGGGTGCACCAAGAGTGTCTACCTCAGGTGATTGGGGAGGTGGAGCTTCTGGGCCCTAAGGACAAGTAGCACACAAAGCCACTCCATCAACACTGGGAAGCAGCCAAAATGTGGAGACAAAGAAACATGTCACGAATGAAAGAAATGGAGGAAAGAAAATGGCTAGACATAGAGTTCAAAACCACATTTATAAGGCTCCTCAAGAATCTTCCACAAACCACAGAGAAACTTAGTGAGATCTCTGACAAACTTAGTGAGACCTTCAAGGATATTAATGAGAATGCCAAAAAAAAAAAATGGAAAAGGACCAGTCAGAAATTAAGCATACATGTTCTGAAATAAAGAATAATATACAGAAATCCAATATCAGACTAGAGGACCCCAAGACTCACATCAAAGATCTGAACTATGAGGAAGCAAAATACACCCAAAAAGAAAAACAAAAAGAAAAAGAGTCCAAAAATGTGAAGATAGTATAAGGAGCCTCTGGGACAACTTCAAGCATACCAACATCAGAATTATGGGGATGCCAGAAGAAGAGAGAGAGAGCAAGATACTGAAAACCTGTTTGAGGAAATAATGACTGAAAACATTCCTTACCTGGTGAAAGAAATGGACTTACAAGTCCAGGAAGCGCAGAGAACTCCAAACAAAAGGAATTCAAAGAGGACCACACCCAGACACATCATAATTAAAAATGCCAAGGGCAAAAGACAAAGAGAGAATCTTGAAAGCAGCAAAAGAAAAACAGTTAGTTACCTACAAGGGAATACCCAAATGACGGTCAGCTGATTTCTCAATAGAAACTATGCAGGCCAGATGGGAGTGGCAGGAAATATTCAAAGTGATGAATAGCAAGAACCTACAACCAAGATTACTCTACCCAGCAAAGCTATCATTCAGAATTGCTGTTTTTCTAAAATAGAAATTAGTATGTTTTATTGTTTTATTTATTCATTTTAAATTAAATTTATTGGGTGACATTGGTTAACAAGATCATACATGTTTCAAGTATACATCTCCATGAAACATGATCTTCACACTGCATTTGTGTACCCATTATCCACAATCAAATTGCCCTCTGGCACTGCATACCTAGACCTCCCTTTCACTATCCTCCACCCCTTTCCTTCAGGTAGTTTATATTTAATAAAAGTTTAAAATACATACTTATATTTATTCTTTCATATGTCTCCAAAATAACTGAGCATTTTCTAATTTCTAGGCACTAGGCAAATTATGAAGGGTAAGTAAATATTAATAAAACAGTTGCTCCTTGAAATAGCCCACAATCTAGAAGAAAAGAAGTAAATACACAAACACAAAAAAGTTACAACTCAGTGTGATAACTAATAAAGTAATAGGATGGGCACAGTCACAGGAATCATCTAGGAAAGATAATTTAATGCTTGGGAGAGTCTGCTTCCCCAAGCAGTATTGAGACACAGTGTAACTCAAACTCATTAATGCTATTAACTATGTAAATGTGTGTTTTTTAAGGTAATAAGAGGAAAAAGTGTAATTTAAAAATATTGAGAAATTTTTCTGTCTTTGAAAACTAAAATCTTTATGGGTGAGTCCAAGTTCAAAGAAACTATCTATTTCATCAAATGTTCTTGGCAAGAGTCCTGTTATAACAGCATGCTTATTCATATTAATTAACTGCTACACTGGGCTCTCTCTTTGGACTATTACTATGAAGGCATTTTAAATGGTTACAGAATTTGCATGGAACTTTGAACAAATTGTATTAAAATCCTTTGGGAATTATACTTAATTGAAAAATACTAATTTATCAATGGCTTTGGCCAACTGCTAGGTAATTAGTCTCATTTCACATTCATAAAAAGAAGCATACACACAAAAATATAAAAAATATATTATTTTTAAAATAATCACAATTTACTCTCCATTAAGGGCATATATTAATCAATCTAAGTACTAATATTTTGAGATAATTTTATTCCATTTTAAAGACTTGGCATCTACTTTTTTGTTCTAGTAAATTTCTAAGAGAAGACCTTAATTACAGTAAAGCCTGTTTAACATGCACATATTATTAAAAACTAGCAAAGATCCAGTATATGGTTTTACCTTGATTTTTCAAAAGCATCCTTGTTTCCATTGGCATCAGCTCCAATGTAGAAATAAACCTATTTCTATATCTTCATATGACGTAGAAATAACCATCCAGACATTGTGAGGACAAGAGAAAAAGAGCTATGAATCTTAACTACATATTGGTTGTTTCATTTTTAATGCTGCCTTTCAGTATTCCAACTGGTTGAGTACTCACTGCTACAAGTGCATGCAGAACTCACTAGCTGGCTGTCCAGAAGCTGCACAAATGCAAATTACATTTTCACAAAATATCGTCACTTTAAAATTTGGTTTATATGTGTTGACATGACAAGATTCTGATTAAAAGATTAACAACCTTAAAGGTATCTCATTAAGTATCAAAATCTAATGATTTTGTTCTGATTTTGCTAACTTTCTTCACCTAAATGTAATCTTATATTGTGTAATACTTTTCCCTTCCTATGAAAGTTCATATACTATATTCCAGTATACTCAGAGTATCTTCTGTAGATTAAAAAAAAAAATTGGCATTATTTCCATATGAAATTTTCGGAAGCTAAAATTGGGAGAAATTAAATACCTTCTTTAAGTCACCAAACTGGTTAATGACCAGACATAATTAAGAGTCAAGTTAGTTCAATTCTAATTCAAGGCTCCACCATGACCTTTATGCCTAGTTTTCTCATGAATGCAGAGATAAAATGCCATGTTCCTACTCCCTTACCAAATACAGAATAAGTGAGAAATTATAAAATGATATTGAAAATACTAGACTGATATAAATAATGTCTATAGGTAAAACACAATTATAACCAGAGGTTCTGTGCACAAAATTCTTGCATGGGGGTTCCTCAGCCCAACCTGCATCATCTCTCCAATCTCGAACTCCTCGAGGGATGTCCAACTGCTCATTTAGGCCTGATCCCAATAGGATCGGGTGAACAGGCAGCCTGATATCCCTCTCTCAATCCAGGACTGCTGGCTCCCAATGGCTCACCTGCCTGCCTTCCTGATTGTCCCTAACCACTTCTGCCTGCCAGCCTGAACAACCCCTAACCTCTCCTCTGCCAACCTGATTGATGCCTAACTGCTCCCCTGCCAGTCTGTTTGCCCTTAACTACCCTCCCCTGAAGGCCTGGTCACCCTAACTGCCCTCCCCTGCATGCCTGGTCTCCCCAAACTGCTCTCCCCTACAGACCTGGATCCCCCCAAACTGCCCTTCTCTGCATGTCTGGTCACCCCCAACTTCCCTCTTCTGCTGGCTTGGTCACCCTTAACTGCCCTCCCCTGCAGGCTTGATTGCCCCCAACTGCTCTCCCCTGCTGGCCATCTTGTGGTGGACATCTTTAACCACATGAGGGCAGCCATCTTGTTGGAGTGATGGTCAATTTGCGTATTACTCTTTTACTAAATAGGAGGATAGAGGTCTGGTGCATGGGTGGGGTCCAGCTGGTTTGCCCTGAAGGATGTCCTGGATCAGGGTTGGGGTTTCCTTGGGGCATGGAGTGGCTGGTCAAGGGGCCTGTGGTGGTTTTCAGGCCAGCCATGCCCCCTGGTGACCCAAGCAGAGGCCCTAGTATCTGGGATTTATTTATCTTCTATAATTGAAACTTTGTAGCCTTGAGTGGAGTCCAGGGCCTTCCAGGGTGGGTAGAAAGCTTGGCTTCCTCCATTGTGGGGGAAACCCATGCCTCCTGCTTGCTCTGTTGCCACAGCCATCTTGGTTGGGTTAATTTTCATACTTGCTCCTGATTGGCTAGTGGGTGTGGCTTGTGGGTATAGCCAAGGTACAGTCAATTTGCATATTACTCTTTTATTAGATAATATTGTGAATAGCACAAAATTATTAAGAATCAGATTTATTGGTACTGATTATCTCCTGTGATAACTTGAGCTTTTAGCTAAAGGGTTTGATTACATAGTAGGTTAATGATGTTAGTACTTCTTTAACTTAATTGAGCAATAGTTATTTTGCTATCATACCACCATAGTAGACTTATTAACTACTCGTTTTTACACATAATATAGTCTTCACGGTTTTGCCCAGCCCTATTACATATAAAGTGTGCAAAATACAGTGCTGCAATTCTTTCCCTTGTGGAATTAAAGAACAATGTGGCTACAGATAAGAACCTCAGTTAAGAGTTTGAGTTTATCTTGTGCACTACTCCCACACACAACAAACTTCTCCTCCTCAGCTACAATAAATTGCTCCATAGTGACAGACCTGGAGCAATTAAGTGGCCTTTTGGTTACACCATATTCCACATGTTTGGAAAAGGATTAATAAATTTAGCTAAATTACACTAAAAGGCCGCTTGTTATAAGCATTATTTTAAGTACCATTTTGGGGGGAGGGAAAAATATTGCAGAAGAAAATGAAATTCATGATGCAATTAAAATAATCAAATAAGCAACCTATCCCTAAGTTTATGGAAAAGTAATTTTAAAGAACTCAATTTTTCTGTTGGTTTTTAGATATGCTCATATTCTCTCAGAGTTGCCTAGGCATAGTTTCTATTTAAAAGAAAATGATCATTATTATATCTTAGGAATTATTTCCCAATTCAGTCTTCCCCGTGTATTATAAAATTAGTAAATTGTGTCTATTGAACATATCTTTCTATATGACTTGCAAAAAATCTGAGAAATTACCTGATTAATTTAATAAATAAATAGTCAATCCAAATTATTACCCAAAATGAAATGCTTTTCCATAAACTTAGGGAGAAGTTGCTTATTTGATCATCAGGTTTCATTCTCTGCAGTATTTTTTTCCAAAATAAAAGGAAAAGGAACTTAAAATAATGCTTCTTAAAAATGACCTTTTGATGTGGAATGAGCCGGTAGAGGTTGCTTGTGAGGTTTATGAGGTCCGGTTAATCTTCCGTATTTATCCAAATAACACAGGAAAAATAAGCCCCTAAGGGATGGTTACACTATTTAGGCCTACACTGTTTGTGTTAATTCTGTCTACCATGACATCCTTTTACAACTTCTTAGCTTTTTCCTTAATTTTCCATTTTTATGGTGAGCTTTTACAGTATCTTAACAGTGTAGTCAGCTCAACTGAAAGAAACAAGGGAATTTCAACTTAGTCTTAAACTGAGATCAATATTATGAAACTAGTACAATTTGTTCTGAATGAAATTCTCCTTTCTGTCAAAAGCTCAAGAAATAGACTATAAAAATGTGTCTCACAAATAAGGCCCAAAACAAATAAAATCTTTAAGCACAGGATTTTTTCATCTAAATTTTGGAAAGAACTTGTCTGTGATTACTTAGTCCTAAATGATTTAAAATTTGTGAACTTAAAAACTGACTGAGAGTTTGGTTTCTTTCTCACTGAGATTTAGGCTTAAGGAAACTAAAGAAGCAGACTACTTACTCATCCTCTACTTACTCGGAATAACCCATGCTGAGTGCTATGACTGTGTCTTGTCTGTTGGGCTAGTTATCTGTGTACTGAATAGCAAATGGAATATCTCTAGGGCACAGCATCCTGTTGTCACATTCAAGGTACAGTTTAATCACTGACTGATACCTAAGCAAATTTGCTGCAGTAGCAACAGCCGAAAGATCTGAAACCTTAAATCCCCTTTGCATTCTAAGTGAGGTCTTTTCCACATCTCTTAATATAATTTATTTCCCAGATGCACTATAGAATTGTTAACTGCAATCGCTCAAGTCCAAATATGGCATCTGAAAACATTCCTCTCTATAGAAGGTGGATAGATTCCTAACTGCATGTGAAAGTGGTATAACCTTGGACTCTTCTTGGTCATCTACAAGATATGTTGCAAAATACTCTGGGTACAATTATAAAATCAATGTGGTCAATATCATATCTTCTAAGGAAATTACTATGTTCTATTAGGAAAGTTATTGATCTTGACTCCTTCTGGTATTATTTTTACTATGCTTTCCTAAATGAGTAGCCGTAACCACATAGTCAGATATTTACGAGTGACAAAGGCTGAGACTGTGTAAATCATGGCACAGGGAATCAAGGTGTAAGAATTATAACATAAAATAAAAACATGAAATAAGTGTTAATGATCATCTGAAGTCACTACCCATAATAATTCAGCTAACATTTCTTGAGTACTAAGTGTCAAGCATCCTGTTTAGTAGTTTATTTGCATACCTCGTGTAAATATATGATGCCAGAGAGCAAGGACCACCTCAACAACAAAAGAAAGATGGGCTGGAAAATACAGGTTCAGTCTATAAGGAAATTTGTATAAAGTTGTCTTTGAATGGCAAGAAGTATTAGAAGGTGGAAGAATATTTGATGACATGAGTTCTTTTCTGGGAAAAAAGATCTAGAACAGTCAGGCCCAGGTGAAACAGTCCTGGGAGAGTTAACATGTGGACTGTGGGGGTGGTGCTCTGCGCAGAAATCTGTCCCACCTTCCACATCCTGGACCAGTGCTACAGAACTGCGACCTTCTGAGGAGCACTCGAGTTTCCAGGGTCCATCAGAACAGGTTTTCAAAGAGTCTGGTAGGTTAGCTAAAGGGACAATCTACTGGGCTTTAAAACGTTAGTCTGAAGAAAAAAAGAAAAGATTTAAGGCTCAAAGCAAGAAAAGGTCGAGTATTTTCTCAAGGTCAAAACACTAGAGATGTATTCTGAGGCACCTCAAGAGAAAGCAAAGTACAATGGACCCCATTAGAATAGAGTCTTGAAAAATCCCTGTCCTCATGGCCCTATCTACCTCTCTTCTTTCACCCAACATCAGTTCTCTCTCTGGAAAAGCCTGCTTTGTCAGGTTGTGACTCAACATATCTCTGGGCCCATTCAATTGCTGTTCTCAACCCCAAGAAGACTGCTGCCTCCAATTTCCTCTTAGCTTTCCTCCTCTGACCTCATCTCATTCCTAGCCACCCAACCAGAATCAAAGAGCCCCAGGGAAGGAGGTGCAAAGGCGAAAAGGAAAAAAGGAGACTAAAGTCAGTTGGGTGGGTGTGTGTGGGGTGGGGGTGCGGGGGTGTTTATGCTTTCAGAAAGGTTGTTCACGTCATTTCCAGATTTCATGAACAGATAATCTCCAAGGTATCACTCAAGTTAAGGAGACAGGACGTTTTCCCTCCTCCGTCCTTGTCCACGCATCACTGGAAGGGAGGGAGGCAGGCGACAGCTGAGAAAAGAGGGAGGAGGGGGAAAAGTGTGAGAAGCAGGATGAGAAAGGGGTGCGGAAGAAAGGAGGAGGTGAACGCAGGAGGAGAGGACCATTAGGGGTGTCGGTGAGCCCAGGGCGCCTGCCTGCCCGCCCATCCGCCCGCGTCTGAGACCCGCCCGGGCGCGGCGTCCGAGTCCCGCAGCGCATGGTCAGGACGCGCCACTCTCCACCTTCCGCCCGGCCTTGGCTGGCGCCCCGCCGCCCCTGTCCATTCCCCACCCCAGATCTGGAGCCACCTTTCCCGCTGCGGAGTAGCGCTCGCGGTGAGTGTGCGCCTCCGAGCCCAGGGGGAAGAGCGCCGGCGCCCGAGGCCGGAGCACAGGTGGGAGGGGAGCGCGGGAGCCTGGGGCAGCGCACGCTCTGGGCGCGAGGGGAAGACCTTCGGGGCCAGAGCCCGAGCCCTCTCCTGCACTTGGGAGTGAAGGAGCAGTGCAGAAGTTGCCCTTCGCCGTTCTACTGGAAACCTCTGCTCCCCGGAGCGAAGTTGCGGGGGGCAGGCATGGTCCTGGGCGGAGCAGGTGGGCCAGGCTGGGCGGGGAGAGGCCCGGCTCTGCGGTGGCGGTCCCAGCTGGCGACCCCACACTTAGGGCGCAGGCTGCTGGCGCTCCTGGTTTGAGGAGTCACTAGGGTAGAGAGAGATGAGGCACAGGCAAAATTCAGCACTGGGAAGACAGGAGAATCATGGAATCCAGCCCTTGGTGGGATCTGGAAGAGATTCTGGAGGAAGTGCTGAGATAACCGAGGAGCTGGGTGAAGGCGTAAATTGGAAAAAGATTGCAGTTTTCTAACTTGCTATCCTGAGGGTATGAACCACAGAATAAAAGGTCAAAAGAGACCTTCCAACCGCGACAGCAACGTGCCTGGGCTGCCCTCAGGTCCTGCCCAACAGAGGAAGGTACCTTCCAGTTTGGAGCAAAGCAGAAAAGGGGATTCCAGAGAGGGTTCATGCTCTAGGTTCCTGTCCTCAAAGGGGCTGGAGAGTTGCATTTGTGTCTTCAGTAAATTAGGGGATGAAATTGAGAAGATGGGAAAAAAAAAAATACGTAAGGAAATTAGCATTTGGAATGCCCAACTGGATTTGGGGTTTGGGTTATTTCCATCTGCACTTGGAGGTGGCCCTTGATAAGGCATTGGATAGAACATTAGATGCCAGGCATTTTGGCATCCAATCTAGAATAAATGTTATACCTGCCTGGTATTAGATTAGGAATGCCCAACTATGAAAAATAAGCTATTTTAATTATTTTGGTCAAGAAATTTTAGTTTACTTTTCCACATCCCCTTTGGTCAGTATAAATCATTTGTGAAGCTTCCTTCATACACTAAGACTTATTACAGAGCTAATGAGCCTAAGTTATATGAAAGGGTGTTCTCTTTTAGCAGTATATAAAGATCTTCATAGAAATGAAGATTTAAAGAATCTTGCATTTTTTCCACTTTGCTTCATTAGGCATATTTTATAGATTCCTGGGATTGGGCAAGAGCACATTTGTAGAGGCAGCTTTTTCATTGTTTTCAGTAAATAAATATCACTTCACAGTTTTATAAAGTTCTTAGGCATATTGTTCTTATAAAGACTACCATAAAGCTGCTAGTTCACAATACACACTTCCTTAGGAATTGTTTGTATGTTTAATTTAAAATTAGATGCATGTCTTTTTTCAAAGACTTGCAAAATTCTAACTTAATTCTTAATTGGAAATGAGAGGAGTGTCAGTTCAAATTTTCTTATTTAGTAAATATGGTCCCTTTTGATTTGAATAACTTATTGAAATCATTTCAAATATTTTAAAGGGCCTTTTATAATCTAGTAATAATATCATTTCAAATATTTTAAAAGGGCCCTTTATAATCTAGTAAAACAACATGGACATAATAATATTTGATAGGCCATGATATGATTCTTTTTTTAATGTTAATTTAAAAAGTGAGAGGGATGTTATCTGAGGCAGAGTAAAGGAGATGCAGTGTGTGGCTTCCTGGTTACTATAACAGAAGCACTGGTAATCCCTAAGTGATGGAGTCTCAGCCTTTGGGGCAGCATCTGTAGTGGCCAGATATAGAATCACAGCCCCATGCCCCACAGTGGAAAACTTGCTCTTTTATTTCCTCAGCCTTAAATTAGGCAAATACTAATTTCTACTCTAAAATGAAAACTAATACTAAAACTAAATACTAATTTCTACTCTAAAATGAAAACTCTTGAAGTTCAGTAGGGAAAATCAGATTTGGCTTCTGGCATCTGTAACAAAAAAGACTTCCTCTCGAAAAAGGTACATAAAGAAATGTTTTGGAACCTAAGAATAAACATAAATAGGCAAAACTTATATTAAGGAGTGTACATAAGCATTAAAGAGGGGGGACTGTTTTGATCTCATAATTTTTCCAACTCCTCGGTAGTGTTTCTCTCAGAATTAGTTGAGTGGCCCTTTAACCCAGGTACAGTGGGAAACCATTAAGACATTACTAGTGGGAAACTGTTTATCAAGATCCTCTTGCTACTGGGTAGAGATGATCTGTTGAAAGACAAGAGGGTAAGCAAGGAAGATGTTAAGCTACAAGAGTTTCCTAGCCTCGCCTTTAACTAGAGTGATAGCAGTAGAGATGATGGGAAGTGACCAAATTCTGGATATATTTGGAGGTAGAGGAGATAAGACTTGATATTAGATTAGATATGATTGCTGATGGATCCAATTATGCCTAGATTTATGGCCAGAGCAACTGGAAGAATGCAAGTGTCACCAATTGATATGAGAAGACTAAGGAGAGGACGTTTAAATTCTGAGTGCCTAACAGATATTCAGGAATACGTGTTGCAAAGGTCGCTTGAACAGAGCTCAAAAGAAAAGCCAGCATTGGAGATAAACATTTATGATCCATCACTGTATAAATAGTATTTAGGATAATGGGACTTCATGAAATGACTTAAGAAAGCCTGTATTTAAAGGATCAGACTAAGAAAAGAACTCTGGAACAATCCAAAATACAGACATTGAAAAGAGTAGGATCCAAAAAAGGAAACTGAGAAGGAGCAATCAGTGAAATAGGGGGAATCCAAGAGGGTGTGATATCATGGGAGCCCACAGAAGAAGGCATTTTGAGGAGAAAGTGATGATCAGCTATGGCCAATGCTGCAGAAAGTTAAGTTATATGAGGACAAAGAATTATCTTGGAATTTTATATGAGCTTGTTAAAGAGCTATTTCAGTTGAAATGGTGGAGACAAAAGATTGACTGATAAGGCTTGAACTAAGACTGGTGACTGATAACATAGTGATTCTCATTCTAAGAATTTATCTTCCAGTTATGCTTTTTATTAGAAAAAATAATATATGCTTTCAGTTACTCCCTGCCATTTTTTATATATAAACTAGAGGCCCAGTGCATGAAATTTGTGCACAGGGGTGGCGGGGAAGAGGGGATGTCCTTCAGCCCAGCCTGCTCCCTATTTGGATCGGGCCTAAATGGGTAGTCGGACATCCCTCTCAATATCCAGGATTGCTGGCTCCCGACTGCTCACCTGTCTGCCTTTGTGATTGCCCCTAACTGCTTCTGCCTGCCAGCCTGATCACCCCCTGACTACTGATTGATGATTAACTGCTTCCTTGCCAGCCTCTTTGCCCCTAACTGCCCTCCCCTGCAGGTCTGGGTCCCTCCCAACTGCCCTTTGCTGTAGGCCCAGTCACCCCCAACTTCCCTCCTTGGCCAGCCTGGTCACCCCTAACTGCCCTCCCTTGCAGGCTTGGTCCCTACCAACTGCCCTCCCCTGCTGGCCATCTTGTGGTGGCCATCTTGTGTCCACATGGGGGCAGGATCTTTTGACCACATGGGGCAGTCATTTTGTGTGTTGGAGTGATGGTCAATCTGCATATTACTCTTTCATTAGATAGGAGAGAGGCCTGGTGCATAGGTGGAGGCCAGCTGGTTTGCCCTGATGGATATCCCAGATCAGGGTGGGTGTTCTTTGGGGCAAGGGGTGGCCTGGGCGAGGAGCCTGTGGTGTTTTGCAGGCTGGCCATGCTCCCTGGCAACCCAAGCAGAGGCCCTAGTATCTGGGATGTATTTATCTTCTACAATTGAAACTCTGTAGCTTGGAACAAAGCCAAGCCTTCTGCTTATTCTGTGGTGGCAGCCATTGAAACTTTGTTGCCTTAAGCAGAGGCTAGGGCTGCCCAGGGTGTTTGGAAAGCTTGGCTTCCTCCATTGCCAGGGGCAACCCAAGCCTCCCACCTGCTCTCTGTGGCCGTAGCCTTCTTGGTTGGATTAATTTGAATACTCGCTCCTGATTGGCTGGTGGGTATGGCTTGTGGGTGTAGCAGAGGTATGGTCAATTTGCATATTACTCTTTTATTAGAAAGGGTGATTGAAAACAAAAAATACCTAGAAAACAAGCAAAATAAATTGTGTGCATCCAGTCAAGGGAATACTACTCAGCTATTAAAATTATTAAAGCAGTTTCCTATATACTAATATGAAAAGATCTTCAAAGTATACTATGTAAGGAGAAATAGTTGCAATGTACTGTGCATGGTATATTATCATTTATTAAATAACAAAGAAAAATGAGTTTATATATGAAAGTACACACAAAAAATCTTACCTAATAATAGGCCATCATGTAAATTGACCGTAACTCAGCTATGCCAATTAGAATGAGTATGCAAATTAACCCAACAAAGGTGGTGGGTTAATTTGCATATGCAGGTGTGGAGTGGCCAGGAGGGGCAAGATGCCTACTATTAGGGGGAAGAGGGCAGCTGAGGGAGCTACAGGAGCAGTGCTCCAGACAGAAGCAAGGACTTGTTGGCTCCCAGGCAGGCCGGGAGTGGGGATGTCCTGGCTCCCAGGTGGCTGGGAGTGAAGCCAGGAGAAGGAAGGCTTATTCTTGCATATCATGCAATGGGCCTCTAGTCCTATCTAATAAAAGAGTAATATGCAAATTGACCCTGACTCTGCTACAAGCCACACCCACCAGCCATGCCCACCAGCCAATCACAGTGAGTATGCAAATTAACCCCAACCAAGATGGCTATGGCCACAGAGAGAGCAGGAGGGAGGCTTGGGTTGCCCCTGGTGATGGAGGAAGCCAAGCTTTCCACACACACCAGCCAGCCCAGGCCTCTGTTTAAGGCAACAAAGTTTCAATGACTGTGCAAGCAGAAGGCTTGGCTCCACTCCAGGCTACAAAGTTTCAATTGTAGAAGATAAATAAATCCCAGATACCAGGGCCTCTGCTTGGGTCACCAGAGGGCACGGCTGGCCTGCCAACCATGACAGGCCCCTCGCCCAGCATGGCCCCAGGTTGTTCACACCCCAAGGAACAACCACCCTGATCCAGGGCAAACCAGCTGGCCCCACCCATGCACCAGACCTCTATCCTATCTAATAAAAGAGTAATATGCATATTGACCATCATTCCAACACACAAGATGACTCCCCCATGTGGACACAAGATGGCCACCACAAGATGGCCAGCATGGGAGAGCAGTTGGTAGGGACCAAGCCTGCAAGGGAGGGCAGTTAGGGGTGACTGGGCCTATAGCAAAGGGCAGTTGGGAGGGACCCAGACTTTCAGGGGAGGGTAGTTAGGGGTGACCAGGCCTGCAGGGGAGGGCAGTTAGGGGCAAAGAGGCTGGTAGGGGAGCAGTTAGGCATCAATCAGGCTGACAGGGGAGTGGTTAGGGGTTGATCAGGCTTTCAGGCAGAGTCAAGTAGGGGCAATCAGGAAGGCAGGCAGGTGAACAGTTGGGATCCAGCAGTCCTGGATTGTGAGAGAGATGTCTGACTGCCTGCTTAGGCCTGATCTAGGTAGGATGTAAGATAAAAATATTTCCAGGTAGGATTGGGCCTAAATGGGCAGTTAGACATTTCTCCAGGAGTTCCAGATTTGAGAGGGAGCAGGCTGGGCTGAAGAACACCAGTCCCTCCCCTCCCTGCCCCTGTGCACGAATTTCTTACGCTGATTAATAATAATTGCCTACAGGACAGAAACTGAGTGATAAGGCACAATAATGGGTGGGAGATTAACTGCTGTGTGTACTTTAACAACTTTCAATCAGGTGTACATAGACTAGCTATTCAATATACTAAATAAGTCCTAACCAGAAAGCTCAGTTGGTTAGAACATTATCCCAATTCTCCAGGTTGTGGGTTTGATCTCCCAGTCAGAGCACATACAAAAAGCAACCAAAGAATGAATGAATAAGTAGAATAACAAATTGATTCCTCTCTCTCTTTCTCTCTCTCACTCTCTCTCTCTCTCTCCCTGTTCCCCTCTTCTCTAAAGTCAATAAATTCAACGAATATTTTTTAAAATACCAACTACAATTTTCTACATAAATATGAGAAAAATTGTAATTTAAAGTACAAAGAGAAAAAAAAAAGAATGGGAGGTGGGACAATGACTACTCTGTATAAAATAACTCCTTTAAGAAGTTTTCAAGAAGAGGATTAAAGGTAGCTGGAGCAGGCCACGAACATTTGTTTTAAAATGGGAACTATTACTTTTGGCAATTAAACAAGTAAGAATGAACCAGACAGAAGGAAAAGTTGATGATAAATAAAAATAGAGGACAACTATGGGAACACAATCCTTTAATAAGTGGTAGGGGATGATGCCCTTTCAGGTATTAGTGAGGCAGGGAACTAGTATGACTACTGCCTTTTCCTGCAAATGCCCAGGTCTGGATCAATCCTAAAACGAAGTGCTGCTTGAGACATTTGAATAAACTATTTCACTTGGTGCAAATTTGAAGTCTTAGTTCTAATATCATATGGACTTCCCATTAAATCTTATCTGACCATTGGCTCTCCTTAGCAGCTGGAGCACAGCTTGCCACCCTTCTCAAAAGTAACTCTGTTTTTGCCCCTGGCCCCTTCATGCTTAGGAGGATTCTTCTTTACTGGGAATTCAGAGACTCCTGGGAATGAAGCTCCCTCACCAGTTCTCAGTCTTTCATATTTGTCTGCTCCACTGCTCTACTTCCCTCCACTGCTATCTGTAGTCAAACTGACCTCCCTCTATGCTCTGGATCCCACAACTGCCTCTCCAATCTGAACCTGGCTCAGAAAACATTCTTTTTTATCACTTGCAACTCTAGTTTCTTCTTTACTTAATGAGTTCATTATTTAAGTTTGTTTTTAAAACATTTTTATTGATTTTAGAGAGAGAGGAAGGGATAGGGATAGAGAGACAAAAAAATCAATGAGAACGGAAACATTAATCAGCTGCCTCCTGCATGCCCCATACTGAGGATCAAGCCCACAATCCAAGCGATTCCCCTGACAAGGAATTGAACTGCAACCTCTTGGTTTGACCTCTTGGTTCATGGATTGATTCTCAATCCCTGAGCCACACTGGTCAGGCTTTAAGTTTATTATTAAGATCATAATGGATCCATCCTTAAAACAAACAGAAAAGCCTATCATAGCATTATAGGGGCAGCCTGAACTCTCCCCCTACACCTAGTCTCCTATTCATTTCTCCTTTTCTCAGCTAGCTTCTAGAAAACTTTAAATTTTATTTCTTGTCATACTCTCCTCCCCTCCTCTTGACTCCTTTCTTCTCCCACCATAGTTTGGTTCACACAACCATCACCCTATGAAACTCTTTGGCAACAGTCAACATAAAAATCAGCAACTACTGATGATTGGAAGGTTAGCTCCCTGACCTATGTATGATAGGAGCACTTAACATAGTTAACCATTAACCACTCATGCCTTCTCTTTCCTTAGATTCAAAGATGCTTGTATTCCCTAGGTGGCCCCCATACCATTCTGGGAACAAGCCAAGCCATGTAGCTCACTCTTCCAGCCCTCTTTATCTCCTTCTTTAACTGGATTTCTGCTCCAGCTTACTTCCTGCCACTCAATCTTGCCCACAAACTAGTTATGCTAGAGCTATAAGGAACTATTCACAAGTACTTATCTGACTCATGAGGTTTTTGCCCTATTCTTCACTTAGTTCTGAATGTACATCCCTCCTTCCACCTGGCAAATTTTTAGTCAGTTGAGAAAATTTAGATTTATGTGTTGTTGTTTTTTTCTAGACCCTTTCCTTAACCCCAAAACAATCCACTCCTATACACTAGTTATGAACCTTTTGCAAACTTCCCTGCTGCACTCCCCATGCTGTTGTATTTTATATATTTACATCCATCTTTCTCTCCAATTAGATTGCAAGTCCTCGAGGCAGGAATTAAGTCTTTTTCATTTGTTTCACCAGCCTGAGTGAACCATGGGCACAATATCATCAAAGGGAAACTTCTCTGATTCTTGTGTTGCCTGGGGTTAAATCACCGGAAAACAAGCCACAGCATGGACCAATTCACAAATATCCCGAGTGGGAGTGAATTTCTAAAATCATTTCAAAAACATCTTTTTAATCTATTTATTAGTGACTCTTTCTATGATATTTTACTCTTTCGAGCTATTTCATAAAGTTAAAGGCCAAAAAACTCAGAGAAGCTTCCTAACTTCATCTTCTATACCCACAATCTCCAAATGAGTTGACTATTTTTCATATATAATAAAACCTCAAGGGAAGAAAATTATATAACCTCACTTGATAACACACTTTAGTGTTTAATACCTTTATTTTTTTATACTACATAAATTGACTTTGCTGTAGTTGTGTCTACTTTTTTTAAGGAATAATATGTGGCCCATTTTTCTTATATCAATCTTTCATCTATTGCAAAACAGTGTCAACTAAAACTGAACAAAAATATCTTGATTAAGTCAAGAGATATGAATATTCATTCATTCAAATGCTTGCCTTTCAATTTCAATCTTTTCTCTTTTTGTGTTATTTCTCCATCTTGCTATTAATGAATAGCAGTATATTAACAATGTATAAACTCAGTGTCAGAATTAGTCAAATAAAATATTTGAGATTGATGTCTCATAGAAGTAGAAACCAGGATGTATACTAAAATAATCAAACTGATGTGCAAATACCTAGCCATCAAAAGCCCTAATTTTATAATTATATTTTGGTCTTGTTATTGCTTTTTAAGGCATTTGTGATGTTTTCAAAAGAATATAATTATGGTTTTCTTTTCTTTTTTAAAAAATCTTTATTGTTCAGATTATTACAGTTGTTTCTCTTCCCCCCCCCGCCATATCTCCCCTCTACCCAGTTCTCATCCCACCCAATGTCTTTACCCCTCCCCCACACTGTCCTCATCCATAGGTGTATGGTTTTTGTCCAGTCTCTTCCCATACCCTTTTCCCCTCGAAGATTGTCAGTCCACTCCCTTTCTATATTCCTGATTCTATTATATTCACCAGATTATTCTTTTCATCAGATTTTTTATTCATTTGATTTTTAGATTCATTTCTTGATAGATATGTATTTGTTGTTCATAATTTTTATCTTATCTTTTTCTTCTTCTTCCTCTTCTTTAAGAATATCTTTCAGCATTTCATATAATACTGATTGGGCAGTGATGAATTCCTTTAGCTTTTTCTTATCTGTGAAGCTCTTTATCTGACCTTCAATTCTGAATGATAACTTTGCTGAGTAGAGTAGTCTTGGTTGTAGGTTCTTCATATTCATCACTTTGAATATTTCTTGCCACTCCCTTTTGGCCTGCATAGTTTCTGTTGCAAAATCAGCTGACACTCATATGGGTGCACCCTTGTAAGTAACTAACTGCTTTTCTCTTGCTGCTTTTAATATTCTCGCTTTGTATTTTGCTATTGGCATTTTAATTAAGATGTGTCTAGCTGTGGTCCTCTTTGGATTCCTTTTGTGTGGGGTTCTCTGCGCTTTCTGGTCTTGTAAGTCTATTTCTTTCACCAAGTATGGGAAGTTTTCAGTCATTATTTCTTCAAATAGGTTTTCAGTATCTTGCTCTCTCTCTCCTTCTGGAACTCCCATAATTCTGATATTGGAATGCTTGAAGTTGTCCCAGAGGCTCCTTAAACTATCTTTATATTTTTGGATTATTTTTTCTTTCTGTTTTTCTAGAAAATTCTTGAAAAACCTTATAACCATAGTTTTGAACTCTATATCTAGTCCTTTGCTTTTATCCATTTCTTTCAGTTGTGACCCGGTTCTTTGTCTCCACATTTTGGCTGTTTCCCTGAGTTGATAGAGTGGCTTTGTATGTTAGGTGTCCTATAGGACTCAGGGTCTCAGCTTCCCCAGTTACCTGAGGTGGACACTCTTGGTATACCCCTTCATGGGCTGTGTGAACAGTCTTGTTGTAGTTAAGTCTTGATTGTTGTTGGTATCACTGGGAGGAATTTACCTCCAGGCCAATTAGCTGTGATGATCAGCTATGTCTACAATGGGAGAAATTCTGTCCTGGAGACACCCTTATGACACAAAACTTGCTTCAGTAGGGCTTTGGTGCTCACTGAGTCTGCCCCAAGTGTGTCCCTTGTGGATCTGAGGAGTTGTAATCTAGACGGTACTACTCTGACCCCCAGGTACACTGGTTCTTGGATCTCCAAGGAGGTGCTAATTTAGTCTCTGCCTGACATCTCTTAGCTATGGACATATCTGCAGATTCCTCTTCTTTGTTTAGGTTTTGGAGGTGCCCAGATGAGGTCCAGCTGTGAAGCAATGCAAGCTGCTGTGGGGCCTTGGGCCTTTTTTTGGATGTTCTGAGTCTCTCTGACTCAGTTACAGTTTGTTAAGTAAGTTTAGATTTCAAAGGACTAGGACATTATATACAAAAGCCTCTGCACACAGCTTGTTTGGGGTGGAGTCTCAAGGCAGAGCAAACAGCAATGGCTTCCCATCAGCCCTGCCTTAAGAGGCCCCCTTGGTAGTCACTCCAAGTACCTCTGAGAGAAAGCTGCCCTCGAGTTCCACTCGCTACCAGACAGTCCACTTTCTCCCCTTATGAGTCTGGCTCCCCAGAGTCTTGCCCAGAACTGGAGTTCAGAGCAATCTGGAGCTTGTGTCTTGCTCCTGATTGAAAAAGCCGGCTGTGTACTCAGGTGCCGGCCCTTTCTGTACCCCTCTGTACCTCTGCACTTTCCTTCTACAGCTCCTCTGAGTCTTAGTGTGCTTTTCCTTTCCACTCAACCAGCCTTCCTATGGTTCTGGATGATGTCCATTTTGTCTTTTAGTTGTAGTTTGAAGTGGTTGTGAAAGGTAGCAAGATCAGGTGTTTACCTATGCCGCCATCTTGGTTTCCTATGGTTTTATTTTCTAATGTCTCTAGCAAGATATATTCCTGACTACTGCATTTATAGCTAAGACAATTTCAGGAAAAGGCTAATGCTTATAGGAAGTGGTGGTTTAGTTATGTGGTACAAGTAACAATGAGTAGTTAGTTGCATATTTGCATGCCTTCTTATTAAATAGCACTTGGTGAGTTGCAGATTTGGGCTATGATGATTTGTCATTTCAGCATTTTATCTGGGTGCTATTCATTTTGGCCGCTGCAACAGAGCACTGATATGTCAAGGCATCATTTGGCTGTTCTTTGGAATTTTGGCAGCTGTGTTTGACAAGGCAAGAATGCTTCAATCTTTTCTTTTTCCCTTCAATCTTGTTAATTCCTATTGAAATAAAAGCACTGGAGGGAGGAGAAAATGGCGGTGGAGTAGACGGACGCGTCTGGAGCTTTGTCGCTGGGCAGAGTGAGAGAGAGCGGCTGAGAGTTGCATTGGGAGTGTTTGTTGGCAAGCTAGGAGTCAGTTGTCCTCCAGGGGAAAGCGGGGAACTGCTGGAAGGGGCTCTCCCAGCCAGGCAGCCCCACTGCCACGGGGTTTTTGTCCGAAGGAGCCACCAGCGCGAACGCGGAGCCCGAGCCATCTTGCAGTGGGAGGTGGAGGTCTGCGGCGGTCTGAAGCCTTCGGCTGGGCACCCATCAAGCAGCCAGGAACCCGGGGACCCAGAACTCCGCTCTCCAATCGGCTCAGACACGCGGCAGAATCAGAGATCCACAGAGCACACGGAAAGGTCAGATTGTGCCTGACTTAAGGGGGAGGTGGATGTCTGCCGAGGTCTGAAAGCTGCGGCTGATGGAGGCACCCACAGAGCAGCCAGGACCCAGAGCGTGGCTTCCCAGGCAGCACAGACGCGCAGGCGGAGGATTCAGAGATCCACATGGCACGCGTGCGGAAGGGTCAGATTTCGCCTGGGCCAGGGTGCAGTCTCCTACCCCTGCAGGGCAGAGACTGGAACACTGTGGGAGCCGGGCTGCGGGAAAGCTGCCTCTGGAGAGGTCCGCAGAGGTGGTCAGGGCGTGATCCCTGAGTGTGAAGGCAGACCCTCTGAGCTGTTGACAGAGGAGAGCTCTGGAAAACGACTCTTGTTTTTTTGTTTTTTTGTTTCTTTCTTTTTCTCTGGGGCAGAGGGACAACCTGGGAGTTATTGCAGTGTCCAGGCTACAAAACCCCCACAAACTGGTTTTGGGAACCACAGAGTAGCAGGATCTGAGCACAGCCTAGAGAGGTCCTGTGCTTTGTCTCAGAGATCAATTCCGAAACACTGCCACCCAATGGATGACACACAAATTGACTCTCGCATAACCACAAGAGAATAAAGAAATTAAAACACCAAGAGGGGAACACAGGGAACTGCAATACCTCCCCTACTGGGAAACAGGAGTGCCAAGCAGAATAATAGTGGAAGTGAAGGACCATTCTATTTTTCTTCTTTTTTTTTCCTTTTTTCTTTTTTTAAATTTTTAATTCTTTATTTTTCATTTTCACATATTTTAATTAAAAGAATATTTTTTTTCTTTCTGCCTCAATTGATTTTACCTTTATAATTATTACATTTTTGTTTTAAACTAGTATTATTAATTACTACTAGTACTTTACAGTTTTGGGGAAAAAAAGTGTCATTTTGTTTTCTCTTTATTTTATTTCGGGATTAGAGTTCTACATTCTCTTCTCATCTTCCCTTAAGCATAATTTTACTCCAACTTAACTCCATCTTTATGCCAACACTTTCCTCCTAACTTTCCCCATTTTGCTGTCTTGTTTCTCTTTCCCTTTTCCAACTTTAGATTCTCCCTATTTTTCTCTTTACCTGGTTAAAATTTCACCCCATTTATATATCTAATTTCAAATCCCCTACTACAAGTCCACACAAACCTCTCCCCTCCTGTCTTCACTAGCCAAAAAGTTGTTTTTTTTCTATGTCCTTTTGTTGCTATTTGCCTGAAAAGTAATTATATCGATTTTTTTAAATTTTTTTTGAGAGATTGTTTTAGTTTATTCTACTTGTTTTATTTTGCTTTTTGCTTGCTTTG
Organism: Lasiurus cinereus; assembly: GCA_011751065.1. Classification (NCBI taxonomy): domain Eukaryota; kingdom Metazoa; phylum Chordata; class Mammalia; order Chiroptera; family Vespertilionidae; genus Lasiurus; species Lasiurus cinereus. The sequence goes on along the minus strand of JAAGEH010000286.1, from coordinate 30,997,296 downwards.
TTTTCTACCTCTCTTTTCCCTCATCTCCCTCGATACCAGTTGCTATTTGCAAATTGCATTAATCTCTGCTGGCCTTTATTGGGATTAGTGACTGTTCTATTGGAGTTGTCTCCTGACCTCTATATTTTGTTCCTCTTTTCTCTCTTAAACACTTTCTTTTCTCTCTGACTTTTTTCTCTTCCTCTTTCCTTCTCCTTTTTCTCCTTTTTATTTTCTTATTTTATTTTATTTTATTTTATTGTTCATTTATTTATCTTTTTGTTTTTTTTTTCTTTCTCACTCTCCCAATTTGATTTTGGCACTTCTTTCTTTTCTTTCTTCCTCATTTTCCTCTTCTTCTTTCGCTATTTACCCCTAATTTGTCCTTCATTGGTGGTCACCATATTTGTGACTATTAACATCTTGAATACATTTCTACTCAGTACCTTGTGTGCTGTACCTGGTCGTGTTGTAGTTTGTGCCTTTCAATCAACGTAGGAGAGAGCACTACATAACCAGACACCCAGAGAAGAAAGACCATGGGCAGAAAAAGAAACAGCCCACAAAAGACAGAAAGGCAGGTTTCACCAGAAAAGGAAGTAAACGAAATAGAACCACAAATAAGCCTACCAGAGAAAGAGTTCAGAGAAATTATCATAATGTGGTTGAAAAGAATGGAAGACAAATTTGACAATATGAGTAAGAGCCAAGAGGAAATGAAGAAGAACCTAGAGGAGGTGAAGAAGCATGAAGAAGAAACGCAGAAGAAACTAGAGGAGGTGCAGAATAAACAAGAAGAAATGAATAATGACATCACTGCTATAAAGAACTCAATAGAAAGCATCAAAAGTAGACTAGAAGAAGCAGAGGACCGCATCAGTGAGCTAGAAGACACGGTAGGAAAAAATACCCATAAGACTAGCTAATGACTTCTCAACAGAAACTCGTCAGGCCAGAAGAGAATGGAATGAAATATACAAAGTCATGCAAAGGAGGAGGAAGGGTCTGAATCCAAGAATTCTGTACCCTGCAAAACTCTCAATCAAAATTGAAGGTGAAATCAAAAGCTTCACAGACAAAAAAGGACTAAGGGAATATATTACCACCAAACCAGCAATGCAAGAAATGTTAAAAGGTCTGCTGTAATAAAAAGAAAGAGGAAGTGAAGAAGGAACTAGGGGGTAAGGACTAAAAATGGCAACAGATAAGTACTTATCAATAATAACTCTAAATGTAAACGGATTAAATGCTCCAATCAAAAGACATAGGGTAACGGATTGGATAAGAAAACATGATCCATATATCTGCTGTCTGCAAGAAACCCACCTTAGGAAAAGAGATGCACACAGATTGAGGGTGAAGGGATGGAACATAGTATTTCAGGCAAATGGAAATGAAAAAAAAGCTGGGGTTGCAATACTTATATCTGACAAATTAGATCTCAAAGTGAAGGATATAACAAGAGATAAAGAAGGCCAATTCATAACACTAAAGGGAACAATCCAACGAGAAGAAATAACTCTGATAAACATATATGCACCCAATATAGGAGCACCTAAATACATAAAAAAAACTCTTGGAGGATATTAAGGGAGAGATTGACAGCAATACAATTATAGTAGGAGACTTTAATACCCCACTGTCACCATTGGACAAATCCTCTAAACAAAAAATCAGCAAAGAAACATCAATCCTAAATGACTCACTAGACCAGATGGAATTAATTGACATCTTCAGAACATTTCACCCCAAAGCCACAGAATATACATTCTTCTCCAATGCACATGGGTCATTTTCAAACATAGATCATATGTTGGGTCATAAGAAAAGTCTCTTCAAATTCAAGAAGATAGAAATCATATCAAACATTTTCTCAGACCAGAGTGGCATAAAACTGGAAATCAACTATAATAAAAACAATAGAAAGAAATCAAACACATGGAGACTAAACAGCATGCTTTTAAACAACGACTGGGTAACCAGAGAGATCAAGGAAGAAATAAAAAACACCATGGCAACAAATGACAATGACAACACAACAATACAAAATTTATGGGACACAGTGAAAGCAGTCTTGAGAGGGAAGTTCATAGCCCTACAAGCCTACTGCAAAAAACAGGAAACATTGGTAATAAATCACCTAAACCTACAACTCAAAGAACTAGAACGTGAGCAACAAGAAAAGCCCAGTGTACTCAGAAGGAAGGAAATAGTGAAGATCAGAGTGGAGATAAACAACTTGGAGACCAAAGAAACAATTCAAAAGATCAACAAAACAAAGAGCTGGTTCTTTGAAAGGATAAACAAGATTGATGGACCCCTAGCCAGGCTCACCAAGAAGCAAAGAGAGAAGACCCAAATAAACAAAATCAGAAATGAAAGAGGAGAAATAACAACAGACCCTGTGGAAATACAAAGGATTGTTAAAAAATGCTATGAACAACTCTATTCCAACAAATTGGACAACCTGCAAGAAATTGACATTTTCCTAGAAAAATATAACCTCCCAAAACTCAATGAGGAGGAAGCCAAACATCTCAATAGTCCAATAACTATGGAAGAAATTGAAGCAGTAATCAAAAAGCTTCCAGCAAATAAAAGCCCGGATCCAGATGGCTACACAGGAGAGTTTTACCAAACATTCAAGGAAGAATTAAAACCTATCCTCCTCAAACTATTCAAAAACATTCAAGAAGAAGGAATACTACCAAACACCTTCTATGAAGCCAGCATCACCCTAATACCAAAACAAGATAAAGACAACACAATGAAAGAGAATTATAGGCCAATACCTCTCATGAACATAGATGCCAAAATCCTCAACAAAATTCTAGCAAACCGGATCCAGCAGTACATCAGAAAGATCATACACCATGAGCAAGCAGGATTCATCCCAGGAATGCAGGGATGGTTCAATATCCGCAAATCAAAAAACGTGATACATCACATAAGCAAATTGAGAGATAAAAATCACATAGTCATATCAATTGATGCAGAAAAAGCATTTGACAAAATCCAACACCCTTTCTTAATAAAAACTCTCAGCAAAGTGGGAATAGAAGGATCATACCTCAACATCATAAAAGCCATATATGATAAACCCACAGCTAATATCATACTCAATGGGCAAAAACTAAAACCATTTCCCCTAAGAACAGGAACAAGACAGGGATGCCCACTCTCACCTCTCCTGTTCGACATAGTACTGGAAGTATTAGCCATTGCAATTAGACAAGAAGAAGAAATAAAAGGCATCCAAATTGGAAAAGAAGAAGTAAAGCTGTCCTTATTTGCAGATGACATGATATTGTACATAAAAAAACCAAAGGACCCCATTCCAAAACTAATTGACTTAATTAATGAATTCGGCAATGTACCAGGATACAAAAGTAATGCTAAGAAGTCTGTGGCATTTCTATACACTAACAGTGAAATTATAGAAAGAGAAACTAAAAAAGCAATGCCATTTACCATCTCACCAAAAAAATTAACATACCTAGGAATAAACCTAACTAAAGAGGTAAAAGGCCTATATGCAGAAAACTACAGGACACTGAAAAAAGAGATAGAGGATGATGTAACAGATGGAAGAGCATACCATGCTCATCGATTGGGAGAATCAACATCATTAAAATGTCCATACTACCCAAAGCAATCTACAGATTCAACGCACTACCCATTAAAATACCAACGGCATATTTCACAGACCTACAAAGAATTCTTCATAGATTCATCTGGAACAAAAAAAGACCACGGATAGCTACAGCAATTCTGAGAAAAAAGAATAAAGTAGGTGGGATCTCAATACCAGACTTCAAGCTATACTACAAAGCAACTGTTCTCAAAACAGCCTGGTACTGGCACAAGAACAGACATATAGATCAATGGAATAGAATAGAGAACCCAGATATCCACCCAAACCACTATGCTCAATTAATATTTGACAAAGGAGGCATGAACATTCAATGGAACCAAGATAGCCTCTTCAATAAATGGTGTTGGGAAAATTGGACAGATACATGCAAAAAATTGAAACTGGACCACCAACTTACACCAAATACAAAAATAAACTCAAAATGGATACAGGACTTAAACATTAGAAGGGAAACCATAAAAATACTAGAGGAATCCACAGGCAGCACAATCTCAGATATATGCCGAAAGAACTTCTTCACTGATACTTCTCCAAAGGCAATGGAAGCTAAAGAAAAAATAAACAAATGGGACTACATCAAAATAAAAAGCTTTTGCACAGCAAAAGAAACCATCAACAAAACAAGAAAGATCAATGCATGGGAGAATATATTTGCAAATGCTATCACTGATAAAGGTTTAATCTCCAAAATCTACAACCAACTTATACAACTTAATAAAAGGAAGATGAAGGATCCAATAAAAAAATGGGCAACGGACCTAAATAGTACCTTTTCAAAAGACGACAGAAGGAAGGCCAAGAGACACATGAAAACATGTTCAAAGTCATTAATCACCTGAGAGATGCAAATCAAAACGACAATGCGATACCATCTTACACCTGTCAGAATGGCAATCATCAACAAATGAACAAACGACAAGTGTTGGCGAGGATTCGGAGAAAAAGGAACCCTTGTGCACTGTTGGTGGGAATGCAGACTGGTGCAGCCACTGTGGAGAACAGTATGGAGTTTCCTCAAAAAACTAAAAATGTATCTCCCATTTGACCCTGTAATACCACCCTTAGGAATTTATCCTAAGAAATTACAAACACCAATCAGAAAGGATTTATGCACCCCTATGTTCATAGCAGCACAATTTACCATGGCCACAATTTGGAAACAGCCTAGGTGCCCGTCAGCAGATGAGTGGATCAGAAAACTGTGGTACATCTACACAATGGAATTCTATGCAGCCATTAAAAAAGAAGGAATTCTTACCATTTGCAGCAACCTGGTTGGAACTGGAGAGCCTTATGCTTAGTGAAATAAGCCAGTCAATGAAGGAGAAGCATCATATGATCGCACTCATTGGGGGATAATAAAGAACATTATAAACTAATGAACAAAAGGATAGATACAGAGACAGTAAAGCTTCAAACAGTCTGTGAAATTACAGCAGGAAGATTAAAGTTAGGTGAGGTAGAAAAGACATCAATCAAAGGACTTGTATCTATGCATATAATCATAACCAATGAACATAGACACTGGGGGGTTGGGGTATGCCTGGGAGGGAGGGGGGGCAATGGGGAGATATGTATAAAAAATTAATTTAAAAAAAGTATAATTTAAGAAAAAAAAAGAAATAAACATAATAATAATAAAAGCACTGGAGCTCTCTATTCTTATCTTTCATAACTAAAGTCTATACTGGGTGATTTGGAACCTTTCTGTTTTCAGAAAAGGATTTCAAATACTCACAGAACCATTTTCTCTCCAGTTCATCTATGGATCTTTCTTTCCCTTTTCCTGATTAGGTTCAGTCAGCCACCATTAGTTCGAGAAGATATCAGAAGAGAGAAACTAATATTCTTCCCTTCATAGTCATAATCCTGGAAAAGGCTTTCAAATGAATGGGTTATAATCCTGACAAACTTCATTTTTGTCTTAAATTTTACCAAGATATAGCTCAAATCTATAGGTTTCTTTTCTATGCTTAGCTCTCTCATTAAAAGCAGTTGGAATCTTTCATTAAACATCATTGCTACTTCAGGACCTAAATAGAGAAAATCTGTCAAGAGTGTTTTCTTTTTAAATAGTGTGTAAGTACATCACACTATTGTAGGTAGACAATTATTCTGTAATGGCTAAAGAAGGGTACATTAAAGTCAGCTTAACACTTTGGCACATTTGTTTTCTAAGAAAAATGTGTAATTTGATCTGATACAAATATGTAGAAATTATACTGAAGCAGGAAGGAAGACAGTGCTTTCTGTATGAGTAAATTTATAATTATAGCATACAAAAATGGTACTTGACTTCACTAAAAGAAAGTAGAAGAAATGCACTTGCCCTATATAAAGACTACTTGAGTAACTGAAATATTAATTGACCAAATTAGATGTACATATACATAATTCCATGATACAATCATAATGGCTTGAGAACAGGAACTGTTTAATAGTATTCTCAGTTGCATTCCAATGTATTATTACATTTTATTTTCACATTGAAACAGGAATGATTATCCTCATTTGGTTTAAGAGAGAAGTTATACTCAAAAACTAAATGGTTTGTCCTAGATCTGAGAGCTGATAAATCCTGGAATAGGGCCACAAATTCACATTTCAGCTCAATTCATTATCTTGACCCTAAGGTATTTAAGAGAAAAAAAAAAACTGCATCCTCCTCTAGGTTTATTTCTTTAAGAGGCATTTTACTATTTTTTATTGTTAGGTTTAAAACAAAAATAAATTGCAAAATATACACTTAAGAACAAGAGGTATTTTTACAGATGTTTCCAATATGCAGAAATGCAATTTTATTCTAGTAATATTTTCCTCATTGTTGAAAGCATGAATATATAAAATTATTTAAAGAGTCAAATAAAAATCTGCATAATTTTATCACAAAATTCTCATAAGAATTGAGTATTATATCTTGTTGATATTATTTTTCTGAATTAATAGCCAACATCATATATCTCAATATATTCTTATTTGATCCCTATAAGATTGAATTAAAAAAAAAATCTTTATGATCATTTGAATTTCTTCTTCTAGGATGATCTGCTCATGCCTTTTACTCCTATTAATACAGAAATATTTATGTTTTTTCCAAACCTTTGTCTGTCATATGTTGCAAATTTTCCTCTTCATTGATATCTTTAAACTTGTTCTGTGGTAATTATTGACGTTTAAATTTTATATGGTTCAACGTTTATTTTCTTTAACTTTGGTTTGGTTTTGGTTTCATGAAACCAGAAATAAGTTTGAAACTTTCCATTCCAAGATCAGTTGGTTATTTGTTCATATTTTCTAACTAGAGGCCCAATGCACGCAATTCATGCATGGGGATCCCTCAGCCCAGCCTGCACTATCTCCAATCTGGGACCCCTTGGGAATCTCTGTCTGCCGATTTAGGCCCTATGTTATCTATTTATTAGTGGCCCAGTACATGAAAATTTATGCACATTAAAAGGGAATTAATTAGAGGAAATATTACTATTTGCACTTTCTCTATAATAGAAGTGTCAGAGATGAAAGAAAAATAGTAAAATGTATATGAAAATCTCCCTCCTGTCAGAGTCTGGGGCATGCCATGGGACCTAGAGTCAAGTCCCCACCCACCACCCACATATGCTTCAAAAATGTGGGAGACCCAGACCCCCCGGCCCCACCCTATTGAGTGAGACCCAGACCCACACTGGCTCCACCTCCATCAAGCCTCTCCAGGCAGAAGGTGCAGCCTCAGGTCCCCAACCTGGAGCCCAGTGGGGGACACAGCCCTCAGGTCTCCTGGCCTGGTGCCAGGAGGGGGGGGGCGGTATGGCCTGAGATCCCCCATCAAGCCCTGCTGGGTGAGAGGCATGGCCTGAGGTCCCTATCAAGCCTCAATGGATGGAAGGCATGGCCTGAGGTCCCCCAACCTGGCACTGGGGTGGGGTGTGTGGCATGAAATCTTGCTGTCGGGTGCAAGAGTAGGGGAGTGTGGTCTGAGGTCCCTCATCAAGCCCTGTCGGGTGGGGTCCATGGCCTGAGATCCCCCATCAAGCCCTGCCAGGCAAGGGTCATGGCCTGAGGTCCCTGTCAAGCCCCACTGGGCAGGAGTTGTAGCCTAAGGTCCTCTGCCAAGCCCTGCCAGGCAGGGGGCACAGCCTGAGGTCATCTGGTCCTGTGCAGGGGCAGGGGGCATGGCCAGAGGTCCCCAGTCAAGCCTTTTGGGCCAGAGGGCACAGCCTGAGATCCCTCCCTCCAGCCAGCCACCATGCAGCCTCAGGTCCCTGCTGTTCAGTCATAACATTATGATGTCCCAGCTAATTTGCATATTCCTCTGTTATATAAATAGATTGTCCCTCTCTCCTATTACAGAAGGACTTTTTCACTTTTGTCCTCAGATCCATACTTAAAATACTGGCTATCACATTGTATATATTCAATAATACTTGTGAACGAATGAATTCATAGCCATAATATGAATGGCCTTAGAACTGAAGGGAATCAGGTTGACAACTATACATGATCATCAGTGTGCTAGATGTGCTTTTGTGAACACATTCTTTGTTTATAAAAATATATTTTTGGTGTTCGTTTTGAATACAGAGAGCAAAAATGTCATATTATTTCAAAGAAATAATTCTACCTATTTTCAACTCAAGGTTGAAAATTTTTATAAGAATGAAAGCTCTCAAAAATGAGATAAGGGAAAGTAATTTTGTTTATGTTTAAACAATCCATTTCTCCAATCATCCTGCCCTACCTTTTGAATTTTTTATAGTTAGGAACATATTTTGTCTTTCCTCCCATAGTCAAAAATGATGTTCAGACTTGATGATAGTGATCATAAGAAATATTACTATGCCAAATCATTTCAAATCATGCAATAAAAATAAGTCTTGATAATAAATCTGTTTTTTTTACAATTCAAAATGTCTTATTTGCCATAACTTATTTTTCAGTGTGAGTTGCATACCTCTCATCAGAAAAGTAGTGTGTATTTCAGATCTTAAAGTTATTTTTATATATTTGGAGAATTCTAAATAACAATCTTCTGGGTTGTTCTGACCTGACTGATAATGAATTTTTATAGTCTACAATAGTATTTATTTGCCTTGGCTTGAAATAATTAATTACCAGGAATTGTGTGAAAAAATGTGCTTTTGTATAATCCCTGGTTTCTCTCTCCTGAGTTTATTTAGATAATTACAATGTTTTGGGGGTCAAATTTAATCTCCTAATCATGGATCCTGTTCTTTTTCCCATTATTCTATGTGTCAATTGATAGTACCTTCTTTTATCTAGTTTCAAGCTAAAAGAGTAATTCCTTAATGCCTGGTTGTCCTTCATTTCCTATATCAAATGAGTCACTATATCTGCTCAGTTTGCTTACAGAATATGTCTCGCATCTATTTTCTTCTCCAGCACCATACTCTTGAAGTTTAATTTATTTTAGTCTTATAGAGAAACATTCACCTGTCTTCTTTCTACACCATCTCTTCTCCATAAAACCAGAGGAGAGTCAGCTCAGAATTATATCCCAAAGTCGTGAAAGGCAGTAGGATTTTGAGAATACCTAATCATCTTGCTAATATGCACTAAACTGCAGAGATATCACTTGAGTTAGGAGATTCTACCAAAAGAATATGAATTATTATACCAAAGAGGCAGGGTTTTAGATCCTGTCTCTGCCTCTACCAGTGGATCATCTTGGGCAAATTTATCTCTCTGGAACCATATTTAACTATGAGATAGGAATTCACACTTCAGAGGGCTGTTGTGAAAACTAAATAATATAATGTATACTCAAAGGTATTTCCTCACATGTGTTGTATGCTCACCAGATATTAGTTCTCTTGCATTCTCCTACCACTTCAGGCACCATCGTGTTAACAAAACACACCTGCAGAAACTTTCTTAGTCCTCTTGTACTGACTGATATTTTGTACTAAAGACTTCCTTACTTCTCAATGAGGATAAAGGAACCTGAATGAAATCCTATTCTGTCTAAGGAAACCATTTGCTTCTGCAAATCTTCATTCTACAATAGTTGAAAGTGATTTCTTTTCATGTTGTTTTCTTTAATATATATCATCTAAAGGCCTGGTGCATGAAATTTATGCATTGGGGAGGGAGGGTGTCCTACAGCCCAGCCTGCTCCCTCTCCAATCTGGGACACCTTGAAGGATGTCCGACTACCCATTTAGGCCCAATCCTACCTGGAAATATTTTTATCTTACATCCTAACTGGATCAGGCCTAAACAGGCAATAGGACATTCCTCTCACAACCCAGTACTGCTGGCTCCCAACTGCTCACTTGCCTGCCTTCCTGATTGCCCTTAATTGCCTCTGCCTGCCAGCCTGATCATGCCCTAACATCTCCCCTGCCAGCCTGAATGATGCCTAACTGCTCCCATGCCAGCCCGTTTGCCCCAAACTGCCCTACCCTGTGGGCCTGGTCACCTCTAACTTCTCTCCTGTGCAGGCCTGCTCATCCCTAACTGCCCTCCCTTGCAGACCTGATCCCCACCACCTGCCCTCCCCTGCTGGCCATCTTGTGGTGGCCATCTTTGACCTCATGGAGGCAGTCATCTTGTGTGTTGGAATGATGGTCAATTTGCATATTACTCTTATTAGATAGGAAAGAAATCTGGTGCATGGGTAAGGGCCAGCTGGTTTGCCCTGAAGGGTGTCCTGGATCTTGGGGCATGGGGTGGCTTGGGTGAGGGGCCTATGGTGGTTTGCAGACCAGCCACACCCTCCCGAGACCCAAGCAGAGGCCCTGGTAGCTGGGATTCATTTATCTTCTACAATTGAAACTTTGTATCCTAGAGCGGAGTCAAGCCTTCTGCTTGCATAGCCGTTGAAATTTGTTGCCTTAAGCGGAGGCCTGGGCTGACTCCACTGCCAGGGGCAACCCAAGCCTCCCTCCTTCTCTCTTTGTGGCCATAGCCATTTTGGTTGGGTTAATTTACATTCTCGCTCTGATTGGCTAGTGAGCATGGCTGATGGGCATGGCTTGAGGGTGTAGTGGAGTTATGGTCAATTTGCATATTACTCTTTTATTAGATAGGATGAGTTCCCCTAGATTACCAATAAAAATACAGATTTCTTAGCCTTCTATACTCTATCTTAGCATATTTTTAAAAACTCAGCTCTGACACTCATTGTTTTAACTACTTGGCATTCTCATAAAGTTTATGGTCTTTACTGCTCTGTGCCCTACATGACCAATCTGTCCAATTAGAATTCCATTCTCTCTTTGTGTGCTTAGTTAATACCTAATATTCTCAGATAAAATCCTCCATAAAGCTTTGTCAACTTTTGCTGCATCTCAGGAAGTCAGTTTTTTCCAGGTTAGTATTCCCATTATAGTTTTTATAAAATATTGTTCTTTATTTTTCAATTACAAGTAATATACAATATTATGTTGGTTTCTAGTGTATAACCCTATGATTAGACATTTATATAACTTATGAAGTGATCACCCTGATAAACCTAGCACCAATCTGAAACCATATTGTAATAGTTATTATAATATATTCCCTATGCTGTGTTTTATATCCCCGTGGCTATTCTGTAACTAGCAATTTGTACTTCTAAACCCCTTCACCTTTTCATCCATCCCCCAATGCCCCTCTCATCTGACAACTGTCAAAATGTTCTTTGCTTTTTTGAGTCTGTTAATTTTGTTTTTTAAATTCCAAATATGAGTGAAATATCTGGCATTAGTCTTTTTCTGTCTGACTTACTTCACTCAGCAAAATAGCCTCTACATCTATCCATGTTGTTGCAGATGGCAATATTTGGTTCTTTTATATATGTGCACCACTTCTTTTTTAATTTTCTTTTTTATTGTTCTCATTTGAGGATATTTTTTCCACTGATTTTTAGAGAGGATTAAAGGGATAGGAGAGAAAGCGAAAGAGAGGAAGAAACATCAATGTGACAGACTCACATTGATTGATTGCCTTCAGCACATGCCCAGACTGGGACTGGAGATTGAACCTGCAACCCAGGTATATGCAGTTGACTGGGAATCAAACCTGTCACCCTTTGGTATGCAGGCCAACACTGTAACCACTGATCACACTGGCCAGGGCTGTATACACCACTTCTTTTTTATTTGAAGTTTTATTTTTAATTAATTTTTTATACGTATCTCCGCATTACCCCCCCTCCTTCCCAGGCATACCCCAACTGCCCAGTGTCTATGTTCATTGGTTATGCTTATATGCATGCATACAAGTCCTTTGATTGATCTCTTATCTACCTCAACTAACTTTAATCACCCTGATGTAATTTCACAGTCTGTTTGATGCTTTACTGCCTCTGTATCTATCCTTTTGTTCATCAGTTTATAATGTTGTTTATTATCAACAAATGAGTGAGATCATGTGATGTTTCTCTTTCATTCACTGGCTTATTTCACTAAGGATAAAGCTCTCCAGTTCCAACCAGGTTGCTGCAAATAGTAAGAATTCCTTCTTTTTCATGGCAGCATAGAATTCCATTGTGTAGATGTACCACAGTTTTCTGATCCACTCATCTGCTGACAGGCACCTAGGCTGTTTCCAAATTGTAGCTATTGTAAATTGTGCTGCTGTGAACATAGGGGTGCATAAATCCTTTCTGATTGGTGTTTGTGATTTCTTAGGATAAATTCCTAAGAGTGGGATTACAGGGTTAAATGGGAGTTCCATTTTTAGTTTTTTTAGGAAACTCCATACTGTGTTCCAAAGTGGCTGCACCAGTCTGCATTCCCACCAACAGTGCACAAGGGTTCCTTTTTCTCCACATCCTCACCAACACTTGTCGTTTGTTGATTTGTTGATGATTGCCGTTCTGACCGATGTAAGATGGTATCGCATTGTCGTTTTGATTGGCATCTCTCGGATGATTACTGACTTTGAGCATGTTTTCATGTGTCTCTTGGCCTTCCTTCTGTCGTCTTTCGAAAAGGTTCTATTTAGGTCCGTTGCCCATTTTTTTATTGGATCGTTTATCTTCCTTTTATTAAGTTGTATAAGTTGGCTGTAGATTTTGGAGATTGAACCTTTATCAGTGATAACATTTGCAAATATGTTCTCCCATACAGTGGTCTTTCTTGTTGTTTTGTTGATGGTTTCTTTTGCTGTGCAAAAGCTTCTAATTTTGATGTAGTCCCATTTGTTTATTTTTTCTTTACCTTCCATTGCCTTTAAAGCAGTATCAGTGAAGAAGTTCTTTCGGCATATATCTGAGATTGTGCTGTGTGTGGATTCCTCTAGTATTTTTATGGTTTCTCTTCTACTGTTTAAGTCCTGTATCCATTTTGAGTTTATTTTTGTATTTGGTGTAAGTTGCTGGTCCAGTTTCCTTTTTTTGCATGTATCTGTCCAATTTTCACAATACCATTTATTGAAGAGGCTATCTTGGCTCCATAGAATGTTCATACCTCCTTTGTCAAATATTAGTTGAGCATAGTGGTTTGGGTCGATATCTGGATTCTCCATTCTATTCCATTGGGCTATATGTCTGTTCTTGTGCCAGTACCAGGCTGTTTTGAGAACAGTTGCTTTGTAGTATAGCTTCAAATCTGGTATTGAGATCCCACCTACTTTATTATTCTTTCTCAGAATTGCTATGGATATTCGTGGTCTTTTTTAACTCCAGATGAATCTATGAAGAATTCTTTGTAGGTCTGTGAAATATGTCGTTGGTATTTTAATGTGTAGTACATTGAATCTGTAGATTGCTTTGGGTAGTATGGACATTTTATTGATGTTGATTCTCCCAATCCATGAGCATGGTATGCTCTTCCATCTGTTAACATCTTCCTCTATCTCTTTTTTCAGTGTCCTGTAGTTTTCTACATATAGGTCTTTTACCTCTTTAGTTAGGTTTATTCCTAGGTATCTTAATTTTTTTTGGAGCGATGGTAAATGGGATTGCTTTTTTACTGTCTCTTTCTCTAATTTCACTATTAGTGTATAGAAATGCCACAGACTTCTTAGCATTAAATTTGTACCTGGCTACATTCCCGAATTCATTAATTAAGTCAATTAGTTTTGGAATGGAGTCCTTTTCGTTTTGTATGTACAGTATCATGTCATCTGCAAATAAGGACAGCTTTACTTCTTCTTTTCCAATTTGGATGCCTTTTATTTCTTCTTCTTGTCTAATTGCAATGGCTAATACTTCTAGTACTATGTGGAACAGGAGAGGTGAGAGTGGGCCTCCCTGTCTTGTTCCTGTTCTTAGGGGAAATGGTTTTAGTTTTTGCCCATTGAGTATGATATTAGCTGTGGGTTTATCATATATGGCTTTTATCATGTTAAGGTATGCTCCTTCTATTCCCACTTTGCTGAGAGTTTTTATCAAGAAAAGGTGTTGGATTTTGTCAAATGCTTTTTCTGCATCAATTGATATGACTATGTGATTTTTATCTCTCAATTTGTTTATGTGATGTATCACGTTTTTTATTTGCTGATATTGTACCATCCCTGCATTCCTGCGATAAATCCTACTTGGTCATGGTGTATGATCTTTCTGATGTACTGCTGAATCCGATTTGCTAGAATTTTGTTGAGGATTTTGGCATCTATGTTCATGCAAGATATTGGCCTATAATTTTCTTTCATTGTGTTGTCTTTATTTTGTTTTGGTATTAGGGTGATGCTGGCTTCATAGAAAGTGTTTGGAAGTGGTCCTTCTTCTTGAATGTTTTTGAATAGTCTGAGGAGGATAGGTTTTAATTCTTCCTTGAATGTTTGGTAACACTCTCCTATGTAGCCATCTGGACCCGGGCTTTTATTTGCTGGAAGCTTTTTGATGACTGCTTCAATTTCTTCCATAGTTTTTGGACTATTGACATGTTAGGCTTCCTGCTCATTAAGTTTTGGAAGATTATACTTTTCTAGGAAAATGTCCATTTCTTGCAGGTTGTCCAATTTGTTGGAATAGAGTTGTTCATAGTATTTTTTAGCAATACTTTGTATTTCCATAGGGTCTGTTGTTATTTCTTCTCTTTCACTTCTGATTTTGTTTATCTTGGTCTTCTCTCTTTGCTTCTTGGTGAGCCTGGCTAGAGGTCCATCAATCTTGTTTATCCTTTCAAAGAACCAGCTCTTGGTTTTGTTGATCTTTTGAACTGTTTCTTTGGCCTCCAAGTTGTTTATCTCCGCTCTGATCTTCACTATTTCCTTCCTTCTGTGTACACTGGGCTTTTCTTGTTGCTCTCGTTCTAGCTCTTTGAGTTGTAGGTTTAGGTAATTTATTACCATTGTTTCCTGTTTTTTTGCAGTAGGCTTGTAGGGCTATGAACTTTCCTCTCAAGACTGCTTTCACTGTGTCCCATAAATTTTGTATTGTGTTGTCATTGTCATTTGTTTCCATGATTTTTTTATTTCTTCCTTGATCTTCTGGTTACCCAGTCGTTGTTTAATAGCATGCTGTTTAGTCTCCATGTGTTTAATTTCTTTCGGTTGTTTCTATTATAGTTGATTTCCAGTTTTATGCCACTGTGGTCTGAGAAAATGCTTGATTTGATTTCTATCTTCTTGAATTTGAAGAAACTTTTCTTATGACCCAACATATGATCTATCTTTGAAGATGACCCATGTGCTCTTGAGAAGAATGTATATTCTGTGGCGTTGGGGTGAAATGTTCTGAAGATGTCAATTAATTCCATGTGGTCTAGTGAGTCCTTTAGGATTGATGTTTCTTTGCTGATTTTTTGTTTAAAAGATTTGTTCAGTGGTGACTGTGGGGTATTAAAGTCTCCTACTATGATTGTGTTGTTGTCAATCTCTCCCTTAATACCCTCCAGGAATTTTTTAATGTATTTAGGTGCTCCTATATTGGGTGTGTATATGTTTTACAGAGTTATTTCTTCTTATTGGATTGTTGCCTTTAGTATTATGAAGTGGCCTTCTTTATCTCTTGTTATGTCCTTCACTTTGAGATCTAATTTGTCAGATATAATTATTTTTTTCATTACCATTTGCCTGAAATACCATCTTCCATCCCTTCACCCTCAATCTGTGTGCATCTCTTTTCCTGAGGTGGATTTCTTGTAGAGAGCAGATATGTGGATCATGTTTTCTTATCCAATCGATTACCCTGTGTCTCTTGATTGGATCATTTAATCTATTTACATTTAAAGTTATTATTGATAGGTGTTTATCTGTCCCTATTTTTAGTCTTTAGCTAAGAGTTCCTTCTTCGCTTCCTCTTTCTTTTTATTACAGCACATCTTTTATCATTTCTTGCATTGCTGGTTTGGTGGTAATATATTCCCTTAGTCCTTTTTTGTCTGTGAAGCTTCTGATTTCACCTTCAATTTTTATTGAAAGCTTTGCAGGGTACAGTATTCTTGTATTCAGACCCTTCCTTTGCATGACTTTGTATATTTCATTCCATTCTCTCTGGCCTGATGAGTTTCTGTTGAAAAATCATTAGCTAGTCTTTTGGGGGTTCCTTTGTAGGTAACTTTCTGTTTCTCTCTGGCCGCTTTTAAGATTCTTGCTTTGTCATTGCTTTTTGCTAATTTAATTATAATGTGCTTTGGTGTTGGTTTTGTGGGGTTCATTTTGCTTGGGACTCTGTAAACTACTTGGATTTGTGTGGGGTTTTTCTTTCCTATATTGGGGAAATTTTCTGTCATTATTTCTTCAAACAGGTTCTCTAATCCTTGTTCAGTTTCCACTCTCTCTGGATTCCCAATTATGCGGTTGTTGGTTTTTTTTTCGTGTTATCCCAAAGTTCCCTTAGGCTCTCCTCTTGCTTTTTAATTTTTTTTTCTAAAAGCTGCTGTTCTTGGTTATTTTTTCCTACCATGTCTTCTAGCTCACTGATGCGATCCTCTTCTTCTTCTAGTGTACTTTTGATGCTTTCTATTGAGTTCTTTAAAGCAATGATGTCATTTTTTATTTCTTTGTGCATTTCTTCTTGATTCTTCATTTCCTCTTGGCTCTTACTCAGATTGTCGATTTTGTCTTCCATTCTTTTCATCCACCTTATGATCATTTCTCTGAACTCTTTCTCTGGCAGGCTTATTTCTGCTTCTATTTCATTTACTTCCTTTTCTGGTGATACCTGCTTATCTGTTGTATGCAGGCTGTTTCTTCTTCTGCCCATGGTTTTTCTTCTCCGGGTGTCTGGTTATGTAGTTCTCTCTCCTACGTTGATTCTAAGGCACAAACTACAACATGACCCGGTACAGCACACAAGGCACTGAACAGACATGTATTCAAGATGTAAATAATCACCAATAAGGTGACCACCAATGAAAGACAAATTAGGGGTAAGTAGAGAAAGAAGAAGAATAAAATGAGGGAAAAAGAAAGGAAAGAAGTGCCAAAATCTAATTGGGAAACGGAGGAAAAAAATAAGTAAGTAAATGAACAAAATATAAAATAAAATAAAATAAAATAAAATAAAATAAAAAAGGAGAAGAAGAAAAAGAAAAGAGAAAGAGAAACAAAGTCAGAGAGAAAAGAAAGTGGATAAGAGAGAAAAGGGGAACAAAATATAGATGTCAGGAGAAAACTCCAATAGAACAGTCACTAATCCCAATAAAGGTCAGCAACCAGTATCTAGAGATTAATACAAACTGCAAGTAACAACTGGTATCGAGGGAGGCGAAGTAAAAGAGGTAAAAAACAAAGCAAGCAAAATGCAAAATAAAACAAGTAGAATAAACTAAAATAATCTCACAAAAAAATTCAAAAAATCGATATAATCACTGTTCAGGCAAATAGCAACAAGAGGAAATAGAGAAAAACAACTTTTTGGCTAGTGAAGACAAGAACAGAGAGGTTTGTATGAACTTGCAGTAGGGGATTTGAAATTAGATATATAAGTGGGGTGAAATTTTAACCAGTTAAAGAGAAAGAATAGGGAGAATCTAAAGGGAAAGAGCAACAAGACAACAAAATGGGGAAAGTTAGGAGGAAAATGTTGGCATAAAGGTAGAGTTGAGTTGGAGTAAAATTATGCTAAAGGAAAGATGAAAATAGAATGTAGAACTCTAATCCCAAAATAAAATAAAGAGAAAACAAAATGATACTTGTTTTTTTCCAAAAAGGTAAAATAGTAGTAGTAATAATACTAGTTTAAAACAAAAATGTAATAATTAAAAAGGTAAAATCCATTGATGTGGAAAGAAAACAATAGTCTTTTGATTAAAATATGTATTAATGAAAAATAAAAAAAATTTAAAAAAGAAAAAGAAAATAGAATGGTCATTCACTTCCACTATTCTGCTTGGCACTCCTGTTTCCCAGTAGGGAAGGTATTGCAATTCCCTGTGTTCCCCTCTTGGTGTTTTAATCTCTTTATTCTTTTGTGGTTATGCGAGAGTCAATTTGTGTGTCATCCACTGGGTGGCAGTGTTTCGGAATTGATCTCTGAGACAAAGCACAGGACCTCTCTAGGCTGTGCTCAGATCCTGCTACTCTGTGGTTCTCAAAACCGGTTTGTAGGGATTTTGCAGCCGGGACACTGTAATAACCTCCAGGCTGTCCCTCTGCCCCAGATAAAAACGAGTCGTTTTCCAGAGCTCCCCTCTGTCAATAGTTCAGAGAGTTTGTCTCCACACTTAGGGATCACACCCTGCCCACCTCCGTGGACCTCTCCAGAGGCAGCTTTCCCGCAGCCCGGGTCCCACAGTGTGCGCGTCTCTGTTCTGCAGGACAGGAGACCTCACCTTATCCCAGGCGAAATCTGAGCCCGCATGTCTGCACCGTTTGGAGAGCGGTGCTCTGGGTCCCTGACTGTTCGGTGGGTGCCTCAGCCGCAGCCTTCAGAACGCCGCAGACATCCACCTCCCTCTGCAAGATGGCGTGGTCTCCGCGTTCACGCTGGTGGCTCCAGCCGACAAAAACCCCGTGGCAGTGCTGCTGCCTGGCCAGGAGAGCCCCGTCCAGCAGTTCCCCACCTTCTCCTGGAGGATAACTTACTCTTAACTTGCCAACAAACACTTCCTGTGCGACTCTCAGCTGCTCTCTCTCCCTCTGCCCAGCGACAAAGCTCCAGAGGCATCCGTCTATTCCGCTTCCATTTCGTTGACCTCCATGCACCACTTCTTTATCCATTTGTCTATTGATGGACACTTAGGTCGCTTCCATATCTTGGCTATTGTAAATAATGTTGCAGTATACATATGTAGGTATATTTCTTTTTGATTTAGTGCTTTGGGTTTCTTCCGATAAATATCCAGAGGTGGATTTGCTGGGTCTTCTTTTTTCTCTTATTATTCCCTTTGTTTTAAATTCTATTTTGTCCAGTTTAAGTATTGTTTGTTTGCTTATTTCCATTTTCATGAAGTATCTTTTTCCATCCTTCACTTTCAATTTGTGTGTCTTTTGATCTGAGACTCTTGAAGTATACAGCATAAGTAAGGGGTTTGTTTTGTTATCCATTCAGTCACCTTATGTCTTTTGATTGGGGCATATAATACATTTGCATTTAAAGTAATTATTGGTAGAAATACTTTTATCGCCATTTTATTATTCACATTATTTATCTTATTTTTCTTCTCCTTAGAGAAGACCCTGTAACTTTTCTTGGAATACTGGTTTGGTGGTGATGAACTTTTTTAGATTTTTCTTGTCTGGGAAGCCCTTCATTTTTCCTTTGATTCTAAATAATAGCTTTGATGAGTAGAGTAATCTTGGTTGTAATAATAGGTCCTAGCTTTTCATCACTTTGAATATTTCTTACCAATCCCTTCTGCCCCGAAAAGTTTCTTGGTCTTTCTCTTCTTCATTCTGCACCTCCATATACAAAAATTGGTTTATTTGAAGCTGTCTTAGAGGCTTTTTACACTATCCTCATTTTTCTTTTTTCTTTTTCTTTTTGTTGTTCTGATTTGGGTGTTATCTGCTTCTTTATCTTACAAACTTCTGATTTGACCCTCTGCTTCATTTACTCTATCATTGATTCCCTGTAATGTATTTTTTATTACAATTAGTGTATTCTTTACTTCTGACCAATTTTCTTTATGTTCTCTATTTTCTAATCTCTTTGTTAACAGCCTTTTAAAAATATATATTTTTTATTGATTTTTTTACAGAGAGAAAGGGATAGGGATAGACAGTCAGAAACATAGATGAGAGAGAAACATCGATCAGCTGCCTCCTGCACACCCCCTACTGGGGATGTGCCTGCAACCAAGGTACATGTCCTTGAGCAGAATCGAACCTGGGACCTTTCAGTCTGCAGACCGACGCTCTATCCACTGAGCCAAACTGGTTTCGGCTCTTTGTTGACATTCTTATTAAGTTTCTCTACTCTTCCACTAAATTCATTAGCATCCTTATAACCAATATTTTAAACTTTACATTTGGTAGATTACTTGTCTTCATTTTGTTTAGTTCTTTTTCTAGTGTTTTGTTCTGTTCTTTTATTTGGGACATGTTTCTTTATCTCTTCATTTTTGCTGTCTCCCTGTGTTTGTTTCCATGTATTAGATAAATCTGTGACATCTCCCAGTCTTGGTAGAGTGGTCTAATGTAGTGGGAGTCCTGAGACACAGACACCCAAGCTAAGTAGTCCAAGTGTGCCCCCCATTTGGGCTGCTGTAGTTGAGCCTGGATTGCTATTGGTACCTCAATGAAAGAGATTTACTGATCAGCTGTAAGACTGTGGAGGATCTGCTGTGCATGTGATCCCAGAGCAGAACTCACTTCAGCAGTGCTCAAGTCTTGGCTAAGTCATTCTTTGAGTATGTCACTCATGCAGATGGTTAGGTGAGACTTTGGCATGGTCTGAAGCTGTCCACTTGGTGCACTGGTTCTCGGGCCTCCTGGGAGATGCAGATCAAGGTCAGCCACCACCTGTGCCTTGCCCAGGCCAACTGACATGAACTACAAAGAGGTCTGCAGAGGGCTGCTACTTGTGCTAGATTTGAAGGTTCCCAGTAGAGGCTAAGCTGTGAACCAAGGCCATCTGCCAATAGGGCCATGCCTGAGTTCATTTAGAGGTACAGGTAAACCAAGGCTAAGTGCTGTTTGCTTGAGAGATTTTAGGGAAGTCAGAAACATAAGCCAAGACTGGCTTTTTGTATGAAGAAGCCATTGGAAACAGCTTAAGTGGGCCCAGAAGTTAGGTGGTGTAGAGTGTCAGAGAATCACTTGGGTGGGCAAGTAGTGTGAACCAGGTTGATTGAGACTCAGATATGGTACCCCCATGCTTGCTCTGTTGGGGGAAGACTCAGCAAAGGAACAATGACTTCTGCCAGCGCTTTTGTCTAGAAAACAGCTGTTTCTAAGCTCTTACTGTCATGCCAGACATTTCAATTCCTCCCTACATGTCTTTGGTGCCTTTCAAGCTGCTGCCCTTACATTGGAGCTCAGAGCCAATGAGTCGTACGTGCATTTGGCCCTTTATGAGGAGCACCTGGTACTGCAGCAAATCTTAGTCTCACTCAGCCACATTCCCTGCTGTACAATCACTTTGTATTATATATTTTCAACAAATATGATTTATATGCAATTGTTATTTTCATATAATTCAGAACACAAAGGTTTAAAACCTAAATGCATACCTGGTATGTGTACTAATTTTATTTGCATGAAAATTAGATTCAGCCACTGAGATTTCAAAGTTGAGAAATTTCAAAGCCCTCTTAAAATAAAACCTTAGAAAAATTAATCATATTTTAGGCAGTTTATTAAATAAATAAATTGGAAAGCAATGAAGCATAGTTTTAATAATCTTCAAAATAAACACTCATTAACAGAGTTCTTGCATATTGCAAGTTTATTTCAGAAAATATATATCCCTACCTTGATAGTCCTAAGGGATAAAAACTCCTTACTTGGAAAAAGATGAAAATATATAAGAATAACTGACATCTAGCTATTGTACCAGTTTTAGCATCAGGACAGTCAGGACAAAGGGCATCACACATACCTAGATCTATATACTTCTCCCCTACAATACATAATAAACTTCTATGGTTCCCTGCTCAGGATCTTCAGCATTGAAGTCAAGATAAGAGAGAGGAGAGAATTTAAATATCTAGTGGCTATAGATTTTAGCCAATAAGCCCACCTTCTTGTATATCTAGAACAGAAGGTTTGAAAATTTTAATAATTCCATCTGGGAATAGGGAGACAATTGGACTATCTCTATACTTCTGATGTGTGTTATATTATTTACATTATTTTAATGTCATTTTATAAATTCTTTTCCATCTCTTCAGAAATCTGATAGGTTAACATATATCTCTACATTCTTCAGTTTGGGCATGAGAATTTTCAAAACCCCACTTTGTAAAATTATTGATGAAGTGGGAAGTTTGTTCTTTCTGATATACCAAGAGCTGTCCAATTATTAAGCATCAAAAAATCTCATGCTTGGGGAAAGATAAAAATTTTTAAGGCCCCTTTTATTACTTCAAAAGGAATTTTATAACAAATTCAATTTAAGTATAAATATAACTCTTAATTATCTGTAACAATGGTGAATGGAAAATTGAAATCTACATATAATCCAAAATTTTGCTTTAAGAAGATTATTTGAGTCTTTGTTCCCAATGAGCTTTTTAACTTTGCTCAGAGCTGAAAATTAATTTGTGTGGATTCTGTCTTTTCAAATATGGCACCTTACCTATGGAGGAGGAGCTGATCAACAATAAATTAGTTACTAGTAGAAAGTAATGGGGGGAAAGTAAAATCATAAATCAAAGGACTTGAATCAAACACAAAATTCATTTCTGAGCCCTGAAAATTCAACATGAAATAAATCTGCATTTTGATTTTTATAATATAAATAGACATTCTAAGAACTAAATACAAAGAATGTTGACTATGAATATTTTTTTATTGTGTTACATGTATACATTCTCCCCATTGCCCCACCCCACTCTCAGGCATACCCCAACCCCTCAGTGTCTTGTGTTTATTGGTTATGCTTACATGCATGCAAAGGAGTCCCTTGGTTGATCTCTTATCTACCTCACCTCTCCTTAACCTTCCTGCGGTAATTTGACAGTCTCTTTGATGCTTTACTGCTTCTGTGTCTATCCTTTTGTTCATCAGTTTATAATGTTCTTTATTATCCACAAATGAGTGAGATCATGTGGTGTTTCTCCTTCATTGAATGGCTTATTTCACTTAGCATAAGGCTCTCCAGTTCCATCCAGGTTGCTGAAAATGGTAAGACTATGAATTTTTAAGAAGGATCTTTTCTTGCCATTTGAAAATATAGATTAGTACTTTTGGGTTTAATTTTCTGGATTAGAAAATACAAATCACTGTCTCATATTTTATCAATCCATTTGTTCCCAAGCAACAAAACAAAACAAACAACAACATTTTGTTTCCCTTCTGGATTTTTCAAGTGTAGTTTATCAACAGAAAATCATTTTAAACCAGACAAGTAATTTTTTTATTTGCTGTGCAAAGTCAGAATGCAAAACACACAAAAACAAACAAACACAAAACAAAAAAAAACCTACAAGTCAGTAAGATCTGTCTGACGCTATCTTTAGTTCTGCCTCTCTCTTTAGAAAAGATCACCACCCAACCAGCTCCAAACAATAAAACAAACACAACAGCAACCACAGATGGCTTCTTTCAGCAAGTTCACCAACACTTCCTTCTGTATTGAAAAAACCTCCATTTTGTCTCCAAACTCTGATATTTTGGTTGGGTGACTTCATGAGAATGATCCATTTGATTCCTAAAAGGATATTTATTTCCATTTATTATCATTTGTATGTAACCTGTAGAATCTGAAATCTAGCATTGAAATTGTCAAATGAAGCATAAGTGACACCTTGTATGTGCCTACAGAAATTATCTTTCTTAATAAGCTAAAACTCAAATCCTCCATTCAGGAGAAGGCATTTGGAGCAGTACCCCTCAAAATTACCCTTCTGGGAGTTCCTATTTCCGCACAGATCCCTTGATTACCTTCCTACATCCACCCTAGAGTGAGTGGAACTGAGAAGCACTACAACTAGGTGTTCAGACTAGATTTCCATTCCAAGCATATACACTGGATGCATAATAATCTGGCCACTCAGTGTATATATATTAGAGGCCCGGTACACGAATTCATGCATGGGTGGGGTCTGGCCAGCCTAACCATGGGGAGGAGATATGGGCTGTTGGCTGGCCTGCCTGCTGGTTGAACTCCTGGTCTAGGGACAATTTGTATATTAGTCTTTTATTAAATAGGGTATACACTGAGTGGCCAGATAATTATGCATTCAGAGATCATAATAATCTGGCCACTCAGTATAATTACTACTTTTTTCTGCTTCAAGTTAACAAGACATACCATTATTTTCATGGAGATAATAAATAGGTCCTCCTTTGGAAAGGAATCATTTCTTTAAATTGTTTGAATCCTCTTCAGATGGCTCAGTTGATTGAAATATCATTCCATACACAGGTTGCAGGTTTGATTCCCGGTTGGGGCATATGCCTAGGTTGTAAATTCAATCCCCAGTCAGCACACGTATGGAAGGCAACTGATAGATTTTTTCTCTCTCACATTGATCTCTCTCTCTCTCACTCTCTCTCTCACTCT
Organism: Lasiurus cinereus; assembly: GCA_011751065.1. Lineage (NCBI taxonomy): Eukaryota > Metazoa > Chordata > Mammalia > Chiroptera > Vespertilionidae > Lasiurus > Lasiurus cinereus. Next base: position 30,973,162 of record JAAGEH010000286.1, on the reverse strand, counting down.
CTCTCTCTTTCTCTCTCATCAATAAAAAGACATATCCTTGGGTGAGCATTAAAAATAATAAATGAATAAATAAATTTTGTGTGAAAATTATGGAGACCTTCTGTTTAATCAAAGGTGTATTCAATTTGTAATACTTTGGAAATTACTAATATCCTCAGTTAAAACCAATAATTGATGTTTGCAAAAGAAATATAATAATGATCTCAATTAAATAACTACTATACTTTATTTTAAAATTTTAATCCAAAAATAGTCTTTACTCTGACATATACAATAAAATTTCCCCAATTAAGCAAACTTAACCTTTAGTCTTATATATAAAATAGACTCCTATTATTAGATTTGAAAATGAAATTTTTATTTTGAAAATAATTTGGCAGAGCACAAAAACTAAATTCTCCCCGGGCATTTAAGTTTAATGTACATACAAGTGTTTTGTAATATATTTGTTACTTTAGAAGACAATACTAGCATATCTGTGGGCCCCTTGAAATTATGTGCAAAAATGCCATTTTTTTTGTATTTCACCTTGGTGAGGGGGAGTAAAACAACCTTTCCCAGAACCATGGCACAAAGTAAATTCCACTTATCTTATATAATAAAGAGGTAAGATGCAAATTGAACATCACTCCAACACACAAGATGGCCACCCCCATGTGATCAAAGATGGCTATCCCCATGTGGACACAAGATGGCTGCCACAAGATGGCCAGCAGGGGAGGGCACTTGGGAGGGACCAGGTCTGCAAGGGAGGGTAATTGGGGGCAATCAGGCTGGCAGGGATGGCAGTTAGGGGTGACTGAGCATGCAGAAGAGGACAGTTCAGGAGGACCAGGTCATCAGGGAAGGGCAGTTAGAGGTAATTGGGCCAGCAGGTGAGGGAAATTAGAGGTGACCAGGCTGTCAAGGGAGGAAAGTTAGGGGTGACTGGGACAGCAGGGGAGGAAAATTGGGGGCAGGGGGCCAGCCCTGCAGGAGAGGCAATTGGAAGGGACTAGGCTTTCAGAGAAGAGAAGTTGAAGGTGACCAGGCCTGCAGGGGAGGGCAATTAGGGGCAATCAGGCCAGCAGGGGAGGGGAGTTAAGGGTTACCAGGACAGCAGGGGAGGGTAGTTAAGGCAATTGGGCTGGCAGGAGAGCAGTTAGGCTTTGATCAGGCTGGCAGGAAGTGGTTAAGGAGTCATCAAGTTGGTAGGCAGGAGCAGTTAGGGGCAATCAGACAGGCAGGCAAGCAGGCAGGCAGGCAGGCAAGCGATTGGGAGCCAACAGTCCTGGATTTTGAGACGGATGTCTGATATCCCTCGAGGGGTCCCAGATTGGAGAGGGTGTAGGCAGGGCCTCTAGTTGTATATACAGTCATCTATACATGTCTGGTTTTTAATATTGAGAAATACCCTTGTTTATGGACTCACTGAAATGTATGAAGTATATAGATGAGTCCATCAACACATACACAAACATCTCTTTTCAGAATGGAGTTATTTTTGGTTATAGCATAAATTGTATGTTATAATTATATAATTTATTACTCATTAGCTTATTTTACTATGCTCTTGTTTATCATCCTAAAGATATTAATTTATCATGATCTCTCTTATTCACTTTATGGGAAAATTTCTTTAAGGAAAAAATAAATATTATTAAATTAGTGGCAGCAAATAGATTTGAGAAAATGTATTTAATGTGTATGTTGTGACATATTACTGAATCCTGTTTACCTTGTTTTAAAATTTAGAAAATATTTTCAATGTTTAAAAAATAAATGGTTAGAACTAGAGAGTTTCAACTGTGAGCACCTACATTACATAGCTAACCATATCTTGAATTAAAAAACTGTGGAGCTACAGATAATTTAAGATGTAAAAGAAATTTCTTAATGAGCTCTGGCCAGTTGTTCAGTGGTTAGAGCCTTACCTAGTGGGTAGAAGGATCATGGATTCAATTCCCAGTCAAAGGCATATACCTCATTGCCAGTCCGGGTGCTTGTAGGAGGCAACCGATCAATGTGTCTCTCTCATGTCCATGTTTCTCTCTCCTTCCACACACTCTCTGAAAAACAATGGGGAAAATATCCTCCAGTGAGGATTAAAAAAAAAAAAGTTGTTTCTGGATGAAAATAGATTTCACTTAAAAATGCTTTACTGTGGGTTCATTTTCTAGTCAATGATTGTATCACATATGTATTGACATTTGAAGTAGAAATGAGGATTTTTGTTGCTGCTTTTTGTGTTTTTTTTATCCCCACCTGAGGATATTTTTTCTATTGCTTTTCAGAGAGAGTGGAAGGGATGGAGGGAAGAGGGGAGAGTGGGAGAGGGGGAGAAAGAGAGAAACACTGAAGTGAGAGAAACACAAGAACCAATTGCCTCCCCCACATGCCCTGACTGAGGGCAAGGAGCAAACCTGTAACCCAAGTATCTGTCCTTGACTGAGAATTGAACCTGAGACCTTTTGTGCACAATCCAATGCTCTAACTAATGAACAACACAAGCCAGGGCAGAAATGAGTTTTAAATAATATCACATATAAGTAAATGTGAGATATAGTGCCCTGAAAGCACTGTATCTGAAAGAAGGGATTGTGTCCTATTCACTGCCATATCCATAGTCTGGCATTTAATCAATAATTGATAAATGGGAAAACAATCAATATATAAGGCAAATCCATAGTTATCCTTCTGTTCCTATAAGTCATAATAGTGCATGACCTCAGGATAGCCTAATTAACTCTTTAGGTGTTCTTTGTGCATTATAGGAATTTGCTAATGTGATAGACAAGCATTATAATACTGTAAAGTGATAGCCTAATTAGAGTAAACAAAACATTCTGCCCCACAAAATATATAATAATAATAAAAATATTAGTAGTGACTAACTTTTACATGGTCCTTGTATATTAAATGGTATTATGAAAAAGTATGTAAGACAATTAAACAAGGCAAGGGAGTGTGCGTTTAGTATCTAACAAAACCACTTCAAATTATTTAATAACTGGAGGCCTGGTGCACAAATTTGTGCACCAGTGGGATCCCTTGGCTGGCCCATGGGATGGGGCTGAAACCAGCTCTCCGACATCCCCCGAGAGGTCCCAATTGAGAGAGGGCTCAGGCCAGGCCGAGGGACCCCACTGGTGCAAAATCAGGGCCTGAAAGAGACGTGGGAGGTTGGCCAGCTAGGGAGGAACCCAGGGCATGTCCCACCTGTCTTGTTCAGTCCAGATAGGCCGGACCCCTGCAGCAAACTAACCTACCAGTCAGAGTGTCTGTCCCCTGGTGGTCAGTGCATGTCATAGTGAGCAGCTGAGCGGCCTTAGCATCTTCTTAGTATGTCACAATTTGATTGATTGACTAGACAATGGATGACCAGACACTTAACATATTAGGCTTTTATTATATGGGGTCAACTTGGATTTTAAATAAGTAACTTAGGAAATAGGGCTTGCATGTAAAATTCTGATTAAAGGAAAATTATTTTGTTCTATCTTCAAAATATACCAGGTGGGGCAAAAATAGGTTTACAGTTACTCATATGGAAAATAATAAAATAATAATAAGAGAAGAATAAATTGTGTTTCATGTACTCACAATGTTACAGAGAACCAGAAAAATCAAACAATGCTCGAAGAGTTTGGAGTTACATTTATTATGCGTGGGTCCAGAAGAAAATGTCTCTTAAATACTGGGCCCCAACATGAAGGAATTTTCCCTATTTATATGTTTTTACCTTCTTTGTCTCCCAAATATGGGATGTTTCCCACCCCTTTTGCAACTTCTCAAAGAGCCCCTACGTGCTGGAGCCTGGTGCCAGCACTGATAATTCTTGTCCAGGGAAGGTTTAATGGCCTCTCTGGAGTAAGAGTAGTCTCATTTTCCTTATTATTTAAGCAGGCAAACATTTATAGAAGCCAATAGCAAGGTTAAAATTTCAAACAGCAGTTTTTATATAAGATGGATGCTTCAACAACTGTAAATCCTCTTTTTCCCACCCTTAATAAATTGACTGCTACACTCAGGAGTTTGTTTAATGTGTAGCAAGCAACTACATAATTTTGAGTATCCAAACTGTTGCAAAATACCAGATAGTCATGTTCATAATTAATTTCAGTGACAGTATCTGGGACAGAAATGATATATTTGATTGTAAAACCTAATTTTGGATTCTTCTAGCCCATAAACCACATGTGACATGTAATTGAATTTCCAAATTAAAATTATAAGATGTCATATATTTATGAGTATATGCATGAGTGTATACATATACAACATAAGAAATAGTTTTAGGTAAATGCTATTTTGGAATCTTTTTAAGTTCTACTTTTTAAAATATTTTTTTATGTCATTCTTTATCCCCCCTATAATCTCCTCTATTTCTACCCACAGCATCCCCACTCCCACCCCCATAATTACCACACTGTTGTTCGTGTCCATGAGTTATCTTTTCTTTTTCTTTTTTGCTCAATTCCTCACCCCCACAACCCCCTCAGACACTATCAATGAGTCTGTCTCTATTTTGCTTGTTAGTTTAGTTTGTTTATTAAATTCCAGACATGAGTGAAATCATATGATACTTTTCTGTCTCTGACTGGCTTATTTCACTTAGCATAATGTTCATCAGATCTATTCATGCTGTCACAAAGGGTAAAATTTTCTTCTTTTTTGAGGCCACATAGTATTCCATGGTATAAATATACCATGGATAATGTACCATTATCCATTCACCTACTGATAGACAGTTGGGCTGCTTCCCAATCTTGGCTATTGTATAAAATACTACAATGAACATAGGGATGCATATATTCTTTCAAAATAATATCCTGGGTTTCTTCAGATAAATTCCCAGAAGTTGAATCTCTGGTTCTTGAGGCAACTCCATTTTTAATTTTTTGAAATATCTCCATTCTGCTTTCCATAGTGGCTGCACCAGTCTGTATTCCTACCAGCAGTGCATGAGGCTTCCTTTTTCTCCACATCCTCACCAACAGTTGTCATTTGTGGACTTATTGATGATAGCCATTCTGACAGGTATGAAGTGATACCTCATTTGGTTTTAATTTGCATTTCTGCAATGACTAGTGATGTTTATCATCTTTTCATATTGCTATTGGCCATCAGAATGCCCTCTTTGGAGAAGCATCTATTCAGGTTCCTTTGCCCATTTTTTAATTGGATTGGTTTTTTGGTGTTGAGTTTATAAGTTCTTTATAAATTTTGGATATTAACTTCTTATCAGAATTATTGACAAATATGTTCTCCCATTTAGTGGATTGTCTCATCATTTTGTTAATGGTTTCCTTTGCTGTGCAAAAACTTTTCAGTTTAATGTAATCCCATTTGTTCAGTCTTTCTTTTTATGTTTGAAGAGCACCAATATTTAATAATTAAATTTCTGGAGAAAATTACAAGACATGATAGTAACTAGCATTTCTGTAGATATTTAGCCTTTACAGAGTAATTTTTATTTTTGTATTTAACCTTTTGGTAGATATTATTCTTCTTTTAAAGACAAAGTAGTAACTAATACACACTGTTATCATCACCATTCTTATTCTTATAATCCCACCTCCCCCCATCCTACTCTATCACTTTCTGTATGTATCACCTGAGAATAGGAATCTGTAAACTATAGACTGCAAGCAAAATCTATCCTAAAAATTGTTTTTAAATAGTCTGGGAATTAAGAATGCTCTATACATTTTTAATTGTTTTTAAAAATCAAATGGTAACATTTTAAAATTTTTTGTAAAAATTTTTTTTATGTTTTAAAATAAAGAATAATATTTAATGCAAAAATTATAGAAAATTTCAATTATGGTGTCCATGATTAAAGTTTATTTAAAAACATCATCCATGCTCATTTATTTAGAGGTGGTCAGGGGCTGCATTTGTGCTGCATGTTGGAGTTGAGTAGTCGCAACAGAAACCATATGGTCTGAAAGTCGATGTTACAAAGAGTAAATGATAGACCTGAAATCACAATCAAGTGTTTATACTCCAATTTTTTTTTTAATCCTCACCTGAGCATATGTTTTTATTGATTTTAGAGAGGGGGGAGAAGAAAAACTTAGATGTGAGAGAGAAACATTGGTTGGTTGCCTTCAGTGTTATAGAGAACCAGAACAATCAAACAATGCCAGAGAGTTTGGAGTTACACTTTATTCACTGCAGTGGGCTTAGAGAAAATGAATTCAAATTCTAAGCAAAGCTACAAGCAGAACTTCCCTCTTTTATTAAGGAGCTAGCTTCATATGCACTTAGTGGTTATCTCACTGCTGGCCTTGAAAACAACATATTTCTATCCAATTAAAAATGCACCTGACATGGCATTGATATTATGAACATCTAGTCTCTGGCCTACAAGGGTCAGACATCTAAGGTTATCTTCCTCGTTATTCAAGCAGGCTAGAAAGCAAAGTTTTTTTTTTAGAATAAGAGACCATCTAAGAAAAACAGCAGAGAATTCCAAATAGTAGCTTTACAAAATAGGGGTTAGCCTTCTCATAAGTATGGGTCCTGATGGTGGATCAAAGCCACAGCATTTTGGTGTACTGGATGACACTCCAACCAACTGAACTACCCAGCCAGGTCTTGACTTCACATGTAATGTTTTTAGCTCCATACTATATTAAGTCAGGAAAATTGATTTCCGTTTTGGACCATGAACACTTGGTTCTTAATGTTTAGTAGAACTGAATTTGCACTTTAACTCTACTCAGAACTGGCCAAATTATGTGTGGGTCCAAAGCAAAATGAAAATGCTAAGCACTGACCAGGGATATGCAGATCGTCCCATCTCATGGCAGACAGGATGTGCTAAATATGGGAGAGGGCTATCCAGTCCCCAGCTAAAAGCTAAAATAACTGACAATCTTAAGACAGCAACACAGAGTATTAATCCCCAGTGTGGGCGCTTTCTGAACCAGGTCATATTGGTTTTCCTTCCATGATGTCAGCCCTGACTCTACTACATAACCGGATATGATGCCTTCTCAGATTAACAAATGTACCTGAGCCCCAGTTTGCACAGTGATATGATATGGTTTGGAAGTCACAATAGACTGTAAAGCAATTAGCAGTGTTCTGGCTATTTTTCAATTTCCAGTAATTCTTCCCAGGCCTGAATAAAGAAGTATTATCCCTATCATAAAAGACTAAATGTCATCACTCTGTCTTTAAGTTGAAAACAAATTACTTCCTAGCATGAACTTCATCACATGTCTGTCAGTAGATATACACTACCCTCTTGGTTAAATGAATTTCATATTG
>JAAGEH010000286.1:30905096-30965892 GCA_011751065.1 Lasiurus cinereus | reverse complement strand
ATTGGTGTTCAGCTTCATTAAGGGGTCTTTGTGATTCTACATAACCAACTCACAGCTTTAGAAAAGAAGACCATAATGTTATATTTTTTGACCCTAGAAAAATAAAATTGTGAATAAACTCAATGTACTCATCAAAGTTAGCAAGATTATCTCACCAACCTAGATGTTGGTTGTTTCAAATATGAGGAAGATCATTTCCTCTTGTAGTTTTGCTTTTTGTGCTTAAAAGTCACAAATAGGGAAGGTAACCAAGATGGCGGCATAGGTAAACACCTACACTGCTGCCTCGCACAATAATTTCAAAACTACAACTAAAAGACAGAACAGACATCATCCAGAACCACAAGAAAGCTGGCTGAGTGGAAATTCTACAACTAGAGGGAAAGAGAGGGACTCACGGAGACCCAGAGGAGCTGTGAAAAGCTGAGGTACGGAGACACGCATGTGGAGAAAGGGGTACCCGAGAACCTGGCTGGCTTTCTTTGGCGGGAGACTCCCAATGGCATTGAACCCCTTATTCTACGACACTAAACCCCAGGCCCAGCCAAAACTCATATGGGGGGAGTTTGGACTGAGAAAAGGGAGAAATTTGGGGAAGTCGCAGGAGGGCAGAAGTCGGGAGGTACGCACAGCACTGCGTGCAGAAGACTGACTGCTGATTGTGCCACTGGCTTTCACAAGAGGGCGGGAGACAAAGCATCTCAACTGCGTCACTTCTAACTCCATAAACCCCAGATTCGGGCGAAACCCTGGGGACCCAGATTCATATAGTCTGGGAGCGCAGGGGAGCTGGAAAGGCAGCAGGCTAGAGGCACTGCGAGAGAGCATGCATTCACGCACGCACACAGGGACTGCTGCAGCAATTACCCAGTCACGTGAGACTCAGGGGCCATGGACGGCGGGGCCAACTGGAAGGCAAGGTGGTCCATTAAGCCCTGAGACTCCACCCATCCCAAGCTCAACAGAGAGGCTTGTGCAGTTTTGCAAATCTGGTATCATATGGCTGAATCCAACACAGAAGTTCTCCCGGCATAGTGAAAAATGCCATGAAAATGAAGAGATCACAAACAAAAGAAATGGAGGAAAACAAATGACTGGATATAGAGTTCAAAACCACGCTTATAAGGTTTTTCAAGCATATCCTAGAAAATTTGGATTAAGTTAGCAAGACCCAAGAGGAGATGAAAAAGAACTAACTGGAGATGAAAAAGAACCAACTAGAGATGGAAAAAGACCAACTAGAAATTAAACATACATTGACTGAAATAAAAAAATATTATGCAGAGACCTAACAGCAGACTAGAGGAAGGCAAGAATCAAGTCAAAAATTTAAAATACCAAGAATCAGAAAACACTCAACTGGGAAAGCAAGAAGAAAAAAGAATCCAAAAATGTGAAGATAATGTAAGGAGCCTTTGGGACAGCTTCAAGGGTACCAACATCAGAATTGTGGGGGTGCCAGAAGAAGAGAGAGAGCAAGATACTGAAAACCTACTTAAAGAAATAATGACTGAAAACTCCTCACATCTGGTAAAAGAAATAGACTTACAAGTCCAGGAAGTACACAGCACCCCATATAAAAGGAATCCAAAGAGGACTACACCAAGACACATCATAATTAAAATACCAAGAGCAAAAGAATATTAAAAGCAGCAAGAGAAAAACAGTTCATTACCTACAAGGGAGCACCCATACGACTGTCAGCTGATTTCTCAACAGAAATGATGCAGGCCAGATGGGAATGGCAAGAAATATTCAACGTGATGAATATCAAGAACCTACAACCAAGAATACTCTATCTAGCAAAGCCATCATTCAGAATTGAAGGGCAGATAAAGAGCTTCACAGATAAGAAAAAGCTAAAGGAGTTCATCAACTCTAAACCAGTGTTAGATGAAATGCTGAAAGGTACTCATTTAGAAGAGGAAGAAGAAAAAGGATTTCCTGAGAATATAACAGTGAAACAGCGTTACCAACTACTTGGAAATAGTCTCAACATACATGTAGTAGCTAAACTAATCAAAGTACTATATGGATAATCTTAAATGATTTTGAAAGATGGTCACAGTATTCCTTCATCTCCAGACAGTAATTCTGAAATTCTAGTTTAATTAATTTTGACAAATTTAAGTAAATTAACTTAATTTCTGATAACAAATTTGTATGTAGCACAAAAATGCCAATTTGTTTCCTTACATTTATATTACTGTCTTTTGTAAAGTGAAATTACTGTTATTCTTTAGGTGAATATATTTTCATATGAAGTCATTATATATATATATACATATATATATAATACTTTTATAATATGATATTAAATAACTTTAAGAACAAAAAAAGAGAGAGAGAGAGTCACAAATAATGGCCTTGGCTGATTTGGCTCAGTGGATCAGTGGATAGAGCGTCAGCCTGCAGACTGAAGGGTCCCAGGTTCAATTCCAGTCAAAGGCACATGCCTGGGTTGTAGGCTCAGTCCCCAGTGGGGGGCGTTCAGGAGGCAGCCAATCAGTGATTCTCTCTCATCAGTGATGTTTCTGTCTTTCCCTCTTCCTTCCTCTCTGAAATCAATAAAAATACATTTTTAAAAAAAAAATCACAAATAATGTATCCTAGCAAATAATAATTTCCCAGGAATTTTACTTTCCTTCACATTGAGTCACACTCAACTTTTATTTGGGAAGTTATTTTCGTTTCTACAAGTGACTTTTTAAAAAATAAAAACTAGGTTTTTTTTCAATAATAAAAGCATTCAATAAGTATTGGCTAAAGTTGAAAAAACAGAATTCATTAATACTTTAATTTGAATGATTGATTTATATAAGAATATTTATTTGTTTAATCAAGAAGTATAAAAAGTAATTTCTAGAAGAAATGGGCTTAGGAAATAAGTCATAGAGGTAAAGGAAGGACCCATCCAGCTTGGGAGTGAGGAAGCTAATGGTAACTTGCCTGGGGCAGGAGAGGGGGGGAAGAGGGGCAAAGGGAAAGGCACAGGAGTGCTCCCATGAGGAAGAGCTCCCTGAGTCCTCCATCCTAAGGGTTTTAAGGTTGGAGATTTTGGGGAAGTCCCAGGAGAAGATCTCAAAAAATATTCAGCCAAAACCGGTTTGGTTCAGTGGATAAAGCATCAGCCTGCAGACTGAAGGGTCCTGGGTTCAATTCCAGTCGGAGGCATGTATCTTGGTTGTGGGCACATCCCCAGTAAGGGTCATGCAGGAGGTAGCTGATCGATGTCTCTCTCTCATTAATGTTTCTAACTCTCTATTCCTCTCCTTTCCTCTGTAAAAAATCAATAAAAATATGTTTGAAAAAAAAAATTCAGCAGCTTTCCAGGTGTATCCTTTCAAGGTTGTGGTCTCCACTGATTGATAGGCTGGCACCAGGACAGGAGGTCATTATTCATTGCAGCTGGTCCTGATGTCAGCCACTGGGTCACTCACTGGTCTGATCTTGCTGCTTTTCTGGACCTAAAGCTGAAATACAACTTCCCCTCCTGACTGGTAAAGTCAGGGTTGTGGGGTGCAGCTGAATGCTGAGGACCACTGCTGTAGCATCTCAAGGCCTCAACCTGTTTGTTGGAGTCCCCATTGGAAAAGCTCCTGATCATGAGGAGCAGCCTGAGGTGGTCCAAGTAAGTTACTAAGTGAGTGTCTGGCCAGTGGCTATGAACCACACCTCCAGCTGAATGAGGATGTGGCTATGCATCTCCATACAGTGAAAGTCTGCATTAAGGACCAAAGATGCACTCCTGCTCCTCTTCCATGTGAAATATCATCAAAATATTCTTCAATAGAGTTAACTATGAGATGGTAATAAACTGAACACATATATGTAATTTAACATTTTCAGGCACAGTCCACCATGGCTCCTGGCTGCAAGCCCTTCTTTCCAGGTTCTTAATGCTTCTTCCTAATTCAGAACCAATACTTTAATTTTAATTAGTTCATAATTTATGAAGATTGACATTGATATAAAATTATAACTCCAAATTATATTTGTAATGCCCCTATCTCTGTGAAGTTGACAGTATTGTACAGAAACAACCAATAGAACTTTCAGATACTTTTGTATTTCAATATCTACTCATTAGTAGCCTTGGTCAATTATAAGTTAATGATGACAACTTTTAACTTTGAGTTATTAATATAGTATTATTACAAACATAATATTCTATAAAAATTAATGAAATATTGTGATTTTTTGTAATAATAAACATCAGTTTTTTTCACAGATTTTTCATGCATATAAGGAATTCAGAAGGACATGGATTTTTTAACATTTTTGAATACTAGTTCCCTAAAGTCATGGATATTCACTTTCAAGAATATTAAATTGAACTTTCTAGTTACAATATCAGTATTCCAATTAAACTGTCTTCTGTTAATAAAGAAGAATTTGACTCACATAATTGAGCAAGCCAGGAGTTCAGAGTATCACACATCTCATAAAGACTCAGTTTTTACTCCATATTCTCACCTCTGCTTTCCTCTCTGTTAGCTTCATTATCAAGCCTTCATTTTCTTTAGAGAAATAATATAATCACAGCAATTTAGGCTAATATTTGACTAGTTTAGCCATGATAACAAAACAAAACAAAACCTATTTTCTGATAGTTCCAGCAATCAACCTTGGATTGAACATTATTGACATTTTTTAAAAATATTTTTTTATTGATTTCACAGAAAAAGGAAGAGCGAGTGAGAGATAGAAACACCAATGAGAGAAAATCATTGATTGGCTGCCTCCTGCATGCCCCACATAGGGGATTGAAGCCACAACCCAGGCATCTGCCCTGACTGGGAATTGAACTGTAACCTCCTGGTCAACCACTGAGCCATGCCGGCCAGGCCATTATTATAATTTTTTGATTAGCCATCCTGAGGCATGTTCACAATCGAAAAGCTGAGTACCTGACCAACCTCACCTGAATTACAGGGGAAAGAATGAAGAGTAGTAGTTACCTAGGAAAATCAAGGTGCTGTTATTGGGTGTGAGAATAATATATTCTTCATAGAGAAAAACAAGAAAGGTCCTCCATACTTTAAAAATAGAAGTAAATGAATCTTAAAGACCCCAAATTAATTCTGGTATGTATTACTAGGTTGTATGAAAACATATTATATATTGGCTGACAAGTTTCTAAATTCTTGCCTCATATTTTCTTTTGTGAATACCACTTTTTTTTTAAATGAATGGTACTTAACTCATTACCCTGGATTAAATTACATATATGTGTTCAGTTTATTACCATCTCATAGTTAACTCTATTGAAGAATATTTTCACTTTATTTTTACTCAAAATCAGATTGTTGTATTTCTATTTACTTAATAATATTTCTCTAGGAGGGAATCCAAGGTGGCGGCATAGGTAAACACCTATACTGCTGCCTCGCACAACAACTTCAAAACTACAACTAAAAGACAGAACGGACATCATCCAGAACCACAGGAGAGCTGGCTGAGTGGAAGTTCTACAACTAGAGGGAAAGAGAGGGGCTCACGGAAACCCAGAGGAGCTGCAAAAAGCTGAGGTACGGAGATGCGCACGAGGAGAGAGCAGGTGCCAGAGTACCTGGCTGGCTTTCTCTGGCGGGAGGGAGATGGAGACTCTCAAAGGCATTGAACTCCTTATCCTACGACACTAAACCCCAGATCCAGCTGAAACTCATACGGGGGGAGTTTGGACTGTGAAAAGGGAGAAGTGCATGGAAATTTAGGAGAGCCGCAAAAGATCAAAGGTCTGGTGGCGGCGCACGGCACTGCGCGCAGGACAGACTGCTGATTGTGCTGCTGGCTTTCGTGAGTGGGCGGGAGACAGACCCTCCCAACTGTGCCACTTCTGAGTCCACTAAGCCCCTGTTTCGGGCAAAACCCTGGAGACCTAGACTCGTGTGGTCCTGGTATGCAGGGGAGCTGGAAAGGCAGCGGTTAGAGGCACTGCGGGTGTGCGCACAAGGAACACTCCAGCCATTACCCAGTCACGTGAGACTCAGGGGCTGTGGAGGGCGGGGCCGACTGGAAGGCAAGGCGGTCCCTTAAGCCCTGAGACTCCACCCATCCCAAGCTCAACAGAGGCTTCTGCGGCTTTGCACGTCTGGTATCATAAAGCTGAATTCAACAGAAGTTTTCCCCCGGCATAGTGAAAATGCCGAGACAAGGGAAGGGATTACAAACAAAAGAAATGGAGGAAAAAAACGAATGGATGTAGAGTTCAAAACCACACTTATAAGGTTTTTCAAGAATATGCTAGAAAAGATGGATAAATTTAGTGAGACCCAAGAGGAGATGGAAAAGGTCCAACTAAAGATAAAAAAAGACCAAATAGAAATTAAACATACACTGACTGAAATAAAAACTATTATACAGAGTCCTAACAGCAGACTAGAGAAAGGCAAGGATCAAGTCAAAAATTTGAAATATAAAGAAGCAGACAACATTCAACTGGAAAAGCAAGAAGAGAAAAGAATCCAAAAATGTGAAGATAATGTAAGGAGCCTCTGGGACAGCTTCAAGCATACCAATATCAGAATTGTGGGGGTGCCAGAAGAAGAGAGAGAGCAAGATACTGAAAACCTATTTAAAGAAATAATGACTGAAAACTTCCCACATCTGGTAAAAGAAATAGACTTACAAGTCCAGGAAGCACACAGAACCCCAAATAAAAGGAATCCAAAGAGGATCACACCAAGACACATCATAATTAAAATACCAAGAGCAAAAGACAAAGAGAGAATATTAAAGGCAGCAAGAGAAAAACAGTTCATTACCTACAAGGGAGCACCCATACGACTGTCAGCTGATTTCTCAACAGAAACGATGCAGGCCAGACGGGAGTGGCAAGAAATATTCAACGTGATGAACAGCAAGAACCTACAACCAAGAATAATCTATCCAGCAAAGCTATCATTCAGAATTGAAGGGCAGATAAAGACCTTCACAGAGAAGAAAAAGCTAAAGGAGTTCATCAACTCCAAACCAGTATTATATGAAATGCTGAAAGGTACTCTTTTAGAAGAGGAAGAAGAAAAAGGTAAAAGACAAAAAATTATGAACAACAAATGCATATCTATCTACAAGTGAATCTAAAAAAATTAAGTGAATTAAAAATTTGATCAACAGAATAAACTGGTGAATATAATAGAATCAGGAGCACAGAAAGGGAGTAGACTGATAATTCTAAGGAGGACAAAAATCATAAAGCATCAAACAGACTGTGAAATTACAGCAGAAAGATTAAAGTTAGGTGAGGTAGATAAGTGATCAATCAAAGGACTTGTATGCATGCATATAAGCATAACCAATGATCACAGACACTGGGGGGTCGGGGTATGCCTGGGAGGGAGGGGGGGCAATGGGAGGTATGTATAAAAAATTAATAAAAATTAATAAAAAATTAAAAAATATATTTCTCTAGAATTCACTTATCTGTGAGAATAGTACATGAAAATAATAACTGAGATTACTGGATAATTTCAGAAAGTAAGAGGATTATTTATTTTGAGATCTCTAACGTTGAACAGATTTAAGTTTTCAAAAATTCCAAAACCCAACTCAGAAGGAATCTTAATGACATAATAATTCCTAATAGGATCTGAGCATTGGGGAGAAAAGATGTTAAAGGTGGAGTAAATGATGAGAAAGCAACTACTAATCAAAACACTATCCTTAAAATTCACTATTTCCTCTCAATGAAAGAAGGACTCTTGGAGAAAGAGGATAAACATAATACTTTTTCTTTTAATTCTATCTCTTCCAGCCACTTCATGGACCTTGATTTACCAACTATCTTCTATGCCTCTCTGTCTTCAGCCCTCTCAGGGTCCTGTCTCATCCACTCATATGAACCTTCCTCACTCTATATCTTTTTTTAGTATGCATCATTTCTTATTTACTTGGCATCTATAATCCTGAGAATGATTTCATTTGATATTTTCCACTTTTTAATTTATTCCTCAAGAACTATCATCACTAAACTAAATTTGTTTCCACTAAAATTACAGTGGTCATGCCTTTGCCAATTCCAGATGCTGTGGATCCTCATGCTATTTAAACTTATTAGATAATTTGGCTAAGACTGAGGACAAACATATTCTTGAATTCTTTTCACATCTTGATTTCCATAAATAAAATTTTAATTATCCTTCTGATCTCATTATTGTTTGCTTTATTTACTCCTCACCCTACTCCAAAGTGGTGTTTACTCTTTCTCTGCATTATAACCAACCAAGACACCAAGCTAGCCAGAAATTGAACAGAGTTCTGAGCTAAGACCCTGTAGAAAATATATCATATTTAACATTTTAAATCTTCAGTCTATATAGAGGCTCCAAAAGAGAAAATATATTGGCATCACTATTTTTAATGAATAAGATACAAAGAAAGTTTTCAGGAGTCTAAATAGAAAAGCCTAGTAAAAAAAAAATCATGAAACCACTATAATATAACAGGCAGAGGAGGTGATTGAACACAAAATATTTTTTTTAATGAAAGATGGACTTAAAGACTTCAAATACAAATTTATTTGGTATCTCTAATACATGGCTGAGTGCTTTAAAACTTTATCTTAAAAACTTTTACATGGGTAAAAGTTTCAAGTTATTTGATGACTTTGTTTATTTTGTAATAAGAATGGTCCTTTTTACCATTTTGAAATAATACATTAATAAAAAGGTACAAAATAGTAGGAAGAGGTCCCACATACTTTTCACCCAATTAAATTAGTTAAAATGTGCTTTCAAATTTCTATGCCATTTTATTAAATGTGTAGATTCATGTAACTGCCACCACAAGAAGCATACAAAACTATTCCATCACTACAAAGATCTCCTTCATGATATTCCCTCTCTTTGTTTAACCCAGTGTGTGTTTATGGCTCTTCAGTAGAAAATTATTTGCTCATATATATGTAGTTTTACTTCTGAGCTCTCAGTTCTGTTGCAATGGTCTGTGTCTATGTTTTTCTGCCAATACCATTCTGTTTTGATTCGTTGTTTTGTCTATTTGAAGTCATGGAGTATGATACCTCTGGTTTTGTTCCTTTTTCTCAGGATTGTTTTGGTTTCTTACAGTCATTTGTGGTTCTATACAAATTTGATAATTTTTTTTCTCTTTTTTTGAAAAATAACATTGGGATTTTAATGGGGATTGCATTAAATCTGTATGTTGCTTTGCCATTTTAACTATGTTTTATCACAATACACAAAATAATTGACTCAAAAGTTAAATATAAGACCTGAAACAGTAAATTATCTATAATAATAAAAGGGTAATATGCTAATTAGACCAGATGTCCTTCCTAACAAAGCCAGACCAGAGAGAAGAGAGCTGGGATCCCGGGTGCCAGCCTAAAGCCTGAGGGAAGCCAGCCTGGGTACCAGGTGCCAGTAGGTGGCCCTAGGGAAGCCGGTCCTGGTGGAGGGCAGCAACCTGGGTCTTGGGTGCCAGAGGGAAGCCAGTGCCGGCAGCTGGGGAAAGGAAGACCTACTCTTGCACAAATTTTCATGCATCGGGCCTCTACTATAAAATAAAACAGAAACTAACTTATGAAACAGAATTTTTGGAATGGTACTTGGATTCTTTGTCCACTGGAGTTGAAGAATGAATCCACTGACAGAAGATGGTATAGCAAAAGTGTAAATTTATTAAAGAACAAGTACTAACTCCCATTTAGGGAGGGGGAAGAGTCCCACGGAGTTTCTTTTTTTTTCTATGGCTTATAAAGGCTACAGATCCTGTTGCCTTGATAATCCCCTCTGAGTGGTCACTATTTCCTTAGACTTGTTACTGTAGTAACTCCTGAGTTCAAAGATTGAACCTCACATGGGACATATGATGGTCTCCCCTTTCCTTCCTTAATATTTTCCTATTCCCTTTGGGCTTTCTTTCTCTCCTTCTGGATGAAGGGTTTCCTTCCCTTTATTCTGTAAATATAAACCATTTGCTATTCCCAGGTCTTTCATTCTATGGAAATTTACCTGTTGCAGCTTTACAGCTTCCCTATTCTATGAAAATGTACCTTCTGTTGCTCTGCAGTCCTGTGCTTCCTCCTTGGTCCCCTTAATTTCCAAAATTTCCTAAAACCTGTCTTTTTACCCCTAAAAAATCCCATTTCACTTAGATGCTAAACTTATGGGCCTTGGTCTTAGAGACAATTTTATGAATTTGACAAAGGCCAAGGAACTAAAAGTAAAAATAAATTAATGGGACTCTATCAAACTAAACAGTTTCTGCATAGAAAAAAATCTACAAAACAAAAAAGAAATTAACTGAATGGGAGAAGATATATTTGTAAACAACACCTCTGCTATGGGGTTAATATAAAAATATATAAGCAACTCATACAACTCAACAACAGAAAAACAAGCAATTCAATTAAAAATGGGCAAAGGACCTAAACAGACAGACATCTCTCCCAAAAAGATATACAAATGACCAATAATGTATGAAAAGATGTTCAACTTCACTAGCTATTAGGAAAATGCAAATCAAAATTGCAATGCCACATTACCTCACATCTGTTAGAATAGCTATTATTAACAAGAAAGGTAATAAATGTTGGAGATGTTGTGGAGAAAAAGGAACCCTCATTTATTTAACTTCCAATTACTTAACTTTTCTGAATTGTTTGCACATCTTCAAAATAAGAAAAGTCAAAAGAAATGATCATTTGGAGTCAGACTATGTTGATGTGAATCTCATCTCTGCATTTCTCAGCTGGGTTACCTTGACCAAGAAATTTAATCTTGTGCTTCAAATTTCTTAACTGTAAATTGGGGGTAAAAGCCAAGACTGGTTTGGCTCAGTGGATAGAGTGTCTGCTTGCGGACTGAAAGGTCTCAGGTTCGATTCCGTTTGGGGCATGTACCTTACTTGCACATCTCCAGTGGGGGGTGAGCAGGAGGCAACTGATTGATGTCTCTCTCTCATCCATGTTTCTGACTTTTTATCTCTCTCCCTTCCTCTCTGTAAAAAATCAATAAAATATATTTTTTAAAAAATGGGGGTAAAATAATCACCATCACATGAGATTAAATAAGAATAAAGTCATAAGAATGGTCATTAACACATTAGAAGGCATACACAAATATTGGTTATTGTCAACCACCTCTAAAAATTTTTGAGAGAATAGAATAGAACACTGCTTATTAGCAGAGTGCTGGCTCATGACTATGGCTTAGTGAATAGTACTAATATTACTATCACTACTACAGATCTAAAATAGTGAATTAGATATTTGTCCTAAAGGATTAAAAGAAGTTTAATGGTTTGCAGAATTCAAAAACTGAAAAAGCATCAGAATCAGCAATGATGAAAAGGACATAGGTTTGACTTTATGTCAAACGGGTGTGCATTTGCCTTTACTAGTTGCATAACACTGACATCTTTATAGGTAACATAAAATTGAATTGAAGTAAGATACGGGTTAATAGCAGCACCAAAAAAGAGAAGTGAGGGGAGAGAAACACTGGCAGGTGGTATGATGAGTGATTGATTTATAATAATAATGAATTAAAGCCCTTCCAAAAGATGTATTTACCAAAAGAATGCTTTAAAAACATTACCTATATTGCTAAATTAGAAATAACGTAAAAAATAAAATGGGAAACTGTGACTGGCCTGGCTCAGTATGAACTTATGAACCAGGAGATCACAATTTCATTCCAGGTCAAGATACTTGCCTGGGATTGCAGCTTGGATCACCATTAGGAGGCATGCAGGAGGCAACCAATCAATGATTCTCTCTCATCATTGATATTTCTCTCTCTGTCTCCTTCTCCCTTCCTCTCTGAAATCAATAAAAAATATATTTTAAAAATTAAAAACAAAATGGGAATGAGAAACTGTTCTGAATCATTGATTTTTTTCCCCACTTTGGGACAGTGAAATTGCTAGGGAATAACAGATGGTGGACTGGTGTCTGAATGTTGCTTTCTCCCAGAGCTGGCCTCTAGAACTTTTAACTACTTCACAGTCTATTTCACCAGGCATCATTAACTAAAAGGGGCTTTCCCTCTTTAATGTATATACTAATGGTTCCAGCAGAGACTGAGCATTCTTCTGAGCATAGGAAATGATCTAGAACCTCACCAGGTATCAGGGAAGTAGGTTTGAGTCCATCTACTATTTTGTCTATCTGTGTGCCAGGCACTGTGCTAGACAACACTATACTATGTTGCCCAAAATATAATCTGTTTTGTACTCTATCCAAATTGATTAGCTGAAAGAACACTAAAGCTATTTAAATTTAAAAATAGGTCTACCTAAAATAATTTTTGGACTTTGTAAATAACATAAAAGTATTCTTGGCATCAAAATTGTAATTTAAAAAGTTGATCTTTTTAAATTACTACAGATCTTTTTAAATTACTAGAAATTTGTGCATGGTAGGGTTCTTAGATACTGCCCAGCCAGGGCCTTCCTGCATTCCACACCACCCCCTGGTGGTCAGCATATGTCATAGTGAGCCATCAAACTCCCAAGGGTACACTGTGTATTAGGCTTTTATATATATAGATATCTAGTTGTAAAAAAAGTTTATCTGAAAAGGATCTTGAAAGTAATTTTGATTTTTCCAGGAAATTTGTAAGAGTTTTGTCTAAATTGGTTTTGCTGATTCATAATATCAGTGGATGTTTACTATCATCAATTTATTTTTTATTTTATTATAATTATTTTAGTTAAGCAAAGAATTGTATAGTGGCTTTAGATTTCCAAGTCCTCATTTCTATAGTGAATAATACTGAATGCTCTCTAACATTTCAATTGAAATTGTTAAGAGCAATGTTCTGTTACACAGATGACTTCTTATGATGGCAACACTGCTGAAATTAAAAATCTACATAGCTTACATCAAATAAGTCATGAGTGGGGGGATGGGAGGACAATAGGGCAATAAAGACATATATGTAATACCTTAATCAATAAAAAAATGTTTAAAAAGAAAATTTAACAAATTAGCTGAAATTTAAACTGAGTTTCTTTCACCTTTTAGAATATCCCATTGAGATAATATTTTTCATGCTTTTCTTCAAATTGAAAAGAATTTCACTTTTTCTGATTATTAAATTAATATAATTTTTGTTATAAAAATATGAATACTACCAGATTCTATAAATAAAAATGTGAAAGTTTTCTATAATCCACCTCCACAGAAATAACAATTATTAATCAGTCTTAACAAGTATGGAACTTCCTAAGACAAAGTCTCTCTATTCATTCTAAAGACCCAAGGTTCTGCTCTCTAACCAGTGTTTAATTTATTTATTGTTATTAGTTAAATCTCTTAATTTAGTATGTTACCTATGTGTGGATCATTTTTTTATAATTCCCCCATTTTATGTGTGTGGGTGGCAGTGGGGGAGTCGGGAGGGGGGGGGCGCTGTGGGTTTGAATATATGCAATCAGTTTCTTAGCCAGACTTTCCAAGAATTAGGCAATTCAGTGTTATGTAACTATAGTTCTCCATTCTGGAACAATGCATAACATGCATCTTTTGGAAGTGTAAGTGTTGATCTGTTTTGTAAATTGGACAGAACAGCTCTCTGTATTCTTCCTTTGATATTAAACAGAAATCTTTCAAATGGTTTTCTTAGATTAGCAGAGTAAAAATTATGTGTTTTTGTTGCCCAATTGACTAATCTTACTATTTTTTTAAATTTATCTTTATTGTTGAAAGTATCACAGATGTCCTTCTTCCCCCATTGAGCCTCCTCCACCGCACACACAATCCCCAGGCCTTCCCCACACTATTGTCTGTGTTCACACATTATGTATACATGCATATAAATTCTTTGGTTAATCTCTTCCTACTTTTCCTCCCCTTTCCCTCTGAGATTCTTCAGTCTGTTCTATGGTTCTATGTCTCTGGATATATTTTGTTTATCAGTTTATTTTGTTCACTAGATTCCACATAAGAGATCACATAATCAGTTCAAGCTTATCAGATAAGAGTGCTTAATTAATTTTGTTTTAATGTAAAAAATGAAAACGATTTTTAATTTCTTAATAGATATTATAATCTCATGAGAAGATCAGTTTTTGGAGTTTATTAACTCACATCTGTCCTATGAAGATTTTACTTTAACTTGAGAGTACCCATATGACATATAGAACCTTTTGTGATTTGATTTTCCAAACCCAATTCCTATTACCTTTGAAGTATACATGATTACTAAATGTTCAAAATATCAGAAAAAGTCAACATTGATAGTGGTTTATATTCTAGGGACATTTTTTATTTTTTATTTATTTTTTAATAGATAATTATTTTTATTATTACATTGCTCTACAACTACAGAGGGAATCAAGACGAAAACATCAAAAATGCAATTGGGCAGCAATAAACCAGTTTTATATAATACAGTCTAATGTGTTCACAAGTATTGTAGAATGGAAATTCAGTCAAGCTCGATGTGGAAGAAGCTCTCTTAGAAGTGGAGACTGCACACAGAGACTTCTGGTTTCTAATACTAGCCTCCTTGCTTACTGGCTGGGAGATCTTGAGAAATAACATCTGTGTAAAGTGAGGCTGAGGGTGCCCTCCTCACATGGCTCTGGGAAGAGTTACACATGACTCCACACAGTGCCCAGCACATGGTAGATTCTCAGTCAATGGCAGCCCTGGAAAATATTTGAAAGTGGGAATAAGCCTTCCCTCGATGGTAGGATAGAGGCCAAACAGGGACATCCAATGGCCTTCTTTAAATTCAACTCAATATTATTGATCTACTACCTTGTACAAGACTCTGTGGGTGTTTGGAAGGTGATTAAGTTATAGTCTATGGGAGATCAATTGCTGTCCAGGCTGGGGTAGGGTAGTTGGGGTTAAGGACTAGAATAAATTATAAATAGATTTCAATGGGATTATAGGAAAGAGGATAATAAACTTTAAGAGGTAGCTCTATAGCCGTAGCCAGTTTGGCTCAGTGGAGAGAGCTTCAGCCTGTGAAGGGTCCTGAGTTCAATTCTGGTCAAGGGCACATGCCCGGGTTGTGGGCTTGATCCCCAAGAGGGGTGTGCAGGAGGCAGCCAATCAGTTATTCTCATTGATGTTTTGATCTCTTCCTCTCCCTTTCTGAAATCAATGAAAATATATTTTTTAAAAAGAGGTAGCACTGTAAAAAGAGCAAGGGAGAAGAAAAAAGACAGGTCTCCTGGCCTTGGGAGCAGCGTGAGTAGCATACAGAGAGGGGTGAGTGCAAGGTGTGTCTGGAAGATGAAGTCAGTCAACATGCATTCTGAGTACTTGTAGGGTTAAGAGGAAGTGTTAGTGGATGAATAAGGTTCCAAGGAGGGCCTTGAATGCCATTTTAGGGAATATTAACTTAATCCTAAAGCAGTAATAACAATAATTCCATTTATTGAGAACTTGCTATGAGACACTGTGCTAAAGTTTTTTTTTTCCATTTTAAAAATAACATCTATTGTGTGTTTTTATTTTATTTATTTTATTTTTTTATTTGTTTCCCCTATTGCCCTCCCCACCCCTCAGTACATGGCCTCATCCGTCTCCCCCCTCTCTACCCTCCCCCATAGCCCTGTATCCACTGGCTATGCCAACACACACATGCATACAAGTCCTTCGGTTGATCTCCTATAGGCCCCTCCTCCCCAATTTTCCCTGCCTTCCCACTGTAGCATGACAGTCTGTTCATTGCTTCTTTGCCTCTGCATCTGCTTCCCACCCACCCCACCCCGACCCCCTGATTCTTGTCTTTAAAAACATCTTGCCCCTGTAGGCTAGAAATAAACTCCCCAGAGCAAAAGAAAAATGATTGAGTCCCAATTTCAATGTCCGATAGCTTTGAGTCCCAGTTTCAATGTCAAACAGTTCCTTATGTGTACATGTCATCAGTGGTATCTGGATAGTGGACAAATGGTGGCAATGCCAGTCCGACCCTCTCTGGTTTGGTCCTGGGCATCCTGTAGCGATGCTGAGCTGCTAACTGTTCACATGGCAAGGCGTAGTCGGCATCTTCCATCTCTGGACTGTTTATCCTCTTGCCTTTGTATTTAGTGCAGACCTGTCAGTTCCTCTCTGCTGCAGGAGTCCACTTGGTCTTGGAGTTGTTTTCTGAAAGTATATAAACATATTCTCGACCAACAGTTAATAAAGGAATCTTTTCTATAAAGTTGACTTGGGGTCTTTTTTATTTTTGCCTTCCCGCTTTTCCTTTGGCTTATTTTGACACCATGTGTGTTTTTCATGGGTGTCTTGCTGTTAGCATTACAAATGGAAATTAATTTTCTAAAGTGCAAATTTTCTAAATGTAATTTACTTACCAGATATTTCTCCCTACATGATATTATCCTACTCCCCCCCTTTTTTTTTGATTAGTAGAGAATTTGGTAAAATTTTTTAATGCAATCTTGATAACTTTAAATTTTAACTTTTTACACACAAATATGTCTGTTTTATGTTCATTACATATTAAGCAATTTTACCATGAGATGAACTATCAATAGAAATTTTAATTAATACTTTAGAAACAGCTTTTTGTCCAGTACACTTAAATTTTCTTAGGTGTTCACTTATTTCAATTCGCCAATTTAAGTTAATCTAAGAGCCTGATAGCTCTTTTACATCAAGTTTAATACTCTACCAACAATTTTAGATTACCCTGTACATATTAGTGGAAAGGTTTATTTGCATTGAGTAGGCACTGAGCATTCCTAGTGCTAGGCTGAATTTATATATAGGGCAGCTGCTGTCGGCATGTTTCTGTCTGTTACCTGGGTCCTGATCTGTGCTGAGCGTGGGAAGCGAGGTAGCCATGGGGGCAGGAGTCCTCCCTCAGAAGGGGTGAAGGTTCAGACCCCTGCAAGGTTGGTGGGGGGGGGGTGAGGGTCTGTACCCCACTTCTGTTGATCCCCAAGTTCTCTCGTGATGGCCCCTCTGCGACTGTGCCTGTCTTACGTTTTTCCTTCCCTGAGGAATCTTACCTGCCTAGAGACATTTTTTAAAGAAGAAAAAATACTGTAGTCATTTATATGAACTGCTTATACTTTATCATTCAAGAAAAAAAATATTAAATACATGATTAAAAATGTTTTAGATCAACTGTGATGTATATTCATTAGAATATTTTTAAATGCTGTGTGTCCACTACTTATAACTTTTATCATGTTGTCACTAAATTTTATAATACAGTATATTTTATAGTATAGTGTAGTTTAGTATAGTATTATTATCTGTGAATATTATCTATTCTCCTAAATGGAGCACTTGGGTTTCTAGATTAGTAATTATCTATAGCCAAGCTAGAGACTTCAACAAATCAGGAGACTACATTTACTATAATTTCATTGTTACTCTGCAAATGTCATTGTTGTAATTTGCCCTAAAATACCTAGTGAAATTGAATTCTGTGAGAAAAAAAAAATCATAAAGGACTAAAAAATCAAAAAATCAAATAAGGACATCTATAATAGTGTCAACAATAAAAGTAAAGTTTAAAAAATATCAAGCATTTAAGAGAGTAGCCAGCACATTGTGATACAAGTGTGGGTTATTGACTTATATCCTTATGTTCCAGGTAAAGTATCAGTCATTGGAGACACAAACATATCAGACGCAGTCCTAACCTGCAAGGGGCTTACAGTCTTGAGAATTTAGACAAAACAAACTGTTTTAAATTCTTACCCCGAAAAATATAGACTGAAAAATGATAAGTGAAAGGACACAAATTACAATACAGTGTGTGGTAAGATCTCTGAGATAAGTTAATACAGCTCCATATCAAGTGAGTTAATTGTGTAGTCTTAGAATCATGGAGAGGTAGAGCCTAAAATTCATCTTAGGTCTTCTGGCCTTTAATTTTAATATGTAGAAAGAAAATGAGGCACAGAAATACTAAATCTCTTGAGGCCTTAATAAATTTTAGCATATGCTGTTGTTTTCTCTATAGCACAGAGAAAATGGGTAAGAATAAATGGGCATATGTCAGAAATCTAAATCATAATTTAAGATTAAGGTAGTATGGTTCCAGCCAGGTAGCTCAGTGGGTTGGAGCAGCATCCCATACACCAAAAAGGTGTTGGGTTCAATTTCCAGTCATTGTGCATACCTAGGTTACAGGTTTGGTTCCAGGTTGAGTTGCATATGGGAGGCAACCTATAGATGTTTCTGTTTCACATCGATGTTTCTCTCTCTATCTCCCCCTCCCTCCTTCTCTACTGCCCTCTCTCCCCCTTTCCTCTATCTAAAATCAATAAAAATGTGTCCTCAGGTGAGAACTAAAAAATAAATAAAAATATTTAAGGTAGTATGCCATTGCAATATGATTTGGTTCTTCTCTAACATTCTAGTTTTAAACTAAAAAAATATTCTTTATAAAAAAGTATTTTTTAATCAAAATATGAAATTAGTGCCTATCATGTGTGAGGCTGGTTGATATAACTACTGAGATATGGTAGTTATCACTTCCCTTTTTTTCTTGAGAGCTATTTTCTTTTACCTGTTTTTTAATGCTTTTGATTTACATAAATATAATATTTTTATTTATTCTTTTGAGTTATAATTATTTACGAGCTGAAATTATTCTTATAAGCAATGTTGCTTATTAATAACTGGGGAGAAATTCAAATTAAATATCTGTATTATATATATTTTTATAAATGTTTACACTAATTCACAACTCTCTGTTAAGAATAGAGGTAAAAACTATTGGTCAAAGTTACCTAAATATTAAAATTATATTTTAAAAGCATATGTTTGCATATTTGTGAGCCTAATGTAACAGTTATTTCTAAAGCAAAACATTTGCTTCCTGTGTGTGTTTTTCCTACCTGACAAATATAGCCAGTCTCTTTACAAGGGAACTATTTCCCTGCTTGTTCAGAAATAGTAACAAGATTTCTCTGTGAGAAATGAAGCATGGAATATACATAATATTCTCTCTACAGGGAGTAAGAATTACATCAGTTTTTTGTAACAGAACTAATTTTTATCTGCTATGGCCCTCTTTTAGTCTTATGAATTTTTCATTTCTCAAAATTAATTTAAATAACATAAGCATTGCCCTTTGACAGTGCTAGTAGACAAATTATGTATTAAATAATCTAAAGCAACTTATTTTCTTCTTTTTTTACTTCTTTATTGAATTTATTTGGGTTACATTGGTCAATAAAGTTATATAGGTTTCAAGTGTACAGCTCTACAATACATCATCTACACATTGTATTGTGTAGTCACCATCCAAAGACTAGTCTCCATCTGTCATCATTTCTCTCCTGGTTACCCTTTTCTGCCTGCCCCAACATCCCCTTGCTCTTGGTACTCACCATATCATTGTCTGTGTTCATGTTCCCCCCCCCCCATTACTTAAGCCCTTCACCTGTTTCACCCAGCTACCCAAACACCCTCTCCTCTGACATCTGTCAGACTGTTCTCTGTGTCTCTGAGTAATTTCTATTTTATTTATTTATTTTGTCATTGGTTTCCACATAAAAGTGAAGTTGTGTAGTATTTGTCTTTCTCTGATTGACATTTCATTTAGCATAATACCCTTTAGGTCCATCCATGCTATTGCAAAAAGTAAGATTTCCTTCTTTTTATGATTGAGTAGTAATCCATTATGTAAATATGTCACAGCTTTTTTATCTACTCATCTACTGATGGGCACTTCGGCTACTTCCAAATTTTGGATATTGTAAATGGCATTGCAATGAACATAGGGGTGCATATATTCTTTCCAATTAGTGTTTTGAGGTTCTTCAGATATATTCCAAGACAGTTTCATTTTTAATTTTTTTATTCTTCACCTGAGGATATGTATATTGATGAGAGAGAGAGAGAGAGAGAGAGAGAGAGAGAGAGAGAGAGACATAGATTTAAGAAACATTGATCAGTTGCGGTATCAACATAAAACGTAAAACCTGCAAACCAAGTATGTGCTGTGATCAGGAATTGAACCCTCCATGTTAAGGTGTAGGGACTGCACTCCAACCAGATTATCCACTTGGCCAGGACCATTTATAATCTTTTGAGGTAACTCCATACTGCTTTCCAATAGTTTCTACACCAACAATGCACAAGCGTTCCCTTTTCTCCACATCCTTGCCAACAGTTGTCATTTGTGAATTTATTGATGAGAGCCAATTTATTGGTATGAAGTAATATTTCATTGAATTTACTGGAGTGAGGTGATATATTATTGTGGTTTTAATTTTCATTTCTCTGATGATTAGCATTGAACATTTTTTTATATCTATTGGCCATCTGTATATCATCTCTAGAGAAGTGTCTATTCAGGTTCTTTGCTCACTTTTTAATTGGATTGTTTGTTTTTTTGGTGTTAATATGTTTGAGTTCTTCATAAGTTTTGGATATGTATCCCTTATCAGATGTATTACTGGCAAATAAGTCTCAGTGGGTTGTCTTTTCATTTTGTTGATGGTTTCCTTTGCTGTACAAAACATTTGTCTGATGAGGTCCCATTTGTTTATTTTTCCTTTTGTATCTCTTGCCCAAGGAGATATATTGTTATGAGAAATGTCTAAGATTTTACTGATTATTTTTTCTGTAGCACTTTTATGATTGAGTCTAACATTTAAGTCTTTAATCAATTTTGGGTTTTTTCCTTTGTATGTATCTAGTTTCATGTTTTTTACTGAGATCTTTCCAATTTTCCAAACACCATTTATTAAAGAGATTGTTATTACTCTATAGTGTGTCCTTGCCTCCTTTGTCAAATATTAATTGACCATTAAGGCATGGTTTTATTTCTGGACTCTCTACTTTGACCTATTGACGTATATGTCTGTTTTTATGCCATTTCCATGTTGTTTTGGCCTGGTAGTATAGTTTGATATCAGGTAGTATGACCCCTCCAACTATGTACTTCTTTTTCAAGATTGCTGAGGCTATTCAGGATCTTTTGTGGTCTTATATAAGTTTTTGAAATATTGATTCTAGTCCTATGAAATATGCCATTGGTATTTTTACAGGAATTGAGTTGATTCTATAGATTGCCATGGGTAATATGAACATTTTTAATAAATTTTATTGTCCCTATTCATAAACACAGTATATGCTTCAACTTATTTGCCTGTTCTTCAGTTTCTTTTTTTGGTATCTAATTTTCTGAGTACAGGTCTTTTACCTTCTGGGTTAAATTTATTACTAGGTATCTTTTATTTTTTTAATGCAATTCTAAATGGGATTGTTTCTTAGTTTCTCTTTCTGGTAATTTATTATTGGTGCATGCAAATGCCACCAATTTTTGAAAGTATTACAAATGTTTCCCATCCCCTAATCCCAGGCCCCTTCCTCCCAGGTCTTCACCACCCTATTGCCTGTGTTCATGGTTTATCTCTTCTCATCCCCACAAGCCCATTTTAAGGGATGTCAGTCTATTCCATGCCTCCATGCTTCAGGTCTTTTGTTGGTCAATTCATTTGGTTCATTAGATTCCACAAATAAGTGAGATCATGTAATATTTCTCTTTCTCAGATTGGCTTATTACACTTAGCATAATATTTTCCAGGTCCATTTATGCTGTCCCAAAGGGTAAGAGATCCCTCTTTTTCAGTGCTACATATTATTCCATTGTGTAAATGGACCACAGCTTTTTTATCCATTCATCTACTGATGGACACGATGACTGTTTCTCAATCTTAGTTATTGTACAAATGCTTCCATACACATAGGGGTGAATATATTCTTTCTGATTGGTGTTTCAAGGTTTTTAGCATATATTCCCAGAAGTGGGATCACTGGGTCAAACAGAAGTTCCATTTTTAATTTTTGAAAAAACTCCAAATAGTTTTCCATAGTGGCTGCGCCAGTCTGCATTCCCACCAGTGAGCTAGTATTCCCTTTTCTCTACATCTTTGCCAGCATTTATTGTTTGTTGATTTTTTTATGATAGTCATTCTGACAGGTGAAACACTCATGGTGTTTCATTGTGCAGATGAACCATAGTTTTATAACCCAATCATCTGCTGAAGGGCATTTAGGCTGTTTCCAAATCTTAGCTATTGGAAATTGTGCTGCTATGAACATAGAGGTGCATATATCCTTTCTGTTTGGTGTTTCTGTTTTCTTGGGATATATTCCTAGAAGTGTAATCACTTATTCAAATGGGAGTTACATTTTTAACTTTTTGAGGAAACTCCATACTGTCTTCCACAGTGGTTGCACCAGTCTGCATTCCCACCAGCAATGCAGAAAGATTCCTTTTTCTCCAGCATGTGTTGTTTGTTGATTTAGAGATGTTAGCCATTCTGACGAGTGTGAGATGATACCACATTGTCATTTTGATTTGCATCTCTTGGATGATTACTGACTTTGAGCATGTTTTCATATGTCTCTTGGCTATCTGAATATCCTCTTTTGAAAAGTATCTATTTAGGATCTTTGCTCATTTTTTGATTGGATTGCTTACCTTTCTTTTGTTAAGTTGTTGAGTTCCTTGTAAATGCTGAAGATTAAACCCTTATTGAAGAATAACATTGGCAAATGTGTTCTCCCATGCAGTGGGCTTTCTTGTTGTTTTGTTGATGGTTTCTTTTGCTGTGCAGAAGCTCTATTTTCTTATTGAATCATTCCCTTTAGTATTATGAAGTGGCCTTCTTTGTCTCTTGTTATGGCCTTTATTTTGAAATCTATTTAGTCTGATATGAATATTGCTACACCAGCATTTTTTTTCCTTTTTACTTGCATGGAATATATTTTTTCTATCCCTTCACTCAGTTTGTGTGTATCTTTTGTTTTAAGGTGGGTCTCTTGTAGACAGCATATACATGGGTCATGCATTTTTACCCATTCAGTTGCCCTATATCTTTTCACTGGTTCATTTAATCCATTTACATTTAAGATTATTATTGATAGATATTTATTTATTGCCATTTTTATTTTTTCTATGCCTATGATCCCCTCTCTCTCTTCTTTTCTTCTTCTTCTTAAAGTAGTCTCTTTTACATTTCTTGCATTGCTGGTTTGGTAGTAAAGTACTCCTTTATCCT
Organism: Lasiurus cinereus; assembly: GCA_011751065.1. Classification (NCBI taxonomy): domain Eukaryota; kingdom Metazoa; phylum Chordata; class Mammalia; order Chiroptera; family Vespertilionidae; genus Lasiurus; species Lasiurus cinereus. Next base: position 30,942,927 of record JAAGEH010000286.1, on the reverse strand, counting down.
TTTTTGTCTGGAAAGCTTTTATTTCTCATTCAATTTTAAATTATAACCTTGCTGGATACAATATTCTTGGATATAAATCCTTGCTTCTCATTACTTTGAGTATTTCATGTCACTCCTTTCTTGCCTGAAGTGTTTCTATTGAGAAGCCAGCTGACATTCTAATGGGAACTTCTTTGTAGGTTATTTTCTGTCTCTCTCTTCTTCCTTTAAGATTCTTTGTCTTTAACAGTTGCCATTTTAACTATTATATGTCTAGGTATAGGCTCTTTGAGTTCATCTTGATTAGGACTCTCTGGGCCTTCTGAACTTATGTGACATTTTCCCTCACCTGGTTTAGGAAATATTCTGTCATTATTTCTTTAAACAGGTTCTCTGTTCCTTGCTTACCTTTTTTCCCTTTGGGTATTCCTATATTGTGAATGTTGTTACACTTCATGTTGTCCCATGACTCTTCCTGCTTTTTAATTCTTTTTTTCTATATTCTATTCTAATTGGGTATTTATTTCTACTTTGTCTTCCAAATTGCTGATTTGATACTCTGCTTCATCCAGTCTACTTGTAATTCCTTCCAATATTTCTTGACATCAGATAATTATTCTTCATTTCTGTCTGGTTCTTGTTTATGGCTTCTATTTATTTTTTCATGATATTGTAATTTGCACTAAGTTCCTTAAGCATCTTTATAACCATTGCTTTTAACTCTATGCCTGAAGATTGCTTGCCTCCATTTCATTTAGTTCCTTTTCTGGAGATTCTTTCTTTTCCTTCATTTTGGGGTTGTTTCTTTGTCCCCCAGTTTTAGCTTTCTCTTTGCATTTGCTTCTATGTAAATTAAAAAATTGTTATGCCTCTCAGTCTTTGTGGGATGGCCTTATATAGAAAGTGCCTTGAGGGGTCCAGTGGTGCAGTCTCTTTGTTCACCTGATCTGGATGCTCCCCTTGTGTGCATTATTTAGGATTTTCTGTTGTAATTGGGACTTGATTATTGATGTCCTGTTCATAGGAGGGATTTGCTGCCTGTGAGGTTCAACCCCAATATTGTCATTCCAGCTATTATACTGATGCTGACAAAACAGAACAAGACACAGCAGGACCAAACCAAAAATACCAAAACAATTAAACTACTCAGTGCAACAACAATAGAAAGACTAAGAAGGAAAAAGAAGAGAAAGCAAAATGAAGAAAAAATTAAAAGGATACTAAAAGGCCATGACCAAAGGCTTAGAGTGGATATAAAGAAAAAGGGAAAAAGAAGAAGATGAAAAAAAAAAGGCTATATGGAAGCAAGGAGGAAGCTAAAAGAATTAGTGTAGGAGGGGAAAAAAAGGAAACAGAAAATAAATGAAATAATAATGATGAATTTAAAATACAGTGATAATGTATATAAGATAGAAAAAGGGATATGAAAAAAGAGAAAAATTAAATAAAATAAGAAAAATTAATAACAATAAATAGAATAGTATCAAAGGGAAGAAAGAAATTAGAGATATGCAAGAAAAAAGAGAAGAAAGAAAGAAAGGAAGGAAGGAGAAGGGACAAACAAAAGAGAAAAAAAATCCACTCACAAACACACAGATCAAAAAAACAAAACCACAGCTCAGTTGGCATGGCTTAGTGGTTGAGTATTGACCTATGGACCAGTAGATCAGGGATTGATTCCCAGTCAGTGCACATGCCCCCATAACAGACTTGATCCCCAGTAATGGGTGTGCGGAGGCAGCTGATAAATGATTCTCATCATTGATGTTTCTATCTCTATCTCCCTCTCCATTCCTTTCTGAAATCAATAAAAATATATTACAAATAAACAAACAAACAAAATAACAAAACCACTCACACATTGAAAAACCTTTTTATCCTTTATTATTTGTGGAGTTCACTGGATTTTGCTTTGACATTGTTTAATCTGGTCCCTTGGTGTATCTATCCTGGGCCTCCTGGGAGCTTCTCTAGTGCAGTTCAATGTTTGTCACTGTCCCTTTCTGGCCCTGGGCAATCTTGATTGAGGTCTGAGAGGTTGAAGCAGGGATCCTTAGACCAGAGGCTGGGTCTGCCTGGAGTTTCAAACCTTAATTATTCTGAGCTGTACTCCTTTCCCCAACAGAGCTGTGCTCTGCCTGGGTATTCTGATCTTGGCCAAGATGGTTTAATCAGACTCCTGTTGTGGGTGGTGCCAGTAGCTTGTGTGTGCTGGGTAGGGGGGAGGTCAGGGAGATACCTTCTTCTTCTTCTAATGCCTCAGCTCTGTCTCGTTTGCTGACAAGTCCTCCCTGTCACAACCCTGGGCTGTTCCCCCTTGACTCAGGTTGCTGCAGGTCAGGTTAGAAGCCCCTGTTTTGTCAGCAGAAAAGAGGGGACCTCCCCTGCATTCCAGGTGGGCAGTGCTGATCTCTTCCTGGACCTATTGTCCAGTCCCCTTTCTGCTCAGCAACATGAGTTCCTCCAAAAAATAGAGTGTCCCCAACATTCAATATTGAGTATGTCCTTCAGACCCTCCACTGTAGGCTGGCCCTGAGCTGAACTGTATGGCCTTTCCCACTGGTCAGAGGAGCTTCCTAGGCAGCAGGAATGGGAGAATGCTAGCGCTGCTCTATCCAGGGACTTCAGCCCCAGGCTTCTACTGCACCCACTCCACAGTCTCCACAGCCAGTGCCTTCCAGCCTTCTCTCAGTTCCAGGCCCTTCCATCTCGTCTTCAGTCTCCTCAGATCCTCAGTTCAATAGGTCCAGGTCAGGGCACAGTTTCTGCTCCTAATCCCTGGTGGTGGAGCCAGGCAGCTGGGCTCTAGGGCAGCGGTGCCAGCACAGCAGTGGGAAAGTACACAGTAGGGGAAAGAGCCTGCCTGCAGGTGGTCGCAGGGCAGTGGGATGAAGCCCAGGCTCTGCCCCTCCCGGTGCACAGGTTCAGACTGAGGATCCACTGGTGTCTGTTCTAGAAACATTTATACCATGCCTCACATGAGAATGTTAACTCTTCTAGGTTAAAGGATGTGCATGAAAGAAGGAGTAAGTACAATAAATATTAAATAACTAGAAAAAAAAGAAAGAGAATAAAGCAAATCATAATACTAGAATTAAATGTAGATAATAATATGGCTTTTGAAAAGGTAGGGAATTTCTAAGCATAAAAGTAGTGGAAGAAAAAAGCAAAGAAATAGAATAATTTTCGTGAGATTTTTAAACCAAAGTAAAGAGCTATTATCAAAAAGATCAGATATTGGAGTGTATTTTGGAAGCAATTTGAAAGAGTGTTTTGAATTTGTTCTTTCAAATTTATGTTCATACACTTTAAACCACTATTTCCATGGCAAGTGATCTATTCTAGAGAAACAATCAGAATTAGGAAAAATAGGGAGAATCCAAGATGGCGGCATAGGTGAATACCTACACTGCTGCCTCACACAACAATTTCAAAACTACAACTAAAAGACAGAACGGACATCATCCAGAACCACAGGAGAGCTGGCTGAGTGGAAGTTCTACAACTAGAAGGAAAGAGAGGGGCTCACAGAGACCCAGAGGAGCTGCAAAAAGCTGAGGTACAGAGACGCGCGCGCTGAGAGAGCGGGTGCCAGAGTACCTGGCTGGCTTTCTCTGGCGGGAGGGAAATGGAGACTCCCAACGGCATTGAACCCCTTATCTTATGACACTAAACCCCAGATCCAGCCGAAACCCATACGGGAGGAGTTTGGACTGTGAAAAGGGAGAAGTGCACGGAAATTTAGGGGAGCCGCAAAAGATCAAAGGCCTGGTGGCGGCGCACACGGCACTGCGCGCAGGACAGACTGCTGATTGTGCTGCTGGCTTTCGTGAGTGGGCGGGAGACAGACCCTCCCAACTGTGCCACTTCTGAGTCCACTGGGCCCCTGTTTCGGGCGAAACCTTGTGGACCTAGACTCCTGTGGTCCTGGCGAGCAGGGAAGCTGGAAAGGCAGCGGTTAGAGGCACTGCGGGCTCGAGCGCGCACAAGGACCGCTCCAGCGATTACCCAGTCACGTGAGACTCAGGGGCTGTGGAGGGCGGGGCCGACTGGAAGGCAAGGCGGTCCCTTAAGCCCTGAGACTCCACCCATCCCAAGCTCAACAGAGGCTTCTGCGGCTTTGCAAGTCTGGCATTATAAGGCTGAATCCAACACAGAAGTTTCCCCAACACAGTGAAAATGCCGAGACAAGGGAAGGGATCACAAACAAAAGAAATGGAGGAAAAAAAACGACTGGATATAGAGTTCAAAACCACGCTTATAAGGATTTTCAAGAATATGCTAGAAAATATGGATAAATTTATCAACTCCCAAGAGGAGATGAAAAAGGACCAACTAGAAATGAAACATTCACTGACTGAAATAAAAAATATTATACAGAGTCCTAACAGCAGACTAGAGAAAGGCAAGAATCAAGTCAAAACTTTGAAATATAAAGAAGCAGAAAATACTCAACTGGAAAAGCAAGAAGAGAAAAGAATCCAAAAATGTGAAGATAATGTAAGGAGACTCTGGGACAGCTTCAAATGTACCAACATCAGAATTGTGGGAGTGGCAGAAGAGAGAGAGCAAGAAAACCTATTTAAAGAAATAATGACTGAAAATTTCCCACATCTGGTGAAAGAAACAGACTTACACGTCCAGGAAGCACACAGAACCCCATATAAAAGGAATCCAAAGAGGACCACACCAAGACACATCATAATTAAAATACCAAGAGCAAAAGAGAAAGAGAGAATATTAAAAGCAGCAAGAGAAAAACAGTTTATTACCTACAAGGGAGCACCCATACGACTGTCAGCTGATTTCTCAACAGAAACAATGCAGGCCAGACGGGAGTGGCAAGAAATATTCAACGTGATGAACAGCAAGAACCTACAACCAAGAATAATCTATCCAGCAAAGCTATCATTCAGAACTGAAGGGCAGATAAAGACCTTCACAGAGAAGAAAAAGCTAAAGGAGTTCATCAACTCCAAACCAGTATTATATGAAATGCTGAAAGGTACTCTTTTAGAAGAGGAAGAAGAAAAAGGTAAAAGACAAAAAATTATGAACAACAAATGCATATCTATCTACAAGTGAATCTAAAAAAATTAAGTGAATTAAAAATTTGATCAACAGAATAAACTGGTGAATATACTAGAATCAGGAGCATTGAAAGGGAGTGGACTGATAATTCTCAGGGGGAAAGGGGTGAGGAGTGTACAGGGAGAAACTGGACAAATTCATACACGTATGGATGAGGTCAACGGGAGGGAGGGAAGGGTGGGAGCTGGGTGGAGGGGTGCTCTGGAGGGGGAAAAAAAACAAATATAATAATCTGAATAATAAAGATTTAATTAAAAAATAAATAAAATAAAATATATATATTAAAAAAAAGAAAATGGTGATACATCCGAACAATGAGAAAAAAAAAAGAATTAGGAAAAATACTTTTAAAATATTTCCAAAAATGTTATGCCAACACATTTAAAGCATAAAAGCATAATTGACAACATTTTTATTGAGATATTGCCCATCATAGATTTTCCCAAGTTATTTTTTAAGTTGTGTAATGTGACTTATTTTAAAAGTTTACAATGTTATAATTGATATGTGTTAATTAACTTGATTGTAGTAATCATATCACTACATGTATATATGATTATATGATCTTAAGAAATAGATAGATAGATAGATAGATAGATAGATAGATAGATAGATATCCAGTGAGATGATTACTACAATCAAGTTAATTAACACATTCACCCACCTCAGTTACCTTTTGGGAAAGGGGGAGTTTAAGAACACTTAAGATCTACTCTCCTAGAAAATGTGAAGTATACTGTATAGTATTATTTATTATAATCAAAATGCTGTACATTAGATCTCCAGAAGTTATTTATCTTACAACAGAAAGGTTATAACCTTTTACTAATATCTTGCCATCCCTTTACCCATTACCTTCCTAGCCACCCCCATATTACTCCTTGATTTATATGAGTTTGACTTGTTTATATTCTATATATAAGTGCAAGCATGTAGTATTTATCTTTCTTTGCCTGGCTTATTTCACTTAGCATAATTATTCTTTTCAATGTTGCTGTTATTGCTAAGAATCTACCATAAAAGATTCTTACGGTAATACTTTATTTAAGCAACTCAATAGATACCATTTTAAGGGACCAAAAATAATTAGATTGATGATGCAAATTAAAATGACAGTGAATCTTGTACTTTGTGAAAAATAGCCACATTGTTACATTATTGTTACAAAATGTTTATGCAGCTAGCAAGCGTCAGCCAGTCAGGAAATCTTCTCAGGATCTTATAAACAGAGAAATTTTGTTTACCTAGATACATTCTCTTAAAAATTCTCCAACTGGGATAAATGTTACTGCTGTATTTTAATGATGATGATGTAATTAGTTTCCAAGACATATCTGATAACCTAAATGTATTTGGAGACTATAATATAGTTTCCGTATTCTGAATAAAATTATATTTCAAAAGAGAATTCTAGAAATATTTCAAGTCATGTCCATTTCCCATTTCAAATCCTTCTCCCTATGTCCTAGTCTCAATAGATTTTATCTGAACTGTATTTAACAAATGCTTTATCCTAAATGAATGTCCACTAAATGAATGGATGAATAAACATATTTGGGTACTTGTGAATCTACAGGATTTTAGTGCTCATCTTCTCAGGCAGAGACTTGTTATTTCTCAGTTAAATTGCCTTACACCTACTAAAGAAATATTAGTATTAATAGAATTCTTATCTGTCAGTTATTTATATTTTTCTTTGTGGAGGAAAATCTTTTCTTAAGAAATTAATGTAATTTACCTTTTGCATCCAAAAGGTAAAAACATTATTATTGTGCATTAAAAATTTTCATGCCCTGGCTTCTTTGGCTCAGTGGATAGCATCAGCCTGTGGACTGAAGGGTCCTGGGTTTTATTCCAGTCAAGAGCACATCACTGGATTGGGGGCTCAATCCCCAGTGGTGAGGGGAGGGTGTGCAGAAGGCGGCAGCCAATTAATGATTCTATCTCATCATTCATTAATGTTTCTATCTCCCCCCATCTCCATTCCTCTCTGAAATCAATCAAATTACATTTTACATTTTTGTAAGGTATTAGATATTATTAATATTCTCCAATATCTACTTTTCTTCTACTTCTGGATATGAGAAAAACTATATTTTCCCATCCCTTCAAGGCAATCATAGCTGTGTAAGCAGTTCTGACTATTGGAATGTGTGGGGAGAGGAGTATCACTAGCAATAAAATATGATGGCCCACTACTTAGACCCTTCTTGCTTTCTGTGCAAGGGAAATATAATATAGTCCCCAATGAACCCATGTTGTACATGTACAATGAACAAGAAATTTTATTTGAAGTACTGACTTTTTGTCATTGTTGCCACAGCATCACCTTAGTCATATGCTTCAGGTAGGTCTATAGATACAAAGTCTGTCTTTAAGACCATGCATACATTTATGAAGAGTAAAGGAAACCCAGATAGTTCTTGATATGTTTTATATCCTTGATTTAAAGGTAGAACAATTCAGTACATTTATATCATCAAATCATAATTTCCCTTTCCTTTTCCCTTTAGAAGTCTACAAGAGGCAGACACTTTGTAGAAATTGAAAATCCTTGGAGATACTGAATCAGACCCTATGAGAAGGATTAAGTTCAGCTATAAAACAGTCATAAAAATAATATTTTCTTAAACTTAATAGTTTATTTTTCTTCTATGTAAGAAAAGCTAAACTTGAAATTTAAAGTTTGTATGGCAGATTCTCAGTGTCTTTAGCTATCTAGGTTCCTATCTTTCTGTTTTACCTTCCTCAATTCATGGTTTTATCTTCAAAGGTCACCTCTTTGGTTTAAGATGGCTACTATAGCTCCATCCTTTGCACTGGCATCCAGACCTGCAGGAGGAGAAAGAGAAAAATGACAAGAGCATCCTATTCAGTTTTCTTTAAGCTGCCTTCATGATTCTTTCATGAAGTTCCCCACACTTCTTGTTATAACTCATTGTCCAGAACTCGGTCACAAACTCTATGACCTACAAATGTGTCTTGGAAATACAGTATTTTAGCTGAAATTCAGAGGGGGGAGGGTTGAATATTAGATGGCAACTATAATCTGGGCCACACCCCTTACCAAGGATTCTATCCTGTATTGGTTATAATAATTTTCTATATAAATAACCTTTTAATCCCTCAAAATCTGATCCTATCCCTACTCATCCTCCTGATGCATATTGATATTGCTCTCTTATATATTATGCCTTCCTCTTTTCTTGACAAATGCACTGCTCCTTTTTTATTCTAAATCCTGTTGGCACTTATTACAACTTGAAACTCTTCCAAATTGAGAGAGTTCTTTTCTTCCTGCTTCTCTGATTACACTTTATTTTGTGTTTAATTTACTAGTTCATGTGGTATCCTCCCAGATCAATATTTGGTCTTTGATATATTTCTACATACAAGGTACACAACTCAGTTTTTTATTATCACTGAAAAAAAAGCTTATTTTTTACATTTGAAGATGACCCACCAATATTAGATACCTATTGGTGGGTGTTTTGAGGAATTATTAAAATAATATCTCAAAATAAGAATAAACCAATATGAGAACATAATTCTGTTTCTGCATTAACAGCCTAAGAAATTAAAAAAATAGCAGAGCAACTAAGATTAAGTACATATTAATGGATTTACTTTATACTCTTTAATGTGAGGAGATTATACATTATCATAAGAATTGATTTTTTTTGGAAATTTTCCATTTAAAAGCAAGGTATTAAGAAATAATTGCTTTTTTTTTCTTTTTAAGGTGCTTTATTTCCTAATCCCATTTTTTGTTTGTTTGGGGTTTTTGGGTTTTTTTTTTTAATAAATCTTTATTGTTCAGATTATTACAGTTGTTCCTCTTTTCCCCCCCATATCTCCACTCTACCCAGTTCCCACCACACCCTCTGCCCTTACCCACCCCCCACTGTTCTCATCCATAGGTGTACGATTTTTGTCCAGTCTCTTTCTGCATCCCCACAACCTCTTTTCCCCTGAGAATTGTCAGTCACTCTCTTTCTATGCCCCTGATTCTATTATATTCACCAGTTTATTCTATTCATCAGATTTTTTTCACTTGATTTTTAGATTCACTTGTTGATAGATATGTATTTGTTGTTAATAATTTTTATCTTTACCTTTTTCTTCTTCCTCTTCTTAAAGAATACCTTTCAGCATTTCATACAATACTGGTTTGCAGTGATGAACTCCTTTAGCTTTTTCTTATCTGTAAAGCTCTTTATCCGCCCTTCAATTCTGAATGATAGCTTTGCTGGGTAGAGTAATCTTGGTTCTTGCTATTCATCACTTTGAATATTTTTTGCCACTCCCTTCTGGCCTGCATAGTTTCTGATGAGAAATCAACTGACAATCATATGGGTACTCCCTGGTAGGTAACTGTTTTTCTCTTGCAGCTTTTAATATTCTTTTTTTGTCTTTTGCTCTTGGCATTTTAATTATTATGTGTCTTGGTGTGGTCCTCTTTGGATTTCTTTTGTTTGGGGTTCTGTGCCCTTCCTGGGCTTGTAAGTCTATTTCTTTCATCAGGTGGGAGAAGTTTTTCATTATTATTTCTTCAAATAGGTTTTCAATATCTTGCTCTCTCTTCTTCTGGCAACCCCATAATTCTGATGTTGGTATGCTTGAAGTTGTCCCAGAGGCTCTTTACACTATCTCCATATTTTTGGATTCTTTTTTTCTTTTTGCTTTTCCAGTTGAGTGTTTTTTGCTTCTTCGTGTATTTCAAATCTTTGACTTGATTCTTGGGATCCTCTAGTCTGCTGTGAATCTCTGTATATTATTCTTTATTTCAGTCAGTGTATGCTTAATTTCTAGTTGGTCCCTTTTCATATCCTCAAGTGTCTCACTAAATTACAAGCAGTTTCTAGAAGATTCTTGAGTAACCTTATAACTATAGTTTTGAACTCTATAGCCAGTCATTTGCTTTCCTCCATTTCTATCATTTGTGACCTGTTTCTTTGTCTCCACATTTTGGTTACTTCCATGTGTTGATAGAGTGGCTTTGTGTAGTAGGTGTCCTATAAGACCCAGTGGCTCAGCCTCCCCAGTTATCTGAGATAGACACTTTTGGTGCACTCCTTCATGGGCTGTGTGCACAGTCCTGTTGTAATTAAGCCTTGATTGTTATTGGTATCACTGGGAGGAATTGACCTCCAGGCCAACTGGCTGTAAGGATCAGCTGTGTCTATAATGGGAGAACTTCTGTGCTGGAGACACCCTTATGGGATAAGACTTGCTTCAGTGGGACTTTGGTGCTCACTAAGTCTGCCCCCTGAGTGTGTCCCTTGTGGATCTGAGAATTTATAATTTGGATAGTCCCACTCTGACCACTGGGTACACTAGCTCTTGGATCTCCAAGAAGGTACTAATTTTACCTCTGCCTGAGGCCACCCAATAGGAGCTATGGAGAGATCTGCAGGTTCCTCTTCTTTGTTTGGGTTTTGGAGGTGTCTGAATGAGGCCTTGCTGTGAAGCAATGCAAGTCTCTCTGATGCCTTGGGCCTTCCTTTGGATGTTCTGAGGCTCTCTGACCCAGCTGCAGTTTGTTAGATAATTTTAGGTTGCAAAGGGCCAAGCCATTCAGATGCAAAAGCCTCTGCACACATTTTGAGTGGATCTCAGGGATTCAACAGGGTGGAGCAAACAGCTATGGCTAATCCTCAGCCCTGTCCTAAGAGGACCCCAGGTCTCAATGTCCTGTAGTAATCGCTGCAAGCACCTCTGAGAGAAATCTGCCCTCGAGTTCTGCCTGCTGCCAGACAGTCCAATTTCTTCCAGTATGAGTCTGGCTCCCCAGAGTCTTGCCTGGAACTGGAGGTCAGAGCAGTTGGGAGCTTGTGTTTCGCTCCCAATTGAAAAAGACAACCACATACTCAAGTGGCCATCCCTTCCCTCGTGCACCTCTGTACCTCTGCACTTTACTTTCACACCTCCTCTGAGTCTCAGTGTGCTTTTCTCTTTCCTTCTAGTTGTAGAATTTCCACTCAGCCAGCCTTCCTGTGGTTCTAGATGATGTTTGTTTTGTCTTTTAGTTGTAGTTTTGAAGTGGTTGTGCAAGGCAGCAATTTCAGGTGTTTACCTATGCCCCCCTCTTGGTTTTTTTTATTCAAGAAATAATTTCTTTAATTTATGTGCAAAGCAAGTTCCAGAAGGTCATAAACATTTTAACTTGAGATATTTACTTACTCTTTGCTTTTTCAAAAAGCAGGCATATTTATTTCATATATTTATATGAGTTTCTTTCACAGCAATATAATCATATTTGCATATTTACATTCCTTTACATTACTACAATGAGAGTGTTTAAGTTGCTGAAATTTATAGATTTGCATGAATTGAGTCATTGAAGTTAAGGCCACAAATTCCCTTAAAATGTACTTCCTCCAGGGGATTTAGTACTGACTCTCAAGTTTATCAGGAATTTCAGATTAACCTGGTTCTTTACCTTAGACAGTGGGTCAAATTAGGATATGTATATATACAAGATTCTTCTTGAAACAGTATCTTTCACATATCTCACTTGTCAGCACAACATCGGTCAGGTGCCTCTTCTATATGGTCCCAGAGCATTGCATTTTGGTCTTTATCAAAATACTTATAATATTCTAATTATTAGTTTATTTATATGTCCCCTATTCTATGGATCTCTTTTGTTGAAATAATGATAACTAGTCTTTTTACTCTAGACTGTTTGGGAACCACAAATGGTATGTTATATTCAGAAATATCAGAATATATTTGTTCTATGAACCTTTGTGGTGTAAATTTATTCTGATTTTCCTTTCTAAACATTCATGTTATTTGTACACATACCAATCAGGATTTTCAAATATATTAACTGAATTATTGCATTCATTCATTTATTATGCAACGAGTATTTATTGATGCCTTTCTTATGCAAATCATAGTGCTAGATACTAGAGATACAAAAGTAAGGAAAACAGGGACCAACAACTTGAATACACATTAACATAGTTAATTTTACAGGTGGTTATTTTACAGTACATAAATTTTAATGCATTTTTTAAAATTTTGCATCAGAGGTAATCATGATAGGTGTAAATAATCTTCACAAGTATCTTAACAAATTATTTTGCATAATCACCTTCTGTGCTTTAAATTATGTGTACAAATACCAGTAATTAAGATAATCTTTATTTACTTCTAAATGAAAAATAGATATATGGTTTCTTTAGCCATATGATGAAGTTTATGAATTGAATATGCTTTATTTGGATGGCTCTAACAGTTCTAAGTAATATTTTAGGTGATTTGGGATCACTTGTTCATATGTTCTTTTTTATTTCATAATTAAATATAATTTCCTGAATCTCTAAAATGAACTTTACTCTTGCATGCATACAATCCACTTATGCAGAGTCAATTTATGTACCAGAAACAAGTCCTACTGTTTTCTATACAATCTTATTGCCCTCTACAAACATTGCTGGCATGAACTGCCTTCCATGGGTTGTTATTCTTCTCACTTTATGTTTTGGTTTCAATCCTTTCATTCTTCCGTTTACCCATTTGTCTTTCATGAGCTGAATATTCCTCCTGTGAGATGATGAACACAGAAACTTAGACAAGACCACTGTTCATCAGAAGAAAAGTTATACACTCACTTGTAAAGAGAGAGAGGGAAGTAAATATGCATGTTATGTGGGAAGGTGCAACATAATCAGATCCAGGTGCCAAGAAAGTTGTCAGTGAAAAAGAACCCTCAAGTTCAACAGCTCATCAGAATACCTGTACTGGGTAAAATGTGGTGAAAATATAAATTTTTCTTGGAACAGGATCTACATTTTATTTACATTTAAGACCAACTTTAATCTCAAAATAACATATTCCAATACCTTTTTTCTTTTTGCTGATTTAACTTAAACTTAAATGCATGACTGGTCACACAATGACCATGAATAAATATTTACCATATCTGTTACATGTAACACTTAGAAACAACTTTTATCAGAAATTCAATGACCTTTCTCCCAAGATTTTTTTATTATAAATATAGGTAACAAAACAATTCTGGACACAGTTTTGATATTACTAGTAGTAAATAACCACACCACTTTAAAGGTTAAAAAAAAATCTGACAATTTTCATTGTACCTCCTACTTTAGACAATTTAGTGAAAACATATCCATTTTAATTGTGGTGAATGCAATGTGTGAGTTCAGAGAAATGAGATGTCTTACTTTCTTTATTACCTTGTCAACTAGATGTAGACAAGATGTTGAGGCATGATAGATTTAGATTTGAGGAGTAAAAACTGGAATCTATAAGGAATAAGCTGTGTTCTGGAAGCAAGGGTCGACAGTGAAGGTGTTTCCCATTTACATAAAACCCAACAGCCATGAAAAGTACTTCCCACCTGTCACTTGTCTGGAAGAGAAAGTTTGGTGATCCTCAGAAAAATTGTGATAGAGTTTGGCATCAGGGCAAAGCTTCTTCTCCTTGCTGACTTTGACATGTCAATGAAAATGTGGTGTCTGTCAGTGAGAATGGGGAGAATCTCCCTAATTGCCATTTTAGTTGGTTTTTCCCATCCCTTCAGGTCTTTCAGACATTAAGCAATACTTTATACAAAATCCCGGATATCCTACTTACCCAATACACTTTCTACAATAGTCTGTTGACTAAGGTTCTTTGGGTTTCAATGAACAAAATGTAATTATAGCCATTTAACTAAAAAGGAGATTTGGATATGGGGCATTTCACAAAAACCAAGAAGAAATGACATGTCAGAAATTAAGACAATTCTAGGTTCCTCATGAATCTGCTCCCTAGAGCATGGCCATTAACAGGGCCCATCAACCAACCTGTTGTGGTCCCTATATCTTCCATTTCAAATATTCAAATATTCTGGAGAAATGTGTCTGATTGATCTAGCTTTAGTTATACATTTTTTCTCTAGGCTATTCAGTGAGTTATTCAGGAAGAAGATTGAGTATTGCAAAAATGATTACTAAGAGCTTGTCCTTATGGAAAGAGTAGCCAGTTTCTAGTAGTTATGATTTCCACATACTATCTTGCAGCCTCTGAAGTCTCAAATGAGCCATCATTTTCAGATAACATTATTAGGATTACATCTAAGCCTAAGAAACTTAGAAACTCTTCTACCAAAGGGGTTATAAAGTCTTATTGGTATACTAACAATAAGGCTAGGTCTTAAAAATAAAAGTAGTCTTAAGTTGTTTTACAAAAAATGGAACCAAATGTTACAGTAAAATAAGGATTTAAAAAAAAACTTGTTAAATTTTCTCACTGTTATTAAAATATTCAACAAATATTTCATGTGTGCTCATTAAAAGCCAGTATCATTGTACCTTCTAATTGTAAAATTTAAGGCAATTCTTTTAACTTCTTTGAATTTTAGTTTTTTTCCTCTGTTTAATAGTCAACTTCACTCTCCTCTCCCAAAAGACAAGTCATTTTCCCAGTTTTCACCTCAGTAATTCCACCAGAATAAAAATTGGCCTATCTTCACTAGGGATTTCGCACTAAATTAAATTGTTTTGCTTGCTCAGTCTAAAGACCTACTTCCAAACTGAAAATTTACAACTTTAAAATTCCTAGCTGGATTAACATATTCTACCAAATATATTAAACTGAAAATATAGAACTATTCAATAATCTAGAAATAAACCATTTTGGTGTTTATTAACTTTCTTTTTGTTGAAAAGTATGCTAAAATCATAAAATTATGAGATTTCATTAAATATCTCCATATTAGAATTGATTTATTAACTGAAAGTAAAATGATTTTGGGGGAAAAATATAATCTTTAAGGAGTTTAGATGTAATAAAATTTTCCCACATTTTTTGTGTTCTTCAATGTTTGCTGATGCTTTCTGACTATTACATATGCTAAATAATGTATTAATACTCTGACAAGTTTTAAACAGTGGAGAATGTATTTGAAGAATACAGTTGTGCATTCAGCACATAATATTAAATGTATTATCTTCTGTTACAACTTTTTAATATGAAAAGTAAGCAAATAAAAGTGAATAATTTGTAAATGACACTATAGAATGCATTGTATTTTGATTGAAAGATTAATGATTTCTTTCTTCTGCTTGTCAATCTGAGCCTCCATGTCTGCTTCAATTTTAGCTTTGAATTTTTTTAAGTCCACCAACTAGTTATTGACTCCACTAAGAAACTATAAAAAGAATTTAATTGTTAAAAATAAATGAATGAATGACATTAAAAAATCAATAATTTTTCTTTTTGTAACACCCTAGTGAGAGACTGACTGCAGAACAAAGGCAAAATTTATGATGTTTCTGACAAAATTTTACAGCAAAATTTCTGAAAGACATATAAGGTATAAAATATATAACAAAGAAGAGTTAGAGTAAAGTTTAAAGCACAAAAATACATAACTTAAAGTTGATTTCATATATAATTTAAAGTTGAAATTATGGAATATAACTGAAATAAGTTTTATTTGGGGTTCAGAACAGACAATACTCATAATAGCAAGTTTGTTTTATGCCATAGTATAATGTGTAAACATACAAATCCATTTGTTTGATTGTAAGATACTCATTTTATCTTGAAAGTACATCTATGGAAAATTCGTCTTTCCTCTGATCTGTGGTATCCATACATTTTGAAATAATTTAAAAAAACAAAAACATTTAGAAAACCATCAGAGAAAGATGAATATTGCCTAAATATTTGATCACAGGGAATAATCAACCAATTTTTTTTAGATATGATCATTGTATTGTGATTATATTTATATAAAATATTTCTCATGTTTCAGTGGTATATATGGGAGTATGATAGATAAAATGCTTTGAATTCTGGAACTTGCTTCAAAAAAATTCTCTGGGGAGTGAGTGAAGATGAATGATCCAAAACTGCCAGAAGTGGAACTGTCAAAGCTGGGTGGGAGGTATATAGAGTTTTATCAGTCCATTAGCTCATTTTTGCAGATTTGAAATTTTCCACAATATAAAGTGAAGAAAAACAAAACAAAAACATCCTGTCAATTAAAAACAAAATTTTTTGATACTGAAAAACGTATATCTATACTAATAAAAGGGTAGTATGTTAATTAGACTGGATAGATTGGACATCTTCCAGTCAATTGATATTCCTTCTTGACAAAGCCACAGTGGTGGAGGCCAAGGCAGAGGCATTTAGGGGCAATCAGGCCAGCAGGGGAGCAGTTAGGGGCTATCAGGCCAGCAGGGGAGAACAGGTAAGGGAGATCAGGCCAGAAGGGGAGGGCGGTTAGGGGCAATCAGACCAGCAGGGGAAGATGGTTAGGGGCAATCAGGCAAGCAGGAGAGGGAGGTTAGGGCTGATCAGGCAGGCAAGCAGAGAGGTTAGAGTTAATCAGGCAAGCAGGCAGAGGTGGTTAAGGTGATCAGGCAAGCAGGCAATGAGCAGTTAGGTGCTAGTAGTCCCAGATTATGAGAGGGTGCAGGCCAGGCTGAGAGACCCTTATCCCCGTGCACAAATTTTGTGCACCAGGCCTCTAGTTTTTAATAACCAAGGAAAAGAATACTTCTAAAAAATATAAAGTATGATTGAACTACAAAGTTAAAAAAGACAAAGACTTGGGGAATCTAAATTAACTTATATTTGTAGAAATACTGGCATATATCAGTTTATATAAACCATGCAAATATTTGAATATGAAGCAAAGAAATACAATTGAAAATTGAACATTAACAGCAGTGGGATTCAAAGGACTATACTTCATCCTAAATAATAAATAAATACTCTCTTCTAATATTACTTGAAATTTTGTTATGTCTCAAAGTTAGTATTGTAAAAATCAACTTTTATTGTATTTTTCTGTAGATACAAAAAGTCAAAGAAGAGATAAAGCTAAAACTTCAATGTTTATTTTTAATTTATTTTTTTAGCCTACTGATATGTTCTCAGAACAATCTTGCCATCCAAAGAATGTAGCATACTATAATACCTGAATGTAGTTGATTGTTATTTATGAGAACAAAATAAATACAGGTTTATCTAACTTTTCTAAAAACAAATGTTGAATTACACTAAAAAAATCGAATACTTACCTGACTGGCATGGCTCAGTGGTTGAACATCAACCTATGAACGAGGAGGTCACAGTTGGATTCCTGGTCAGGGTACTTTCTCGGTTTGCAGGCTCATTCACCAATGAGGGACCTGTAGGAGGCAGCCGATTGATGATTCTCTCTCATCATTGATGCTTCTATCTCTCTCTCCCTCTCCCTTTCTCTCTGAAATCAATTAAGATATATTTTTAAAATAATAAAAAAGTTGAATGTTCCTAATAAATATGTATAAAAGGAGAGAAAGAAGTCACATATATACCGGTAAGTCTAGGGAAGAAGTGAAAAGTGAGGAATGAATAAGGTTCTGTCCCTAAATATTCTGATTTGTTAATTTTATAATTTAATAGTGTGTTAAAAATGGTGATGGATATTTTGAGTAGAGAAACATAATTAGGTGGGTTTTTTTCCAACTATTTCTTTCAATGAGTATCTTTGAACCCCTTTAAAATGAAAACTGTATTTTAAAGTCAAATTACTCTATCCAGCAAAACCATCATTTAGAATAAAGGTCAGATAAAGAGCTTCACAAACAAGAAAAAGCTAAAGGAGTTCATCACCACCAAACCTGTATTATATGAAATGCCAAAGTGTATTCTTTAAGAAGAGGAAGGAGAAGAAAAAGGTAAAGATAAAAAATACGAATAATAAAGTGGCAACAAATACATACCTATCAACAATTGAATCTAAAAATCAAATGAATAAAAAATCTGATGAATAAAATGAACTGGTGAATGGAGTAGAATCAGGGGCATGGAAATGGAACAGACTAATGATTCTCAGAGGGAAGAGAATCTGTGTGTGAGGGAGAAGGTCCAGGAAGAGATTAGACAAAGATCTTATATGCATTACCTATGAACACAGACAATAAGTTGGCAAGGGGCTGAGATGGGGTGGTAATTGGGTGGAGGGGAGCTATGTGGGGAGAGATGGGAAGGAGGTACATCTGTAATAATCTCAACAATAAAGATTAATTTAAAAAAGAATATGTATACTTTTGTCAGAATGAAATAAAAAAGATGTTCTGTAGTAATATTAATCTTAGATCCTTATCTCATTAAAAAAAATATATTTAGAAAAATATTATAAAACATTAAAGAGTATCCTAACATCCTAGGGAGTGAGTTTTAACCTTTTTTAAATTTCATGGCCTACATAAACTAATTACTAACATTCTGCAAAACACCAAAAAGTAGATTTTTGCCCGATCTGGCTGTTGTCTTTTTTTTTTTTTTTTTTGAAAAGCTAAGGGAAAAGAGGTCAGTGCCCCTGAGTAAACAGTCAGGTATTGCATGTTTTTAAAATTCTTGTGGCACACCAGTTGAAAATGGCTGTTTTAGGAGAATAAAGAAAATAAATATAGTTGACCTTCATTTTTAAAAGTTATGAGTTTTGGTTTACTACATTCACTGCTTCATTTATTTTGGCTGGCTTGTTCCCAATGTTCAGAGCAGCCTAATTAATTATTATAATACTTCCTGTGAACTAAATGGATTTGAAAGACCAAAAGGCAGGTACTATTACTTAAAAAGGAAGCGGTCACTGGGATAAAATTCTCTAAGACGTTGTACTGTGTCTAGAAATTCTTATCTTTGTCTTGTCCAATTTCTTCATTAAATCCTGAGTAAGAAAAGGACTTAAGGAAAGTCACATTTTTGTTCTCTTACCAGCTGGTATTTTTTTTATATACTGCTCTTTTTATATCAGTATTTCAGGACTATTCTGAGAAGACTGTCATTTTTAATTTTATATATCCTTTTCAATAACAGTTATAGAATCTTGCTTCAGATGTACTTAATAAGCCATGATAACACTCTGGATGCTGTTAAACATTGAAACCTTACTCTGAGCTACTTACTAAGGTCTATAAAAAAAGGAAGTATAATAATTTTCAGATTAGTTACTTGGACTATTCTGTTTTAAACTAAAATTTGTATCTCTCAATTCTGCCCATGTTTACCTTAGCACTGGTTTTGGAAATGACAGTTTTTAAAGACAATTCTCAAACCAAACTATTAACTTGTTAAAGTGTGTATGCAGATTTGTTTCACACAAATACCCAACAAATAAGTTAATTGTACTGTCAATTAGAACAAATACATTTTATGGGATAGTTTCTAACACTGCCTTATGAATATCTCCATTCTAAATACTCAGGAAATGATTAATTACTTAAGCGCCTCATTGACAGTTCCTAAGAATAGCAGCAGCTTGAATATATGAATCTACATCTCAAGAAAAGGTTATTTTAGGATACGAATCCATGGTTCTTTTGCACCAGTCCTTGGGGAAGGACATCTCCCTCAGAAAGATAGGCTACTATAAAAGACTCCCAAGTCTTTTCAAGTCTGATACATGTTTAGAGGGAAAGAAGTGACTTTGGGGAAAGTAAACAGCATAATCTATACTAATAAAAGGGTTATATGTTAATTAGACCAAGTAGATTGGACATCTTCCAGACAAAGCCACAGTGGTGGGGGCCAAGGCAGAGGAAGTTAGGGGCAATTAGGCCAGCAGGGGAGCAGTTAGGGGAGATCAGGCTAGCCAGGGAGGGCAGTTAGGGGCAATCAGGCTGGCAGGGGAGGGTGGTTAGAGGCGATCAGGCAGGCAGATGAGCAGTTAGGAGCCAGTGGTCCTGAATTTTGAGAAGGATGTCTGACTGCCAGTTAAGTCCCGATCCCTGTGAGATGGGGCCTAAACCGGTAGTTGGATATCCCCTGAGGGGTTTCAGATTGGAGAGGGTGCAGGCTGGGCTGAGGGACACTCCCCCCATCATGCACAAATTTCGTGCACTGGGCCTCTAGTAGCAGGTTATAAAGTTCAAATAGAAACCACTATCATCTTTCTTCTGTCTCCTAGAAACAGGAAGACAAACTGAAATTCTAGCTTCCTCTGCCACTTGCAGATCCTTACTCTCTCACATACTCCACAAGTAGATCAAACATATGTAAAGGCTTTTTGTGAACATGTTTTTTGTTTTTAATCCTTACCACAGAATAGGCTTATTGACTTTTTAGATAGAGGAGGAGAGAGAGAGAGCGAGAGAGAGAGAACACATTATTTGTTTGCCTTAAGTACATGCCCCCACTAGGGATTGAAACTACAATTTAGGTTTGTGCCCTGACCAGAAATTAAACCTGAAACCTTTCTGTGTACAGGATGATGCTCTAACCTGAGTCACACTGGCCAGGGCAACATAGGTTTTTAATTTTCCTGAGTAAAGACATAGGAATGAGCCAAATCAGGTTTGGCTCAGTAGATAGAGCATCGGCCTGCAGACTGAAGGGTCCCAGGTTTGATTCTGGTCAAGGTCATGAACCTTGGTTGCGGGCACATCCCCAGTAGGGGGTGTTCAGGAGGTGGCTGATCGATGTTTCTCTCTCATTAATGTTTCTAACTCTCTATCCCTCTCCCTTCCTCTCTGTAAAAAATCAATAAAATATATTTTTTTTAAAAAAAGACATAGCAATGAGATTGCTAGGTCATATGACATGTATATGTTTAACTTTTTCAAAAATTCAGATAGTTTTCCAAAGTAGTTGTATCATTTAGTACTTCCATTAATAGTGAATTAGAATTCTACTTGTCTCATATTTTCACCAACAATTGTATTTTCCATCTTTTTAATTTTTTTTATGTGCCTCAGGCATGAAACAGTTCTGGCCACCGACATAGGCATCAAGCTAGAATGAACTAAGGACTATACATCTGCTTTGCCCCTGATTGATATAAGAGCAGCACTATCAATCAATTGTCTCCTTGCCCATTGCGAAGAGGTATATTTTCCATCTTTGTAGTATTAGGCATTCTAATGATAATTTCATTATTATTTTTTTATTTATTTTTCATTATCATTTTTAAAACCCTACCCTGTTAATTATGAAGTTGACAATATTTCATGGTATCCAGGCTATTCAAATATCTTCTTTTGTGAAGTGTATGTTTAAACTTTGGTGTCTAGTTTTTAAAATTTATTTATTTATTTTATTAAGTTGTAAGAGATCTTCGTATATTCTTGATACAAATATTTTGTCATTTATATATTGAATGAATATTGTCTCCCATTCCATGGCTGGAATTTTTATTTTTTGACAGTGCTTTTCAGAAATCAAAGGTTAAAGCATTGATAAAGTTTAATGATTTTCTTGAAATATGGTTTGTACTAATTTATCCATCCTATCAAGGAAAGTTCTGTTTAAACTAAAGTAACAGATTTTCTCCTATGTTTTATTTAAGAAGTTTTAAAGATTGGGCATTTACTTTCATGTCTATGATCCATTTCAAACTATTTTTTGTGTATTGTGAAAGATTGATACTCTTTTTTCTCCATATATAACCAAGTATTCCTGTGCAATTTATTGAAAAGACTTTTCCTTTTCCCAGCTCATGTTGCATCTGAAAAAAAATTCTTTGATTCAGCAATTATTTTTAAAATTTTTAAATTTGTCACATAAAAAGTATCATTAATACATTTCCTTTGTTTTTTTATGGAAATACCTATATGTTTATCTTGAGCTTTAAGAATAGTGTTTTTCAGCCTGGCTGTACGTTAAAATTACTTACGTAGTGTTTTAAAAACCCAATGCCCATGCCACACCCCAGGTCCATTAAATGAGAATTTCTGGGGCTGAGACACAGGCATCAATATTTTTATGTATTCAGGTGATTTCAAAATGGCAGCCAACAAATTGAGAACAGCTGTTTGTTCACTCCTTGAGGAACCTCTATTTACCCTTGTGAGTAGTTAGTAATCTACAGTTTGAGAAATAACCTAATGAGTCACAAAAACAAGTGGTGTGGGAACCTCTTTCCACGTCTCGCATAGTTCAGGGTTCCCAGTTCAGGGTTCGGGTTCTGAAGGAGGCCGCACGCAAACGAAATGAGAGAATAGAAAACATTAATTTGGCGATATTGGGGGGCCAGGTGGGAGCCTTCCTCTAGTGGAAAGGACTGCCACTTGCTCTGGCCTTTTTCTCCTTTTTATTAAGGCTTTGGGACACACTCCTGGCCTTTAGGCAGGAAATAACAAAACAGAAATTAACATGAAACAAACAGGTAGAGGTTGCTTCAGCCAACAATGTTTCAACTAAACAGTGAGTGATTAGCTCTGACCTTTCAGAGCAGTTAAGATTGACCAGCCTTCTAGCCTCCTATTTACATCCATTTAGTAAGAACAATGTTTGGTTTCTGACATCTCCCCCCATTTTCTTTCCTCTAAAAAATCTTGCATCTGCAGAGTAGAAATAAATAGTAAGAACAAATAATAAGACAAGCCACAATGGCTATGCTAAGAGATAAATGAATAAGTCTATAGTATCTTTCTTTCTGGACCAACAGTCCTTTGAGTCCCAGTTTCAATGTCCAACAGTTTTTTGAGTGTACATGTTAGCAATGATATTTCAGTTCTGGATGGTGGACAAATGGTGGCAATGCAGGTCCGACCCTCTCTGGTTTGGTCCTGGGCAACCTGCATCGATGCACAGCTGCTGATTGTTAGGATGGCAAGGTGTCCTCAGCATCTTCCATCTCTGGACTGTTTCTCCTCTCGTCTTCATAGCTGGAGCATTCTCTGTTGTAGGAATTCACATGGTCATGGAGCTGTTTTTCTGAAAATATATAAACATTCTCGACCAAAAGTTAGTAAAGGAATTTTTTCTATAAATTTGACTTTGAATCCTTTTTATTTTTGCCCAAATGATTTTCCTTTGGCTTATTTTAATACCATGTATGTTTTTTCATGGGTGTCTTGCTGTTAAGTAAAAAAATTTTTCTAGATGTAATTTGCTTACAGGATACTTTTCCTTACATAATATTACTGTACTATCCCCCCTTTTTTGATTTAATTATGAGACTTTTGGAAAATTTTTATAATGCAAATATGACTGCTTTATGTTTATTGCATGTTAAGTAATTTTACCATGCAATGAACTACCAATAGAAATTTAAGTTAATACTTTAAGAACAACTTTTTTCCAGTACAATTAAATTTTCTTGAATATTCACCTATTTCAATTAACCAATTAAATTAATTTGAAAATTTAACTACTATTTTATTGTTAAATTTAATATTCTAACAACAATCTTAGTTTTATCCTGTAAATATTAGTGGAAAGGATTATTTGCATTCTTGAGTAGGCCCTGAGCATTCCTGGTGTTAAGTTGGATTTAGAATATAGGGCAGCTGTCAGCCAAGTCTGTCTGTTGCTGGGTCCCAATCTGAGCTGCACCAAATCTTTGTCATCTGTGTCCCGAACAGAGCTGGGCCAAGTCTCTGTCTTGTCACCTGAGTCCCGATTGGAGCTGAGCGTGGGAAGTGAAGTAGCCATAGGGCAGGAGACCTCCCTCAGAAGGGGCGAAGGTTCAAGCCCCTGCAATGTTGGGGGGGGGGTGAGGATCTGTGCCTCACCTCTGTTGATCCCCAAGTTTTCTCCTGATGGTCCCTCTGTGACTATGCCTGTCTTAGGTTGTTCCTCCTCTGAGGAATCTTACACGTCACTGGCTAACCAGCCATTCTCCGGGGCCAAGCAGGTTGATGTGAGATTCAGTTCCGTCTCCTTGGTAGCTGATGCCCTTGTGGCCTCCACGCCCAGTACCTGCCTTGGGATCACCTTGCCTGCTGGCAGGGTCCCAGCACTGATCACATATCTTGGGGAACCCAGGTTTCTTCTCCAGGGAGGGCCCAGCTCACACCACTGGGTGAGAGACAGATTCATGGTACCAGCCAAAACGAGGCTTCAACCTCAGTATGAACAGAAAGCTCAGGCGACAGCTATGGGAGGGTCCCTCTTGGCAAAAAGAGCAAGAAAAGCCAATATAGAACGCTCAAGTGCCTTCTCACTGCCTTAATTCCTTTTATGTTATTTTTTAAAATGGCTACCAAATATTCAGAGAATTAGATTTTAAGTTTCTTTGGGATATTTGTCAAACAAAATTATAATGACATTGTAGAATAATATTATGTAAGGATATTCTTTATTCTAGGCCATGGCAATTCAATTTCAAACTGGCTATCTATTTCTGTTTGTATAGACAAGGTCTTAGTTACTTTATTAGAATACTTAATCAAATTGCTTACAAAAACATTGGCTCTTTAGCTGAAAACCTTGATTTTTATTTAAAAAGCTAATTTATTAATTAAAGTAGGTATCTTAATTTAAAAAGCAAAAGAAATTTAGTAAATGTTTATGTCTGATTCACAAGCCACAAATGTTGCCCTGCCTCTAGCTTAAGAATTACAGGCGGCTATGGGCTTTTTATCATTTTAAATTCTAATGTTGGAATTTTAAGAAATATTTAGTTACTTAATTTTGTCCTTCTTAGAGACTACTTTAGGCAGGGGAATCAGCACACCTAAGGGTTCTTACCCATGAAGGGTCAGGAATATAAGTCAAAAACACTTATATTACCATACAGCTGATAACTGTTGGTATTGCAAGAAATACGTTCTTAGGCATCTGTACTGTCCTCTTTACTATGCTCCCGGTGACATAGGACCCCAAATTCCTGTAGGAATAGCTTGCAGAGCAATATCAGGAGTCAAAGTGACCGCTAAAGTGCTGTTAAGATCCAGGCCTGCGCTTCCTGGAGTTGCTCAGATGAGGGAATCCACTGTTGGCCTTGCAGGGCAGGTTTCCCCTATTAATAACGGGGCTGGGGGGCACCCCTCTAGCCATTTCCGGGTGGTTGACCATACCCTGTATCTTGATTTAGAGGCTGCCCATTTCTATGAAATTTTGATTTACACTGTCTAGCCCAATGGTTACCTCTCTGACATCTAGGACACTGAGAGACTGGATCTCTCAGAGGCTGAGTGTTTATGCCTCTCCCTAGAGTGCTACCTTGTGTCCTTCTTAGAGGCCAAAACCTTTACAACATTTAAAATATACTTATTAATTCTCATTTGATAAAGCTTTCCATGAAATTTCAAGTATATTAGATCGGTTAAATTTAAGAAGATGTCCTTTAAAAAGAGAGAACAAATTTCTTGTATTACTCTGGGCCCAAGAATCATCTCTGTTAAAGCCTTGAAATTTTAACATGGAAAAAACCATCAAATATATATATTCACATATGATTTAAAGATTATAATATTTTTTATAATTATCTTAAGATATCAATTATATTTTTAAACTGTCAGTTGGGAATCACAGAATTAATCCTTTTTTATTAGACCAATCAACAACCTATTTTGAATTCCTAATTATTAGAGAAATTTTATTTTATTTTCTCCCAATTTAATTTGCATTCAGCTAAAAACCTTGATTAATAACACAAAATCTTCTCCTCTGGGTCCTTTATGCCATTTTTCTTAAAAAATAAAGACCAGTTCTGGGTTTTTCTTTTTCTGAAGCTTTTGCAGAGAGATTCCAGCTTAAAACCCTGTCTAATATGTCCAAAAAGGTGAACAATTGCATGCATTTCTTTTTAAGCCGGGCTTCTCTCATGAGTACAGAAATTCCAGACACATTTCTAAATTTTTAAAACTTTTTCATGGCGAGAAAGGAGACTTTAGATTAGTATACTGGGAGAGTGGACTTTCATACTGGATTGCCACAGTGTCTCCCTCCACATCCTGCTTACTTCAGGGGAAAGCATCAGTAACAGATCTGGCCAAATTTCTTTTCATGCTTAACAGATAAAGACAGATCTTAAATTTTTCTTCCTTTTTTGCTTTCCGAAGTAATAACTAGCACCTAATTTGGCCAAGATTAGCATTTCCCTGTGATTTCTCTTATAATTTTTAAATGAAACCTTCAGTAATCTCATTGCAGGAGAGCAGAGAGCCTTGCCTTCTCCTGCCACCTTTGAATTTCTCCACACCAGAGGCGATTTCAGCAGTGGAGTTTCACTTATTACAGATTTCAGATTCCAAATGCAAACTAAGACTTTAATTTGAACAAGAAGCCACATTATTTAAGCATGCAAACCAAAAGTCTATAATAAAGTTTACTTTATATTTATAACCTAATTCTTCCCCATTAGCCTGGCTGCAAAAGACGTTCCCACCCTACTTACAGATCGAGACTCTGTAGTTAATCCGTGGGCTTTGCGTACGTTGAATTCCCCTCACCTTTTCCTAGGTGAATCTTCCCTCGCCATTTTCCTTGGTGAATTTTCCTTCCTTTGCTCTTAGGCCAATAATACCTTCTCCTCCAGATGTCCCGTGGTCAGACGACAGATGTGAGCACCTCTTTCCGCATTCCCTGTTGGGCGCCAGATGTGGGAACCTCTTTCCAAGTCCTGTGTGGTTCAGGGTTCCCAGTTCAGGGGTCGGGTTCTGAAGGAGGCCTCACGCAAACGAAATGAGAGACTGGAAACATTAATTTGGCGATATTGGGGGGCCAGGCGGGAGCCTTCCTCTAGTGGACTACCACTTGTTCTGGCCTTTTTCTCCCTTTCATTAAGGCTTTGGGACACATCCATAGCCTTTAGGCAGGAAATAACAAAACAGAAATTAACATGAAACAAACAGATAGAGGTTGTTTCAGCCAACAATGTTTCAACTAAACAGTGAATGATTAGCTCTGACCTTTCAGAGCAGTTAAGGTTGATCAGCCTTCTGGCCTCCTGTTTACATCCATTTAGTAAGAACAATGTTTAGTTTCCGACAAAGTGGTATTTGAAATTTACCATAAAATGGTAGCTGTCCAGGTGATTATTAGTTATTGCTGATTAGAAATGGTATTAGAATGCTAATTCTCAAAACTGAAGGAATAGTATGGGTAGATCTAAAGATACAAGAAGCCAAAGAAATTGTCTTTTCGTGGATTCCCTCAAGTAGGAAAGACTATGTCTTTAAAGCCTAAAAAACCTATATCTAATCTTAATTGTAACAGTTTGACTATATGTGACAATAAACCAATTACTAAACTCCTCTTAGCCACGGTTTCTTAATGTGTAAATGAGTATAACACTTTTATTGTGGGGATATTATGAAAATCATATAAACAAGCTATAAAAGACATCTTGCATGGTTTCCAGTACCATAGTAAGCGCTCAACAAAAGTTATTTCCAATTTTCCTTTTTTTCAAACACTATACCTTCCTCATTTCCTATTTCCCAATTGAGTTTACTTTATTTAAATTAACCCACCAATGATCAGAGTTGAGCATTTGAAATCCTGGTTGATGCAGCCTGAATGAGATTGTGATAGACTGGTTTCTGATGACTATCACACTACTCTAGTCTTCAAACCAACTTTGATCTGGAAATAAGATGAAAATTAGTTGACACATCCTTCCGAATTCCAAAATAGATTTTATTAGAACTCTGATGTCTTACAAAATGTACTTGCTGTGTCACACACACACACACACACACACAC
Source organism: Lasiurus cinereus (assembly GCA_011751065.1). Taxonomy (NCBI): domain Eukaryota; kingdom Metazoa; phylum Chordata; class Mammalia; order Chiroptera; family Vespertilionidae; genus Lasiurus; species Lasiurus cinereus. The sequence continues at coordinate 30,915,462 of JAAGEH010000286.1, read as the reverse complement.
ACACAAAAGGTCTATAGGCAAAAAAAAAGGATACAGAAAAACAGTGTTCTGTGGTCCCCACATTCAGATGCCTAGTGAAAAGTAGCATGTTGAAGTTTCAGAGTTCTACAGTAGAGATGGACCTTTAGCCCACAATATTCCAATTTCATTTAATCACTCCTTCCCATAGAGGCATGCATTGATAGCTTTAGTGGTTTAAGTCCAAGGAATATAACTTGAGAAATAATACCACATGATATAATTGATGACTAGTCAAAAGCCAGAAAACTAATTTTAACTTGTCCCTCCTTGTCATTGAAAGAACTCATTCCCAGCCAACTCCAATCAAGGAAGGAAACCCAAGAGATATAGGTTTTTTTGTTTTGTTTTGTTTGTTTTTGTTTTTGTTTTGGCATAGAAAAGTACTTTATTAATTTATTTGTTTAGCTGATTCTTTTGACAATTTTAACTAAATCCCATTTAAAATACAATTGATTATAGTTCTTTTGCAATTTTCTTTGGTGCTAGGTTTATCAAAATTTTTTGGTGTACTTCTTTTTTATATATATTTTTATTGTTTAAAGTATTACAAATAGTAGTAAATATCTCTCCTTTTTTTTCCCCCTCTTGATTTCTCCCCAGCCTATCCCACCCCCAGTACATGCCCTCACCTGTCCCCCACCCCTCAGTGTCCTGTATCCATTGGCTATGCTTACATACCTGCATACAAGTCCTTCAGTTGATCTCTTACAGCCACCCACCCAACCTCCCTTGCCTTCCCACTGTAGCATGACAGACTGTTCATTGCTTCTTTGCCTCTGTATGTTACCACCCCCCTGATTTTTTTCTTTAAAAACAGAAATAAACTTATAGGAATAAAAAATGTTTGAGTCCCAATTTCAATGTCCAATAGTTCTGAGTCTCACTTTCAATGTCAAACATTTCCTTATGTGTACACGTCAGCAATGGTATCTGGATTGTGGACAAATGGTGGCAATGCAGGTCCGACCCACTCTGGTTTGGTCCTAGGCATCCTGTAGCAACACACAGCTGCTGACTGCTACCATGGCAAGGCGTCTTCAACATCTTCCATCTCTGAACTGTTTCTCCTCTTGTCTTCATGGTGGGAGCAGACCTGTCAGTTCCTCTCTGTTGCAGACATCCACTTGGTCTTGGAGTTATTTTCTGAAAGTATATAAACATAATATCAACCAAAAATTAATAAAGGAGTCTTTTCTATAAAATTGATTTGGGGTCCTTTTTATTTTTGCCCACCCAATTTTCCTTTGGCTTATTTTGATATCATGTGTGTTTTTCATGGGTGTCTTGCTGTTAGTGTTACAAATGAAAATTAATTTTCTAAAGTAAAAATTTTCTAGATGTAATTTACTTACTGCATATTTTTCCTTACATAATATTATCCTACTAAGCCCCTTTTTTTGATTAATGGAGACTTTTGTAAAATTTTTAATGCAATCTTGATAACTTTAAATTTTAATTTTTGCACACAAATATGCCTATTGCATGTTAAGCAATTTTACCATGAGATGAACTACCAATAGAAATTTTAGTTAATACTTTAGAAATAGTGTTTTGTCCAGTGCAATTAAATTTTCTTGGGTATTCACTTATTTCAATTCGCCAATTTAAATTAATCTGAAAGCTTGATTACTCTTTTACTGTCAAATTTAATACTCTACCAACCATTTTAGATTACCCTGTAAATATTAGTGGAAAGGTTTATTTGCATTTTTGAATAGGCCCTGAGCATTCCTGGTGCTAGGCTGAATTTAGATATAGGGCAGCTGCTGTCAGCCAAGTTTCTGTCTGTTACCTGGGTCCCAATCTGAGCTGGGCCCAGTTTCTGTCTATTTCCTGGGTCCCGATCTGTGCTGAGTGTGGGAAGCAAAGCAGCCATGAGGGCAGGACACCTCCTTCAGAAGGGGTGAGGGTTCAGAGCCCTGCAAGGTTGGGGTGGAGGGGGATGAGGGTCATGACAAAGGAGGCATGAACATACAATGGAGTCAAGACAGTCTCTTCAACAAATGGTGTTGGGAAATTGGACAGATACATGCAAAAAAATGAAACTAGACCACCAACTTACACCATATACAAAAATAAACTCAAAATGGGTAAAGGACTTAAACATAAAATGGGAAACCATAAAAATATTAGAAGAATCCACAGGCAGCAAAATCTATGACATATGCTGAAGGAACTTCTTCACTGATACAGCTCCTAGGGGAATGGAAACTAAAGAAAAAATAAACAAATGAGACTACTTCAAAAAGAGCTATAGGTTTTAAAATAAATTCTGAGATAAAATGTTAACCTGGAGATTTAGAGGAAAAGTATCACCAGGATTGTGGCTACTTAATATGTTGATTTTTTTTATGACTTTAATGTATTGTGCGTAAACATAGGATCTGATATCTTATTCATGAAGACAACTTCATTGTATGAAAAAAAAAGTTATATAACTGAATTCATTGTTTTCTCACTTTGTAATCTAAAAAATGGCAAATAATGGAGGTAATATAAAAAAGGAGATAGTGTCTAAAAAGAAATGCAATGTTTACACAAACTCTACCAAATATGGCAAAATGTTTTAGAGTTGCCAGTTACAATACGGGACACCAAGTTAAATTTGAATTTCAGATAAATAAGAAATATTCTTGTCAGCATAAGCATTCTATCTGAAGTTCAAATTAACTGGGCATTTTATTTTTTGTTTGCTAAATCTGGCAACTTAAATGTGCTAAATACCTAAATTGCATCAGAAGTGACACACATAGAATACAAATAATGAAAATAGGTAAATCTTTAGTTTTTAAATATTTACATACCACAATAGGAAGAAAAAAACAACAACTTCAATTTCTTGCAAACAGATGACAGAAATTAGGATCTATCTAAGAATTCAAAATTGTTGCTTTGGCAACTACTAAGAACAGCAATATTTAAGGGCAAAAGTGGAAAACCAATAGACAACTCTTAATTAAATTTTAGAAAAAGTAGGAAATGGAGAGAGTCTGAGAAATAGTTACAAATGCCTTGTTTGTTTTTCTTTCTTTTTTTTAAATATATTTTATTGATTTTTTTACAGAGAGGAAGAGAGGGAGATAAAGAGTTAGAAACATCAATGAGAGAGAGACATCGATCAGCCGCCTCCTGCACAACCCCATCGGGGATGTGCCTGCAACCGAGGTACATGCCCTTGACCAGAATCGAACCCGGGACCTTTCAGTCCGCAGACCGATGCTCTATCCACTGAGCCAACTGGTTTTCGACTGTTTGTTTTTCTTTCTTTTGTTATTGATTTTTAGGGAGAGAAAAGGAAGGGGGAGAGAGAAACATCAGTGAAAAAGAATCATTGAAAACCTGCCTAGTGCACACCTCCTACCAGGGATAGAACCCAAAATCTTTCAGTGCAGAGGACAATACCCAACCCCAACTGAGTTACACTGGTCAGGGCTACAAAGGCTTTAAACTGCAATTTTTTAAAAAGTCATACACCCAATAAATGTACACTTTCTTCAGCATAAAATTGAAGATAAGCCAAAAGAGAAATTCATATGTAAAAAGAAAATATGAAGTTCATTATAGTTAAGTCAACATGAGTATTGTACTGTCAAAGTCGTTCTAAAAAAATTGAAGCTATGTATGTGTTATGAATTAACTCATTACAAACTTAATAGCTTTTTTCTTCATATTTAAATTAGGAGGATATGCAGTCATCAGAAAATATTTTGAAAGCTAAGCTATATATCAATTGCATTAATAGGCATTTTATTTAAGTATTTATATTTCTCACACCTTAGTTGGTTTGGCTTAGTGGATAGAGTGTCAGCCTGCAGACTGAAAGGACCCAGGTTTGATTCTGGTCAAGGGCACATGCTGGGGTTGTGGGCTCAATCCCCAATGGAGCACATACAGAAGGCAGCCCATCAATGATTCTCTCTCATCATTGATATTTCTAGCTCTTTCTCCTCCTCCCTTTCTCTCTGAAATAAATGAAAATATATTTTTAAAGTATTTCTATTCCTCAGATTTATATTAAGAGACTTATTATAGTGTCTAACTTATGGGGGGGGGCGTGGTATAAAAACAGAATACAAGTGACAGAATGATTTCAGGATTCCAAAATGGCATTAGGGCATGTGGAAGTTACACTGAAACTCTCCCAGGAATAAATTGGAAATACAACTAAAATACAGCAGAACCACCCTGAAAAGTCAACTGAGGATTAGCTGAAGAGAACCCTGATAACTAATAGAAAGTGGAGACTACAGAGAGACTGGTAGGAAGTGTGGAGATGTGAAAGAATTGGCCAGGCTCCCATACACAGCAGCTGAAGTTCTGGAGGGATATTTCAGTTGCGGGGGTTCCCATAGAGAAATAAACCCCAAGTTTGGCTTCCCAGAGCATCAGAATTGAGAAAGATACCCACATAACATCTGGCTGAGAAAAGCAACAGGATTGCTATCTGCCAGTGAGAGACAGCTGGAAATGCAGGCATTCTCTTAAAGGGCCAACACAAAAAAAATTTCATAAGCAGCCACTCAATCTGGGCATTAGCAGAGGGATGGCAGAGTAGACTGGAGCTGTGTGAGCAAAAGCCAGATTTGGGAGCCCTGTGGTTGGAGCCCAGAGGGAAGCCATCCTGGTCCTGTGTTGAGTCATTCCCTCACAGTGCAGAGGACATCTTTCTCTAGCTTCAGGTCTTTGCCTTCCAAGAAGTTTTTGCCTGGAGTGTAAGGCAATTGCCCCACTCTGTTGGAAGACCTCTCACCCCACCCTGAGGCTAATAAAAACTGAATGTCAATGGTACTGCAGGAGGAAGTGGGTCTCTGGAGGCTTTGAGTTTTTACCTGATCTAATCCTGGGCCTGAGGCTAGGAAAAGCAGACCCTTCTGCACATTTTGGTTCTTTTCAAAGGCACCCATACACAGGAGGAAGAACCACAAGCTGTGGCTTGCTGATAGCTTCAAAGAGGGTACTCTCAGCCACTCACAACCAACATCTGACATTGGGTTCCACTAGAGATTGGAATTCATAGCAGATTTATTGACTACACAGACTCAAACCCAAACACAGAGACAAAATTGGGAGACAAAAAAATAAGCAGCAAAAAAAAGAACAAGAGAATTCTGCAGAAGAAATTTATCAGACATGGAGATAAGCAATTTTTCAGACATGAAGTTTAGAGTAATGATCGCAAGGATGCTCATCAACTTGAGAAAAGATATCATAACTATGAGGAATGACATAGCACAAATAAAGAACATAGTGGAAGGCATACACAACAGATTAAGGGAGGCTGAGGATTGGATCAGTGAATTAGAAGACAGTGTAGTAAAAATCACTCAATCAGAGAACCAAAAATGAAAAAAAAAAATGAAAAACAGGAGGACAGCTTAATTGAGTTGTGGGACAACATGAAACATAACACTACTCAAATAATATGTGTGCCAGAAAGGGAAGAAAGTGACAAGGGATAGAGAATGTGTTGAAGAAATAATGGCAGAAAAGTTTCCTAACCTGGTGAAAGAAAACATTACACAAGTTTGGGAGGCACAAAGTTGCAAGCAAAAAGAGCCTAAACAGGCCCATGCCCAAAAACATCAAAATTAAAATGCCAAAAATTAAAGACAAAGATAGAATTGTAAAGGCAGCAAGAGAAGAGCAATTTGTTACCTCAAAGGAGCCCCCATAAGGCTGCCAGCTGGTTTTTCATCAGAAACTCTGCAGGCCAGAAGGGAATGACATGAAGTATTCAAGGTGATGAAAATCAAGAACCTGAAATCATCAAAACTCAGAGGGAAGGTAGGGGAGGGTGGGAATAAGAGGGAGCACATATATGTATACATATAAGACTAACCAATGGACACAGACAACAGGGGGATGAGGGCATGTGTGTGTGTGTGGAGGAATCAATGGGGCAATAATATATATATATATATATATATATATATATATATATATATATATGAATCTGAAACCAAGATTGGCTCCTAATCGCTCACCTGCTTTCCTGCTTGATCTCCTCTAACCTCTCCAGCAAGGCTATCATTCATAGTAGATAGTGAAATAAAGAGCTTCCCAGACCAAAAAAAAAAAACGGGTAAAGGAATTTACAACCACCAAATCAGCACTGCCATAAATGCTAAAGGGACTGCTATAATGAGAAGAAAAAATCTATCTATACTAATAAAAGGGTAATATGCTAATTAGACCGGGAGACCTTACAACGTCCTTCCAGAAAAAGCCATGGCAGCAGGGCTGCGGCAGAGGATGTTAGGGGCAATCAGGCTGGCAGGGCAGGGCAGTTGAGGATGATCAGGCTAGCAGGGGAGGGAAGTTGAGGGTGAGCAGGCCAGTGGGGGGGAGGGCAATTGGGGGCAAGCAGGGGAGTGGGGGACAGTTGGGGGTGAACAGCCAGTAGAGGGAGGCAATTGGGAATAAAGAAGCCAGCAGGGTAGGGGGACAAGTAGACTGGCAGAGGGAGCAATTGGAGGTGATCAGGCCAAAGGGGAGAAGATAGAGGCAATCAGGCCAGCAGGCAGAGAGGTTAAGAAAGATTAGGCAGAAAAGCAGGTGAACAGTTAGGAGCCAGCAGTCCCAGATTGTGAGAGGGATGTTTGACTGCTGGTTTAGGCCCGATCCCTAAACCAGAAACTGGACATCTTCCAAGGGATCCCAGATTGGAGATGGTGCAAGCCAGGCTGAGGGACATCCCCCATGCAGGAATTTTGTGCACTGGGCCACTAGTTCAATCTCATAAAGAAGGAATATGCTAATTGCAAAGATGGCAGTGCCCATAGCCAATAAGGAGGGAATATGCTAATTGACTGCCCTATCCTCAAAGATGGTGGTGCCCACAGCCACAAGATGGCAGCACCTAGTCCCCTCAACCCCACTGGGGCGGCAGGTACAGAGCAAGGTTTGGTCCCCTCCCTCCAGGCAGGCCCAGCCTTGCTATGCACCTGTCTCCAGACTCCCCCACTCCTCTCAGTCCCCTAGCTAGATCAGTGCCAGCCTGAGAAACAGGCAAGCCTCAGATGGTGGCTGCCGAGCTTGCCAAGGCCAACCCGAGGTGCAGGCAAGCTGTTGATGGCAGCTGCCAGGCCACCCAGAGCTGGTTGAAGGTGCAGACACACCTTGGATAGTGGCTGCCCAATTCCCCAGGGCTGCCCGAGGCTCAGATAGCCAGGTGCACTGAGGCTTGCGCTGCCGGCAGTGGCAGCAGCAGAGATGTAATGGGGTGTTGCATTCCCCTGATTGCTGAGTCACCTTCTGCCCCTGAGGGCCCCAAGAATGTGAGAGGGGGCAGGCTGGGCTGAGGGACCCCCCTCCATTGCATGAATTTTCATGCACCAGGTCTCTAGTATATATATAAAACTCTAAGTGACCAAACAACCAAATGACTGGTTGACCAGTTGCTATTTCATTTGATTTATTTTATTTCTGATTAGGGGAGGCTGAGGATTGGATCAATGAAATAGAATACAACATAGAAAAAGTAAATAAAATCAGAAAAGTTAATAAAATCAGAAACAAAAATGGTGTCACAACTGACATCACGGAAATACAAAGGATTGTAAGAAAATACTATGAACAACAATGTGGATGAAATAAACAAATTCCTAAAAAAAATACAATATTTTAAAACTGAATCAGTAAAAATGAGAAAACCTGAATAGCCCAAACAACTGATGAAATTGAATTAATAATAATAATAATAATAATAATAATAATAATAAACTTCCAGCAAAGAAAAGCCCCGGTCAAGAGAGCTTCACAGATGAGTTTTACTAAGCATTCAAAGAACTAACACATTTCTGATTTTATTTGGATCATGGTGAGCCTGGCTAGAGGATTCATCAATCTTGTTTATCCTTTAAAGAACCAGCTCCTGGATTTGTTGATCTTTGGTATTGTTTCTTTGGTCTCTATGTCATTTATCTCAGCTCTGATTTTTATGATTTTCTTCCTACAGCTTCCACTGAGCTTTCCTTGTTGCTCTCTTTCTAACTCTTTGAATCATAGGGTTAATTTATTACCATTTTTTCCTTTTTTTTTTTCAGTAGGTTTGTAGGGCTATGAATTACCCTCTCAAGTCTGCTTTTGCTGTGCCCAATAGATTTTGGATTGATCTGTTTTTATTGTCATTTCTTGCATGATATTTTTTATTTCATCCTTGACCTCTCTGGTAATCCAGTCAGTTTAATAGCATGCTGTTTAGTCTCCATGTGTTTGATTTCTTTATATTGTTTTTATTGTAGTTGATTTCCAGTTTTATGCCACTGTGATCTGAGAAGATGCTTGATATGATTTCTATCTTCTTGAATTTGAAGAGACTTTTCTTATGATCCAACATATGGATCTATCTTTGAAAATGACCCATGTACACTTGAGAAGAATGTATATTCTCTGGCCTTGGGGTGAAATGTTCTGAAGATGTCAATTAATTCCATCTGGTCTAGTGAGTCATTTAGAATTGATGTTTTTGTGGTGATGTTTTGTTTAGAGGATTTGTCCAATGGTGATAGTGGAGTACTAAAGTCTCCTACTATGATTGTATTGCTGTCAATTTCTCCCTTAATATCTTCAAAGAGTTTTTTTTAAGTATTTGGTTGCTTCTGTATTGGGTACATATATGTTTATCAGAGTTATTTCTTCTTGTTGGATTGTTCCCTTTAGCATTGTAAAGTGGTCTTCCTTATCTCTTTCTTGTCCTTCACTTTGAGATCTAATTTGTCAATGTAAATATTGCTACCACAGCTTTTTTTTTCATTTCCATTCATCTGTAAAACTACTTTCCATCCCTTCACCCTCAGTCTGTGTGCATCTTTTTTTCTGAAGTGGGTTTCTTGTAGACAGCAGATATATGGGTCATGTTTTCTCATCCAATCCATTACCCTATGTCTTTTGATTAGGGCATTTAATCCATATACATTTAAAGTTATTATTGATAGGTACTTATTTGTCGCCATTTTTATTCTTTACCCCTGTGTTCCTTTTTTATTTCCTATTCCCCTTTTTTACAGCCTACCCTTTAACATTTCTTGCATTGCTGGTAATAAATTCACTTAGGCCTTTTTAGTCTGTGCAGCTCCTGATTTCACCTTCAATTTTGATTGATAGCCTTGCTGGGTACAGTATTCTTGGATTCAGACCCTTCCTTTGAATGACTTTGTATACTTCATTCCATTCCCTTCTGGCCTGATGTGTTTCTGTTGAGAAATTAGTTGCTAGTCTGATGGAAGTTCCTTTGTATGTAACTTTCTGTCTCTTTGGCTGCTTTTAAGATTCTTACTTTGTATTGGTATTTGCCAATTTAATTATCATATGCCTTGGCATTGGTCTTTTGGGGTTCATTTTGCTTGGGACTCTGTATGTTTTTTGGATTTGTGTGGGATTTTTCTTCCCTATATCAGGAAAGTTTTCTGTCATTATTTCTTCAAACAGCTTTTCTATTCCTTGATCAGTTTCCTCTCCACCTGGTGCTCCTATTATGTAGATGTTGTTTTATTTCCTGTTTTCCCAAAGTTCCTTTAAGCTTTCCTCCTGCTTTTTTATTTTTTTTTCCTAAAAGCTGCTCTACTTGGGTATTTTTTCCTACTTTGTCTTCTAGCTCACTGATGCAGTCCTCTGCTTCTTTTAGCCTACTTTTGATGCTTCTTATTGAGTTATTTACTGCAGCGATGTCATTTTTCATTTCTTCTTGGTTCTTCTTCATTTACTCTTGTTCCTTACTCATATTGTCGAATTTGTCTTCCATTCTATTCAGCCACCTTATGACCTTTTCTCTGAATTCTTTCTCAGGCAGGTTGCTTGCCTCCATTTCATTTACTTCCTTTTCTGGTGATTCCTGCTTTTTGTTCATATGCGACTGTTTCTTTATCTCGCCATGGTCTCTTTTCTCTGTATGTGGGGCAGTGTAGAGTGGGGCCGAATGGAAGGCACCATGTTCCATTAAGCTCTGAGATTCTACCCATCCCAAGCTCAACAGAAAAGCTTTTGCAGTTTTTCCAGTCTTGTATTATAAGGCTGTTCATGTACTTCTCTCTATCCTGCATTGATTTAAAGGCACAAAATACAACACAACCAGATACAATGCACAAGGCACTGAACAGGAATGTATTCATGATATTAATAACCATAAATAAAGGTGACCACCAGAGAGGCAAATTAGGGGAGAGGACAGAAAGAAGAAGAGAGGGGAAAAAATGAAAAAAAAATGATAGGAAAAAGGAAAGAAAGGAAGGAAGGAAGAAAGGAAGGAAGGAAGGAAGGAAGGAAGGAAGGAAGGAAGGAAGGAAGAAAAGAGTGCCAAAATAAAATTGGGAGGGATAAAAAGGAAGAGAGGAAAGAAAGATAGTAA
>JAAGEH010000286.1:30874255-30904996 GCA_011751065.1 Lasiurus cinereus | reverse complement strand
TGTGTGTGTGTGTGTGTGTGTGTGTGTGTGTATATATATATATATATATATATATATATATATATATATAGAGAGAGAGAGAGAGAGAGAGAGAGAAACTCCAATAGAACAGCCACTAATCCCAACAAATGCCTGCAGCAAGTACCCAGAGATTAATACAAACTACAAACATCAACTAATATCAAGAGAGACGAAAGAAAACAGAAGCAATAAAAAAACAAAAACAAAGGAAACAAAAAGAAAAATGAGAAATGAAAGAGATGAATTAACAACAGACCCCACTGAAATACAAAGGATTGTAAAAAGTACTACAAACAACTCTATTCCGACAACCTGGAGGAAATGGACATATTCCTAGAAAATATATAACCCTCCAAAACTCAATCAGGAAAAATATCTAAACATATCGATAGATCAATAACTATGGAAGAAATTGAAGCAGCTTCAAGAAGCTTCCAGCAAACAAAAGCCCAGGGCCAGATGGCTTCACAGGAGAGTTTTATCAAACATTCGAGGAAGAATTAAAACAAATCCTCCTCAGACTATTCCAAAAAATTCAAAAAGAAGGAACACTTCCAAGCTTCTTCTATGCAGCCAGCATCACCCTAATACCAAAACAGATAAAAACAACACAATGAAAGAGAATACTGGCCAATATTCCTCATGAACATAGATGACAAAATTCTTAACAAAATTCAAGTAAATCAGATCCAGCAGTACATCAGAAAGATCATATACCATGACCAAGTAGAATTTATTCCAGGAATGCAAGGATGGTACAATATTCAACAAATCAATAAAGGTGATAAATCACATAAATAAATTGAGAGATAAAAATCAAATGGTCATATCAATTGATTCAGAAAAGCATTTGACAAAATTCAACACCCTTTCTTGAGAAAAACACTCAACAACATGGGAACAGAAGGTCACATCTCAACATAATGAAAGCAATATATGATAAACCCACAGCTAACATCATACTCAGTGGGCAAAAACTAAAACCATTTCCCCTAAAACAGGAACAAGACAGGGATACCCACTCTCACCTCTCCTGTTCTACATAGTACTGGAAGTATTAGCCATTGCAATTAGATAAGAAGAAGAAATAAAAGGCATCCAAATTGGAAAAGAAGAAGTAAAGCTGTCCTTATTTGCAGATGACATGTATATAAAAAAAAATAAGAAAAAATGAAAAATTCCATCAAAAAATTAATGCACTTAATAAATGAATTCAGCTGTAGCAGAATACAAAATTAACTCCAAGGAATCTATGGCATTTATATACACCAATAGTGAACTTAAAGAAAGAGAGACTAAAAAACAATCGCATTTACCATTGCACCAAAAAAATTAAGATGCATAGGAACAAACTTAACTAAGCAGATAAAAGACCTATACGCAGAAAAATACAGGACACTGAAAAAAGAGATAGAGGATGTGTAAACATATGGGAAAATATACCATGTTCATGGATTAGGAGAATCAACATCATTAAAATGTCCATACTACCCAAAGCAATCTATAGATTCAACCCACTCCCCATTAAAATACCAATCGCATAAGGGAGAGTCCAAGATGTCAGCATAGGTAAACACCTACACTGCTGCCTTGCACAACAATTTCAAAACGACAACTAAAAGACAGAATTGACATCATCCATAACCACAGGAAAGCTGACTGAGTGAAAATTGCACAACAAGAAGGGAAGAGAGGGGCTCACGGAGACCCAGAGGAGTTGCAAAAAGCTGAGGTACAGAGATGCACACGTGGAGAGAGCAGGTGCCAGAGTACGTGGCTGGCTTTCTCTGGTGAGAGGGAAATGGAGACTCCCAAATGCACTGTACCCCTTATCCTGCGACACTGAACCCCAGGTCCAGCCGAAACTAATACAGTGGGAGTTTGGACTGTGAAAAGGGAGAAATGCATGGAAATTTAGAGGAGCCATGAAAGGGCAGAAGTCTGGTGGCTTGCACAGCACTGCACGCAGAAGACCAACTGCTGATTGTGCCACTGGCTTTCACTAGTGGGTGGGAAACAGAGTCTCCTAACTGCGCCACTTCTAACTCTGCTAAACCCCAGTTTCGGGTGAGACCCAGGGGACCCAGATTCATATGGGTCCCGGAGCACAGGGGAGCCAGAAAGGCAGTGGTCTAGAGGCACCGCGCACAAGCACAGGGACACTCCAGCGATTACCCAGAGACACATGAGACCCAGGGGCCATGTAGAGTGGGGCCGAATGGAAGGCACCGTGGTCCGTTAAGCTCTGAGATTCTACCCATCCCAAGCTCAACAGAAAAGCTTTTGCAGTTTTTCAAGTCTTGTATTATAAGGCTGAATCCAACACAAAAGTTCTCCCAGCATAGTGAAAATGCAGAGACAAAGGAAGAGATCACAAACAAAAGAAATGGAGGAAAACAAATGACTGGATATAGAGTTTAAAACCACAGTTATAAGGTTTTTCAAGAATATCCTAGAAAAGATGAATAAATTTAGCGAGACCCAAGAGGGGATGAAAAAGGACCAACTAGAGATGAAAATGAACTAACTAGAAATTAAACATACATTGACTGAAATAAAAAAATATTATACAGAGACCTAACAGCAGACTAGAGGAAGGCAAGAATCAAGTCAAAAATTTGAAATATAAAGAATTAGAAAATACTCAACTAGAAAAGCAAGAAGAAAAAATAATCCAAAAATGTGAAGATAATGTAAGGAGCCTCTGGGACAGCTTCAAGTGTACCAACAGCACAATTGTGATGATGCCAGAAGAAGAGAGAGAGCAAGATACTGAAAAGCTATTTGAAGAAATAATGATGGAAACTTCCCACATCTGGTAAAAGAAATAGACTTACAAGTCCAGGAAGCACACAGAACCCCATATAAAAGAAATCCAAAGAGGACTACACCAAGACACATCATACTTAAAATACCAAGAGCAAAAGACAAAGAGAGAATATTAAAAGCAGCAAGAGAAAAATAGTTCATTACCTAGAAGGGAACACCCATATGATTGTCAGCTGATTTCTCAACAGACACTATGCAGGCCAGAAGGGACTGGCAAGAAATATTCAATGTGATGAATAACAAGAACCTACAACCAAGAATACTCTATCATTCAGAATTGAAGGGCAGATAAAGAGCTTCACAGATAAGAAAAAATATAAAGGTGTTCATCAACTCCAAACCAGTATTATATGAAATGCTGAAAGATACTCTTTAAGAAGAGGAAGAAGAAAAAGGTAAAAGATAAAAAAAATTATGAACAACAAATACATATCTATCAACAAGTGAATCTAAAAATTAATTAAAAATTTGATCAACAGAATAAACCGGTGAATATAAATAAAATCAGGAGCACAGAAAGGGAGTGGACTGATAATTCTCAGGGGGAAAGGAGTGAGGAGGGTGCAGGGAGAGACTGGATGAAAATCATGCACCAATGGATGAGGTCAATGGGAGGGAGGTAAGGATAGAAGGAAGAGTGGGAAACGGGTGACGGGGATCTATGGATGGGAAAAAAAGAGAAACAAATGTAATAATCTGAATAATAAAGATTTAATTAAAAATAATAATAATAATAATAATAATAATAATAAAATATCAATCACATATTTCACAGACCTAGAAAGAACTCTCCAAAAATTTATCTGGAATTAAAAAAAAATACTCGGAATAGCCACAGCCATTCTGAGAAAGAAGAATAAAGTAGGTGGGATCTCAATACTAGATTTCAAGCTGTATTACAAATCCACTGTTGTCAAAGCAACCTGGTACTGGCACAAAAACAGACATAGAGAGACCACTGGAATAGAATAGAGAATCCAGATATCCACCCAAACCACTATGCTCAATTAATATTTGATAAAGGAGGCATGAACATACAATGGAGTCAAGACAGTCTCTTCAATAAATGGTATTGGGCATTTGGACATATACATACAAAGAAATGCAACTAGATCACCAACTTACACCATACACAAAAATAAACTACAAATGGATACAGGATTTAAACATAAGACTGGAAACCATAAAAATAATAGAGGAATCCACAGGCAGCAAAATTTCAGAGATATGCCGAAGGAACTTCTTCACTGATACTGCTCCAAGAGCAATGGAAGGTAAAGAGAAAATGAACAAATGGGACTACATCAAAATAAAAAGCTTTTGCACAGCAAAAGAAACCATCAACAAAACAATAAGAAAGCCCATTGTATGGGAGAACATATTTGCAAATGTTATCAGTGATAAAGATTTAATCTCTTAACATCTATAGGGAATTTATAAAACTTAATAAAAGAAAGATAAATGATCCAATATAAAAATGGGCAACGGTCCTAAGTAGATTCTTTGTGAAAGAAGACAGAAGGTAGGCCAAGAGACTCATGAAAACATAATTAATGCTCAAAGTTATTAATTATCCGAGAGATGCAAATCAAAATGACAATGCGGTACCATCTCATACCTGTCAGAATGGCAATCATCAACAAATCAACAAATGATAAGTATTGGCGAGGATTCAGAGAAAAAGGAACCCTCATGCACTGTTGGTGGGAATACAGACTGGTGCAGCCACTGTGGAGAACAGTATGGAGTTTCCTCAAAAAACTAAAAATGGAACTCCCCATTTGACCCATTCATCCCACTTCTAGGAATATATCCTAAGAAATTAGAAACACCAATCAGAAAGGATATATGCACCTCTATGTTCATAGCAACACAATTTACAATAGCTAAGATTTGGAAACAGCCTAGATGCCCATCAGCAGATGAATGGATCAGAAAACTATGGTACATCTACACAATAGAACACTGTGCTGCCATAAAAAAAAGGAATTCCTACCATTTGTGGCAATCTGGGTGGAACTGGAAAGCATAATGCTAAGTGAAATAAGCCAGTCAATGAAGGAGAAGCACCACATGATCTCACTCATTTATGGATAATAAAGAACATTATAAACTGATAAACAAAATGATGGATACAGAGGCAATAAAGCATCAGACTATCAAATTACTGCAGGAAGGTTAAGGAGAGATGGGGTATATAAGAGAATCAACCAAAGGACTTTTATGCATGAATATAAGCATAACCAATGGATGCAAGACACTGAGGGGTGAGGGCATGTATGAAAGGGGGGATGGGAAGATATATACACATGTAATACATTAATTTAAAAAATGGAAAAAATAGAACTAAAACATAACCTCCTGAAACTATTCTAAAAAATACAAAAGGAAGGAACATTTCAACCTCTTCTATTTATTTTTTTATTTTAATAAATCTTTATTCAGTTTATTACAGGTGTTCCTCTTTTTTTCCTCCCATAGCTCCCCTCCACCTGATTCCCCCACCCTCACCCCATACCCTTACCTCCTGCCACTATCCTCATCCATAGGTGTAAGAATTTTGTCCAGTCTCTTCCTGTACCCCTCACCCCTTTCCCCCTGAGAATTATCAGTCCATTCCCTTTCTATGCCCCTAATTCTATTATATTCACCAGTTTATTCTGTTCATCAGATTTTTTATTCCCTTGATTTTTAGATTCACTTGTTGATAGGTATGTATTTGTTATCAGTTTGTTGTTCATCTTTACCTTTTTTGTTTTATCTTTACCTTTTTATTCTTCTTCCTCTTCTTAAAGAAAACCCTTCAGCATTTTATATAATCCTGATTTGGTGGTGAGGAACTCTTTTAGCTTTTCTTATCTGTGAAGCTCTTTATCTGCCCTTCAATTCTGAATGATAGCTTTGCTGGGTAGAGTAATCTTGGTTGTAGGTTCTTGCTATTCATCACTTTGAATATTTCCTGCCACTCCCATCTGGCCTGAATAGTTTCTATTGAGAAATCAGCTGACAGTTGTATGGGTGCTCACTTGTAGGTAATGAACTGTTTTTCTCTTGCTGCTTTCAAGATTCTCTCTTTATCTTTTGCCCTTGCTATTTTATGATGTATCTCGGTGTGGTCCTCTTTGGATTCCTTTTATTTGGGGTTTTGTGTGCTTCCTGGTCTTGTAAGTCTATTTCTTTCACCAGATGTGGGAAGTTTTCAGTCATTATTTCTTCAAATAGGTTTCCAGTATCTTGCTCTCTCTCTTCTTTTGGCATTCTCATTAAGATCCTTGAAGGTCTCACTAAGTTTCTCAGAGTTCTTAATAAGTTTGTTGGCGGTTTGTAGAAGATTCTTCAGTAACCTTATAAATGTGATTTTGAACTCTATGTCCAGTCATTTGCTTTCCTCCATTTCTTTCATTCATGACATGTTTCTTGGTCTCTGCATTTTGGCTGCTTCCCGGTGTTGATGAAGTGGCTTTGTGTGCTAGTTGTCCTTAGAGCCCAGTAGCTCCACCTTCCCAATCACCTGAGGTGGACACTCTTGGTGCACCCCTTTGTGGGCTGGGTTCACAGTCTTGTTGTAATTAAGCCTTGATTGCTATTGGTACACTGGGAGGAATTGACCTCTAGGCCAATTGACTGTGAGGATTAGTTGTGTCTATTAATGGAAGAACTGCTGTGCTGGAGATACCCCTCTGGGGCAGAACTTGCTTCAGTGGGGCTTTGGTGCCTCTTGAGTGTGTCACTTATGTATGTGAGACAACACTTATATATGTGTTGTCTCACACTGAACTCTAGATACACTGGTTCCTGGATCTCCTAGGAGGTGCAAGTCAGCTAGTGTCTGAGAGCACCCAGCAGGAGCTACGGGAGCTCTGCAGATTTCTCGTCTTTGCTTGGAGTTTGGAAGATTTGGAGTTGTTTGACTCAGTTGCAATTTGTTAGGTTAAGCTGCCAAAAGGCAGGCCATTCATATGCAAAAGCTTCCGCATAGCTGGGTGGGTTTGTAAATTGGACAGGGCGGTGTCTCAGGGAGTCTCTAGGCTAGGGCGTGGCAAACAGCAATGGCTGCCAGTCAGCCCTCTCTGCCACATTCTGTTCAGTGTCCTGTGTCCCACCACCCCAGCCCAGTAAACAATGATTCCAGTGCACAACTCTTCAAGAGAGCCAACCTCCCTTTCTGACCCAATGGCAGACAGTCCACTTTCACCCTGTATGAGTCTGTATCCCCAGAATCTTACTAGAAACTGGAGTTCAGAGAGTCGGGAACTTGTAACTCCTTCACAACTGAAAAACAACAGAGCACGCCAGCCCTATTTGTGCATGTCTCCGTATCTCTGCCTTTCTGAGCCTCTGCACATCCTACCAGGTCTGGATGCACTTTTTTCTTTCCTTCTAGCTGTAGAACTTCCACTGCCCCAGCTTTCCTGTGGTTCTGGGGGATAGTTGTTTTGTCTTTTAGTTGTAGTTTTGGTGTGGTTGTGAGAGACAGCACAAACAGATGTATATCTTATGCCACCATCTTGTTTCCTTCAACCTCTTTAAATGAGACTAGGATTATCCTAACTTCACTAAAACCAGATAAGGAAACTATAATGAAAAAACTATAGGCCAGCCGAAACCGGTTTGGCTCAGTGGATAGAGTGTCGGCCTGCGGACTGAAAGGTCCCAGGTTCAATTCTGGTCAAGAGCATGTATCCTGGTTGCGGGCACATCCCCAGTAGGGGACATGCAGGAGGCAGCTGATCGATGTTTCTCTCTCATCGATGTTTCTAACTCTCTGTCCCTCTTCCTTCCGCTCTGTGAAAAAAATCAATAAAATATATTTATAAAATAAATAAATAAATAAATAATAAATAAATAAAATTAAAAAAAAACTATAGGCCAATATCCTTATGAACATAGATGCTAAAATCCTCAACAAAATATTAGCAAATTGGATACAACAATATATTAAAAAGATCTTACACCATGACCAAGTGGGATTTAGTGCAGGGATACAAGGCAGCTAAAATATTTGAAAATCAGTAAACATGATATATCATATAAACAAACTAAAAGACAAAAATCACTTGATCATATCAATAGACACAGAAAAATATTTGTCAAAATCATATACCATTTCTTATAAAAACTCTCAGAAAAGTTGAAATAGAAGGATTATATCTCAATATAATAGAAGCCATATATGACAAACCTACAGCCAACATCATACTCAGTGGGGAAAAACTAAAACCATTTCCCTAAGAATAAGAACAAGACAGGGATGTCCATTTTCACCACTCTTATTCAACACTAGAGGCCTAGTACATGAAATTCGTGCATGAGGGTGTGTGTCCCTCAGTCCAGCCTGTATCCTCTCCAATCTGGGACCCTTCTAGGGATGTCTGATGCCCAGGTAGGCCCAATCACGGTAGGATCAGGCCTAAATGGGCAGTTGGACATCCCTCTCACAACTCAGGACTGCTTGCTCCCAACTGCTCACCTGCCTGCCTTCCTGATTGTCCCTAACTGCCTCTGCCTGCCTACCTGATTACTCCTAACACCTCTGCCTGCCTGATCATCCCCAACTGCTCTCCCCTGCTGGCCTGATCTCATCCCTAATTGCTCTTCCCTGCTGGCCTGACCACCCCTAACTGCCTCTACCTACCTGATTGCCCCTAATTGCCCTCCCCTGCTGGCCTGATCTCATCACCAACTGCC
Organism: Lasiurus cinereus; assembly: GCA_011751065.1. NCBI lineage: Eukaryota > Metazoa > Chordata > Mammalia > Chiroptera > Vespertilionidae > Lasiurus > Lasiurus cinereus. Next base: position 30,896,458 of record JAAGEH010000286.1, on the reverse strand, counting down.
CTCCTCTGCAGGCCTGATCTTGTCCTCAGGTGCCCTCCCCTGCAGGCCAATTTGGTTCTGATTGGTTGGTTTCTATGCCAGTCAGTATCAAAATATCCACCTCATAGGCAGCCATTGGCTCTTCACGGTTCAAATCAGGTTTTGTTCTGATTGGTCAGTTTCTATGCCAGTCAGCATCTCTGGGCCTATCTCTGGGCCTAAACAGAGAGGCATGGCTGATCAGAAGCCCCTGCAGAAGCCTGGAGAGAAACAGAGGTGCAACTGATGGCAAAGCCTGGAGAGAAAGAGAGAGGCAATGGCTGATCAACAGCTGCCACAGAAGCGGCGGATCAGACCCTGCCTTTCTATTCAGAACTCTCTCCAGTCCTGATCCACAGCCCCTTCAGCAGTCAGTGCTGGGTTGCTACAACAACCCAGCACTCACTGCAGGACTGACTTCCAGTTCGTCGAGCCTTTAGTCGTTTTGGATGTTATGGACCCTGGGTTTTTATATATTAAGATAATAAAAGCCTAAGCAACCATTATAGCCATTACGGCGGAACAATTGGAATAATCAGTCACTATGATGCACACTGACCACCAGAGGGCAGACGGTCAATGCAGGAGTTGTCCCCTCATGGTCAGTGCACTTGAAAAGGGGAGCACCACTCAGCAAGAATCCAGGCTCATAGTTGGCAAGCTGCCATGGTGGTAGCCTCTCCTCACTGTGTGGCAACAGTCACAGCAGACCGAGATGAGTGCGACTCCATGGCACCTGATGCATCAGGCCAGGATAAGTTCAAGTGGCACAGTGCCCGGCCCAGTTTGGGTTCCTCCCTGGCTGCCTCCTCCTTGGCACACTGCTACATCCCCTGAAGGGTCCCAGACTGTGAGAGGGATATCCAACTGCCAGCTTAGGCCTAATCCCACTAAATAAAAACAGGCAAAGCTAGGACTCATGGTTCCTCTACCAAAATAGGTTCTGCCTGGCTCCCATTCTTTAAACTTATTTTTCGAGTAGTGTCTTTATTGTGTGTCAGCCCTCCTGCACCTCCTGAACCTGCTATGCAGGTCATGGTATGCCTCCTTAATAAAGATTGCTTTGAGACAATAATCATAAGTAGTTATCTATTTCTGAAAAAGTACTGCATTATAGAAAAAAACATTTCTGCCTCAATTATCTCTTAAAAAATGTTTTAGTATATTTCAGAATATTAGTCAGGATAGAGATGCTAAGTTGTCTAATTGCCTAAACATGAAGAATTTAAGAAACTCAAAGTTGCCCTCACTATATTTTTCCTTAAATAAATACAAAGTTTCTGCAAATTCATGTCATTAATTGAATTAATAGGTTTTAATTTAATTAATCAGGATTTCTGAAGGGCATGATTATAGAAAATAAGAAATCCAACCCTTCATCCAGTATCAAATGGCTCATTGATGTTTCTTATCAATGTTTATGTTTCTTATTCTCCTTTCCTCTCTCCCTAAAATCAATACATTTTTATAATATATATTTTTATTGGTTTCAGAGAAGAAGAGAGAGGGAGAGAGAAACATCCATGTTGAGAGTTATCAATCAGCTGCCTTCTGCACACCCAACCCTGGAGACCAAGCCTGAAACCGGGGCATGTGCCCTAACTGGGAATTGAACTTGTGACCTCCTGGTTCATAAGTCAATGCTCAACCACTGGCCAGGCAATAAAGACATATTTTAAGAAATAAAATACAGCTGAAACCGGTTTGGCTTAGTGGATAGAGCCTCGGCCTGCGAACTGAAAGGTCCCAGGTTCGATTCCAGTCAAGGGCATGTATCTTAGTTGTGGGCACATCCCCAGTAGGGGGCCTGCAGGAGGTGGCTGACCAATGTCTCTCTATCATCAATGTTTCTAAATCTATCCCTCTCCTATCCTCTCTGTTAAAAATCAATAAAATATATTTTTTTAAAAAAGAAACAAAATACAAACTATGTGGGGATAGGTTATAATAAAAGGAACAGAAGTGATAAAAGTAAAGTAATTTTAAAAAGAAATTATAATATTAAATTGGACCATACAAACCACAGCAAGATACAGGAGAGGATCCCATTCTGGGCCTTTTATACAATAAAAAGCATATTGATCATATGCTGCCTTCTTAAAGAGTCAGTAGACATGCCAAGCATGCTAGTTAATAAGTACCTCTTTAGGGGAATAACTGGAAGTAAATCTATCCTATGAGTATTAAGTTTTACAAGGTCAAACATCTTGATGATACTAAACAAGCATTGAATTAACACAAATACTAAGTATTATACCCATAAAACACTCATTTTAGATGGCTGTACAATTCAAAATTTAGGCATAAGCATTAAAAGCAAGGAATATCCATGTGCCCATGGTTTCTTCTATAATCAGTGACAAAAGGTTATACTGACTAAGGCTATCCCTACCCAGGTCAGAGCACAATCAGCTGAAAATGTTAACACTCTACTGTTTCCCTTAGTGGCCCTGTATCTCAGATGATCTTTGAATTCTCTTCTCTATTAAAATGCCCTTTGGGAACTTTATACATATTATGGTCTTCTTTTCTTAGACTAGGACAACAAAAAAGTTATCAGAACTGTTGCATATTTAAGTTATGAAACATTTTCCCCACTTTTTGTGAGATTTCTCCATCCCAACAAGAAAATTGATTGCTAAATATGGTATTTTATTTCTACTGCATTTTAAACTTAAGCTTTGATAGAAAAAATAATGGTCTGTTACAAGGACATCATTTGTATTATAATTTCTTACATCATTTTATGACAATTGATATTTGACAGAAAATAATAAGTTAAATTTTAAGTGAATGACTAAATCCAAAGGACAAAAAGAAAATAGTTCATTAGTAATCTAAGAACTAAAATAGATATTTGTTGATTAATTAGATTATTCTACGTACTTTTAAAAACTCATAAGGTAAAAGACAAATCAACTTTGACAGGACTTTAAAAAATCTTTCAAATGCTTTAACTCATATACTCTAAATAATTCTGCTTGCTGAATCCACAAAAGGAATTTGCTCTCAGAATTATTTTTTTATTGTGTTACATGTACACATATCTCCCCATTGCCCCCCTCCCTCCCAGGCATACCCCAACCCCCCAGTGTCTATGTTCATTGGTTATGCTTATATGCATAGATATAAGTCCTTTGATTGATCTCTTATCTACCCCACATCTCCTTAATCTTCCTGCTATAATTTCATAATCTGTTTGATGCTTTACTGCCTCTGTATCTATCCTTCTGTTCATCAGTTTACAATGTTCTTTATTATCCACAAATGAGTGAGATCATGTGGTGCTTCTCCTTCATTGACTGGCTTATTTCACTAAGCATAAGGCTCTCCAGTTCCATCCAGGTGGCCGCAAATGGTAAGAGTTCCTTCTTTTTAATGGCAGCATAGAATTCCATTGCGTAGATGTACCACAGTTTTCTGATCCACTCATCTGCGGATCTAGGCTGTTTCCAAATTGTAGCTATTGTAAATTGTGCTGCTATGAAAATAGGGGTGCATAAATCCTTTCTGATTGGTGTTTGTAATTTCTTAGGATACATTCCTAAGAGTGGGATTGCTGGGTCAAATGGGAGATCCATTTTTAGTTTTTTGAGAAAATTCCATATTGTTCTCCACAGTGGCTACACCAGTGTGCATTCCCACCAACAGTGCACAAAGGTTCCTTTTTCTCCGCATCCTCGCCAACACTTGTCGTTTGTTGATTTGTTGATGATTGCCATTCTGACAGGTGTAAGATGGTACCGCATTGTCGTTTTGATTTGCATCTCTCTGATAATTAGTGATTTTGAACATGTTTTCATGTGTCTCTTGGCCTTCCTTCTGTTATCTTTCAAAAAGGTTCTATTTAGGTCCATTGCCCATTTTTTTATTGGATCGTTTATCTTCCTTTTATTAAGTTGTATAAGTTGTCTGTAGATGGATATTAAACCTTTATCAGTGATAACATTTGCAAATATGTTCTCCCATAGAGTGGTTTTTCTTGTTGTTTTGTTGATGGTTTCTTTTGCTGTGCAAAAGCTTTTTATTTTGATGTAGTCCCATTTGTTTATTTTTTCTTTAGCTTCCATTGCCTTTGGAAGCATAAATCATTTAAATATTATTTAAATAAATCATTTGTGCTCTTATTACAGCACAAATCATTAAAATATTAACCTAAATCTATTTGAGTAGTAATAACATATAAATAGAAATGAGGTAAATAATATTTATTTAATTTTTATTTATAATACTTATGTTTATCAGTGAAGAAGTTCTTTAGGCATATGTCTGAGATTGTGCTGCCTGTGGATTCCTCTAATATTTTTATGGTTTCCCTTCTAATGTTTAAGTCCTGTATCCATTTTGAGCTTATTTTTGTATTTGGTGTAAATTGGTGATCCAATTTCATACTACCCAAAGCAATCTATAGATTCAATGCACTACCCATTAAAATACCAACGACATATTTCACAGACCTAGAAAGAATTCTTCATAGATTCATCTGGAACAAAAAAAAAGACCACAAATAGCTACAGCAATTCTGAGAAAGAAGAATAAAGCAGATGGGATCTCAATACCAGATTTTAAGCTATACTACAAAGCAACTGTTCTCAAAACAGCCTGGTACTGGCACAAGAACAGACATATAGACCAATGGAATAGAATAGAGAATCCAGATATCCACCCAAACCACTATGCTCAACTAATATTTGACAAAGGAGGCATGAACATACAATGGAGTCAAGATAGCCTCTTCAACAAATGGTGTTGGGAAAATTGGACAGATACATGCAAAAAAAAAATAATGCTCTCAGAATTATTTACATGATTCATTGACATTGAAAACTCTTATTACAGCACAAATCATTAAAATATTAACCTAAATCTATTTGAGTAGTAATAACATATAAATAGAAATGAGGTAAATAATATTTATTTAATTTTTATTTATAATACTTATGTTTATGGTTTTTTTAACTTTTTTGAGCAAAAAGATCAAGACTTCAATAATCGGTTGTTCTGGAAACAAGTGTGTAAAAAATAAATAAAATTTTTGATATTTTTATTTTCCTGAGTATTGTTATAGACATTTATAATAATAGAATACCATCCTCATACATTATACTTTTGATGTGCAGAAATATGAATATATGCAAAATAAGCAGTGATAGGAGTGGGTTAGAGTCTGAAAGACAAATCTAACTTGTCTCCCATATCAATACAGATCTCTCTGTGAGCATATAAAGTTTATTCACAATAGAATCAATGGAATGCAATGCCATTAGTGTCCCTAAATATAATTGTAAGATGTGTATAATGTAAACCAACATAATGTATAATAGTATACTAGAGGTTAATATCCAAAATATATAAAGTACTCATACAACTCAACATAAGAAAGATCAACAATCAAATTAAAAAATGGGCAGAAGACCTGAATAGACATCTCTCTAAAGAGGACATACAAATGGGAAAGAGACACATGAAAAAATGCTCAAAGTCACTAATCATCAGATAAATGCAAATTAAAACCACAATGAAATATCACTTCACACCTGTCAGGATGTCTATCATAAAAAAAAAAAATGCTGGTGAAGATGTGGAGAAAATGGAACACTAGTTCAGCACTGGTGGAAATGTGACTGGTGCAGTCATTATGGAAAAAAGTATGGAGTTTCCTAAAAAAGTTAAAAATGAAACTTCCATTTGACACAGTGATTCCACTTCTCTGGATATGTCCTAAAAACCCCAAAACACCAATCAGAAAGAATATAATTACCCCAATCTCATAGCAGCATTATTTACAATAGCTAAGATCTGGAAACAGCCCAAGTGACCCATCAATAGATTAAAGGATAAAAAAGCTATGGGACATTTTACACTATGGAAAGTACTATGTATATTATATTCCATAATGTAAGTATAAAAAAGAGAGATCTCTTATCCTTTGAGACAGCATGGATGGAGCTGGAAAATATTATGCTAAGTGAAATAGGCCAAAATGAGAAAAAGAAATATACATGATCTTACTTATTTGTGGAATCTAATGAACAAAATGAATTGACCAACAAAATAACACCTGGATTAGGGAGGAATAAAACATACTGACATACCTTGATGTGGGGTTAGAGGAATGAAAAGAGATAAGTCAAAGAATTTATATATTTATATGCATAACCCATTGACATGGGCAATAGGGTAGTGAAGACTTGGAGGGATGAGTTGGAGTTGGGAGGAGGGGAGCAAAAGAGGAGAAGATGGGATATATCTGTAATACTATCAACAACCTATAATAATAAAAACATAATATGCTAATTAAACCAGTAGTCCTTCCAGACGACCATCTGAACAAAGCCAGGGTTCCGGCTTCCCTGCCGGCAACCAGAGGGAAGTCCAGGTACTGGGTGCCAAAGGGAAGCCAGTGCTGGCAGCCAGGGAAAGGAAAGCTTACTCTTACATGAATTTTGTGCATCGGGCCTCTAGTTATACTAGTATATAAAATAATAATATGGAATAAAAAAGAACTCTGTCTTGAAATCATCACTTAACTAATTAAAATAACTTCTTCTTCCAAAATACCACCTCCTCTATTTATAAACTAAAGTTATTTACCAATTGGTATCTTTATCAGTTGACTTTAAAGACTTTTTGACTAATATCCTCAACTCCCTTGCTCAACTCCTCTCACAAATTATGCAACCCAACAATGTTCATTTTCCACTCTTATACTAAAACTACTGAGCATTCCCAAAGAGAAAAATGCAATCTAACAAATATTTATGTTCATACAGCTCTACACAATACACAGAATACTTTCTCTGCTTTGATAACCTTCCTTCCTACTCTCTATAGCCACTGGGCCAAATGTTCATCTTGCCCTTCATGATTCCTGCCTCCTCCCCATCAATAGATGGCACAGTCTCCTTTTCAAAGTGAAAACAAGCGTCTATGACACATGAAAACTCCAAGTTCCTGCTTTTTTCACCTCCCCCAATAAATCCATGTTCACATATTTACAAGCTACAAACCCATATTCTTCACTTATCTCCTTTCTTCAACTCTCAAATAAGACCAGACAGACATAGTACTTAAGAAAGTGTTTGACACAAACTAATATACTCATTAAGTTTGTTTGATCAATTAGTTAGTTTTATTATTCGCCATAGCTACAATTTGGAAACAGCTTAAGTGCCCATCAGCAGATGACTGGATTAGAAAACTATGGTACAGCTACACAATGGAATACTACGCTGCTTTAAAAAAAGAAGGAATTCTTACCATTTGCAGCAGCATGGATGGAGAGCATTATGCTAAGTGAAATAAGACAGTCAGTGAAAGAAAAATATCACATGATCTCACTCATTTATGGATAATAAAGAATATTATAACCTGATGAACAAAAAGATAGATAGAGAGGCAGAAAAGCATTGAACAGACTGTCAAATTACAACGGGAAGGCTGGGGAGGGCGGGGGAAGATAAGAAATCAACCAAAGGACTTGTATGCATGAATATAAGCATAACCAATGGATGCAAGACACTGGGGGGGTGAGGGTATTTATAGGAGTGGGGTGGAGAGGCAATGGGGAGATATGGACATATGTAATACCTTAATCAATAAAAAAAATTGAAAAAAAAACAGGTAACAAATGCATAATGTGTGCAAAATTTTAGTATCTTTCCAAACCTTATTTTCCTCACCATACATTTCTATTCTCTGGAGAGAATCACAGTTGACAGACCCTTGTGTATCTTTCCAAAGATATTTTATGAACAAATAAGCAAGTATTTTCATAAGTATTCTTTTTTGTTGTTATTTTTAATCCTCACCAGAGGATATTTTCTCATTGATTTTTTAGAGAGTGAAAGGGAGTGGGAGAGACAGTGAGAAAAACTTCAATGTGAGAGAGACACATCTATTGGTTGCCTTTCATATGTGCCCCAACCAGGGCCAAGGATTGAGCCTGCAACTAAGGTATGTACTCTTGACCTGGGACCCTTCAGTCCACAGGCCGAAGCTCTATCCACTAAGCCAAACCAGCTAGGGCACTAGGGCACATAACTATTTTTTATGTTACATGCATTGTAACATACTATACATATTTTGTTAACTCTGACTTTTTTACTTAAAAATGTATTAACAATATTTTCATATAAAAATATTAGTTATTTTTAGTATATACAATCATTTTTTATCCTTATCTATTGGTGTACCTACTTCTTTTTCCCACATGGAAATATATTTATAGAATAAATTATTGGAAATAAAATTATTGTATCAAATATTGTCTCCATGGGTTGTATCAACATATGTCAGCAATGTGAATGAATGCATGCTTTCCTTCACTTGAATTAACATGGAGTGGTTTTCATTCATTCAAAATTTTTTGGCGTATTGTATGAGCCAAATTTTGCCCCAGTTTCAGGTATTGAAATATTTGCTCTTATACAGATTACATTCTAATGAGGAAAGTCATAATAAACAAATCAATAAATTGTGGTTAAATTTATCATTTAACTTTTTACTTTATCTGACAGCTTTAGCATCTTATTGCACAAATATACCAAATTATTTTTGTGTTTAAAAACAGTAAGTTCAAGAGCTCAATTTTGAGTTTTCATATATTTTTGCCTTTTTAAAATATATTTTTATTGATTTCAGAGAGGAAAGAAGAGGGAGAAAGAAATAGAAACATCAGCGATCAGAGAGAATCATTGATTGACTGCCTCTTGCATGCCAACTGGGGATGGAGCCCACTACCCAGGCATATGCCCTTGACTGGAATCAAACCCGAGACCCTTCAGGCCAATGCTCTATCCACTGAGCCAAACCAGCTAGGGCTATTTTTTGCCTTTTTAAACGGTTATAATTTTTTTTATTAGTAACCAAACTTCTAAATAAATACTTCACATTGACTTTCTCCATTTATTCATCTTTCATTCATTCTTCAATGCATTGTCTTCACCAATCCCTGGCAATTTTATAGAGGCACAGGGTTTCAATAATGGATGAATTATAAATTAAATTTCCAATCCGGATCTGCCTTCTAGACAATTCCTTTTATGTTTTAAGTTAAGCCAAAAATCTTGGAGAAGAGAAAAACTACTTGGCAAGAATTTCAATATTCTCAGATGGAAAAGCAATGTTAAGTCAAAGCACATGAAGAGATGGTCTTCTTTCTGGATTTTCAAATATAGATAGATTTTTCATAATCATTTTGGGTTAGAATCTTCTACACTTTAATTTATTTCTTGGCATTCTATGATAATTTACTGTATAAAACAGAGACAAACAGGATATGTGCTACAGTGTTAAGTAAAGCCAACCAAATAAAATAAAAACAGAAAATATTTACCTTATATAAAATCATGACTACTTAATACCTTATATTTACATGAAACCAGTATACATTTAAGCTAAATATGTCTCATTCAAGCACTGCTTGTCTTATCCAAGTTTAAAAGTTAAGGTTTTCTTCATATTTTAGTTAATAGCTTTGATTATCCAGCTGACTGGGAGACTGGATTGTACTTAAGTAGAGCTCCAAATCATAGCTATTTGACATCTGCCTTCTGTTCAGTGCTGAATATTCTATATCGTTAGTCAAAGATGACAAACCAACTACCCAATTTGATCGGACAGTTATTAAGCACTCACACTATTTGCTGGATTTGTGCTTTGTATATCAGCTCTACCAACCCTCGGGCATTAAATAAATGTCAATATTAATAATTTGTTTTATTTATGATACACAGTTAATCACTTGGTACTTTCTAAATCTACCAGATGTAAATATGTACTTTATAAAGCTTAAGTCAAGTGGGTCATAAAAGAGAAAATGGATTAAAATGAAAGAAGAGGAAGAGAAATGCTTCATTTTAACATACTTACAAGAGAAAGTAGAATAAAATAGAAGAGTATACATCATGTTCAAATGAAATGCATTTTATTCCATTAGTACATTTGCATAAAATATAAGTAGCATTCTAATGTCTTTCAAGTTCTGGTTTAAAAAAAAAAGACAGAGAGAATTTTGAAAAAGGAGAGATTGTTGTGCTTGAAATTGCTTAAACCTTGCCATCTTAGTTTGGTTAACTAGTTATTATACATCAAGAAAATTGAAATTGTTAAATCAAATGATATCACTAAAATTATATCTTTTAACTCCACAATAATGCCTTTCATTGAATTTTAACACATCCCAAACATGTAATATATTTTTTCAAATAATTTCCAATTATGTTTTTATTTTATGTTTAGGTAAACTTTCCTCATCCAAATTTTATTCTACATTAAGAAAATGTCTAATTAAGATATTTATCATATTGTTACTACTAACTTTACAAATAATTTAAAATTTTTATTTTTCAATTACAGTTGAGATACAATATTATATTAGATTCCAATGTACAGCATAGTGATTAGATATTTATATGACTTACAAAGTGATCATACTGATAAATATGATACCATACATAATTATTACAATATTATTAATTAAACTCCCTAGGCTATACTTTATATCCCAATGACTTTTTGTAACTATCACTTTGTTCTTCTTAATCTCTTCCCTTTTTCACCCATCACCTATGGCAATGATCAAAATGTTCTCTGTATCCATGAATTTGTTTCTGTTGTGTTTGTTCATTTTTCTATTTTTAAATTTCGCATATAAGAGAAATCCTATGGTATTGTCCTTCTCTGTCTAACTTATTTCACTTAGCATAATATTCTCTAGATCTATCCATGTTGTTGCAGATGGCAAAATTTCACTGATTTTTATGATTAATATTCCATTTTATATATGAACCATTTCTTCTTTGCCCATTCATCTATTGATGGATCTTTAGATTGCTTCTATATCTTGGCTATCCTATTTAATAAAAGAGTAATATACAAATTGACCATACCTCTACTACACTCACAATCTACGCCCAGCTAATTAGAGCAAGTTTGCAAATTAACCCAACCAAGATGGTGGTTAATTTGCATATCCTGGTGCAGAGTAAAGACTGAAGACAGTGTGGAAGAAATCCAAGTGCTGCAGAAGGGGAGAAATCCGTGAGAAGCAAGCAAGTGGGACAGTGGAGAAGGGAGGGAAGCAGGAGGGAAAGGGGAGAATGGAGGGAAGCAGGTGGGGCAGGGGAGAAGGGAAGGAAGCAGGTGGGGCAGCAGAGACCACAGCAGGAAGCCCTATTGCAGGAATTTCTGCAATGGGTCTCTAGTTGTAAATAATGCTGCAATGGACATATAAATGCATATGTCTTTTCAATTAGTATTTTGTGGTGGGTTTTTTGGAAAAATACCCAAAAGTGGATCCTTCTTTGTCTCTTGTTATAGCCTTTTTAAAGTCTATTTTGTCTGATATAAGTAGAGCTACCTCAGCTTTTTTTGTTTGCTTCCATTTTCATGCAATATCTTTTTCCATCCCTTAGCAAGAAATTTTGAAAAATAATTTTCACCTCTAGTATATAGCCAAATCTCACTTTTTCAGTAATTTTTCATTAAGGGTACATAACTTCCAGATTTTTAGTCTAGTTCCTGGTGATAATTACTGTAGGTCCTTGGGTTATGTCAGAGATCTAATTCTACAGTGTGCCTTGGCATGATCTTTGCCATAAGTTGCCTACATCACTCACATGGAGCACACACACAGTAGTAATGAAGTGAAACAGTAAAAAAAAAAAAAAAGAAGAAGAAAGAAAGAAAACAATTCCTGACCTTTACTTGTGGTAAATAAATAATTAAAAACATAAAGCACATATCTACATATGTCAAATATGGAACTTTTTTTATATGTAAATAAAATGCAATATAACCACAAAACAACATACATTGAGTCTAATGTAACTCAAGGACTGCATGTACTTACATAAGACATTATTACATTACTAGAGGCCTGATGCACAAAATTCGTGCAAGGGGCTTGACCCTCACAGCTGTGGCAGCTTGCCTTGACCTTCACAGCCCCAGGTTCATCCGGAAGGTCATCCAGAAGGTCATTCGGCTGTCTGGTCTAATTAACACATTTCGCTTTTATTATTATAGATTGTATCCAGTGTCACCATGGAGTGAATTATTTGTCTTACTGAATATTCAAAGAAAAGGAATATTAGGCAAAGTAGGAAAGATCATGAAAATGTTCTTTCAAAATTTCCATCTATAACTTGCTAACATATTACCTGTTTTCCATTTTAATTCAAATGTTGAGAGAATATAAGTATGTCCTCATTTATGGTAATTGTATATGTTTCCTCCCACACCACATTCTTAGAAATGAATTAGAAAACTTGGTATTAGACAATGATGGTGCTATAAAATTTTGACTGAGGTAAAACTTAAAGTAATACTTTTTTACCCTGATAGACCTATGGTACTTTAATTTTTTAATAATCCTGAAGGCAGAGGTTGCTAGTTCCAAACCACAGATGACAACTATAAATAGCAAGCTTATTGGGTTGCCAGGCACCTAAGGGATTTATTTTTAATCTTCAGCAACATCTTATAAGGTTTGATTTTTTACTTTCCCTTTACAGATAATGAATATTTCAAAGTAGAAATGATTTTCCTGGGCCACACTAGTAGATGGGGATGACTAGGCTTCAACTGAAGTTCTGTTCAACTCTATCACTTCTGGGTTTCATGCACAGTGCTTACTAGTCTTCTAATAAACTGAAGTCTCACTCTCAGAAATACACATGAGTTCTGACTGCCTTCACAATCCCATTTCTCCATGTCCTCCTCTCCTCCTCTGCCCATGCACTCAGCTTCCACCCTCTGGAAGTTTCAGCTATGGTCAAAGTAAATAGGACAGCATACTGAGTTTATGAATGTGTGTTTTGCTTCCTTTTCCATAACAAGTGCTAGTTTCACAGTGCTTATTGAATATACTGCAGTTTTCCCTAAGATTTTCATTGTTGCAATTAATTATTTTCTCAACTATAGCAGACTACTGTGCACCTGTCTTTTGAAAACAGTAACTAGGAACAATCAAGCAAAGAAATGTATCAAAAATAAGCAAAGGACCTAAATAGACACTTCTCCAAACAGATGGCCAAGACACATGAAAAAATGTTTTGTCTTGAAAGTACTTTATTTCACCATCTATTTTGAATGATAGCCTTGCAAGATATAGTAATCCTGGTTCCTGATCCTTGCGTTCTTCATGCCATTCCCTCCGAGCTATAGAGCTTCTGAAGATAAATCAGCTGACAGCCTTATGGGAGGTCCTTTGTAGGGGGAAAAAAAGTTGCTTTTCTCTTGCTGCCTTTAAGATTCTGTTTTTGTCCATTGGGGGAGTGGGGGATTTCCCGAGATGGGAATAGTTTGGGATGGGGGTCAATTGGAGAAAAAGGAGACATATGTAAAACTTAAGATAATTATAAAAAAATAAGTGTATATTTTAAAAATAAAATGTAAAATTAAAAAAATAAAAATCTGAAATTAAAAAATGAAAATAAAATAAATAAAGATTCTGTCTTTATCTTTAATTTTTGGCATTTTAATTATGATGTGTTGGGCATGGCCTTATTTAGGTTCTTCTTGCTTGGGACTCTCTGTGCTTCCTGAACTTGTGTGACTTTTTCTTTCACCAGGTTAGAGAACTTTTCCTCCATTATTTTTTCAAATGCATTCCTATCCCTTGGTCACTTTATTCCCTTTCTGGTACCCCTATTACATGAATGTTGTTATGATTTATGTTGTCTCACAGCTCATGTAAGCTCTACTCCTGTTTTAGTATTTTTTATTTGTGTGTTTTGTTTTTTTAATCATTCTTTATTATAGAAAGTATTACATATGTTCCCTTTCTTCCCCATTAACCCCTTCAGGTCTGTCCCTGCCCCCTACCCCAGGACTTCACCACCTTATTATCTGTGTCCATGGGTTATGTTATGCATACAAGGTCCCTTTGATCCATTTACCCAGCCCTGGTATGCTTTCTCATTAAATTTTCCTCTCTGATCTGCCCCTTTTGGAAACTACCATTGACCCAGTGTCATCACCAACATCTTCCCTTGGGCCCAGTCTGCATCCCAATTCCTGATCCTATCCAGAATTAATTTAAATATCTTCTCTGGGAATAAATCCCTAATTTTAGAGCACTGATGGATGATAACAAAACCTAGATAAATTTTATTCCAATGACCTTCTAAGGTTCTCATTTCAGCTACATCTTCAACAGTTCTCTATAATCTTTTTGCTTAAGCTTCCTCCCTAAAGCAGTGCAACAACTCTCTTAAAGCTGTATCACTATACTTGCAAAACTTACTCTGCTAGAACACAGTTCCTATCCTTTCACTTACCTTCTTAAACATGTTAAAAACTTCTTATTGCCTAGAAAAGAAAATCCAGCATTCTTATCATGCCTTCTTGTTGTCCTAGATAATTTTCACTCCTCACTTCCTTGGTGCTGCTGTGCCTTTGCAGGACCCACATCATATTACTTACTTCATGTGTCTAATGCATCCTGCCTTTATGCCTCTGCTTTTGTCCATATTTTATCCTCTACTAGAACAGCATTCATTTTTTCACCTCAGTATGATTAATTCTTACTCACCAGTATTTCTAAGACACTTTATACATACTCTCTAATGCCCTTATTGCATTGTGACTAAACTGTAAGTATGTGTTTAACTTCTTTCATGAACACCTCATATCTTAAAGACAAGCACAAAGCATTATTTTGAAGTTTTGTCCCTGAATATGTTTGTTTGCTTATTTGGTGGGGTTTGCTTTTGTTTGCTTCTTTATTTTACAACTAGGAAATTAATCATCACTAAATAACACTCAATAAACAATTCTTAAGTAAATGGGAGCATCCTATCTAATAAAAAAGTAATATGCAAATTGGTCATAACTTCAACACACAAGATGGCTGCCCCCATGTGGATACAAGATGGCTGCCACAAGACGGCCAGCAGGGGAGGACAGTTAGGGGGACCAGGCATGCAGGGGAGGGCAGTTAGAGGCAATCAGGTTGGCAGGGGAGCAGTTAGACATCAATCATGCTGGCAGGGAAGTGGTTAGGGAGTGATCAGGCTGGCAGGCAGAAGTGGTTAGGAGCAATTAGGAAGGCAGGCAGGTGAATAGTTGGGAGCCAGTAGTCCTGCATTGTGAGAGGGATATCCCTATAGGGTAATTGGACATCCCTCAAGGTGTCCTAGATTGGAGACGGTGCAGGCTGGGCTGAGGGACACACACACACACACACACACACACACACACACACATGCATGAATTTTGTGCACCAAGCCTCTAGTAGAAATATAATAAGGTCATTGGAAGTCTCAGTATTGAAAAGGCAATAAAAAAAAATGTTTGAAAACATTATGAACACATTTCTACCATTATAATTTGAACATCAATATATACATTTAAACCTGGTCATTATTTTAAACATTTCCAGAAAGAAATAAACAGTTCTTTCTATTGGATACTTGCCTCCATTTGAATACAATTCTTACTCTGTAACAATATTTTACAGAAAAAGAATTAGTTACTTTATTGACCTCAATACTAGAAAAGTTATTAAGTAAAATAACAACTCTTTCATAGTAAAATGGTTTGTTCCACCAGTCAGTTATATTATTATTGTAAAAACATTAATTAAACCTCTATATTTCATTTTTCTTACCCAAGGAATGGGAGAAAATAACTGTACCTATCTTATAGATTAGCATTGACAATTAAGTGGGCTAATACATTAAAGCAGTTAACATCCCTGGAGAAGTAGAAACTCAGAAAAGACAAGTGTTATTTTTATTCTAATTGGAGCAGTCAACTTTGTAGGTTCTCATGAATTTTTGAAAGAACTGAATGTTACTTTCATTTTATTAATAAAACTATATATGAACCCTTCCAAGTTTTTATAACCTAAAGTAAGTTAAACTAGGAGTGTATAGTTTAATCTGAACAGGAACAATATAATTCGACAATAAGATAAACAGACAACTGAATATAAATTAACATTAGATTTTTTTAATATATATAAGCAGATGAGTAAAATGTATCATGTAGCTAGTTCAATAAATTGACAAATATTCATGCTGAGTAAATCCTGGGAAGTTTTTCTCTATATATTATTATCAAATGGGCTACATATAGTCAATGGGATTATAGGCTCTACTTAAAGAGTAATCCTGGCTCTTATTCAATAAAAGCATTCAAAACACAGAATACAATCATGGGTTAAGAGTAGGAGAAACTTGAGTAACATTGCCTATGTTCAGTAACCCAGAGGTAGCCCCTAGCACCATGAGAACTCACGATGGGAACTTTAGATGTAAAGGAATATGAACAAATCTGATTACAGGCTGTGTTTGAATTAATAATGGTACATTATTTATTGAAATTCTAATTGTAAGTGGCAAGGAAAATAAGACAAAAAGGTAAAGAAACCCAATTGCAACTGGCTGCATTTGTTTTCCTATTTTCTTTGTTTTCTATAAATACACTATCAGACTAATTTTTCTAAATTTAATAATGAAAAGATGTTTTATAAACTGTAATAGAATTTATGTGAAACGTTTTTATTTTTTTCTTAACACTAAATACCATTTTATTGAACTTAATTTGAATGTTACAGTGTGATGCTTTAGAGATATAAGTTGAATTATTAAATAATGTACTTTCTTATTATAAGCTTGTCCTTTTTCCTACAGAATTATGTTGTATTATGGAAACACACAGAACTATTTTCAATTTCTCTTTTTTAATATTCTGTTAAAAATAATTTGAAGGTTATCTCTTGAAGAGGCTTGTGTGCTAAAATTATTAGACATATTAAAGTGGAAAGTTATTTTTGCTTATAACATGGAAGATATCAGCACTTTTAAATGAATTATTGTAATGCTAAATGATCTAGCAAAAGAATTAACTAATTAAGAAAATATTTAGCCATTTTATTGAATACATAGTGCAAATTTTATGATGGGATAATGGAGGTAAAATTGAAAGAAAGGTAGAAATTAATTAATCTACCATGTTTCCAAGATGTCTAAATGGCTTTGGAATAAGCATTTCACCATTGTCCATTGACCCCTTATGTCCACCCCAGAGATATTTCTAGGGAAGAGAGCTAAAGACTGTGAGGTCCAATGATATTGAAAGCATATATCAAGGATTTTCATGACAGTTCTAATGGTGTTGATAGGTACACCATTATGCCTCAGGACCTGAGATCCAATATTGTTTTAGGAAATAGGGTCATATGGCATAACTCCTACAGGCTGAAAAGAGTGTAAATGATGTGGGGAGAAGGGAGTTAAAAGGCCTAGAGCAGAAGGTCCAAGAACTGCCCTAAGACCTCAAAAAAAAAAAAATAGGGAACCATCAGAAGTAGGAGTTAGATCATTTGAGACACTCCAAGAAGAAAGTTAGAATGTGAGAAAGAGAGATGCTGAGAAAGTTGTACAGTAGAAATATTAGAGCTGCTGTCAATGAGAGGAATTCCTAGATGCGACAGCAGTGAAAGGATTAACAAATGGCTGAGGAACAACCAGATTGATTACCCGCCACCCACCTGACTTCTGGTACCAGCAGCAACAGTACCACCTGGGCTCCTGTTAGAAATGAAAATCTGGGCTCCCTTGCCACAGATTTACTAACTTTCAAACTCCAGAGACTAAGCCCTCCTGATGATTCTGAAGCAATTGGCATAGAATTGCAAAGGAAACGTTAGCCTCCATTCTTCATCTGGAGTTGTCTTACCTTTTAAAAACAGTTAAGTGTTGATATAAATTATAATGCTGATATACAATTCCTTTTCAATTACACATCACAGAAATACTCAATTTCCAGGTAGGAGGTTTCAAATTTCTTCTGCCCCTCAATTTGCTTAGGAGAAGCCATCAGAACCTGCCTTAAAAAAAAATATGAGAAAACAAAAATTAAATGCAATGCTAATAAACCAAATACAAGCAGAATATTAAATATGCTGCATGCCAATGTTTTATAACACACACACACACTTCAAAGGAAGCATTTGATATAAAACTATCAAGAATTTTAAATTATTAGTTCCAACAAATGAAATATAACTATTTAAAGTAAAAAAATTAAGGAATATGGAGGTAAAATTATTATTAGTTATAAGTAAGAATAAAAGTTTCAAATTTTCATGTTCTTTCTGCTCTTCATAAGACCTCGGCAGCTGATAAAGAATTATTCAAGAAGAGAGAAAGGTAGATGCAAAAAAATTCTTATAAAAATAATTATTCTTACTTGACTGCATTCTTATTGCTCTTATTTAACTTATAATTAAATGATATCATGTATTGAATCAAAAAAAAACGAAATCAGTTTAGAGGGTCTTCTTTCAAAAGTAAGGTCATTATAATTGTGGTTTGTAGAACAGAATAATTTGCACTTGAGGGTGTGTGCCATGCTGAGCTCTCCTTACTGTCACATTTACCTTGTAAGTAGATTATTTGGTCAGACGTGTTACTATAATAATGGGCCGTGTTGTTCGGTTATTTAACTGTATCTAATTTGATTTCATTTTAAACTAAACTAACTACTTCTAACCACAAAGACTACTAAACACTCTGACGTTTTACTTATTTCATAAATAATCATCAAATGCTAGAGAGATACTAAAAATACTTTATTTTTGTTTACTTTTCTTTTTATAACCTTTATATTATGACATAAAAAGCATTAAATTTTCCTTTAGTCTTTATAAACCCAAAAATAATGTCCTTAATGTAAGTACAAGATTGTTTGTGATTTTAAATACTGCCTTTAAAATAATATTTTCTTATGTAATACACAAATAAATATTAATGATATGTGCTTTTAAACTTTTTCTGGCACAAACAGAAAATCATAGCTAGGATTAATACAGTTTTTTTAATGCAATTCTATAATTGGTAGAGATTTTACTGAATAATAGTTTAGTTTACTCATAAAAATTATTTTATTTGAGCTGTATTTCAAGGAATGTTTTGAATGTTATTTGTTGCTGTTATCATTGGTTTCTTAAATTTAATAAAAAATAAAATGTGTGATATCAACTCATTTTTTTAAATTTATAGAATGTTTTGGAAAAACATACACATATACTTTTTAAAAAGGAAGAGAAAAATATTTAAAGCTTTCTCTAAACTATTTTCCCCTCCTTTGTTACAGATATCTATTTTTCAGCTATATTAATGTTCTCAAACAAAGAAATGGATTTCTTAAACTCATCTGATCAAAATCGGACCTCCGAAGAACTGTTAAACAGAATGCCATCCAAGATTCTGGTGTCCTTCACTCTCTCTGGGCTGGCGCTGATGACAACCACTATCAACTCTCTTGTTATTGCTGCAATTATCGTGACCCGGAAGCTGCACCACCCAGCCAACTATTTAATTTGCTCTCTGGCAGTTACAGATTTTCTTGTAGCTGTCCTGGTGATGCCTTTCAGCATCGTGTACATTGTGAAAGAGAGCTGGATTATGGGGCAAGTGGTCTGTGACATTTGGCTGAGTGTTGACATTACATGCTGCACGTGCTCCATCTTGCATCTCTCTGCTATAGCTTTGGATCGGTATCGAGCAATCACAGATGCTGTGGAATATGCCAGGAAAAGGACTCCCAAGAATGCTGGCATTATGATTACAGTAGTTTGGATTATATCTGTTTTTATCTCTATGCCTCCTCTGTTCTGGAGGCACCAAGGAACTAATAGAGATGATGAATGCATCATCAAACACGACCACATTGTTTCCACTATTTACTCAACATTTGGAGCTTTCTACATCCCATTGACATTGATTTTGATCCTTTACTACAAAATATATAAAGCAGCAAAGACGTTATACCACAAGAGGCAAGCCAGTAGGATTGCCAAGGAGGAGCTGAATGGTCAAATTCTTTTGGAGAGTGGTGAGAAAAGCACCAGACTGGTCTCCACAACCTACATGCTAGAAAAGTCTTTATCTGATCCATCAACAGATTTTGATAAAATTCATAGCACAATGAAAAGTCCCAGGTCTGAATTCAAGCATGAGAAATCTTGGAGACGGCAAAGGATCTCAGGAACAAGAGAACGCAAAGCAGCCACTACCCTGGGATTAATTTTGGGTGCATTTGTCGTATGTTGGCTTCCTTTTTTTGTAAAAGAATTGGTTGTTAATGTCTGTGAAAACTGTAAAATTTCTGAAGAAATGTCAAATTTTTTGGCATGGCTTGGATATCTCAATTCCCTTATAAATCCACTGATTTATACAATCTTTAATGAAGATTTTAAGAAAGCATTCCAAAAACTTGTACGATGTCGATGTTAGTTTAAAAAAGGTTTATTATTAAAAGATTATGATTATTCTTTTTGAGGTGAAGTAACTAAGTAAATGCTAAATGATAGAGCATTTAAACTTTTAGAAGGAAATAAATTAAAACTGCTAAAATGATAAGACTAGTTTACATTTTAATAGCAGCAGGAATATTAAATTTATTGATATAAAGATATTACTTTTGACCATAATTCTAGAGTATTCAAAATTAGAAAATAATTTATTGTTTATAAGTAGTATTTTGCTTTGCCTATGCGATGTTCCTATGAAGCTAACTGGAAATTATATATATATATTATATATATATAATTAATAACAGTAGTTTTTCAGATTTATGTCTTACAAAAATTACAGAAGAGTGTTCAATTAACAACATATTTCCTTTCATAATGTCTATAGAATCCTACAACTTTATTATATAATTCAATTATTTTATTAAAAATACACAATTCACCACAAAGCACATCTTTCTCCTACCTAGCCACTCTTGTTCCCTGTCCATCTTACCATGGGCAATAGGACAGAGGAGAAGAAGTTACCAAGGACTCTTAGTATGACTGGAGGAAATGTAAAAGTCAGAGATAGAGAATGTCTCTGTATTTAGATAGTAGAGTAATCATAAAGTGAGTTAGGTACTGCAAAATAATTTTAGATAGTGAACTTATGCATATTTACATATTCTTTTTGTTTCATATGAATTCCTAGAGTAATTTTAATTTAACTTAATTTAATTTTTTTTCATCACCGTTTATCCTCCTATATCTTCTTCCACTTCTATCTGCTGCCCTTGCCCCCGCAATCACTACACTGTTGTCTGTCAATCATCCATTATCAACATTTGAAATTAAAGCCTTACTCTAAGTAGCAATAATTCAAAAGGAAAAGATGGGGAGGTCAAGGAGAGGTGTTAAAACTTACACATGTTTATTTAGGAATCAAATGTAAGGCACTAAGTACCCTAGGCTACTGACCATAGTTATGTCTTTCTAAGTATGTAAAATATATTTCCTTTCTGTTCATGTTAATAAGCTCAATTGCTAACTAAAATGTTCATGAGCCTTTATACTTCAGCAGTTCCATACCTTCTATTTAAACATTATTATTTTTATTAGAGAGAATGTGATAGAAACTTTTAGAACTTTTCACTGACTTAAAAAAATATCTAGTTTCCAGTTGGTAGAAATGAATAAGCAGATACTTATTATCATGATAAATATATATATATATATATATATATATATATATATATATATATATATATATGATAATTATGTATGTATATTCCTCCCAATTAGTTATTCTACTAATTCATTGAACCAAAGAAATTTCATAATTTTCTGTTCCATATTTAGAGATTTGAAAACAATAGAGATGATTACAGGCCACCTTTTGAAAGGCTTACCATCACAAAGATTATTTTAAAAACAATACATTTTTTTAAGCTGTACCATTATGTGTATTCTAAACATTCTTTCTTTGTGGATGCTTAAAGTACATTACATTTTTATGTCTCTATAGTACATCATTCTCAATCTAACAAATATTTACAGAGTTCTTACTTCATATAATGTCTTTTTAGGAATTATTATATAGAAAATATAAGAAATACTATATTATCCTATCTAATAAAAAAGTAATATGCAAATTGACCATCACTCCAAGATACAAGATGGCTGCCCCCATGTGACCAAAGATGGCTGTCCCATGTGGACACAAGATGGCTGTCAGGGGAGGTCAGTTGTGGGCAGTTGGAGGTGACCAGGTCAGCAACGGAGGGCAGTTGGGAGGGACCCAGGCCTGCAGGGGCGGGCAGTTGGGGGGGACCTAGACCTGCAGAAGAGGGCAGGTGGGGGTGATCAGGCCAGCAGGGAGAGCAGTTAGGGGTGATCAAGCCAGCAGAGGAAGGCATTTGGAGGAGACCAGGCCA
>JAAGEH010000286.1:30825432-30873855 GCA_011751065.1 Lasiurus cinereus | reverse complement strand
TGGCCTGGTCTCCTCCAAATGCCTTCCTCTGCTGGCTTGATCACCCCAAACTGCCCTCTCCTGCAAATTTATATATATATAAAACTAAGTGACTGGAACAACCGGTAACTATGACACACATTGGCCACCAGGGGACAGACACTCAATGAAGGCTCTGCCCCCTGATGGTCAGTGAACTCCCACAGCCAACTTTCCTTGGCCAGCCAACCTTCCTCAATTCCTCCCCCACGCCAGCCAACCTCCCCTGGTCCCTCCCACAACCCCAGGGCTGAGACAGGGAAGCAAGTATGAGTGGCAGTAGACACAGCTCCTTTCTCATGGGGGGAGGGGGGGAGCCTGAGGGCCAGCTCCCTCCTTGGGGCCAGAGGCCAATCTCCCATGTCCCATCTTTCCCACTGGCCAGCAGGCCCTGATCAACCCATTATCTGTCCACTGTAGTGGTGGCGTGGCAAGGGAAAGAGGATAGGAAGAGGCAGCAAACCACGTGATGGTGGAGCACCAACAATGGCAGTGGCAGCTGCCAGCATCTGTCCTTCCATGTCCGGCCCAGTGACTGTTACCTCCTCTCAGGCCAGGTTGCCCCAACTAGCCCTAGGGACCACAACCCATGCATGTCGTATGTTAATAAGCAGGCTGGCAGATGAAAAGACATGAGTCAGATAACCTATCCTCAACTGAAATGAGAAATTCAAGAAAAAGAACCATTCCTTCTGGTGAATGACTACTGATTTTAAACACATAAAGACATGTCAGAGCTCACAGGCACTATGAGCAGTCTCGCCAAGCAAAACTAACAAGTAGATGAGGTTTATCTTAAGCTCTGTTGTCCTCTTCTCTTTATCTCTCAGGAACACATGCTGTGTTGATAATTCAAAGCCTAGTCCCTATGACTCTGCTTATTTCTCTTTCCTCTTCTCATCAAAATTTGATTGTTATTTATTCATGAAAGGTCTTGCTAAAGTTAAAATAATCTGTTAAATTGATTTTTAACCCACCTTAGAAATATGTATATTTATATTGGAGAAGTCTAAGACACAGCCCATCAACACAAGGGAACAAATCTGAAGCAGGGTGTGTTCATCCAAATATACATACCACCCTCTACTCTGAGTTGAACTGTAGCACAAATCTAGAAAAATGTAGTGACAAAGAAGTCAAGTCTCCCCTCAGAGCTCCGGGATTAATCAAGTTGATTATTTCTGTGTGCATAGACCTTTTTTTTTATTCAAAGTTACCATGACACATTACAGTAATTATCACTTCACCTATGTGTTTCTCCCATGTCCTGGAAGTCAGGGTCATGCCACCACTCATGAACAAATATGAGTGATTTATTTTTAATATATTTAAATAGTAGGTAATATAGGATCAAGTGCAAGTTGTACTTTCTTTGAATTTTACTAACAGCAGATTACACATAACATGATATTATTCCCTGGATACTTAGGATTTATATAATAAAATTTCAATGGAAAGTTTCCAAGTTACTAAAAGTTAAAGATTTTTACAAATTATGTTTGTTTTACACTGAAAACAAATATAATGATATAATAATGCATAGAACTTAACTGATAAGGTAGAGGAAGAAAGTATAAATATCATAGAAAATGGTTAAATATTAGATAGTGAAAGTTAATTTCCTGCTACAATTTTAAATATAACAGCCCTAGAAAAATAAATGGAGATTTTATTTTAGCTTTGCTTCTTCTAAACATTTTCAAATGAAAGTTGTATAAAAGGCAGGGACAAAACACTAAAGAAAGATAGGAAATCAAACTACTGGATACTAAATTCCATCTAATACTTTATGATTAAATATAAATTATGTTTGAAAAATCATTACTGCTTATGAAATATAATCTATATATATATAAAAGCCAAAGCGACTGAACAGCAAATGACCAATCACTATAATGCACACTGACCACCAGGGGGCAGATGCTCAATGCAAGAGCTGCCCCCTGGTGGTCAGTGTGCCCCCACAGCCTATCATCTCCCTAGTTGGCTGGCCTGATGGCATTGATCAGGGCAGTCAACCTCCTGCCATCCCTATTCCCTCACCGCCCCCTCCCTCCCAGAATGGATGTCAGATGCAGGGCTCATGGCTGGTGAGCACCACAGCAGCATGAGTCTCTCCCAGTCAAGACTGTTGGTGCAAGCCCACTGCAGGCACAGCGGGGCCTGGATGTGGAGGAGCAGCAGGCAGCATTTTACTGCTGGTTTAGGGCCAATCTCTACAGGCCATGCCAAGGGACCCCACTTGTGCATGAATTTATTATAAAACTGGTGTAAGATTATGGATTGTCTACCTCAATAGTTTGTTTTGTTTTACAATAAATCCATGAAGTCAAATCCGTAGCATAAACAGTTTATCCAGGTACTGGCATTTGCTGGATCAATCCTTATATAGGACCATTTTCATTTTGAATCTACAATCTTCCTTCCTCTATTCTGATAAATTTGATCTTCTCCCTCCCTCCAACTTCACATGTGCTCTAGGGTGCATGTGTTCTAGAGTGCCTGCTTACAAGTGAAGAAAAGCTTCTTTCAGACCCATTTCTACATTTTTTATTATATCAGTTATGTAAGCTCCAAACTTTAAAATTTCCCTTAGCAGAGCGTAATTCCCACATGCACAGGGTCAGTCTTAAACTTGCCCCACTGTAACCAGGAGTTTTGTATACAGTAGCTAAGATCTGGAAACAGCCCAAGTGCCTACCAGCAGATGAGTAGATAAGAAAAGCTGTGGTACATATAAAGCATGGATACTACACAGCAATAAAAAGAAGGGTCTCTTACCCTTTGAGACAGCATGGAGGGACCCAGAGATATGCGAAGCAAATTAAGCCAGTCAAAGAAGAACAAGTATCACATGATCTTATTCATATGTGGAATCTAATGAACAAAATAAACTGTTGAACAAAATAGATCCAGTGATATAGAAACATGGAACAGACTGATTAATCTCAGAGAGAAAGAGGGATGGATGGGTAGGTGAGAAGATATCAAGCAAAGAACTTGTATGCATATATGCATAACCCATGGACATAGACAATAAGGTGGTGAAAGCCTAGGGTGAGGGGTGGAGGGTGAGAGTGGGTGAGGAGGGGCCAATGAGGGGAAGGAGGACATATGTAATATTTTCAACAATAAAGAGGGTGTTTTTTTTAAGATACAAAAATTGCCAGTTGTACAGCTGAAATCTATATAATTTTATTTACCAGTGTCACCCCAATAAATGTAATACAAATTTAAAGAGTAAAGATGTACAAATTGCCAGTTATAAAAACAATCATGGAGATGTAATGTACAGCATAGGGAATCTAGTCAATAATATAATAACTATGTGTGGTATCAGGTGGGTTCTAGACTTACTGGGGTGATCACCTCATCAGTTATATAATGACTAAAAGCTATATTGTACACCTGAATCTAATATAATATTGTATGTCAATGGTAATTGAAAAATTTTTTAAAAATTAATTGAAAAAAAAAAGAAATGGAGCATTAATTAGAAACCCATTGCTAGGAAATGTATTGACTTGTTCTACCAAATGTTATGAACTTGGGGGTGGTCATATGTTTCTTGCTGACATGCTTTCCTCTACTTCAAGTAGTGAACAGTTTCCTCATGAAGTTATACATGACACCATTTGACTTACAGTCAGAAAATCAGGTTTGGTAGAAAGAAAACTTGAAGGACTTTTTCTTACCTAAAGTTTTTCAAAAAATAATCCTGCTCAATTCAAAATGTGCCTGCTTAATTTGTTTTAGAAAATATGTTTCTAATATGCTCCTAATAACTTACAATGATTATATTCAGACTTTTGTTTTGTCAGAAAATATTTCTAAAGACAGTCTATATTTCTGTCATGAATAAATTAAACATTTTCTTATATATTGTAATCATTTTTGTGGTCTTATGAATCAATATGGTTTCTCCCATTAGTTAAAATGATGAACTTGTTCGAAGAAATATTTCCAAACATTATAATAAACTAGAATCCCGGTACACAAATTCCTGCACAGGTGGGGTCTGGCTGGCCTGCCTGCTGGTGGGGGCCAGGGGAGCCCACAGGTGGTCCGCCAACTGGCCCTGCCCCAAGCAGGGTGTTGGGAGCCAACTGAGGGCTGGGGACAGGTCGATTGATATCCAGATCAGGCTGGTTGGCTGCTGCAGTGTGCATCATAGCTACCAATCGTTCCAGTTGCTCTAGTTGTCCCACCATTCCCATCACTGGGCTTTTATATATAGAGATGTTTGGTTATTGATATAGAATATATTTCTGTGCAAAACATGAGAGTACTTGAAATCTACCTGGGAAAAATTAAAATTTTTCAAAGAATTTATACTCCCTGGTTAAGTTAGAAATCATAAAAATTATGTGTGCCTATGTTTTATTTTGCCGATATTAAGCATTGAATTGGGGGGTCAGCGTGAGATCCCTGTATCACAGCATTCTGTTGAACTTGAAGAAAGAGGAAGAATAAAAGGATAATTCTTTGGAAAAAGGAGGAGTAATTTAAATTTCATATTTTTAAAACTATAAAATCACCTGAGATACTTATTAGTTACAAAGGCAGATTCCAAAGATTCTAAGTCTCTAAATCCAGAGTGGTGCCAAAGAATCTGAGTCTTCATCCAGGTTCCCAGTTTTCCAACCAAGATGGAGCTTAGAGCTTTTCTAGAGACCATAGAAAACTCCCAGTCAGGTGTTTAAGTGTTTTGTGGGACACAGTTCTAGCACTGAAAATGAAATTTCACTGCCATTCCACTAGTAGAGTTGTTCAGAATCTATAAAAGTATTTGCTGCTACATGAAAAGTGCCTAACAAAAAATGAAACAGAAGTAAAAATCACATCAACATTAATGAGTGGATTATGAACATTCAGGAAGAAATAACTATTAAAATCTATTTTTATTCAGCACATTTAAGCTTTGCTAAGGCAAATAATGTTTTTTCATCAGATAGGAAGAACTTTCTAGATTTGAAATCAGAAAAAGCTAATTGAGAGTCCTGATTCTGCTAATCATTACTTAATGCTGAACAAATTTTATCTATCCTGCTTTCTTCAGATTACAGTTCAAAGATTAAGGAGATAAAATGATATGAAGCAAATACTCTTGAAAAACACTAAAGGAGCCTGGCTGGTGTGGCTTAATGGTTAAGCATTAACCTTTGAACCAGGAGGTCACAGTTTGATTCTGGGTCAGAGCACATGCCTGGGTTGTTAGCTCTATCCCCAGTGGGTAGTGTATAGGAGACAGCCAATCAAAGATCCTATCTCATCATTGATATTTCTATCTCTCTCTCCCTGCCCCTCCCTCTCTGAAATCAATATATATATATGAAAAACACTAAAGGACTAACCAAAATAAATTAGCATTTTTTATTGTTATTATTCACTACAGTAAGTCTGGAATGAGTCAGAGGGCACTTGAAATGGAACCTAGTATTCTGCATAATGCGTTGCCTATCTCTGAATCTGAAGAGAATCAAGTTGTAATACATTAAGCACCCTTTGTGTTTTGTCTTCCAGGCAGAAAGTATAGTGTCAGTCACCAGTGAGTTGACTGACTTACCATGTTTTAATGGCATCCTGTTTCTGGCTCTCCCTGTAAACTCTATCCTTGGTGAGCAATAACTCCCAACAACCCTACATTTCTAGAGCTACAGAAATGCCACCCTTTGGGGCACTCACCAGTCTCTTCTTTTGCTCTATCCTTCCATCCCTATGCAATGCTATCTTTTTCCCTGTTAAAATTATAACTGCAATTATTGCAGTATTAATTTCACCTATCAAAATATTCAGAGATTATTTTCCTTATGTTTTAGGATTATGGTTCTATTTTAATCATTTATATACTAAAAGGGAAACTTTCATTTAAAATTAGAAGTCTCACTTGATGGAAATAAGCCAGAAGATGTAATTTTCAGTTCCACTGAATATAAGAAAAAACACTACTAATTTGTATAACAATATTAAAATTTAAAGAAACTACTCAATAATGGCCCCCTATTACATCCAAACTCTCTTGCCTGACTTTAGGGTCTTAATATTAATAATAAAAGATACCACTTTCTGAAAGATCTTATTTCTCACTATCCCTCAGCCCCAACAATGCTCTCTTCTCCATCGCTATCTTCACATGTGCCTTGTTCATTCTTGTCTTCACTGCCCCTTTTGCTTTTAGTTTTTTTCTTCCACTTTCCTGATTTTTAAAGCACACATATTAAAAAGCACATTTTAAATTCTACTTTCTTCTTAAAACTGAATTTGTATTCAGTTTTAATATTGTGAAGATACAATATTGTTTTCTGTAATTCTTCATTTGTTTTTAATATCATTAAGTTCTTTGTGATTGATTGTTTTCATAGCAACTAAAAATAATAATGAAAGCTACTTAAAGAACACACATTTATTTCTTTACATTACTTCTATACCTATATTAAATATTTTTGAATACCGAGTGAGCCTGGTTCATTTTACTGTCCTAGTAACTTAAATATAGCTGTAGCTGATTTATCTTTATTCCTAAATTTAATAAAAAGAAATACATGTGAATTAAAATCAGAAAAGAATATGTGTTTTGTTAAAAATAAAAAAATAAAAAGAACATAAAACCTATAAAAAAGAACCAATCAAAAATGAAGGATAATTTACAGGAAATCAACAGTAGAATTGATGAAGTTGATAATCAAATTGGAATATAAGGAAGTGAAAAATACCCAATTAGAACAGCAAAAAGAAAAAATTAATAAAAAGAAAATGAGGATAGTATAAGAAGCCATTAGGACAACTTTAGGTCTACCAACATTCACATCATTGAGGGTGCTGGAAGAAAAAAAAAAAGAGATAAAAAGAAATTGAAAGCCTATTTGAAAATATAATGACAGAAAACTTCCTTAATTTGGTGAAAGAAATAGACACACAAGTCCAGGAAGCTCAGAGAGCCCCCAAAGATGCTGAATCCAAAAATGTCCACACCAAGATACATCATAATTAAAATGCCAAGAATTACAAACAAAGAGAGAATCTTAAAAGCAGCAAGGTAAAAGCAGTTGGTGGCTTACATAGGAGATTCTATAAGACTGTCAGCTGATTTCTCAACAAAAACTTTGCAGGTCAGGAGGGGGTGGTAAGAAATATTCAAGTGATGAAAAGCGAGGATCTATGACCAAAATTACTCTAACCCAGCAAAGCAATCATTTAGAATCAAAAGACAGATAAAGAGCTTCCCAGACAAGCAAAACCTAAGAGTTCATCATAACCAAACCAGTGTTACATAAATATGAAGGGGTCTTCTTTAAGAAGAGGAAGAATCAGTAGGCAGCCAGTGTATTGGGCATTGACTCGTGAACCAGAAAATCACAATTCAATTCCTGGTCAGGGCATATGCCTGGGTTCAGCCATGATCCCCAGTAGAGGGTGTGCAGGAAGCAGCCAAGCAATGATTCTCTCTCATCACTGATGTTTCTACTGCTCTCTCATTCTTCCTTCTCCTCTCTGAAATCAATAAAAGATATTTACCAAAAAAAAAAAAAAAGATTAAAAATATGAACAATAAAATGGCAATAAATACATATCTATCAGTAATTAAATCTAAAAAAACACAGAAAATAAACAAGCAGGACAAAAACAGACTCATAGATACAGAGAACATTTCCATGGTTGCCAGATGGGAGGGGGTTAGGGTGCTGGGTGAAAAAGATGAAAGGATTAAGAAGAGCACAAATAGTTATAGAATGTTCATAGGGATGTGAAGTATAGCATGAGGAATATAGTGAGTAATATTCTAATAACTATGTATGATGCCAGGTTGGTGTGAGATATATCAGATGATTATTTAGTAAGTTATATAATGTCTAATTACTGGGGTGTACACCTGAAACTAATATAATATGATGTCAACTTTAATTTTAAAAAATATTTTTTAAAAAGCTTTTAAAATTAAAATAAAATTAGTCCTTATTTTTCTATAATTAAGGAATGTCTTATTAGCATTAAATACATGGAATTCACAGAACATTTTTGTATAAAAATCTATGCATAATGATAAATTTCAATAAAATGTAGTTATACATTATAAATCTTCTATGCACTATATAAAAATTCTTTAATTGCCTACTTCTAAAGACAATACTTTTACTACTACAGTGGTACCTTGAGATAAGAGTTTAATTTGTTTCGTAACCTTGAGGCATGGGAAACTATGAGGCGCTTGAGTCATGGTAAACTGGTGGGTTGTGTGCAGCCGTCTGATCCTCGCGTTTACTCTTATCTCAAATGTTGCTCGTATTTCAAAGCAAAAATCACTTGCTCGATGGTTCATATCTCGAAAATCTCGTATGTTAGGGCACTCGTATCTCAAGGTACCACTGTATTCTAAAATAGATCTGAATAAATAAACTTGATCATATAAAAATTCAGCTATTGGCTTTTAGCCCACCTATTGTGAAATCCTTCCTTCTCATACACCTGCCCTGGCTTGTCCCTCTCAGTTCCACAATCTCTATGTGAATGAAAAAAGGATAGCACTTTTGAGTAGGAAATATCTCTGCAGTGAAGTAGAAAATGCAATACATCTTTCAGCTATAAAGGAACAATTCTTAATTTCTGGAGAATTCTAGAAATATTTTCAAAAACTGAAGAAACAGCATTTCTTACCATTTTCTCTCAGCTCAAGCCTCTGAAAGAGGTAGTAAGTAATTGGGGATGACACCTACCTCACTATCCTATCTAATAAAAGAGTACAGTGGTACCTCAAGATACGAGTGCCCTAACATACAAGATTTTTTGAGATATGAGCCATTGAGCAAGCAATTTTTGCTTTGAAATATGAGCAACATTTGAGATAGGAGTAATTGCACGGATCGGCCGGCTGCACACAACCCACCAGTTTACCTCGACTCGAGCATCTCATAGTTTCCCACGCCTCAAGGTTATGGAACGAATTAAACTCGTATCTCGAGGTACCACTGTAATATGCAATTTGACTATACCTCCACTACACCCACAAGCCATGCCCCTCAGTTATGCCCACCAGCCAATTAGAGCAAATATGTAAATTAACATAACCAAGATAGCTATGGCCACAGAGAGAGAGCAGGAAGGAGGCTTGGGTTGCCCTGGCGATATAGGAAACTAAGCTTTCCACGCACCCTGGCCTGCTCAGGCCTCCAGGCAACAAAATTTCAATGGCTTTGTGAGCAGAAGGCTTGGCTCTGCTCCAGACTACAAAGTTCAGTTGTAGAAGATAAATAAATCCCAGATAGCAGGGCCTCCACTTGGGTCGCCAGGGGGTATGGCCAGCCTTCAAACCACCACAGGTCCCTCACCCAGGCCATCCCAAACCCCAAGGGAACCCCCACCCTGATCCAGGACACCCTTCAGGGCAAACCAGCTGGCCCCCTCCCATGCACTAGGCCTCTCTCCTATCTAATAAAAGAGTAATATTCAGATTGACCATGATTCCAACACACAAGATGACTGCCCCCATGTGGTCACAAGATCCTGCCC
This sequence comes from Lasiurus cinereus, assembly GCA_011751065.1. Classification (NCBI taxonomy): domain Eukaryota; kingdom Metazoa; phylum Chordata; class Mammalia; order Chiroptera; family Vespertilionidae; genus Lasiurus; species Lasiurus cinereus. The sequence goes on along the minus strand of JAAGEH010000286.1, from coordinate 30,864,333 downwards.
CCAGGACCAGGCCTGCAAAGGAGGGCAGTTGGGAGTGATCAAGCCTACAGGGGAGGGCAGTTAGGGGTAACCAGGCCAGCAGAAGAGGGAAATTAGGGGTGACTGGGCCTGCAGGGAAAAGAAGTTGCGGGAGGGAGGGCCAGGCCTGCAGGAGAGGGCAGTTAGGGGTGACCAGACCTGAAGGGGAGGGCAGTTAGAGATGACCAGACCTGAAGGGGAGGGCAGTTAGGGGTGATCAGACCTGAAGGGTAGGGCAGTTAGGGGTGACCAGGCTGGCAGGAGAGCAGTCAGGCATCAATAAGGCTGGCAAGGGAGTGGTGAGGGGTGATTAGGCTGGCAGGCAGAAGCAGTTATGGGCAATCAGGAAGGCAGGAATATGAGCAGTTGGGAGCTAGCAGTCCTGGATTGTGAGAGGGATGTCCAACTGCCAGTTTAGGCCTGATCCAGGTAGGATCAAGTCTAACTGCCCTCCCCTGCAGGCTTGATCACTCCCAAACCTCAAGGGGTCCCAGATTGAAAAGGGAGCAGGCTGGGCTGAAGGACACCACCCACTTCCCTATAAATGAATTTTGTACATCGGGCCTCTAGTTCTATGTAATTGTGGCTCAAGTACTCTTAAGTTAAACTAACATAGAAATGTCAATTCTTTAAAGCTGCCCAACTCTATAGCAAGAACCTGAGAATGATTCTGATGTTGAGGAATAGAGTACATAAGTTCTGGCTATCAAACAAAGCTTGTTCTCCACAGAGCCTGTCTGTCATGGTTGTCCTTTCATCCACAAACTCAGGTTCTAATTACATATTCTTTTTTAAAAAGAGAATAAAAGGTGTGTGTGTGTGTTTAATCTTCACCCAAGGATTTGCTTATTGATTTTAGAGAGAGGAGAAGGGAAAGAGTAAGAGAGAGAAATCAGTGTGAGAAATGTGCCCCAACTGGGGGATGGAGCCTGCAACCTATGTATCTGCCTTGATTCGGAATCGAACCTGTAATCTTTCAGTATGTGCAACGACACTCCAACCAACTAAACGAAACCAGCCAGGGCCAAAAGGTAAATTTTATCTCATAGTTTCATTTATGCTCATGTTTAGAAATGAGTTTTTGTGTTAAGCTTGATTTTATTTTCTATTATATTCTTTCTTATCAATCTAAAAGTTTACATACTATCTATTCTACTTGCCATACTTATGCAAATATAACTCCAACTAGAGGCCCAGTGCATGAATTCGTGCACCAGTCGGGTCCCTCAGCCTGGCCTGCAGGATCAGGTCAAAACCAGCTCTCTGACATCTCCCAAGGGGACCTGAATTATGAGAGGGTGCAGAGCAGGCAGAGGGACACATGTTTCTTTGTGTCCACATTTTGGCTGCTTCCTTGTGTTTGTTTCTATGTATTCTATATGAATGGCCTGTCCTGGACCAGGCTTCAGATTTTCCTAAGTGCTCTTAAGCAAGCAGCAGTTACTATGTCTTCTGGAATTGGTAGAGGGTCCTTGTGTAGTAGGTGTCCAGTAGGGCCCAGTGGTTCAGCCTCCCCAGTCACCTGAACTGGGAATTCTGTATACACAACAGTGTTGTTGGAGTTGAACCTTGATTGCTGTTGGCATCCCTGGGAGGAGTTTATCTCCAGGCCAATTGGTTTTGAGGACCAGCTTCAACTACAGTGGGAGAGCTGCTGTGCAGGAAACACCCCTATGGAGAAGGACTTGCTTCAGTGGGGCTTTGGTGCTCACTGAGTCTGCCCCTTCAGTGTGTTGATTGTGAATGTATAGAGTTGTACTGTGGTATGGTCTGAAACTGTCCACTGGATGCACTGGTTCTGGGGCCTTCTGGGAGGTGCAAAGTCAGCCACTGCCTGAGGCCACCTGGCAGAAGCTACTGAGTGATCTGCAAATAGCTGCTATTTGTATTGGGCTTGGAAAGTGTGGCCAAGCTGAGAAGCAAGGCAAGCTGTTACTAGTGTTGAGTCTTGAACCTTTTATTGATTGGTATGACACTAGCTGCTGCTTGTTTAAGAGAGTTTAGAAAAGTCTGTAGCCTGATCCAGGACAGGCCATTCATATGCAAAAGCTGCTTCAAACAGCTTGGGTGGGACTGCAAGTTGGATGGGGCAGGTTCTCAGGGAATCACGAGGATGGAACAAACAGTGTGAGCCATGCTGATGGAAACTCAGGTATGGCTACCAGACAGCTCTGCAGTGGGGGGAGGTCCTAGCACAGGAACAATGACCCCTACAAGTACCCCCATCTGGGAGAAAGCTGCCCTCAAGTTCATGTCCCAATGCCAGACAATCCAGTTATTTCCTGTATGTTTCTGGTTTTCTCAATTACTCTGCCCTGCTGCCACCCAGCACTGGAGCTCAGAGGGAGTGGGATCATGTAAGTTCATGTGCTGGTGCTTTAAGAGGGATTTCCTGAATCTCTAGCAGCCTCTGTGTCATTCAGCCACAATCTCCACTGGTTTTTACAGCCCAAAATTATGAGGATTTTTCTTCCTAATTCTGGGACCCTACACTAGGGGTCTGGTGTGGGGCTGGGACCTCTTGCTTCTCATAGAAGGGCTCCACAGTGAAGATATCCTTCTCCATTAAAGACATGCCATATGTGGGTATTGGGCCATCCCTTCCTACCACTCTTAATGTATTTTCTTCTTTATTCCTCTAGTTATAGGACTCATTCAGCCAGCTTTCAGGCAGTAATGAATAATAATGTTCTGTATTTTAGTTGTAATTTTGATGTGGTTGTAGGTGGCAGCGAGTACCAGAGTTAACCTATGCCACCATCTTGGTTCTCTCCCCAAAATAATTTATTTTTATTTTTGATGTGGCACCAAAAATCTTCCTTGTGTCAAGAAAATCTTTATGTATTGACTTTAATGTAACCTAGCACTCATGCTTTGTTCATAATCAGCTGCTACTATAAGCTTGAGGTTTTGCACTGCTATTTGCTGCCCTCTGCTGGCTAACTTAAAACTCACAGAAATAATCGGAATTCTGGAAAAAAAACACCTGTGTTCTACCAAAATGTGTGAGAGATATAACCTAGTTAGGAATTGGGAGGAACTCTCACACTTTAAGTCAGTTACAAAAGCCCTACAGGAAAACTGTGTGTTTACAAGAAGCTCAATGGCTGTAACAGTCTCTCGCCTTAACTTCCTCTTCCCCTCTGCAAAAAGGACTCCTGTTTCCTTTGTGGCCTGTTTCTGTGCACATGGCTTGACATGTCTGCCTGAACCAGATCAAAATCTGTTCTTTTTCTGGAAAAAAAAAACATCTTTAACGGCAGAATACATAGTTAACCTTTGTTTATGTTGAACAATTCCGATATAGATGTACATTAGTGAACTTGAAATGCAAATGCTCATAAAATCTCAAAGTATTTTTTTTCTGTTGCATAGATGCCATATGACTGTGAACTATATTAGTTGTTAGATGATTGAGAAATAGAAATTATTTTGAGGAGCTGAGCATTAAAAGGAAAAAGATATTCTTGAGGTAGAAGTTTTATGTTGGTTTGGGTTTGATTTTAAATAACAGTGTAGTTGAGCATATGGGTTATTATGTGAGATATTACTTGATACTTTACCCCCAGAGATTTTATTATTAAATGAGCCTCCCTCATCCAAGGAAATTTGTCTGGAATAAATAATGAATATTGATCTTCAAGTTCAGAAGTCATGATATAAGTTTAACAGAAGAAATTTTAAAAGGTATTTGCCTCATTCAGTCTCTCCAATGGTTAAGTTATCTTTGTGGGTAATGGAAAACCAAGAATTTATTGAGGGGATTCAAAGTGAAGGATTCTGAGTTTGCTTTTCTTCTGAGACCCTTATCTAATAGTTCCCACAGAACTTTCTATTTTAGAGCGAACAGTTGAAGTATGTTAAATATAGAATATGGGGGCATAAATGGGCCCTGTGAGCATCCTATGGCCTGTAGTGGCATGGAAGTGCTCTTCAAAGATCCCAAATAAGATGCAGAAGTTGAGAGAGAGAGAGAGAGAGAGAGAACATGAAAGAGATCATGGATGAGTAAGAGAGACAGCCAGCTGCCCTGCAGGGGCCCTTAGGAGCACAAGAAAACCAATAGCAGATCACATCATGGTTGAATCACATCTTGATGTTGATGACAGCATGGAAAGGGAACACATGAATGCCATGTCAAATGAGTTACATCCCAAAGATTACAACACAGCATTGAGACGGAGCAAACGTCAGTAGTAGATGTACTTTCCCAAACTTAGGAAGAAGCAGTGTTGAGAGCAGATTCTGAATTTGAAAAAGACATGAAATACTCAGAAACCCCCACAACAATGAAGTTTATTGGAAATAAGTAAGCTCTACCTTTTAGGCAGAATAGAGACTTAAGACGGATATTTCATCCAATTATAAGAAAAACAGTTATATTTTTTCACACCATCATTTGTGATTGGGGGAAAAAAAAAACAGTGAAAAATTTAAAAGAAGTTTCTGAAGAAAAACCACCAGTGCTAGGACTTGACATTTTTCCGTGCCTTCACTAGCATCTTACTCTTTGTTCATGCTTGTTGTTCAGAATTTCTCCTGTTCTATCTCTAGCTCTTCTTTTAGTGTGGGTAACTTTCCCCAACTTAAAAAGACGCAGAAGAAGCAGCAGGGAAAACAGATATTTTATCAATTTCATCATTTGTCTCCAGTACAGAATTTTCTATTTTAGAGTGTGAAGTTGCAATATGTATGGCTTCTGGCCTGTGGTACATCCTCAAAAATACTTATTAAAATGAAATCTATACATATAATAGAGAAATATGCTAATTAACTAGGATGCTGTAACGGGTTGACCAGACAGGAGGAGGTTGTACGTGCAGCATCAGGGTTGGGTTGCAGGGGCCTCCATGCACTTGCACTGGGGCAGGGTCTGATCAGCAGTGGCCACAGCTGCTATAGAGCCCAGGGAGCAAGACAGGACTGGACTGACAACTCGAGGGTAGGTGGTGCCATGGATTTCCAATTGTGTGCAGGGTAAATAAATAAACTAGGTGATGAAAGCCCAGATAAGAAACCTGTATTTTGTGAGAAACGTAGACTTATGACAAGACGTACTTTTATCCTTTCCTTCTCATTAATGCACTGTGAATAATTTCTGTGGATATACTTAATTAGTGGTAATTACTAGGACTCAACTTAGAAATTATAAGGGACCTACCATTTGTCAACACAAAGGGCTTACAGAATATTACCCTTTTCTCTTAGAATTTTATTTTAAATGTTACAATTTCCTCCTTTGGATGCTCTTCTCTTTCTGTCTTTGTAGCTTAGCATCGCTAGAAGGAGTGGGAAAGGGGACAGAGATGTATCCATTAAACAAAATAATAAGAGGACAAGTTCTAAACTAACTTAAGGTAACAGCTAGTGTTTCAAATAAACATTGTTGTTTGCTGCCCCTTGCTGGTAAGATAATGAAATCACTAAGCTACTTTTTAAAAGTATGGTTCTTGACACTGAAATCCTATTTTACAGGAAATAGTTCCGTCACCACAAATGATATATAAGTTCCACAAGTGAATTGTCTCAAATACTGAATATCATATGGGCAGAATCACTTAGCTGAAGGCAGTTGTTTTCTGGCCTTCAATTTGGATAATTGAAAGGAAGTCAAGTAGAAAAAAATAAAAAGCTCCACATGGATAAGGTGCTCTCCCTTGCTTGAACACCTGAAAATTATCATTGGCACAAATACTACCAGTTGATTTGCTTGAGTTAAAAGCTTTTTTCATTCATTTTTGAAAACATATCTGCAAAATGTCCACATCTGAATGACCAGGGTTTGTCTTCCAGCCTGTAGTTACAGAGACTTCTCTTCCCAGCTCTGGAATTCTGTGCTGGAAAGTGCAGGGGGAGGTTGGACCCCTAGCTCCTCACGGGTGGCTTCCCAGAGCCGCTCTCCTCCAGATTAAAAAACAGCACATGTAGGTGTCGGACCAGCCTGTTCAGTGCCTATGCCCCTCCTTCCAGTCTCTATGTGTATTCTTCTTTTCTTCTCCAGTTGTAGGACTTCCACTAAGCCAGCAGGGGTTGTGGCTGAGTGACACAAATAAAAATTGTATTTAATGAAAGCTCAGCAGCTACTTTAGTTTGCAGTTGAAACTAGAGCCCAATTGCTTTTCTCAAGATAATCATCACAGTACTTCATAATTCAGCAAAAGTGGTTTATTCATACAATACACAAAACATTGGAAAAAAGCAGACATGAACTGCTGGGGAAATGCTTTAGCAGATGCTTTGGAATAAAGCACAGAATTCTCAGAGCTTCCAGAGCTGTAGGGGTTAGGGCCTCTGAATGCAGAGCTAGCAGTTCTGCCCTGGTCTCTGTTATTGGTTAAGGACCACAGGGATTCCAGCTGTTAGATTAATGTTCCTCTAGTGCCATGTTGGCTGGCCATGGAAGGTTTTAATTTGGACATAAAGGTGATCCAGACCATTGGTTAACAACCTAATGTGTGGTCTTCGCTGCTACCTCTTCAATAAACAGCATAGGTCCTGGGGCTGGGTGGAGATAAGCAGTTCATGGCAGTGTCTAGAAAGGATTTAATTCTTGATAAACCGGTAAATAAGATGATGGATAAGCACATAATGTTGAAAATCTAGTAAAAAAAAAAAGGCAAGGCTAAGTTGAAAATGGAAAGTGAAGACTGAAGTCAGAAGAAATAAAAGCCTCTGGCAGCATAATTGGGCAATCCCCTCTATGTGGCATCTGGCTTGTGACATGGGACTTAGAGGCAGTTCTTTAAAGAAATTGTATAGAGCCAATGAGAACAACTAGGCAGGGGAAAAAATGATCTGAAGTCAAAAGGAGATAGGATTAGAAAAAGAAGGCCCTGGGCAGGAGCTAACAGGTGATAATTTCAAGCAAAGACTTAAAAAATCCTGTATAGGCATAGTGTCTTGCTCTTACTCAAGGAAGAGAGAATGGTACTCTCACTTCTCTTCCCTTTACAGCAAGCTACAGGAAAGAGTAACGCTGTCTCTTCTTATTCATTTCAGCCAGTTCACTCAAACTTCATCTTCCACACACTACTTCCCAACTGAAAAGTCTTATAGACTTATTTTAATCCTCACTTTGTTATGTAATTTTCATCAAGCCTCTTCTCAATAATCTCCTGCTAAGATACCTCTAATAAAACAGTACTCTTTATTGCACTGTCACTTTCCCGATGTTATCCTCTTTTTAATTTTATTACAAAAAAACATCAGATATAAATAAGAAGACAAAACAGCTTCTACAGTTATTAAACTCATGGGCAAAGTTCTTTTATATATATCCACACCTATTTTCCCCTCCCATACTATTTTGAAATGTTTCCCAGATATCATATCTCCTCACCCATAAATATTTCACATATACATTTTTCAAGATAAATACTTCTTTGGTTATAAAACCATTGTCACATCTGAAAAAAATTATAATAGTTCTTGATATACTAGAGGGCTGGTGCACAAATTCACACACAAGAGAGGTCCCTTTGGGTGGACTATGAGGACTGGGCTGAAACCTGCAGTCCATTGCCTCCTGCAGCTCCTACCTGCAGCTCCCACTCATCCCTGCCCCACTGCTCCAGCTGTGGGCTCACACCCAATCAGTCCCTATCTGGAGAGGCTCGCACTGCCACAGCAGCACTTGCCAGCTCTGATCCCTGCACCTGGCACCCTCCTGAGGGGAGTAGCCTGCAGGATTGGATAAAAACCAGCTCTCTGACATCCCCCGAGGGGTCCTGGATTATGAGAGGGTGCAGGCTATGCCAAGAGACCCACTGGTAACACTATCAGGGCCGGGGAGAGACTGCAGGAGAGCTCCAGGGCCCATCTCACTCAGCCCCAATTAGCCAGATATCAGCTGCAAGCTAATCTACCAGTCAGAGCATCTGCCTCCTGGTGGTCAGTGCACATTATAGTGAGCAGTTGAGCTTCCTTAGCATATCATTAGCATATTATGTTTTGATTGGTTGAATGGAATGACCAGCACTTAGCATATTAGGCTTTTATTATGTAGAATATACTAGAGGCCAAGTGCACAAAATTTGTGTACAGGGAGGAGGAGTGTCCCTCAGCCCAGCCTGCACCCTCTCCAATATGGGAACCCTCGAGGGAGTGTCCCTCAGCCCAGCTGCACCCTCTCCAATATGGGACATCCCTCTCATAATCCAGGACTGCTGGCTCCCAACTGCTCACCTGCCTGCCTTCCTGAATAGCCCTTAACTGCTTCTGCCTGCCAGCCTGATCACCCCTAATCAATTCCCTGCCAGCCTGATTGATGCCTAACTGCTCCCTGCCAGGCTTTTGCCCCTAACTGCCCTCTCCTACTGGCCTGATCACCCATAACTGCCCTCCCTTGCAGGCCTGGTCCCTCCCAACTGCCTTCCCCTGCTGGCCATCTTGTGGTGGCCATCTTGTGTCCACATGGGGGAAGCCATCTTGAGTGTTGGAGTGAGGTCAATTTGCATATTAGTATTTTATTAGATAGAGGCCTGGTACACAGGTGGAGGCCAGCTGCTTTGACCTGAAGGGTGATCCAGATCAGGGTGGACGTTCCTTTGGGTCATGGGGCAGCCTGAGCGAGGGGCCTGTGGTTGTTTGCAGGTCGTCCACAACCCCCAGCGACCCAAGTGGAGGCCTTGGTATTTGGGATTTATTTATATTCTATAATGGAAACTTTGTAACCTTGAGTAAAGCCAAGCCTCATGCTTGCTTCACAGCTGCAGCCATTTTTGTTGGGATTTATTTATCTTCTATAATTGAAACTTTGTAGCCTTAAGTGGAAGCCTGGGCTGGCCAGAGTGTGCAGAAAGCTTGGCTTCCTCCATTGCCAGGGAAACCCAAGCCTCCTGCTTACTGCATGGCCTCAGTCATCTTGGTTGGGTTAATTTGCATACTCACTCCTGATTGGATGGTGGGTGTGGTTTGTGGGTGTTGGACTGCAGATTTCAGCCCAATCACCCATATGTATATATCCTATCTAATAAAAGGGTAATATGCAAATTAACCATCACTCCATCACAAATATGGTAGTGCCCATAGCCAAAAAATGGTGGTGTCCAGTCTTCTCAACTCTGCTGGAGTCCCCCAGTCTCAGAAGGTGTGGGGGCAACCGCTGAGAGCCGGTAGTCTTGAGTGGCCTAACAGAATGCTTGCTTTGTCACCATGGCAACTAGGCAAGCACTTCACCTGAGGAGAGCCTCTGGGCAGCAAGCACAGAGCAGCTGGTGCAGGAAAAGCTTGCATTGTCACCCTGCACTGGGCCATGGAGGGCCTTTGGCTGGGGAGGACAGTTGTGGGCCATGAGACCAGCAGGGGAAGGCAGTTGGGGGTGAGCAGGCTGGCAGGCAGAGTGGTTAGGGACAATCGGGAAGGCAGGTAGGTGAGCAGTTAGGAGCCAATAGTCTCAGATTGCGAGAGGGATGTCTGACTGCTGGTTTAGGCTCAATCCCACAGGAACACACCTTGGCAGTTGGATATCCTCCAAGGGGTCCCAGACTGGAGAAGGTGCAGGCCTGGCTGAGGTAAACCCCTTCCCCCATACATGAATTTCATGCACTGGGCCACTAATATGTAAATCGATCAAATGGCAGAACAACCAGTTGCTACAACACACATTGACCACCAGGGGGCAGATGCTTAATGCAGGAATTGTCCCCTAGTGGTCACTGCGCTCACACAGCCAACCTCCTGGTGTCCCTAGACCCCAGCCAGTTGCCCCCCAGATAGGAACACCAGATAGGGACCTCACCCATGTGTGAATTTGTGCACTGGGCCTCTAGTATTATCCATCCATAAAAATGAGGAAATCCTACCATATGCAACAACATGGGTGGATCTTGAAGGCATTATGGTAAGTGAAATAAGTCAGCCAGAGAAAGACATATATTGTATGATCTAGAATAATAGTTTTTTAAAACTCCTAGAAAGGTGTCAAACTTGTGATTACCAGAAGCAGAAGGTAAAGGAAGGGAAAATTGGAGAAAGGTGATTAAAACATACAAACTTCCAGTTATAACATAAATTAGTATTAAGGATGTAATGTTCAATATGATGACTATAACTACTGCATAATACATGAGGAAGTTATTAAGAGAGTAAATCCTAAGAGTTCTCATCACCAGGAGAAATGGTTTTCTTTTTTCTTTTTTTTAATTGTATCTATTTTAGAAGATGAATGTTAGCTGATCCACTTGTACTAATCAGTTCAACATCAATGCTCCTCAACTTAGGTTGGGGTTATGTCCTGATAAACTGATTGGTAGTTAAAAATATTGTAAGTCAAAATGCATAAAATATACATAGCCTACTTAACATCAGAGCTTAACCTAGCCTAGCTTAGGTATGCTCAGAACACCTACAAAGCCAAAATCATCTAACTGTTGATGCCCAGCATCACAAGAGAATATTGTACCACATACTGCTAGCCCAGGAAAAGGTCAAAATTCAACATTTGAAATATGGTTTCTAGAGAATATGAATTGAATTTGTACCATCATAAAGTTGGAAAATCCTAAATCAAACAACTGTAAGTCAAGGATTGTCTATACATATAAATCAAACCATCATGCTATATGCCTTTAACTTATAGTTATAGTGATAGATGCCAATCATTTCTCAGTAAAACTGGAAATGAATTCTTCTAATTATTAGCATTTCTATATGGATGACTAAACAGAAGTCATTAGCCTGCAGCTTAGAATAAGGGAAGTACTGTATGTAATGTTTATAAAGATTTGCAGAACCTTGTGAAGGGACTCATATCAACTAACACAGTCTTCTTCAGACCCCTGCTGGCACCTAGATAATTGATTTCCTCTTGTTCCTCCCATTTCCTCTTCCTATGACATAAAAGAAGCCTGAATTCTATACTTTTTAAAGATGGATTTTAGGTACAATTAAGTCTTCAATCTTCTCATTTTGCAGCTTCTCACTCAATAAACATTTTCTTACTCCTTCTCTCACCCCCAAAAAACAACTGGGAGAGAAAAAGCAAAAATTTGTTAATATAGCAAATATCCAGTCAGGATTTAAATTACCTATTTATTTATGAATGTCATTTCTTCTAAGTTTAAATCAATATTTAAATAAGATGTATAACTGTTTGATAAATTTCTTACTTCTTTTTTAATCTAGAAGTTTTCTCTCTTTCACTGTCTTCCTATATCCCCCTTGCAATCTCTTTATTGACAATAGCTTCATTATTTGTCCATAGAATTTCCTACAGTTTAGATTTTGCTGGTGAGTTTTATCATCATTTTATTCCTGTCTTTGCATTTCCTGTGAAATGGTGGTTGGATTATATGAAGTTTTCTTGTTCAAACTGCTTCACAAAGAGTGTGGTGTTCTTCTGACAGAAAGTATATTAACTGCTTTTGTGATGTAGGCAGACATGAGTAGGTATGGCCTAGACCCATAAGGAGTTGCAAAATAATAAATTCCAATTCTAGTGTACTATCCTAATTTATTTACTGAAGTATATCTATAAAGAGAAATGTGCCTGAGGAGAACCAAGATGGCAGCAGAGGTAAACACTGGTACATGCCACCCCCCCCAAAAACCACATCAAAATTACAATTAAAATACAGAACAGCCATCATTCAGAACAGCCTGAAGTCTGGTTTAATAGAAGTCCTACAACTATAGAAGTAAAGAAGAAAGCACATTTCGACTGGAAGGAGGGGTGGAGGCACTGAACGAGCTGATCAACACCCACATGTGCTGTTATTTAATTGGAAGGGAGAGCAGCTCTGCGGAAGCCACCCGTGATGAGATAAGGGTCCCAAACCATCCTCTCTCCCCCCAGCACAGGGTTCTAGAGCTACAAAGAGAAGTCCCTGTAATTACTGGCTATAAAAAACCATCAGGGATTGTGGCTGAGTGATAGGGAAGTTACTGGAGACCCAGGTGTTCCTTCTAAAGGGCTGATATATGAACTTACTCAGACTTGATCCCTCTAAGCTCCAGCAATGGGAAGCTTTGGAGGACCCAGACACATATGGGTAGGAACTGGATTGTCTGACATCTGGGCATGAACTTGGGGGCAACTTTCTCCCAGATGGGGGTGCTTACAGGGGTCATTGTTCCTGTGCTGAAATCTCCCCTGTTGCAGGGCTGACTGGCAGCTATAACTGAGTCTCTATCAGTCTAGAACATACTGTTTGCTACGCCCTGATGATTCCCTGAGATGCCGTCCCATCCAATTTACAAACCCATCCAAGCTGTTTGATGCTGTTTTTCCATATAAATGGCCTGTGCTGAATCAGGCTACAGACTTTCCTAAAATCTCTCAAATAAGCAGAATCTGCCTACTCCAAATCTATCTATCAATAAAAGATCCAAGACCTGCCCTAACCAGTTTGGCTCAGTGGATAGAGTGTCAGCCTTCGAACTGAAGGGTCCCAGGTTTGATTCTAGTCAAGGGCATGTACCTTGATTGTGGGCACATCCCCAGTAGGGAGTGTGCAGGAGGCAGCTGATTGATGTTTCTAACTCTCTATCCCTCTCCCTTCCTCTTTGTAAAAAAAATCAATAGAATATATATTTTTTTAAAAGTCCCAAAACCCAACACTAACACCAGCCTGCTTCACTTCACAGTTGAGTCTGGCCTGGGCACCTCCAAGCCCAATGCAAATAGGTGCCATCTGCAGATTGCTCTGTAGTTTCTGCCAGGTGGCCCCGGGCAGTGGCTGACTTTGCACCACCTTGGAGGCCTTAGAGCCAGTGCACTCAGTGGATAGTTTCAGACCATACCAGATTTCAACTCTATACATCCATGAGTGATACATTGAAGGGGCAGACTCAGTGAGCACCAAAGCCCTACTGAAACAAGTCCTTCTCCATAGATGCAATTATTGATAGATATGTATTTATTGCCATTTTATTGTTTATTTTTAAACAAACAGCACAGCAGCTCTCCCACTGTGGTTGAAGCTGGTCCTCACAACTAATTGGCCTGGAGGGCAATTCCTCCCAGTGATGCCAGCAGTAATCAAGGATCAACTACAAGACTGTGCACACAGTCCACATAGGGATGCACCTAGAATGCCCAGCTCAGGTGGCTGGAGAGGCTGATCCACTAGGCCTACAGGACAACTACTACACAAGGTCACTCTACCAATTCCAGGAGACATAGAAGCTCTACCTAATACATAGAAATAAACACAAGGAAACAGCCAAAATGCAGAGACAAAGTTAAAAAAAAATGGAAGCAAGCAAACTGCCAGATAGAGTTCAAAACAATTATTATAAGATTGCTCAAGGATCTTAATGAGAGCTTCAAGGGACTTAGTGAGACTTTCAAATATCTTAATGAGAATTTGAAAGACATGAAAAAGGACCAGTCAGAAATTATGCATATACTAACTGAAATGAAGAATAATTGACAGGGATTCAACAGTGGAGTAGGGGATTCTGAGAATAAAATCAACAATTTGGAATATGAAGAAACAATAAACACCTAATCAGAAGAGCAAAAAATAATAATAATAATCTAAAAGTATGATGGTATGTAAGGATCCAATGGAACAACTTGAAACATGCAAACATTTGTATTATAGGGTGCCAGAAGAAGAGAGAAGACAGATATTAGAAACCTATGTGAAGAAATATTGACAGAAAACTTCTCCTACATGATGAAAGAAATAGACTGATAGCCCCAGGAAGCTCAGAGAGTTCCAAACAAGACGAACCCAAAGAGTGCCATCCCAAAACACATCATAAGTAAAATGCCAAAGGTTAAAGACAAAGAGAGAATCTTAAAAGCAGCAAGGGAAAAGCAGTTAATTACCTACAAGAGAGTGCTCCTATAATTGTCAGCTGATTTCTCAACAGAAACTTTGCAGGCCAGAAAGGAGCAGCAAGAAATATTTAAAGTGATGAATAACAAGGACCTATAACCAAGATTACTCAACCCAGCAAAGCTGTTATTTAGAATTGAGGGTCAGATAAAGAACTGTGCAGACAAGAAAAAGCTAAAGGAGTTTATCACCACAAAACCAGTATTACATGAAATATTGAAGGGTATTCTTTAAGAAGAGGAAGAAGAAAAAAAGGATAAAAAAATAAACAATAAAATGGCAATAAATGCATATCTATCAATAATTGCATCTAAAAATAAAAATAAACAAGCAAGAAATCTAATTAACAAACTGGTGAATCAGAGGCATGAAAACATCAAACGGACTGACGAATCTCAGAGGAAAGAGGGGATAAAGGGGATGAGAATATATCAACCAAAATTTTTACCTATGGACACGGGTAGTAAGGTGGTGAAGGCCTGGGGTATGTGGGAACTAAGTGGAGGGGGAAAAGGAGGACATCTGTAATATTCTTAAAAGTAAAGATTAAAAAAGAAAAAGAGAGAAATACTCCCTCATTGATGTTTTGGTTATTCAGAAATAGTTTATATTGGAAAACCAGTATAAATGCTTGATTTTCTCCCCTTTTACAAATTAAATTTCAAAATAATGAGTTCATTAGCATCCTGAAAGAGATACCAGGCTGCTATTTATCTCAGTTAGTTATTATTGAGTAACATTCCCCATACCCCCTACCTTACAGATTTGATAGTTTAAAACAATAAAGCAATTGCTGCTTGTGGCCAAGAGGGAGAAACAAAGATCAGGTTACCTTTCTGCTTAAAATATAAACTATATGAAACAACAATTAGCAAGACACTGGACAATAGGTGACAAAAGACAGTTATCTCTGAAGTTACATGAAACAAATAAGGTAAGTTCTATGAATGCCCCACCATACTGACTTTATTATATTGAGATATGTTCTCTATTCTCACTTTTTTGAGAGTTTTTATCATAAATGGATGCTGAATTTTAGGAAGAACTGCAGTTACATGGTAAGGGGAAGGCAAGAGAGTAATTCAAGTTCTTTTTGCAATATGTCTGATTTGGGATCATTATTAATTTATGGACTTAATCCTAGTGTATATATTTTGCAGTTGTCCTTATTCATATTCAAATTGTCCATATTAGTGCAGTGGGAAGTGGTATTTACCCAGAACTCAGTGCCTCATCTTCTAAGTCTGAAAACTACCTATCCCATAATTGCCTTTCCTATGTGGTTTTGGGTCAGTTTATTAATGACAGGAACTTAAAAAATTTGAAAATTGGAAGTAGAAGCAGGAGCCATTATTCTCAGGAGTTTGCTGTGACCAGATTCAATTGTTAGATAGACATGATTGACAGCTACTCAAACACTTTTAGAATTCTTACCTTCCAAGCCATTTCAAGCTTCAGACTAAAGACATCCTGTCTAATAAAAGAGTTGACCATACCTCCTCTACACTCACCAGCCACGACTACCAGCCAATCAGAGTGAGTATACGAATTAACCTAACCAAGATGGCTATGACCACAGAGAGAGCAGGAGGGAGGCTTGCTGCTGGCGATGGAGGAAGCCAAGCTTTCCACTCACCCTGGCTGCCCCAGGCCTCTGCTTAAGGCAACAAAGTTTCAATGGCTGTGCCAGCAGAAGGCTTGGCTCTGCTCCAGGCTACGGGGGCAGAAGATAAATAAATCCCAGATACCGCGGCCTCCACTTAGGTCACCAGGGAGGAGTGGCCAGCCTGCAAAATACCACAGGCCTCTATCCCAATCCACCCTATGCCCCAAGGGAACACCCACCCTTCAGGGCAAACCGGCTGGCCCCCACCCATGCACCAGGCCTCTCTCCTATCTAATAAAAGAGTAATATGCAGATTGACCGTCACTCTAACACACAAGATCACTGCCCCCATGTGGTCAAAAGATCCTGCCCCCATGTAGACACAAGATGGCCACCAGAAAATGGTCAGCAGCAGAGAGCAATTGGCAGTGACCAGGCCTGCAAGGGAGGGCAGTTGGGGGTGATAAAGCCTGAAGGGGAGGGCAGTTAGGGGCAAACAGGCTGGAAGGGGAGTGGTTAGGGAGTGATCAGGCTGGCAGGCAGAAGCCGTTAGGGACAATCAGGAAGGCAGGCAGGTGAGCAGTTGGGAGCCAGCAGTCCTGGACTGTGAGAGGAATTGGGCCTAAATGAGCAGTCAGACATCCCTCAAGGGGTCCCAGATTGGAGAGGGAGCAGGCTGGGTTGAAGGACACTCCCAATGCACTAATTTTGTACACTAGGTCTCTAGTTGGTGATATAATCCTCTGGCTTCTTTTCTAGCTTTTCCACACATGTAAATTTAAAGTCTTATAATAAACCTGTTTATTCCAATAACTTTTGTTGTATCTCTTTTGTTTGAATCTGTGCTGGTAAAGAGTTTCCTCAAGTTGGATCCATAGTCATTTTGCTATAACACTGTGCAGTTTTTGATAACTCCCCTTCTGGAATAAGAAAGTATTCTAATGTTATTTTGTAGTAGTACTGCCCAAGAGCTGGAATCAGACATTTCTTCAGGAGCATCCCGTCTTTTGTTTTTCTTCATTTTACTTGGCATTTGAAATACTTCCTCTCTGCCTGAGTACATAACTTATTAATAATAGCTTCTATCATTCTCTGACATGAAATCATATATTTATTGCTCATTGTCTGTCTCCTTATTAGAATATAAGTCCAGTGTGAGCAATGACTTTACTATGTTCCCTACTGTAGCTCTAGTATATTTCTAGCTACTGACATTCTTTATTTCCTCATTCTTATCTAGGGATTTCTTAAATTTCTGTCTACTTACTAATATCTTGGGATGCAGAATTAACTCCTCCAATAGAAATGTTCTTACTTTTTAAAAATATATATACCATACATTTCTGATGTCTTGTATTTATTTTTTAAAGTTATATGCAATAAATAAAATGTAAACAAAGTAAGTAAGTTTAACTCTTTTATGTTAAAATTCCTATGTATGCAAGGTGATAGTTCCTGTGTTTTTGTTTTTGTCTTTATTATACTGAAATGAAACTCAACATTTACAACTTCAAAAAAAAGGTGCTCAGAAAAGTGCCTGTGATATGCCAGGTATTTTTCTTCTAACTAGCCTTGGAGTATCCTTTATAATAAAGATGTAATATGCAAATGGTCATTACACCATGAAGCATAACAACTGACCACACAAAGACTGGATCATTGATCCGCAGGAGGGTGGGGCAGAGAGCTACAGGAGGGGGCAGGGCAGCAAGCTCTGAGGAGGGGGTGGAGGGTAGAAGAAGCTACAGGAGGGTGGCAGCGAGCTACTGGCACATGGATTTGTGCACAGAGCTACTAATATATACTAAAAATCCACTAGACTAAGGCAAAAGTAACTGTAACTGTCAACAAAAATTTGCTGCAACTCAGCTGTTAGGTGACACCTAGTAGCTGTGTGGTTTCTATTGACACAAAAAAATAAATAGTGAACTCAGAAAAGTATCACCACTGTATATGAGTACTGATGACAAATATCTGATGCTAACCACAGAGCGCAAAAGTCAGTATGCAGGTTAATACATGGTAAAAATTGAAATGTAAATGATCATAATCACACCACAAACCACATGGTTTTCATAAATATCTCCAATTTCCTTATTAGCAAGCTGAGTACCTGTAATTGGAGAAAGGCTTTAGACCAAAGAAATATGATCGTTCTATTATAAACTTCAGTGATTTGAATTGTTTGAGTTAAAGGAGTAGCTAGAAATGTTTTGGTGTTTTAACAAATCCTAATTGCCACAGCTAAACTGAAAGAATGTACCCAGAAAGACCCTTTATTAAATTTTTACTAAAGCAATATATTTTAATATAAAAACAAACATATTGAAATTGTACTTGTAAAAAATGTTACCAAAATGCATCAGGTTTTAAAAATAATTCTTATTTTTATATTTTAAACATGCATTCTTTAGTCTTCTTTATAAATTTTCTGGTACAATTCACAAAGATATACTTAATTATTGGTGTCTACATACTTCAATTTTAGTGTTTTATAAAGTAGGAACAGACTAAAGATGAAAAATGTTAACTCTAAATGAGTCAGAAACCACTAACAGATTTCTTAAAGCCAAAAAAACATAAATAGCAATAGACTAATCAGTACTACCAAACCATTATCCAAGTTGTGATTGACTATGGCAAAATGAGTCTGTTTGGTGAACTGTGAATGGGTTAAAGAGATAATAGTAAGCATTTCTATTTTTTTCCTATTCAATAAATATAAAATACTAGGGGCCCAAAAGGAACTGTGGGCCGCGAGGCTGCGATGGGCACAGGCTAAGTCTTGCCCCATCCTCCATGCCCCTACCCAGCTCCTCCTGCAGCAGCCCCCGTCTCCTGTCTGCTGGCAGCTTCATTCCCACTGCCACTACTCCCATGCACTGATGGCACCAGACATGCTGACACCCTCAGGGGCAATCAGGGCTGGCAGCCACTACTCACACCCACTGACAGCACTGAGCAATCAGGGCCGGCGTGTGTGAGCAGGGCCAGCACCAGCAGCAGGTGCGAGCACTGGACAGGACTGTGGCACACGAGAGCAAAGAATTTTCAGTAACCACCAGAGGCTGACCTCAATGTCAGAGATCGGTGCTCCATCTTGGTCTGGCACCACTGCTCATCTGCTCCACCATCTCACCATGGCCAATGTCCACCATGTTCTGAACTCTGCCACCTGATGCCAACACCTGCCATGTTCCACGAGTGCCCCCTGGTGGTCAATGCATGTCATAGCGACCAGTTATTTGGTTGCTCCGCCATTCAGTCTATTTGCATATTAGCTTTTTATTATATAAAATCTCATGTCAAGCCAGGGAAGGCTATAATAAAAAGAATCTATTTATAATAAAAATGTATTTTTGATAACCTTAAGTTTATTTTACCGTAAGCCTTAATGGGATAAGGAAAAGGAAAAGCAGAGCAGGCTGGGTAACATTAGTACAACTCCCATGGCAACATGTGGAAAAATGATCAGATTGCAAGTCTTCGAAGGTAGGCCCTCCTCTTAAATAAATAACACACACAGACACTCAATTTTTCCTGTGAGCCTGGGTCCTCCTGAAAGCAGACACTAAAGTGGAGTTAGAAATGCAGAGGTATAGTGAAGGTGACATCTGTGCAAGATAAAAAGCAGAGGGAGCAAACTTGGGCAGAGAAAGCCTACAATGCAAGTTAACACTTGTGAAAGTGAAAGTGAGAGAGGAAAGCCTGGGCCACAAGAGCCTCAGACTCTGACGCAGCTCTGAGAAAGTCTCAGCCCAGTGGGGACCACTGGTGCAAAGATTGCTCACAAGGGAGTTTTGAATTGGGAGGAAATTGCCATGCTCCGGTACCCAGGCTGTGCTTGGTCTCTCCGGGGAACTGCTTAGAGAGCCTGGCCTTGATTTGAACACTGGGACAGATCCTGAAGGCACTGCAGTTGGAGGCTGTTGCTCGTTGCATTCCTTCAGGCAGCTTCTCTCTTGAGGGCAGATCTAAGTGGCACACATTCATGTCTAACACATTTCCTGTTCAAGTTATAGTGATTTCTCTTTAGTAATAAGGTAGATTGTTTTAAAATGCCAAATATAATATGTACTATCTTAAGAAAATATCATATGGACTACTTGATCTTTAGCTATTGGGAAAATAAGATGTGTCTGAGGGGAAAATACACTGTAAGGTTTCAGAGAGATTCACCAAGACATCTCTAATTGAACAAGAATTAAAATGACTTTAAACTTCTCAATAGCAACAGCAAACGCAAGGGGAAAAGACAGAACTCATTTGAAAGTGCTGAAGGAACTATGAATTAGAATTTTATATCTAGGTGATCTTTTAATGTGCGAGTAAGATAGAGAGGTTCTCAAGCATACAAGGTCTTAGACATTTTATCACACATAGTCTTTATTAAAAATAATTTTGGGCCAAAACCGGTTTGGCTCAGTGGATAGAGCGTCAGCCTGTGGAATGAAAGGTCCCAGGTTGGATTTTGGTCAAGGGCATGTACCTTAGTTGCGGGCATATCTCCAGTGGGGACTGTGGAGGAGGCAGCTGATCGATGATGTCTCTCTCATCCATGTTTCTAAATTTCTATCCCTCTTCCTTCCTCTCTGTAATAAATCAATAAAATATATTTTTTTAAAAATACTTTTGGAAGAAGCATTTCAGAAAGAAGAGAGATGAACAATTAATAACATTTACTGTTTTTTAGATAATCATTACCCCACCCCAAAAAAGAGTGAGAGACCAAGAAAAAAAAGAAAAAGGAAAAGGATACATCATAAAAGTTCCAGTTGGAGGATGTTAGATTGGTGGAAGTTGAGAGAAAGCTAAAATATAAACCTTCTTTGAAGAGAACATAAATATTGTTTTAGGCTGCATTTACCCAGGATTAGCTCCTGAGCCAATAGGGAAATGCAGAAGATAATCAGGAAAGGGAGAGAGCCTAATACAGGATATGTAAAGGAGTCGATTATCACGGAGACAATGAAGATAAATACCACTGGGACACTCTGAGAAATTAGAACATGCCTCAAATTTGTCCCATTCAAGTTGCAAAAAAAACTGGGATGTTTACCCACCACTTATACCCTCACTGGTTAAGGACTGTTCTCATGAGCATTAACTCTCTGTAGATTCTAATCTGCCGCACATATGGCCAAGAAGCCTCTTAAGACCCAGGAAACACTCTGGCTAAGGGTCACAGTGCCTGGAATAAGAAGATATTGGTATATGAATGCAAAACATAATTGCACAGGGGATATGAGTTGGGCACAAACATCAACTGCTGTAATGCACATTTTGTACTACACAGATCTACATATGCCTCACATTAAATTCTCCCTATTTAGTCACTATTCTTCAATTCAGCCACGATTTTAAGTAAAACGAAATAAATTTAAATTAAAAAAAATGAAATCACATCAATAGGAAGTTAATGGGACAAGGTGAAACCTTTATTGCAGTTGGTCTGGAGGCTATGACTGCTATTCATTGTCTTCCCTCTTCAGAAGCCATTTTATATTCCACTTATCCTTGGCTGGTACTTCTGCTAGTCTAGGTTGCTTTACTTTAATGAAGTTCAGACCCTCATTCCTTAGATGTCTGATCCCCTTTATACTCTTTTCTTACAAATCCACGGTTGCTTCAGTTGCCTTTTAACTGATATTGTGACACAAAAAAAGGCCAAGATAAATTGAGTGAATCTTCTAAATTCCAGGCATATGTTATGGAGCAGTAATTCTATTTTCTCATGATATAAGTCAACTACACCATCTTTCTTTGTCTGCTGGCCTATTGGCCCAAAGAGTAAAAAAAAAGATTTAGCAGAACTTTACTAGTCCCCCGGAATCCAGCAATACCCAAGTTTTGCAGATAAAAGTACAAATGACCAAAGTGGATTTTTGTGAATGATGATAAAAGCCACTTCCACTTCTATCTTTTGATTTCTGTATCCATGTGTTCTAGCTGTTACCATCATAGCACATATAATGACCACTGGTTTAAAGTATATATCAACTCCTAAAGACTAGCACTCCAATGCCAGAGTGTCATCTGCAAGCTGATATCTTAGCTTGTGTCTGTAAAGATGTTATTTTAGCATACTACCCAAGTAGCAAATTTAGGTAATGTGTGTGATAGGACCAGTGGTTCCTGGCCATCCACCTCTGGTTATGTAGCCTTTACTGTAAAGGGATCCAACTTGCACAAAGTTGTTGATTGATTTTGAATGATAGTATCATTTGAGGGCACAGCATCAGTCTCTGTTACTGGCAGATCTGACACTCAAGAGCAGCATTACTTGCATTGGCTTTGGCTGGAGGAAGCAATGCTGTAGAGCACGTATATAACCTCTATCTCCACCACCATGACCACTTTTTTATGGGCCCATTATCAGCACTAGCATGGCCAAAAACAGAAGCTAGCTAACATCTCTCAATGAGTTATTGTGTATATTTTGTTGTTCAATTCCTCTTCATTTTAAGCTCATTTCAAACATCCATCCACATGTCTCTTCCTCATTCTTCCTTGATTCTGATCTCTCTCCAACATATTTAGCCAACTCATCTACAGAAAAAGGCATACCAGAATGTCCTTTAAAATCCCATGTGTTTGGGGATTTGAAATAGCATACTACTAAATGACCTTTGCTTAGACAAAAAAAACACATGAGGGAAAGTTGTGAAATACTTAGGACTAATATATTTATAAAATCTAAGGAACATTAGTAAAGAAATATTTAATGGAAACATTATTGTTTTGAATATATTTGTTAAAAAACTAGAACAATTAAAAACAAAAGTGCTGGGAATTCACACCAACAAGATAGAGAAGAAATAATTGAGTAAAGCTGGTGGGGAGGGGGGAAAGAAGAAAATAAAGATAGAGGCAGATTCAATAAAACAGAGAATGACAATAAATGAATGAATGAATAAATAAATAAAGCAAAAGAGAGAGTTCAACAAAACCAAGAGCTACTTCTTTGGAAAGACAAATAAGCTAGACAAATAAATATGCATATAATATATGATTCAGAAATCCCAATCCTGGGAATATGCCTAGAGATAATCTTGCACAGGCCCATAGAGGAAAAGATAAAAATGTAAGTTCATCTCAGCACTATTTGTGAAGGTAAGCACTTGGAGGCACCCCAGTTTTCCATCACTGAAATAATAGATAGATAAAATGTGATGATGCATATTATAGAATGTTATGAAGTAGTCAGAAAAATGAACTAGATGTAATCAAAGCTACATGGTTAGCTCTTTCTCATGCCAAGTGAGAAAAAAAATACATAGTGCAGTATCATTTGTGTAAATTAAAAACACCTGAATACAAAAGGAACTGCGTGTTTTAGTGATATAGACACTTTCTAAGAAATAAAACACCTTAGCATAGACTGTAGGGGGTTGGGGGCAGATATGATATAAATCAGAATAGGATCTGAAGAGAAAATATAATAAAATTAAATATGACAAAATCAAACAAGAGAAGGGATTGTTAATGATAGTATATCATAAACCAAAAACATTCAGTATGGAATGGTCTCATATATAATAAAACACATTTAAAAATTTCACTGGAATAAATCTCAGTTATTGACCAAACTATTTGTACCTGAATTTTAAAAATTATATATTATTGTCAACCTCTAGTTGCATGACATCAAAATTGAATTTCATATAATGTAGAAATCACATCTTTCACAGAACTAAGACATGAATCTTTAAAATATTTTGAGATTTAATTTCTGATTCAGGGTTTTCTTAGGCTTTATTATGCTTTTTCTGTGAGCAGACTTTGCCCATAATATTCCAAGTCCCTAATAAATTCAAATATTTCTCAAACTTAAAGCTCTATGTGGTACGAAAATATCCTAAAAATAATAAAATGTATTATCTGATCTTAAAGTCCTAGTTTTAGATCTACTTTTCTAATGTTCCAATTTCTTTTTTTTACTTGAAAAGATTTTAATGATTTTTATTTATTTTTATTTTTTATCTTTTGGTAGATCAGTGTATTAAAATAAAATTTTAATTGCTAAGAATTCAAATTACCTACCTAATGTGCTCTTGTTTTATAAACCCACACATAAAATAAATGCCATGAAATAATTATACTTTGAAAGTTTGCCTCGCAGAACCAAAACAATGTTCCAGTTGGCACTGGTACACTTAGAAGACCCATCTCGGACTAGGCAGAAATGTATCATCATCTTGACCTACTTTCTCTGCACCATACCTATCATATCTACCTTTCTTGGCAGGTAAGTCAACTCCAGAGACAGATCTTCTCTTTTTCCTTGGCACCATCACTTTACTAAAAAGAAGGCCAAAGGCCTACAAGACCACAAGCTTCCAGTTTGGTGATCATCTTGGCCCAGACCTTCTGTTAGATTTAGTTTATAAAGGTATGGTAGATTTTATGAATATTTGCCAGTGCTGAGAGATGAGAATTCCGCCGAAAGTCCAGAATCACTCCCTCTGAGCTCTGGGCAAGCAAATTGAAAGGGTGAAAGCTGGAGGGACAGCTTTTCTCCCCCGACAGAAGTGCTGGCAGAGGCCACTGTTCCTTTCTTAATGATTTTTAAGTCAATGTACCTTAAGACATTTTAGATCAGTTCTAAATATTAATTTATTTGTGTTATAAAACATGCATTATATTTAAAGTATACATTTTATAACTATAAAAATATTTAACAGATATTAATTTATCTGTTTTCAGCACTTCCAGAACTTAATTAAATTCATGTATTTCCTACTGTTTTGAATACTGGTAATAGCTTTGTCCTAAGCCAAACACAGTTTTGCACATGAGATTCAGTTCTCAATGAAATACTTTGTAAGTCAGACAGAACTTGTATGTATAGCTCATGGATCCTCTGTTGTACTGATGTCATATGTATTTTGTCCTGCTATTTTTTTTTAAAGGAATTTTATTAGGAAACTAAAAAGAAGAAGCTATTAAAAATGCCAAATTAAGCAAATCCTACAGTACCAAACCATAGAAACTACTGAATTTCTTAAAGGCAGGTTAAAAAACATAACCAAGATATTAATTTTTAATTAATAAGTGTATTATCGCTCAGTCTAAATTATACTCATGTCTCTTATTCAGCCCTGTCTCCTTCTCCTTCTTCAAGGGCATCTTTCTAGTCCTCTATCTTTCCATTTGTTCCTCTCTTAGTTCTTTCTGTCTCCAAGATAGTTCTGGTCACATTAGTCTACTGGGACTACTGCTTCTTAATTGTTTACAATATAATTTCTCTTGAAAATAATACCTTTTCATTCCATAGGATTTTGATAACATTAATCTCCTTATCAGATACCCACTAGAAAACCTCTAAGTTTCATGAACTTCAGATTTCATCTTAACCTATTGGCGAGCATATGTTATGCCCAGAGTTCGAGGTCCCCAATAATCAACCACCAGGGAGCCTTTTTCTGATGCAAAAGCAAAGAGTCTTTATTCAGACCCAGGTTTGGCTCCCAGCCTCTTTCTGGCAGAGCAGTGAGACGAGAGAGCAAACCCCAGAAGAACAATGGGTTATATGGGGTTGGTCTTTTGGGTGGGCTTAGGGAAGTGACATGGGTTACAGAGACTGGTCACTTGGGTCATGGTTTTTCTGTGGTCTAACCTTATTAGGACCCTCGCTGTATTCCTGGAGCTTCATTGGTCCATTCGGGCAGTGGGCGGTGGTCGGGGAAGTTAGGACATTGGTGGCATACCTGTGGTCACTCCCAGAAAAGGGAGGGAGTTTAGGCCCAACCCTATAGGACAAGATAGAGGAGAGCTCGTTTCTGCTTTGTCCTTTCACATATTTTTTCTGAACTTCATCGGACTGCTTGTGAAACAGGAATTTTGGGGGAACATAAGCAGGCTTAGGGATTTTTTAGAATTAGGGTCCATGGAAAAAAACACAGAGCCACAGACTGGGAGAAGGTATATTTCCATAGAATAGGAAAAGCTGAAGAGCTACAAGTATATTTCCATAGAGTGAGGGAGCTGGGAACAGCAAAAGGTCTATATTTATAAAATAAAGAGAAGGAATCCCTTCATCCAGAAGGAGAAGAAAGCCCAAAGGGGATAGGAAAACAATAAAGAAGTAGCCAGGAGAACCTCACATGTCCCATGTGAGGTTCAACCTTTGAGCCCAGGAATTACTATGGTAACCAGTCTACGGGAATAATGACAATCAGAGAGGATACCAAGACACCAGAATTTGCAGCCTTTATAAGCTGTAGGGAATAGGGACTCAGTGGGACCCTTATCCCCTTCCCTACTGTTCTTCAATAAATCTCCACCTTTGCTATACCACTTTGGTATATAAACCTCTTGCTGGCACCAATTGCAAGCATGTGCTTCCATTTGTCACTAGCGATCCTGAATTTGGTTGACACTTCTATTATAGAGAAAGGGCAAATAGTAATATTAAAATATTTATTTTAATTAATTTCCTTTCAATGTGCATGAATCTGTGCCTTGGGCCACTAGCCCAATATAACAGCACTAACAGTTTCTGGAGGCATTTCTCATTTTGGGACCCAATGCTAGGGAATGTCATGTGCATGGTTTACAATGCATCAGTTACTGTAAGTATAGTATTTTTCCTTTTGGGAAGCTTTTAACAATTTCTCTGAGCCCTAAGAGTTCTGAAATTATACAAATAATTGTCTCAGACAAAACTTTTTCTTGTCTTACTATTTCAAGCTATTGACCTTAAATAAACAGCCAGAGATTCCTGCAGCAAAGTGAGTTTATATTTTTAAACAATAAAGAAGTTCAATTCAGGTCATCCTGTCTAATGGGGAACTACATGCAGAAATCTTTTGCAGAAAAGAGAAAAAATTTTTTTCAAATAAAAATTTGCATTTTATTTATTTATTTTTATTTTTTTTATTATTTAAAGTATTACATGTAGTAGTACATATACTTCCTTTTTTTCCCCATTGACCTTCCCCCAGCCTCTCCTGCCCCCTGTTGCATGCCCTCCATGTATGCATGCATATAAGCACAGTAAGTGGACAAAAGACATGGCCTGGGGAGCGGGGGGGGGGGGGGGGGGGGGGGGCGTGAGGGCATGCCACAGAAAAGAGGAATTTTAGAGAGCTGTTATAAATAAAGTTGTTCTATTAGTCTCTGAGATCTATGTGAAATATGAGAGCTCTCCCTTCTGGTCTCTTGACTTTATTTTAAACTAGAGGCCCAGTGCACAACATTCGTGTGTGGGAGGTCAGGGAGTGTCCTTCAGCCCAGCCTGCTCCCTCTCCAATCTGGGACCCCTTGAGGGATGTCTGATTGCCCATTTAGGCCTGATCCAGTTGGGAGCCAGCAGTCCTGGATTGAGAGAGGGATGTCCAACTGCCTGTTTAGGGCTGATCCTGCCTGGATCCTACTTGGACCAGGCCTAAATGGGCAGCCGGATATCTCTCTCACAATCCAGGACTGTTGGCTCCCAACTGCTCACCTGCCTGCCTTCCTGATTGCCCCTAACTGCTTCTGCCTGCCAGCCTGATCACTCCCTAACCACTCTGCAGCCAGCCTAATTGATGCCTAACTGCTCCCCTGCCAGCCTGTTTGCCCCTAACTGCGGTCCCCTGTGGGCCTAGTCATCCCTAACTGCCCCTCCCCACAACTGCCCTTCCCTGCAGGTCCAGTCACCCCCAAGTTCCCTCTTCTGCCAGCACGGTCACCCCTAACTGCACTCCTCTGCAGGCTTGATCACTCCCAACTGCCCTCCCTTGCAGGCCTGGTCTCTGCTAACTGCCTTCTCCTGCTGGACATCTTATGGTGGCCATCTTGTGGTGGCCATCTTGTGTCCCCATGGGGGCAGGATCTTTTGACCACATGGGGGCAGTGACCTTGTGTGTTAGAGTGATGGTCAATCTGCATATTACTCTTTTATTAGATAGGATAGAGGCCTGGTGCACAGGTGGGGGCCAACTGGTTTGCCCTGATGGGTGTCCTGGATCAGGGTGGATGTTCCCTTGGAGCATGGGGTGGCCTAGACAAGGGGCCTGTGGTGGTTTGCAGGCCAGCCATGTCCCCTGGGAACCCAAGTAGAGGCCCTGGGATCTAGGATTTACTTATCTTCTACAATTGAAACTTTGTAGCCTGGTGAACAGCCAAGCCTTCTGCTGACAAAGCCATTGAAACTTTGTTGCCTTAAAGCAGAGGCCTGGGCCAGCCAGGGTGTGAAGAAAGCTTGGATTCTTCCATCACCAGCAGCAACCCAAGCCTCCCTCCTGCTCTCTCTGGGTGTATATATCTTGATTGGGTTAATATGCATACTTACTCTGATTGGATGGTGGGCGTGGCTGGTGGGTGTGGCTGGTGGGTGTAACAGAGGTACGGTCAATTTGCATATTACTTTTTATTAGATAGGATGAGGTTTCTGTTTCTTAATTTTTACAGAGCACTCTTGTAAATCACATTTGTGTCTTTGAGCATTAGGGGAAATTTTCTTCTTTATTTTTCTTTTTTTTATTAATTTTTTATACATATCTCCCCATTTCCCCCGCTCCAGCCCAGGCATACACCAACCCCCCAGTGTCTATGTTCATTGGTTATGCTTATATGCATGCATACAAGTCCTTTGACTGATCTCTTATCTACCTCACCTAACTTTAATCGTCCTGCTGTAATTTCACAGTCTGTTTGAAGCTTTACTGTCTCCGTATCTATCCTTTTGTTCATCAGTTTATAATGTTCTTTATTATCCCCCAATGAGTGCGATCATGTGATGCTTCTCCTTCATTGACTGGCTTATTTCACTAAGCATAAGGCTCTCCAGTTCCAACCATGTTGCTGCAAATGGTAAGAATTCTTTCTTGTTAATGGCAGCATAGAATTTCATTGTGTAGATGTACCACTGTTTTCTGATCCACTCATCTGCTGACGGGCACCTAGGCTGTTGCCAAATTGTAGCTATTGTAAATTGTGCTGCTATGAACATAGGGGTGCATAAATCCTTTCTGATTGGTGTTTGTAATTTCCTAGGATACATTCCTAAGAGTGGGATTGCTGGGTCAAATGGGAGATCCATTTTTAGTTTTTTGAGAAAACTCCATACTGTTCTCCACAGTGGCTGCACCAGTCTGCATTCCCACCAACAGTGCACAAGGGTTCCTTTTTCTCCACATCCTCGCCAGGAGGATGTTGATTTGTTGATGATTGCCATTCTGACAGGTGTAAGATGGTATTGCATTGTCATTTTGATTTGCATCTTTCAGATGATTAATGACTTTGAACATGTTTTCATGTGTCTCTTGACCTTCCTTCTGTCGTCTTTTGAAAAGGTTCTATTTAGGTCCATTGCCCATTTTTTTATTGGATCGTTCATCTTCCTTTTATTAAGTTGTATAAGTTGGCTGTATATTTTGGAGATTAAACCTTTATCAGTGATAGCATTTGCAAATATGTTCTCCCATGCATTGATCTTTCTTGTTGTTTTGTTGATGGTTTCTTTGGCTGTGCAAAAGCTTTTTATTTTGATGTAGTCCCATTTGTTTATGTTTTCTTTAGCTTCCATTGCCTTTGGAGCAGTATCAGTGGAGAAGTTCTTTCAGCATATATCTGAGATTGTGCTGCCTGTGGATTCCTCTAGTATTTTTATGGTTTCCCTTCTAATGTTTAAGTCCTGTATCCATTTTGAGTTTATTTTTGTATTTGGTGTAAGTTGCTGGTCCAGTTTCAATTTTTTGCATGTATCTGTCCAAATTTCTCAAGACCATTTATTGAAGAGGCTATCTTGGCTCCATTGAATGTTCATGCCTCATTTGTCAAATATTAATTGAGCATAGTGGTTTGGGTGGATATTTGGGTTCTCTATTCTATTCCCTTGGTCTATATGTCTGTTCTTGTGCCAGTACCAGGCTGTTTTGAGAACGGTTGCTTTGTAGTATAGCTTGAAGTCTGGTATTGAGATCCCACCTACTTTATTCTTCTTTCTCAGAATTGCTGTAGCTATTTGTGGTCTTTTTTTGTTCCAGATGAATCTATGAAGAATTCTTTGTAGATCTGTGAAATATGTCGTTGGTATTTTAATGGGTAGTACATTGAATCTGTAGATTGCTTTGGGTAGTATGGACATTTTAATGATGTTGATTCTCCCAATCCATGAGTATGGTATGCTCTTCCATCTGTTAATATCTTCCTCTATCTTTTTTTTTGGTGTCCTGTAGTTTTCTGCATATAGGTCTTTTAACTCTTTAGCTAAGTTTATTCCTAGGTATCTTATTTTTTTTCTTGCGATGGTAAATGGGATTGCTTTTTTAGTTTCTCTTTCTATAATTTCACTATTAGTTTATAGAAATGCAACAAACTTCTTAGCATTAATTTTGTATCCTGCTATATTGCCGAATTCATTAATTAAGTCAATTAGTTTTGCAATGGAGTCCTTTGGTTTTTTTATGTACCATATCATGTCATCTGCAAATAAGGACAGCTTTACTTCTTCTTTTCCAATTTGGATGCCTTTTATTTCTTCTTCTTGTCTAATTGCAATGGCTAATACTTCCAGTACTGTCGAACAGGAGAGGTGAGAGTGGGCATCCCTGCCTTGTTCCTGTTCTTAGGGGAAATGGTTTTAGTTTTTGCCCATTGAGTATGATGTTAGCTATGGGTTTATCATATATGGCTTTTATGATGTTGAGGTATGCTCTTTCTATTCCCACTTTGCTGAGAGTTTTTATCAAGAAAGGGTGTTGGATTTTGTCAAATGCTTTTTCTGCATCAATTGATATGACTATGTGATTTTTATCTCTCAATTTGCTTATGTGATGTATCACGTTTTTTGATTTGCGGATATTGTACCATCCCTGCATTCCTGTGATGAATCCTGCTTGGTCATGGTGTATGATGTTTCTGATGTACTGCTGGATCCGATTTGCTAGAATTTGGTTGAGGATTTTGGCATGTATGTTCATGAGAGATATTGGCCTATAATTCTCTTTCATTGTGTTCTCTTTATCTGGTTTTGGTATTAGGGTGATGCGGGCTTCATAGAAGGTGTTTGGAAGTGTCCCTTCTTGAATGTTTTTGAATAGTCTGAGGTGGATAGGTTTTAATTCTTCCTTGAATGTTTGGTAAAACTCTCCTGTGTAGCTATCTGGTCCCGGGCTTTTATTTGCTGGAAGCTTTGATTACTGCTTCAATTTCTTCCATAGTTATTGGACTATTGAGATGTTTGGCTTCCTCCTCATTGAGTTTTGGGAGGTTATATTTTTCTAGGAAAATGTCCATTTCTTGCAGGTTGTCCAATTTGTTGGAATAGAGTTGTTCATAGTATTTTTAACAATCCTTTGTATTTCCACAGGGTCTGTTGTTATTTCTCCTCTTTCGTTTCTGATTTTGTTTATTTGGGTCTTTTCTCTTTGCTTCTTGGTGAGCCTGGCTAGAGGTCCATCAATATTGTTTATCCTTTCAAAGAACCAGCTCTTTGTTTTGTTGATCTTTTGAATTGTTTCTTTGGTCTCCAAGTTGTTTATCTCCACTCTGATCTTCACTATTTCCTTCCTTCTGAGTACACTGGGCTTTTCTTGTTGCTCTCCTTCTAGCTCTCTGAGTTGTAGGTTTAGGTAATTTATTACCATTATTTCCTGTTTTTTTTGCAGTAGGCTTGTAGGGCTATGAACTTCCCTCTCAAGACTGCTTTCACTGTGTCCCATAAATTTTGTATTGCTGTGTTGTCATTGTCATTTGTTGCCATGATGTTTTTTATTTCTTCCTTGATCTCTCTGGTTACCCAGTCGTTATTTAATAGCATGCTGTTTAGTCTCCATGTGTTTGATTTCTTTCTATTGTTTTTATTATAGTTGATTTCCAGTTTTATGCCACTGTGGTCTGAGAAAATGCTTGATATGATTTCTATATTCTTGAATTTGAAGAGACTTTTCTTATGGCCCAACATATGATCTATCTTTGAAAATGACCCCCATGTGCACTGGAGAAGAATGTATATTCTGTGGCTTTGGGGTGAAATGTTCTGAAGATGTCAATTAATTCCATCTGGTCTAGTGAGTCATTTAGGGTTGATGTTTCTTTGTTGATTTTTTGTTTAGAAGATTTGTCCAATGGTGACAGTGGGGTATTAAAGTCTCCTTCTATGATTGTATTGCTGTCAATCTCTCCCTTAATATCTTCCAAGAGTTTTTTTTTATGTATTTAGGTGCTCCTATATTGGGTGCATATATGTTTACCAAAGTTATTTCTGCTTGTTGGATTGTTCCCTTTGGTATTATGAAGTGGCCTTCTTTATCTCTTCTTATGTCCTTCCCTTTGACATCTAATTTGTCAGATATAAATATTGCAACCCCAGTTTTTTTTTCATTTCCATTTGCCTGAAATACTATCTTCCATCCCTTCACCCTCAATCTGTGTGCATCTATTTTCCTAAGGTGGGTTTCTTCCAGATAGCAGATATATGGATCATGTTTTCTTATCCAATAGGTTAGTCTATGTCTTTTGATTGGAGCATTTAATCCGTTTACATTTAAAGTTATTATTGATAGGTACTTATCTGTTGCCATTTTTAGTCCTTACCCCTGAGTTCCTTCTTCACTTCCTCTTTCTTTTTATTACAGCAGACCTTTTAACATTTCTTGCATTGCTGGTTTGGTGGTAATATATTCCCTTAGTCTTTTTGGCTGTGAAGCTTTTGATTTCACCTTCAATTTTGATTGAGAGTCGTACAGGGTACAGTATTCTTGAATTCAGACCCTTCCTTTGCATGACTTTGTATATTTCATTCCATTCCCTTCTGGCTTGACGAGTTTCTGTTGAGAAGTCAGTAGCTAGTCTTATGGGGGTTCCTTTGTAGGTAACTTTCTGTTTCTCTCTGGCTGCTTTTAAGATTCTTACTTTGTCGTCGGTGTTTGCCAATTTAATTATAATGTGCCTCGGTGTCAGTTTGTTGGGGTTCATTTTGCTCGGGACTTTGTGACCTTCTTGGATTTGTGTGGGTTTTTTCTTTCCTATATTGGGGCAATTTTTCTGTCATTATTTCTTCAAACAGGTTCTCTAATCCTTGTTCAGATTCCACTCTTTCTGGAACCCCAATTATGCGGATGTTGTTTTGTTTCATGTTATCCCAAAGTTCCCTTAGGCTCTCCTCTTGCTTTTTAACTTTTTTTTCTAGAAGCTGCTGTACTTGGGTATTTTTTTTCCTACCGTGTCTTCTAGCTCACTGATGCGGTCCTCTGCTTCTTTTAGTCTACTTTTGATGCTTTCTATTGAGTTCTTTAAAGCAGTGATGTCATTTTTCATTTCTTCTTGATTATTCTGCACCTCCTCTAGGTTCTTCTGCATTTCTTCTTGCTGCTTCTTCATCTCCTCTTGGGTCTTCTTCATTTCCTCTTGGCTCTTACTCAGATTGTCGATTTTGTCTTCCATTCTTTTCATCCACCTTATGATCATTTCTCTGAACTCTGGCAGGCTTATTTCTGCTTCTATTTCGTTTACTTCCTTTTCTGGTGAAACTTCCCTTTCTGTCTTATGTGGGCTGTTTCTTTTTCTGCCCAT
Organism: Lasiurus cinereus; assembly: GCA_011751065.1. NCBI lineage: Eukaryota > Metazoa > Chordata > Mammalia > Chiroptera > Vespertilionidae > Lasiurus > Lasiurus cinereus. The sequence continues at coordinate 30,831,420 of JAAGEH010000286.1, read as the reverse complement.
GGTCTTTCTTCTCCGGGTGTCTGGTTATGTAGTTCTCTCTCCTTTCTGCGTGCTGTGTGGATCTCTGAATTCGTCGCCCAGGTGTCTGTGCTGTTTGGAGAGCCGTGTTCTGGGTCCCCCCCTCCCCCGGCTGTTGGGTGGGTGCCGCCACCACCCGCAGCTTTCAGACCTCTGCAGACATCTACCTCCCTCTTATCCCAGGCGAAATCTGACCTTTCCGTGTGCTCTGTGGATCTCTGAATCCGCCGCGTGTCTGCTCCGATTGGAGAGCGGAGTTCTGGGTCCCTGGGTCCCCGGCTGCTCGATGGGTGCCCCAGCCGCAGGCTTCAGACCACCGCAGACATCTACCTCCCTCTGCAAGATCGGAAATTTTCTTCAATTACATATTTGATTATTTTCCCATTGATTTTCTCTTATTCTGTGTTTCTAGAAATTTTGATAGACAACATACATGCTGAATTATTTCTTTATGTTCCTTTATTTCCTCAAAGTATCTCTATCTATAGCTCCAAGACTGTGAAGAATTCTGTAACTTTACCTTCCAACTTAATCATTTGGTACTGATTGTGCATTTAAATGTTGTTATTTTTAAAGTGTAGGAACTATGCTTTTCTCTGATCACAGCCCTTTTGTTACAACCTGAACTTATTTTGTGGATATAGTATTCTCTTATATGATATCCAATGTGAAGATAGTTAGTTAATTTTTTAAATGTTTTCTATTGGTTCCTTAGATCATCTCATTGGTCCTCTTTGTCAATACTTGGCTTTGTTAAATACCTGGTGAACTTTTTTGACTAATACATTAGGTGGATGAGTTAAGGTGGTATTATTGTGTGTCCTCCAAAAAAGACATGTTGAAGTTCTAACTGCAGTACCTGTGAATATGACTTTATTGGAAATAGGGTATTTGCAGATGGAATCAAGTCCAATATGACTAGTGTTCAAACAATGGCAGATTTTGGATATGAGCACACTGCAAGAATGCTGGACTGTGACAACAGAAGCAGAGATGGAAGTGCTACAGTTATAATTCATAAGTTGCCTGCAAGCTGCCAGAAGCTAGGAAGAGGCAGAGAAAGATACTCTTCTATAGGTTTCAGGATTTGGGCTTGGCAGACAAGCTTGATTTCAAATGTATAGCTTCCAGAACTGTGCAAGAATACATTTCTGTTATTTTTGCTACCCAGTTTGTGATATTCCATTACAGCAGACCTAGAAAACAGATACAGGTGGATTTCTGGGTTTTGTTTGTAACTATGTGTATCCTTTTCCTCACAATCTTCTCCCTTGAATGGAAGAACTATATAAGTGAGGCGGTATGTGAAAGCATATGTAGGAAAGCACTAAAGCAGTGGTCAGCAAACCACGGCTGGCGAGACACATGCAGCTCGCAAGCTGCGGTTTGCTGCTCTGTTGACTAATGAGTTTGCCAACCACTGGACCAGAGAATCCCCTTTTATCTGCCAGAAGAAGAAAGACTTTTACTTGTGTGATTAGTAAGAGTCCTCCAGAGAAACAGAACCAGTAGTATATATTTATACACATATATACACACACGCGCATATATATATATATATATATATATATATATATATATATTACATATAGGGTATCTCCCCAAAATGTATAGATACTTTAAATGATTATAAAGTCAGTGTTTATTAACATACAGTTCATTTTCAAAATTTGGAAGAATCTACAAAAATAAATAATTTTTTCTGTCAACACGTGTTTTCAAACTGATGACTATACTGGTCGAGGCACTGCTGATAATGCTGAAAAGCAGTGGAATTGCAAACATCAGGAATAATTTTGTTTGGTATTATGCACCCTCAATTCATCAACTGTTACCAGTTTTGTACCATAAACTTTCTCTCTTATGTATCCCCATTAAAAAGTCTAGTGAATAACTTTCTTTGTTCAAAGCTTAGTGCGGCTCCACTCATTATTTCAAATCAGTTAAACCTGAAAAGGACTGAAAATTGAGTTGTCAGCTATTAAAATGTTTATACACTTTTGGGGGGATACTCTATGTCCCTACAAAAATTTATACACATTTTAATTATAAAGGCAGTTTTTGTATTTCAACTGCATTTACAAACTTTCAGTAGCATTTTAGGATGAATTTCCTTTGTTCAAAGCTTGGTCTGTCTAAAAAGAAAGAAACATCAATTGAGCTATCAGCTGTTAAAGTGTGTTTACATATTTTGGGATACCTTGTATATGTGAAGAGATTTACTAAGGAATCAGCTCACAGTGATGGAGGCTGACAAGTCCCAAGAACTGCAGTTAGCAACCTGGAGACCCAAGAGAGCTAATGTTGTAGCTCCAATGTAAATATTGACAGGCTTGAAACCCAGGAAAAACTAATGTCCTAGCTCAATGCAGTCAGGCAAGTGGAAATTTTCCCTTTCTTGAGGGAGTGTTAGCCTTTTTGTGTTATTAAGGCCCTCGACTGATTGGCTGGGAGGGCAATCTGTTTTATTCCATCTACTGACTCAAAAGTTAGTCTTCTCCTAAAACACCCTCACAGACACATCCAGAATAATGTTGACTAGCTATCTGGACATTCTGTGGTCCAGTTAAGTTGAGATATAAAACTGATCATCACAAGTCCATCCCTTGTCAACTTGGCATATATATGTATCACATTAAACTACACTTAATCTTCAAATAAAGACAAAAATAAGGTCATAATTCCACCTAATCTGATACAACTATCCTGTGTACAACTGAAATGTACTAACCCTTCCCTCGAAGAGTAGATGAAGTCCTTGAGTGAGATTTATTCTTCTCCTTGATATCCTGTCAATTATTATGATGTAAAATTAATAATATTTAAATCTACATATAAAAGCCAAGTGACCGGAACGACTGATACAACCAGAATGACTGGTCACTATGATGTGCACTGCAGCAGGCCAATTGGCTGGATGGGAGTGTAGCTGGCTGGCCAACCTCCCGCAGCACCTTCCCGCTGCCAGCCAGCCCCACTCGGGATGGGTCAGCATGAATTCATTCACCCAGCCTCTAGTATTATAATATAAAGCCAGTTTCTTTATGTTTTATAATAAAAAATAGAAGAGGAATGAAGCCAAAGATAAAAATAAAAATAGATATATGTAAATATACAAATGTATTCAAAACAAAACAAAGTGGAAATAACTCAGTGATAATTGCTGTCTTCATGTTTACTAGTATAACTGGTCATGGGTCCATAGCTGATATTTATAACTACATTCTCTCACAACTCTGTGTGCCCTTTGCGTTCAGCAAGCAACTCCGTTGGTCCTGGTTCCTTACTTGGTACGGTGACAAGAACTTCATTTCCAAAGGGCCTGGGCCTAACTGGATCAAGTTGTAGTTTTCTATTGACCTTAAATACAGGTTATGGTAATACTAAGCAATATCCTAAAGGATCTTTATATTCCCCAACTCCACTGTAAAGTAGTAGTCAGTTTCCTCTTGGTAGTCAGAATTAATGTCCTCAGAACGTAAGGTTGTGGGAACAAGAAGCAAAAATCTTGCTAGTGGCTCACTTAATATTGTACTGGTTATGGGGAAAACAGCACCGTGTACTGGGTGCTGATTCAGAGTATATACTACCTTCTGAAGAATCTGGCCCCAGCCCTACAAAATATTGCTATTCAGTTAGCCTTATTATTGTTTACCCTGATGATTATTCAAAGACAACACTCCTGCTCTTCATATTCGTTCACTTTGAGCTTGCTGTTTTTCTGGATCTGCTCTAAATTTGGAAGTGGTTTTTTCAGGATGTGGTTTTCTTCAAAACATCTGGGTCTTTGTTTTTCTAATGCTCTCAATCAAAATAAGCAATCTATTTTGCATAATCCACACAACTAATTGTCCAGTACAATTAATCTTTTCAATATCCAAAAGTTCTCCAAGATGTCTTATCTGTTCATGGAAATCTTTCTTGTTTGATAGTGCTACTATGAATTTCTTCTAATTTTCAGAAATATGAGGCATAAAGGGAAGCAAGTACATGTGTTTGGCCTGTCACATCTATTCCTTCTGTGACTTAGATGTGCAAGTGTAACATCTTGAGACCAGAAGCAAAGGATTTCTGGATAAAAATGATTTATTAGCTTGTTTTTATCTCTCTTCTCTCATAATACTTTACTAAATTAAAGATTTGTGAACCACACTGAGCCGGACTTAAGACTCAGGAGACAAGTTTCCTGGGGAACAACCGGCCTAATCCCTCCCTCCCAGTGAGAATATTGTGCCAATTTTCCTATTCTTCTCTCTCTGATGTCTTGCCTGAAACTGAGAGTACGGTGAAGTCCAGATTCCCTGAATCCTGACCCAGCTCAGTTGATCTCATGGCTTCAGAGTCCCCCTCCTGTGGTGACTAGCTGAGTGTGAGCAGTGGATCCTCTCCTTTGCCTACTGGACCTCAACCCCATGAGCATCCTCCTAAGCATCCTCCATGCTTTCTTAGGACCCGAAAGCCTTTCTATATTCCCTCTGCTCCTTTGTCTTTGGTGACCCCTCTGTGTTTTATGTGTTTTTTTTTCCCCACAGAGGGAGGACCAGTTCCATTTCATTATCACCCCCCAAGACAATGTATCTGCAACTCCCTTTTGAGACAGTATCTGATACAGGCATTTCAGCATTATTCCCATTGTTCTCAAGTGACTCTATTGAGCCCTGTCTATGGGCACGGTTTTGTTTCAGGATTACAGGGTAAGAGGAATATGGAAACTGAGACAGGGAAGTTAAAACAGAGCCAAACAGGAATCCAAGATGGCGGCATAGGTAAACACCTACACTGCTGCCTCACACAACAATTTCAAAACTACAACTAAAAGACAGAACGGACATCATCCAGAACCACAGGAAAGCTGGCTGAGTGGAAGTTCTACAACTAGAGGGAAAGAGAGGGGCTCATGGAAACCCAGAGGAGCTGCAAAGAGCTGAGGTACGGAGACGCGCGCGAGGAGAGAGCGGGTGCCAGAGTACCTGGATGGCTTTCTCTGGCGGGAGGGAAATGGAGACTCTCAAAGGCATTGAACCCCTTATCCTATGACACTAAACCCCAGATCCAGCCGAAACACATACGGGGGGAGTTTGGACTGTGAAAAGGGAGAAGTGCACGGAAATTTAGGGGAGTCGCAAAAGATCAAAGGCCTGGTGGCACGCAGGGCACTGCGCGCAGGACAGATTGCTGATTGTGCCGCTGGCTTTCGTGAGTGGGCGGGAGACAGACCCTCCCAACTGTACCACTTCTAATTTCACTCAACCCTTGTTTCGGACGAAACCCTGGAGACCTAGACTCGTGTGATCCTGGTGTGCAGGGGAGCCGGAAAGGCAGCGGTTAGAGGCACTGCAGGCGCACACACAAGGACCGCTCCAGCCATTACCCAGTCACGTGAGACTCAGGGGCCACGGAGGGCGGGGCCAACTGGAAGGCAAGGAGGTCCCTTAAGCCCTGAGACTCCACCCCTCCCAAGCTCAACAGAGGCTTCTGCGGCTTTGCACGTCTGGTATCATAAAGCTGAATTCAACACAGAAGTTTCCCCGGCATAGTGAAAATGCCGAGACAAGGGAAGAGATTACAAACAAAAGAAATGGAGGAAAAAGAAACGACTGGATATAGAGTTCAAAACCACGCTTACAAGGTTTTTCAAGAATATGCTAGAAAAGTTGGATAAATTTAGTGACACCCAAGAGGAGATGAAAAAGGACCAACTAGAGATGCAAAAGATTCAACTAGAGATGGAAAAGGTCCAACTAAAGATGAAAAAGGACCAACTAGAAATTAAACATACACTGACTGAGATAAAAACTATTATACAGAGTCCTAACAGCAGACTAGAGAAAGGCAAGGATCAAGTCAAAAATTTGAAATATAAAGAAGCAGAAAACATTCAACTGGAAAAGCAAGAAGAGAAAAGAATCCAAAAATGTGAACATAATGTAAGGAGCCTCTGGGACAGCTTCAAGCGTACCAACATCAGAA
>JAAGEH010000286.1:30704634-30825032 GCA_011751065.1 Lasiurus cinereus | reverse complement strand
ATGAAATGCTGAAAGGTACTCTTTTAGAAGAGGAAGAAGAAAAAGGTAAAAGACAAAAAATTACGAACAACAAATACATATCTATCAACAAGTTAATCTAAAAATTAAGTGAATTAAAAATTTGATCAACAGAATAAACTGGTGAATATAATAGAATCAGGAGCACAGAAAGGGAGTACTGATAATTCTCAGGAGGACAAAAATCATAAAGCATGAAACAGACTGTGAAATTACAGCAGAAAGATTAAAGTTAGGTGAGGTAGATAAGTGCTCAATCAAAGGACTTATATGCATGCATATAAGCATAACCAATGATCACAGACACTGGGGGGTCGGGGTATGCCTGGGAGGGAGGGGGGGCAATGGGGATATAAGTATAAAAAATTAATAAAAATTAATAAAAAAATTAAAAAAATAAAACAGAGCCAAACAGTGTGAGCATTTTGCAGCCAGCTTGTAACTATCAAATCATTATCTTTCCTCTCCAAGGATATGAGAACAAATGGTTAAAAAACTTCCCTAATGAGAAAATACAGAAAGGGCAGGGAAAGGGGAAAGGAAAAAGGGGCAGTTTTACTCCCTAAGCAGAGAAGCCAGCAGTCTCAAAGATTGGCAAGATAAAGTTGCCAGGTGCTTCTCAGGAATTCTGGGAAGGCCACAACAAAGAAAAAAAAAAGACCTTGAGAATAAACTGTATCAAAATAGTCAGCAGATGAATTTTGAAACTGTTTGGGGCAAGTTCCTCTGGATGCAGGAAATTGGAAGAACACAAGGTGACAGCAGGTAGGTAGGACATGCTTTATTATGAGTAAAGTAGCCAACCACTGCCTGGTCAGTGGCAATTTATATACATGCTCAAACAAAAGAGGCCTCTGCCAATTAGTGATGATCGTGCTACATTAACATAAGCAGGTTATATAAGGTGTGCTTGCACAATATGTATAGTGCTACTGCTGAGTCACTGCCCTACACATGTGCATGGCAAGTAGTCCTTGAACCTCTGGCATACTATGGTCAGGACCTCTATACTCTGCCTCTTATGCTGAATGGTTTCTACGGGATACTCTGACCCATATGCCAACTCCTAGAGCACAGAATCTACAACAGCAAATACAACTATCACATGTTATGAGCAGTACTCTGGCTCCAGTAGCAAAACTTAAAAATGTCCAGCGCCATGCTCCTGACAATCTATCCTACTAGTCTCAGAGTGGGTTATAGGAAAGGGCTTGTATGGCCTGCACTTCCTTGTCTATCTCTTGCAGGGCACTGGTTACATTTTCTTGATTATCAGGCACATATGTACAGAATTCTACAGATAGGATGGTACAAGTGCCCCCCCCTGAGCAACAGTTAACAAATCTAGTGGCATTCTATTCTGTAGTACCACTTTGCACATTTGTGTGGTTTCATCCATCATTAGGATAAGGGCTTGCCAGGTCTGATTCAAGGCGTTAGCTATGCTCGGCTAAGGCTCTAACTTCTAATTCTTCCTTAATCATTCCTCCTGCAGGAAGCAATACTGCTAAGGGGTAAAAACCTCCAGGGAGTCCATTTAACACGTTGCCTCTGGTGGTATACTGAATCCCAGTTATGGGGAATCTCTTCTAAAGTCTTAGAGATTTGCCTGGAGATATAGGGCCTACCCCTAGGTACACCATCCCAACCAATTTGCTGGGAAGTAGGGCCAACCAGACCTTCCACATACTTATAAGTATCCTGGCATCATCATATCTACCGTTTTTGTACCAGTATAACACTTTCCATTTCATCACTTCTGGACCTCAACATTAGTGGTTATGTTATAGCACAAGTCCAGAGGCAGCCAGCTAACAAGTCGATTCTTACTGTGTTGCTGCTGCTGCTCCACACACATGTCTGCAGGTTCTCTTAATTCTACTTGTTCCTCTAGCAACCACCCTCCAACTCTTCCACACTGTATAACTGATAAAGGAGCAAGTATCACCATGGTCCTACAGCAGGTGCAGTGGGGCTGAGATGAACAAGAGCAGGAGGCAGGAGTGGCGGGTGGCTTTGTACTGCAGGTTTCCACCCAATTTCTGCAGGCCACCCTGAAGAACTCCATCTATGAACAAATTCATGCAACTGGTCCTCTAATAATCTATACTAATAAAGGGTAATATGCTACCTAGACTGGACATCTTCCAGACATCCATCTGGACGTCCTTCCGGACACAACCACAATGGCAGAGGCAGAGGCAGAGCCAGTTAAGGGCAATCAGATAGGCAGGCAGAATAGAAGGGATGATCAGGCAGGCAGGCAAGTGATTAGGAGCCAGTGGTCCCAGACTGTGAGAGGGATGTCCAACTGCCAATCGGACATCCCTCCAGGGATCCCAGATAGGAGTGGGTGCAGGCCAGGCTAAGGGAACCTCCCTTCTTGCACAAATTTTGTGCACTGGGCCTCTCCTAAAAATAATAAACTATCATCTATAATTCAAGGGAAGAACAAAAATCCCCTCAGCCTTCATGGAGAGACCAGGAAGGCATTGATGAAACGTCCCCAGATTCCTTTGAGAGCCAACTCATTTTGAAGGACAAATTTGTTACTCAGTCAAGCACCAAGCATTAAGAGGAAACTACAAAAATTGGCAATCGGCCCTGAAAGTACCTTAGTAGTCATTTCAGCCTTTTACAATAGGGGTCAGGAGGAGGCTAAGGAGAGGAAGGTATAGGGAAGGAAGAATGCTCTGGCTGTGGCACTTCAAGAGGCCAATATAATAACTCAGGGACCCCGGGGTCATGGAGCCCTCACAGCCACTTGTTAGGGTTGTGGCCAACCAGGGCACATTGAAGGGATTGCCCATGATGAAAGAGGAAGCCACCCTGGCCCTGTCCTATCTGCAAGGGGGAATCATTGGAAGTCAGGGCTGATCCAGCATCCCAAGTGGTCCCACAGCAGGATTGATGGCCCCAGAGCCTTTCTACCCGGCTCCAACACAGACTGTCATCTCCACCCAGGAGCCCTGGGTAACCCTGACTGTTGAGGGCAAGGAAATTAATTTTCTCCTCAACACTTGAGTCACCTTCTCCATTCTCTTTTCCAATCCCTGCCTCCCCTCCTCCCATAGCATAATTGTAAGAGGTGTGTCTGGGAAGCTTAAAGGCATTTTTCATAGCTTTTTAATTTGCAATTGGGACAACCTGGTTTTCTCAAATGCCTTCCTGATCATGACAGAAAGCCCACTCACTTACTAGGGCAAGACATGTTAGCACACTTTGGCACTACCATATGTATGGTGCTGGAATGAGTACTCTGTTTCCCCCGTAGGTATGGGCCACCCAAGGGAAAGTCGACAGAGCAGTTGTGACAAACTCTGATCATATACACATCAGAAATTCAGCCTCCTTCTCACATCAGAAACAATATCCACTGAACCAGGAGACAAGAAGGTAATTGCATACTACAATAAACAATTTTAAGGCTTAAGGTCTACTAAAGCCCTGTAATAGGCCATGCAACACTCCCATTTGGGGAGTTCAAAAGCCCAAAGTGGTGTAGAGACTGGTCCAAGGCCTCCGTTTAATAAATGAAACCTGCTGCATGTGGTTTAATATGTCTTCACAACTGGAGGAAAATCTTGACATTATAAAAAAGAACATCACACTCATTGACAACTTGAATGCATAGACAGGATAGGCCCCAGCTGGCTCCCATCATTTTACTTCAATTCAAGAATTCCCTGTGGTCATGGCTATTACTTTTATTGTACCCCTAATTATGCTTATGTTAGTACTACTATTTGGGCCTTGCCTTTTGAATTTACTCCTACATTTTGTTTACTCCAGGACAGAGGTAATCAAGCTACAAATGGTCATGGAAATGGAACCCTGAATGACAGTTTCTATCTTTTGTGGTTCCCTAATCCACCAGCCTCTGATGGAGCCTTAATGACTGTCACCATCAACAATGCCCCAACCAGCAGGAAGTAGTAAGAGCCTTCAGAAGCAGGTAGGCAGTTAGGGAGGGGACTAGGAGGAGAGAAATGTAAAGGGGAGGTGCAGCTGAACCCTTCAGGCCTGAGCAGGAACCAGTTCATCAGCCACACCATATCCCATGTAAATTCTCAAGAACAAAGGGTCCTAATCATGGGCTGGACACCCAAGGAGTTTGGAGATGAGAAGGAACCCTGGAGTTTAAAATGTATGGATGTTGCTAGGGCTGAATTTTTCGGACCAACCAATGGGAACTTAGCCGGGCACATATTAACCCCTGGACAAAGAAGTTTCCACGGCAACCCTGCTTGGGTCCCCTCCCTGCAGCAGGTTTTTTTTTTCTTTTAATAAAGCTTTGCTTTCACTCACCTTTTATCTATAAACTCATTCCTCACTTTCACAAGACAACAAACTTGGACCTGAACAGAAATTTTGGCATCAATATCATTGTTGATATGAGTTAAAAAGCACATCAATGAATGTGTCAGGCATAGTAAAAGACAACTCAGTTTCAAATTAATTGCAACTAATTGCAATGCCAAACCATTTTATTGTAAGCCTATTTCTGTAGAAATTAGGATCTGGAGTCATGTGCATGTATAACTTGGTGAAGATACTAGATGCAACTTTCTGGTAGTATTTGCAGCTTGAATTACAAAAGTCCACTCTATTTATTATGTATGTCTGAAACTGTGGATGAATGACTACATGGATTGTGGACATGAATTTCCTACTTAAAATTCTTGCTCTAGCTGGGTTGTTCAGTTAGTTGGAGTGTTGTTCCATGCGCTAAAAGGTTCTTGATCCATGTTTCTCTTCCTTCCTCTCTAAAATCAATAATAATAATAATAATGCCCTGAGATGAGGATTTTTAAAAATTTGTGATCTCTCATTGAATTAATAAGATTTTATTTTACTCAAAGGTGCAGCAATGAAATTAAACAAAACTGCAGCATTTGTGGGGGGAAAAAGAAAATTAGACAGGAAAGAAAGATTAACATATGACCATTGATATGAAGAAAGACTGCAAGTTGATTGTTCTATGTTACTAATAAACTGAGTGGTAATGGAATTGTTGTGTCAGTAAGTGCAGTGAGGAGATGCTATGCCACCCCCAGGAGAAAAAGAGTATTCAACAGACTGTATGTTCCAAAACAGCAATCTTCATGGAGGGCAAAGAATTTTACAATAAGAAATAATTACAAGATATGGAGTTCCAATTCTGAGTTAATGTTGGTTTTCTGAAATAAGAAATTAAGACATTATATAGAATTTACAAGTTATAAAGAACTACTTGATGATAGTCTATGTCATTCAGTGTATTCCCATTAACTCATAGATTTTGAAAAAGGTCTACAGGGTTTTAGCCATGGTTAAATGTGTTTTGTTATAAACTTTGAAGAAGAGTAGAGGACCTGTATAATTACTGTGAGCAACCAGAATGTTTAGGCAGTTTATAGAAGAAAAGTACAAGAATAATAAGTAATAGCTTTCAAAATTACTCTCCATTACATACTATGTAATGAATAATTTGGGAAAAAGATGACAACTTGGTAAATGTGCAAATTCATTTTATAAAAGTAAATTTTAAAGAATCAAAAAGATGCATTTTATAATATTTGTTTAGCAATTAAAATTCTTAAAAATTCTCATTAATAAGGTAAAAGAATTCTGCCATATTACTGCTCTTTACAATTTGATATAACTACTATGCAAGCCGGCTTCAATAAAAGTCTATTTCATATTTATGTGTGTGACCAAGATAACATGCACTTGCTTTAAATAAGTAAATGCATGGGATGGGATAAATTAAAAAAAAAAAGTCAAATATTCTCCCCTGTCCCATTCAATACCACCACTGTCAGTGATCTTTTTTAAAAAAAATTTTATTTTATTTTATTTTTTTTAATTTTTTTTATTGTGTTACATGTATACATATCTTCCCATTGCCCCCCACACCCCTCCCAGGCATACCCCAACCCCCAGTGCCTTGTGTTCATTGGTTATGGTTATATGCATGCATACAAGTCCTTTGGTTGATCTCTTATCTACCCACCTCTCCTTAATCTTCCTGCTGTAATTTGACAGTCTGTTTGGTGTTTTACTGCCTCTGTATCTATCCTTTTGTTCATCAGTTTATAATGTTCTTTATTATCCACAAATGAGTGAGATAATGTGGTGTTTCTCCTTCATTGACTGGCGTATTTCACTCTGCAAATGGTAGGAATTCCTTCTTTTTTTTTTTTAAATATATTTTATTGATTTTTCACAGAGAAGAAGGGAGAGGGATAGAAAGTTAGAAACATCGATGAGAGAGAGACATCGATCAGCCGCCTCCTGCACGCCCCCTACTGGGGATGTGCCCGCAACCAAGGTACATGCCCTTAACCGGAATCGAACCTGGGAACCCTCAGTCCGCAGGCCGACACTCTATCCACTGAGCCAAACCGGTTTCGGCTGAATTCCTTCTTTTTAATGGCAGCATAGAATTCCATTGTGTAGATGTACCACAGTTTTCTGATCCACTCATCTGCTGATGGGCACCTAGGCTGTTTCCAAATTGTAGCTATTTTGGAATAATAATAAATTGTGCTGCTATGAACATAAGGGTGCATAAATCCTTTCCGATTGGTGTTTCTACTTTCTTAGTATATATTCCTAAGACTGGGATTGCTGGGTAAAATTGGGAGTTCCATTTTTAGTTTTTTGAGGAAACTCCATACTGTTCTCCAAAGTGGCTGCACCAGTCTGCATTCCCACCAACAGTGCACAAGGGTTCCTTTTTCTCTGCATCCTCGCCAACACTTGTCGTTTGTTGATTTGTTGATGATTGCCATTCTGACAGGTGTGAGATGGTATCATATTGTTGTTTTGATTTGCATCTCTCTGAAAATTAGTGACTTTGAACATGTTTTCTTGTGTCTCTTAGCCTTCTTTCTGTCGTCTTTTGAAAAGGTCCCATTTAGGTCTGTTGCCCATTTTTTTTATTGGATAATTTATCTTCCTTTTATTAAGTTGTATAAGTTGGTTGTAGAGGTTGGAGATTAAACCTTTATCAGTGATAACATTTGCAAATATGTTCTCCCATACAGTGGGCTTTCTTGTTTTGTTAATAGTTTCTTTTGGTGTGCAAAAGATTTTATTTTGATGTAGTCCCATTTGTTTATTTTTTCTTTAGCTTCCATTGCCCTTGGAGCAGTATCAGTGAAGAAGTTCTTTTGGCATATGTCTGAGGTTGTGCTGCCTGTGGATTCCTCTAGTATTTTTATGGTTTCCCATCTAATATTAAGCCCTGTATCCATTTTGACTTTATTTTTCTATTTGGAGTAAGTTGGTGGTCCAGTTTCATTTTTTGCTTGTATCTGTCCAATTTTCCCAACACCATTTATTGAAGAGGCTGTCTTGGCTTCATTGTATGTTCATGCCTCCTTTGTCATATATTAATTGAGCATAGTGATTTGGGTGATATCTGGATTTTCTCTTCTATTCCATTGGTCTATATGTCTGTTCTTGTGCCAGTACCAGGCTGTTTTGAGAACAGTTGCTTTGTAATATAGCTTGAAATCTGGTATTGAGATTCCACCTACTTTATTCTTCTTTCTCAGGATTGCTGCAGCTATTCTCAGTCTTTTTTTGTTCCAGATGAATGTTTGAAGAGCTCTTTCTAGGTCTGTGAAATACGTCATTGGTATTTTAATGGGTAGTGCATTAAATCTATAGATTGCTTTGGGTAGTATGGATATTTTAAGATATTGATTTTCCCAATCCATGAACATGGTATGCTCTTCCATCTGTTTACGTCTTCCTCTATCTCTTTCTTCAGTGTCATGTAGTTTTCTGCATATAGGTCTTTTACCTCCTTAGTTAGGTTTATTCCTTGGTATCTTAATTTTTTTGGTGCAATTCTAAAAACTCACTATTAGTGTATAGAAATGCCACAGATTTCTTGGCATCAATTTTGTATTCTGCTACATTGCCAAATTAATTTTTTAAGTCAATTAGTTTTTGGATGGAGTCCTTTGGGTTTTTTATGTACAGTATCATGTCATCTGCAAATAAGGACAGCTTTACTTCTTCTTTTCCAATTTGGATGCCTTTTATTTCTTCTTCCTGTCTAATTGTAATGGCTAATACTTCCAGTACTATGTCAAACAGGAAAGGTGAGAATGGGCATCCCTGTCTTGTTCCTGTTCTTAGGGGAAACTGTTTTAATTTTTGCCCATTGAGTATGATGTTAGCTGAGGGTTTATCATATATGTCTTTTATGATGTTGAGGAATGATCCTTCTATTCCCACCTTGCTGAGAGTTTTTATCAAGAAAGGATGTTGGATTTTGTCAAATGCTTTTTCTGCATCAATTAATATGACTATGTGATTTTTACCTCTTAATTTGTTTATGTGATGTATCATCTTTATTGATTTGCGGATATTGTACCATCCTTGAATTCATGGGATGAATCCTACTTGGTCATCTGTATGATCTTTCTGATGTACTCCTGGATCCGATTTGCTAGAATTTGGTTGAGGATTTTGGCATCTATGTTCATGAGAGATATTGGCGTATAATTCTCTTTCCTTGTGTAGTCTTTATCTGGTTTTCGTATTAGGGTGATGCTGGCTTCATAGAAGGTGTTTGGAAGTGTTCCTTCTTCTTGAATATTTTTGAATAGTCTGAGGAGGATAGGTTTAATTCTTCCTTGAATGTTTGGTAAAACACTCTTGTGTAGCCATCTGGTCCTGGGCTTTTGCTTGCTGGAAGCTTTTTGATGAGTGCTTTAAATTCTTTCATAGATATTGGACTATTGGGATGTTTATATTCTTCCTGATTGAGTTTTGGAAGGTTATAATTTTCCAGGAATATGTCTATTTCTTGCAGGTTGTCCAATTTGTTGGAATAGAGTTGTTCATAGTATTTTTTAACAATCCCTTGTATTTTGGCAGGGTCTGTTGTTATTTCTTCTCTTTTATTTCTGATTTTGCTTATTTGGGTCTTCTTTTTTGCTTCTTGGTGAGCCTGGCTAGAGGTCCATCAATCTTGTTTATCCTTTCAAAGAACCAGCTCTTGGTTTTGTTGATCTTTTGAATTGTTTCTTTGGTCTCCATGTTGTTTATCTCTGCTCTAATATTTCCTATTTCCTTTCTTCTGCTTACATTGGGCTTTTCTTGTTGCTCTTTTTCTAGTTCTTTGAGTTGTAGGGTTAGGAAATATTTTACCATTGTTTCCTGCTTTTGCAGTAGCTTTGTATTGCTATGAACTTCCCTGTCAAGACTGCTTTCACTGTGTTCCATAAGTTTTGTATTGTTCTCTTGTCATTGTCATTTGTTGCCATGATGTTTTTTATTTCTTCTTTGATCTCTCTGGTTACCAAGTCATTGTGCAATAAGCATGCTGTTTAGTCTCCATGTGTTTGATTTCTTGGAATTGTTTTTATTGTAGTTGATTTCAAGTTTTATGCCACTGTGATCTGAGAAAATGCTTGATATGATTTCTATCTTCTTGAATTTGAAGAGATTTTTTTCCTATGACCCAACATATGGTCTATCTTTGAAAATAATCCAGGTACACTGGAGAAGAATGTATATTCTGTGGCTTTGGGGTGAAATGTTCTGAAGATGTCAATTAATTCCATCTGGTCTAGTGAGTCATTTAGGATTGATGTTTCTTTGCTGATTTTTTGTTTAGAGGATTTGTCCAGAGGTGACAGTGGGGTACTAAAGTCCCCTACTATGATTGTATTGCTGTCAATCTCTCCCTTAATATCCTACAGGAGTTTTTTTTCTATGTATTTAGGTGCTCCTATATTGGGTGCATATATGTTTACCAGAGTTATTTCTTCTTGTTGGATTGTTCCCTTTAGTATTATGAAGTGGCCTTCTTTATCTCTTGTTATGTCCTTCACTTTGAGATCTAATTTGTCAGATATAAGTATTGCAACCCCAGGTTTTTTTTTTTCATTTCTATTTGCCTGAAATACCATCTTTCATCCCTTCACCCTCAATCTGTGTGCATCTCTTTTTCTAAGGTGAGTTTCTTGTAGACAGCAGATATATGGATCATGTTTTCTTATCCAATTGGTTACCATATGTCTTTTGATTGGAGCATTTAATCTGTTTACATTTAAAGGTATTATTGATAGGTACTTATCTGTCAGCATTTTTAGTCTTTACTCCCAAGTTCCTTCTTTGCTTCCTATTTCTTTTTTTACAGCAGACCCTTTAACATTTCTTGAATTGCTGGTTTGGTGGTAATATATTCCCTTAGTCCTTTTTTGTCTGTGAAGCTCTTGATTTCACCTTCAATTTTGATTGAAAGCCTTGCTGGGTACAGTATTCTTGGATTCAGACCCTTCCTTTGCATGACTTTGTATATTTCATTTCATTCCCTTCTGGCCTGATGAGTTTCTGATGAGAAATCAGTAGCTAGTCTTATGGGTGTTCCTTTGTAGGTAACTTTCTGTTTCTCTCTGGCCGCTTTTAAGATTCTTACTTTGTTGTTGGTGTTTGCCAATTTAATTATAATGTGCCTTGGTGTCGTTTTGTTGGGATTCATTTTGCTTGGGACTCTGTGAGCTTCTTGGATTTGTGTGGGTTTTTTCTTTCCTATATTGGGGAAGTTTTCTGTCATTATTTCTTCAAATTGGTTTTTATTCCTTGCTCAGTTTCCACTCTTCCTGGAATCTCAATTAGGCAGATGTTGTTTTGTTTCGTGTTATCCCAAAGTTCCCTTAGGCTCTCCTGTTGCTTTTTAATTTTTTTTTTTTAGAAGCTGCTGTACTTGGGTATTTTATTCCTACCGTGTCTTCTAGCTCACTGATGCAGTCCTCTGCTTCTTTTAGTCTACTTTTGATGCTTTCTATTGAGTTCTTTATAGCAGTGATGTCATTTTTTTTTATTTCTTCTTGATTATTCTGCATTTCTTCTTGCTTCTTCTTCATTTCCTCTTGGCTATTCTTCATTTCTTCCTGGCTCTTACTCACATTGTCGATTTTGTCTTCCATTCTTGTCAGCCACCTTATGACCATTTTTCTGAACTCTTTCTCTGGCAGGTCTATTTCTTCTTCTCTTTCATTTACTTCCTTTTCTGGTGATACCTGCTTTTCTGTCATATGCGGGCTGTTTCTTCGTCTGCCCATGGTCTTTCTTCTCCAGGTGTCTGGTTATATAGTTCTCTCTCCTATGTTGATTTAAAGGCACGAATACAAGACCACCAGGTACAACACAAAAGGGTCTTTTTGTGGGGCATATGGAGCTCCTCTGAGTCCAAGTGTCTGCGCTGATGGAGAGCGGTGTTCTGGGTCCCCCGGCTGTTCGCTGGGTGCTGTAGCTGTAGCTTATCAGACCGCAGTAGACATCCACTTCCCGCTGCAGGATGGCGCAGTCTCCATGTTCGCGCTGGTGGCTCTGGCAGAAAAAAACCCTATGGCAGTGGGGCTGCCTGGTCAGGGGAGCCCCGTCCAGCAGTCCCCCACCTTCTCCTGGAGGATAACTAACTCTTAACTTGCCAACAAACACTCCCAGTGTGACTCTCAGCTGCTCTCTCTTTCTGCCCAGTGATAAGGCTCCAAACACATCCATCTATTCCGCTGCCATTTTTTTTCCTCCCCATGAATCCTTTTTTTTTTTTTGAAGGTTCCAAATTTTTTTAATTTATCCTACCATTTTTAAGTTCTCTTTGTAGACTATAACTTATGTAATAATTACTTGCCAATGGCAAACAATATATTTTTCCATCGCTGGAAGTAATAGAATAAATTTGCCTGTCTGACTTCTGCTGGTCCATTACAGAAAATTTTTTTTTTTCAAACAAAACTTTTCTCCATGTCCTTGCTCTTAGATGTAAAGCACACAGGTAAAGACAGAAGCATCCTCTTGCTTCCCATGTGCCTACATAGAAACCCACCCCTTGAGTCCCTAGGGTCTTCCTTCACCATTCTTCTCTTGGCAGAGTCCAACAAGAGTGGGCACATGGCCTGGGTTAACTGAAGAAGATGAAGTCAGGCTGATAAATGTCATTGTTATCACTGTTGTGCAGGCTGGAGCAACTAGGCATGTTGAGCATCTTTTCAATTTCACAATAGATACCATTAGCAGCCCTTTAAATCACCAGCAGTGGGCTTGGCCCACCCCAGGCTAAGGCACCTTATGTGATGCTGGTGCTTAATATCCCAGGGTTCAGCCAGCTCTCAGTCATAGCTCACTGAGGATGAGCCAAGTCCTTTTCTTCTTTGTCTCCCACCACTATCTAATCCTTTGCTTGATACACACATTGGATGCCTTCCCAGAAACGTGAAAAGTCCAGCTGAGGACCTGAAACCATCCAATCTTGCTGATTGTACTTTGCAATTGTTCTCATCTTTTCTTACTGGATGTCCAGTTTATTTGAAAATAATGATCACAGATGAAAAAAAAAAAGCATTTGATATATTATCTCAGTTGTCCATGGATTATCATCTAAATGCCCAACAAGGATATGTTAGAATTCTACCTATTTTATGAATGTGCATTTTCCAGAGTAAAAGTGTATGATTTCTCCAGATTCATATACAGAGAAAGTGGCAGAGCCAAGTTGCCAACTCAGGTCTGATTCCAAACCCAGTGTCCTTTTTTATTATACTCTTCTTTTTTTCTTTATTAAAGTGAAATTCACATTAGCATAAAAGTATCCACTTTAAAGTGTAAACTCAGGTACCATGTAGCACATGTGCAATGTTGTGCAACCATCACATTTTCAAGTCCCAAACACTTTCATCACCCCAAACCACTAGGGGCAATGACTGGTCTGTTTTCTGTCTCTCTGAATTACTTATGCAGGATTTTCTTTTCTTTTTTTCTTTTTCTTAAATTAAATCTTTATTATTCAGATTATTACATTTGTCTCTCTTTTTTCCCCTCCATAGTTCCCCTCCCACCCTCCGTCTACCCATACCTTTCCCCCCAATTGATGAGTCCATATGTGTATGATTTTTATCCAGTCACTCCCTGTAGCCCTCTTCCCCTTTTCCCCCTGAGAATTATCAGTCCACTCCCTTTCTGTGCTCCTGATTCTAGTATATTCACCAGTTTATTCTGTTGATCAAATTTTTAATTCACTTAATTTTTAGATTCACTTGTTGATAGATATGTATTTGTTGTTCATAATTTTTTGGCTTTTACCTTTTTCTTCTTCCTCTTCTAAAAGAGTACCTTTCAGCATTTCATATAATCCTGGTTTGGAGTTGATGAACTCCTTTAGCTTTTTCTTATCTGTGAAGCTCTTTATCTGCCCTTCAATTCTGAATGATAGTTTTGCTGGATAGAGTATTCTTGGTTGTAGGTTCTTGCTATTCATCACGTTGAATATTTCTTTCCACTCCCGTCTGGCCTGCATGGTTTCTGTTGAGAAATCAGCTGACAGTCGTATGGGTGCTCCCTTGTAGGTAATGAACTGTTTTTCTCTTGCTGCTTTTAATATTCTCTCTTTGTCTTTTGCTTTTGGTATTTTAATGATGATGTGTCTTGGTGTGGTCCTCTTTGGATTCCTTTTATATGGGGTTCTGTGTGCTTCCTGGACTTGTAAGTCTATTTCTTTTACCAGATGTGGGAAGTTTTCAGTCATTATTTCTTTAAATAGGTTTTCAGTATCTTGCGCTCTCTCTTCTTCTGACACCCCCACAGTTCTGATGTTGGTACGCTTGAAGCTGTCCCAGAGGCTCCTTACATTATGTTCACATTTTTGGATTCTTTTCTCTTCTTGCTTTTCCAGTTGAATGTTTTCTGCTTCTTTATATTTCAAATTTTTGACTTGATTCTTGCCTTTCTCTAGTCTGCTGTTAGGACTCTGTATAATAGTTTTTATTTCAGTCAGTGTATGTTTAATTTCTAGTTGGTCTTTTTTTATCTTTAGTTGGACCTTTTCCATCTCTAGTTGGATCTTATCCATCTCTAGTTGGTTCTTTTTCACCTCCTCTTGGGTCTCGCTAACTTTGTCCAACTTTTCTAGGAAATTCTTGAAAAACCTTATAAGCATGGTTTTGAACTCTATATCCAGTCATTTGTTTTCCTCCATTTCTTTTGTTTGTGATCCCTTCCCTTATCTCGGCATTTTCACTATGCTGGGAGAACTTTTGTGTTGGATTCAGCCTTATGATACAAGAGTTGCAAAACTGCAAAAGCCTCTCTGTTGAGCTTGGGATGGGTGGAGTCTTAGGGCTTAAGGGACTGTGTTGCCTTCCAGTGGGCCCTGCCCTCCACGGCCCCTGAGTCTCACATGACAGGGTAATCGCTGGAGCAGTCCCTTAGTGCACGCGCTCACGTGCTCTCTCTCTCAGTGCCTCTAGACTGCTGCCCCTCCGGCTCCCCTGCGCTCCGGGACCATATAAGTCTGGGTCCCCAGGGTTTTGCCCCAAACTGGGGTTTAGTGAAGTTAGATGTGGCACAGTTGGGAGGGTCTGTCTCCCGCCCACTTGGGAAAGCCAATGGCACAAACAGTAGTCAGTCCTCTACACGCAGTGCCATGCGCGCCACCAGACTTCTGATCTTTGGCAAATACCCTAAATTTCCGTGCACTTCTCCCTTTTCACAGTCCAAACTCCCCTTGTATGAGTTTCAGCTGGATCTATGGTTTAGTGTCATAGGATAAGGGGTTCAATGCCTTTGAGAGTCTCGGTCTTCCTCCCGCCAGAGAAAGGCAGCCAGGTTCTTCGGCACCCGCTCTCTCCACGCAGGCATCTCCATACCTCAGCTTTTTGCAGCTCCTCTGGGTCTCTGTGAGCCCCACTCCTTCTAGTTGTAGAATTTCCACTCAGCCAGCTTTTCTGTGGTTCTGGATGATGTCCACTCTGTCTTTTAGTTGTAGTTTTGAAATTGTTCTGTGAGGCAGCAGTGTAGGTGTTTACCTCTGCTGCCATCTTGGATTCTCTCTCCATGAATCCTTTTTATATGATTTTAAAAAGTGCTTTTCAGAGAGAGAGGAAGGAAGAGGGAGAAAGACATCTATGTGAGAGCAAAACATCAATCGGCTCCCTGCCATATGCCTTCTACCAGGGATGGAAGCTGAAACCTGGACATATGCTCTCACCTGGGATCCAATGAGCAACTCTTCAGTGTATGATGCCACCCAACCAACTAAGCCTCACAGGCCAGAGCAGTAATCTTAATATATGGTGTGTGCCCATTACTTCATTAAATGTAGTCTAGTTATATAGCATTGTTTCTTTTCTTGCTCAAAAAAAAAATAGTTGTTTTTAATTTTTTTCTGAGGATATGTGTTTTTATTTTATTTTATTGATTTTTAGAGAGAGAAAGGGAGAGAGAATCAATGTGAGAAACATCAATGGGTTGCCTCCTATGCATGCCCCCACTGGGGATAGAACCTGCAACTTAGATATTTGCCCAGATGGGTAATCAAACCCATAACATTTTGGTGCATGGGACAACACTCCAACTAACTGAGCCACCAGTCCAGGGCACACTATGTAATTAAAAACAAAACAAAACAAAAAACACTTTGCAAGAAATCTCTTGATTTATTCTTTTAGATTACTTGAAAGCTCCATAATATGGATGTGTCATCATTTTTGGCCCATTCCCTAATAGCTGGACATTTATAGCATTTGTTTAATAATATTATAGTATTAAAATAAACCTCCCTTTACATATATCTTTACACACTGGTATTTTGTTCTGTAGAGTGTATTCATAAAAGTAGAATTTGATAAATTAAAAATGATTCATAAAATTATTGTTATCAAATAGGTACCACATGAGCATTATAAGAAAAACTTCAGAGGAATAAGGCACATAAAAATTTTCCATTACATTATTTGTCATTTCTTTCTGTTTATTTGGAATGCTTAAATAAACAGAAAAGTTTGGAGAGTCTGCCACCTAATCCTATATAATAAAAGGCTAATATGCAAACCCATCAACCAGTCACTATGATGCACACTGACAACCAGGGGGCAGATGCTCAATGAAGGAGCTGTGCCCTGGTGGTCAGCGTGCTCCCACAGGGGGTGTGCTGCTCAGCCAGAAGCTGGGCTCAGGCCTGGTGAGCGCAGCGATGGTGGCAGGATTCTCCCTCACATCTGCTGCAGTGCTAAGGACCACCTGGGGGATGTTCACCTGCCAGCTTAGGCCCGTTCCCTGTGAGAGGACACAGGCCAGAATGAGGGACATCCCCCCCACCCCCAGTGCATGAATGTCATGCACCAGGCCTCTAGTATATAAATAAACAGCTCAGGAGATTGGAGTATGATAATCATTAGTTAATGTATGATTAAGTAGTAGACAATATTTAAACTCTTCCTTTACCACAGATACTGAATTAAAATGTGTAGAAAGTTCTCATTTTACAGGACTTTAAATTGATCAATCTCATTGCTTCATAGATTTTAATCTGGAAATTGACATATTTTTTAAAGAAATATTTTTGATTTCAGAGAGAGAGAGGGAGAGGGAGAGATAGAAACATCAATGATGAGAATCATTGATTGGGCTGCCTCCTACACACCCCACACTGGGGACTGAGCCCACAACTTGGGCATGTGCCTTTGACCGGAATTGAACCTGGGAATCCTAAGTCTGAAGGCCAACGCTCTAGCCACTGAGTTAGGATTGGAAATTGATATTTTATGGATTGCATAGACTGCCATATTTTCAAAGAATATGTAGACCACTTAATCTGCATATTTTCAATCTCATTGCTGTTTTTTTTTATGATGACTTTGAGAAGAAGATGAAACCTGTGGCAACTCATGAGGAGTGCTTACGGAAGCCGCCCATGGTCTTTACTTGCAGAGAGGTGTGGATAAGGAACCCGGGAAGCAGGTCAATCTTGAAGCTCTGAAAGGTCAGAGCCAACCACCCACTCTTTAGTTGAGATGATAGTAGCTAAAGCAACACTCACCTTTTAGTTTTATGTAAATTCTTGCTTATTGGCTATTATTGAAATTGCCTGCCTGAAGGCTATGGGTATATCCCATAGTCTTAATAAAAGGGATAGCAAGGTGAGAGCAGGGTTAAGTCCTTACCCTTGAGTTGGGCTTCTGCGTGGCCCCCAATATTTCCAAATTAATATTTTCTAGTATCTTTCATTTGTGTGTGGCCTCCTCCAGAGCCTGAACCCTGAACCTGAACACTGAACCACACGGGATGTGGTGAGGACACTCGCAACTGGGTACTCACAGAGTTGCTTAGTAAAAACAAATACACTATACTAGAATTAAAAGATTTTTAAATTTTCTGAGATGTGTTCCTGATGGAAGCTAATTCCAGAATGTCATAATTGCAAGCATTTCATCAAAAGATTGGTGGAACTTGGGGACTCAACAAGGCCTGAGTCACATATGTTATTGCCTGTTGGGAATGGCTAAAAAGGGATTTCTCCAAACCTGAAAAGGATGCATTAAATTGATTGTTTGCTGCCAGACAGCTGAGGACATCTTAATCTACATGTTATTACCTCCAGCTGTTCAGGCCAAACACCTGAACAGCTGGAGGTAATTCTTCCATTCTGACAATGGATTCTGTACTTAACCATACCCTTTGATGTGTATATCTCCACCTTGCCTTAGGACAAATTGTTTTAATAAAAAAACAAGGGGTCCTGAGACAAGGAGAACTTAGTTTCTTTAGCCAGGCTCCTCTGCCCCCAAAAGCCTCCCAAAATTATGTTTTATCTCCGGACTATTATTTAATTTATGTACAGCCCCTTATTCAGGTTTCCTGAACCCTTCTAGATGCAGAATCAAGACCACCGGTGTTATGTCCCCACTGACTAGACTAAGAACATGATAGGCACTCAATAAATACTAGTTGATTTCATATTATTCAAATTTAACCAAGAAGTCAAAGGCAAGGGCTTTTAAATTATGAGTCCAACATTTAAAGAAGAACTAAGCAACATTCACTCTAAATAATATGCATATAAAACAATTTAAATTATGTAACATACTGGAGGGGCAATCTGATGAAAGTCATACCATACATATCAAATGTATCTCATAAATCAATCCTATTTTATTTTTCAGTTTTAGATTTCACAGGACTAGGTTAGCTATTCTCATCCCAGGAGCATCTTTGTAACATAATATACCATATACACAACTCAATTTACAAAAAAAAAAAAAAGGAACTGTTATGAGACCCAGAGGCACATACATTCAATTAGTTTACATTTAATAAAGATTATGAGATTTTAAGAAAAATGAAGACAGGTCTCTGATGGTTTAGAGATGTAAATTGGAAACATACATTTAAGGTCTTTTCTACCATTTTGATTCCAAGAAAAAATACGTTAATCACTTTATAAATTTACTAGAGGCCTGGTGCATGAAATTCATGCATGGGTAGGGTCCGTAGGCCTGGCTGACAAGCAGGGCCAATCATGGCCTTCTGGCTGTCTGCTGGGGCATTCCTTCATTCTGTGCTGCCCTCTGGAGGTCAGCACACATCATATTGGTCGAACTCCCAAGGGAACACTTTGCATATTAGCCTTATATATATATATAGATTCGTGTTTTTTTTCCCTAAATAAAGATAAGTAGAAGCTAATTTGATAAATGGAAGTAGATAGTCCTAAAACTATGTAATACTACTAAACTGCAAGGCAATTTTCAACACTTTTTTGTACCCAGTGTCAAATAAGACCATAACAAATCTTTCTGAAAGCCAATAAAACTTATGATTAAGTTTATTTAAATAATAGTGGCCCGGTGCATGAAATTCGTGTACTGGGGGGATGTCCCTCAGCCCAGCCTGCTCGCTCTCCAATCTTGGGTCCCTCAAAGGATGTCTGACTGCGGTTTATAGGGATCGGGCCTAAATTGGTAGTCAGACATCCGTCTCACAATCTGGGACTGCTGACTCCTAACCACTCACCTCTCTGCCTGATTGCCCCTAACAACACTGCCTGCTGGCCTGCCTGCTCCCAACTGTTCCCCCTGCTGGCTTGCTTGCCCCTACCTTCCCTTCCCACTGGCCTGCTTGCCTCAACTACCCCCTTGCTGACCTGCTCACTCCAAACTGCCCCCTCCACGCTGTCCTGATCACCTCCAACTAACCCTCACTGATGGCCTGCTTGCCCCCATTTGGCCCCCCCCCCCCGTGGGTCTGCTCACCCCTAACTGCCTCCCCACCCCACTGGCCTGATCACCCACAACTGCCCTCCCTTTTTGGCCTCTAACAACCTCTGCCTTGGCCCCACCACCATAGCTTTCTCCAGAAGAACGTCTGGAAGGTCTCCTAGAAGGTCTTCAGTCTAATTAGCATATTACCCTTTCATTAGTATAGAGGCCTGGTGCATGGGTGGGGTCCGGCTGATTTGCCTTGAAGGTTCCTTGGGGCATGTGGCAGCCTGGGTGAGGTGTCGGAAACCAAACATTGTTCTTACTAAATGTATGTAAGCAGGAGGCCAGAAGGCTGGTCAACCTTAACTGCTCTGAAAGGTCAGAGCTAATCACTCACTGTTTAGTTGAAACATTTGTTGGCTGAAGCAACCTCTACCTGTTTGTTTCATGTTAATTTCTGTTTTGTTATTTCCTGCCTAAAGGCTAGGGGTGTGTCCCAAAGTCTTAATAAAAGGCAGAAAAAGGCCAGAGCAAGTGGCAGTCCTTTCCACTAGAGGAAGGCTCACGCCTGGCCTCCCAATATCGCCAAATTAATGTTTTCTAGCTTCTCATTTCGTTTGCATGCGGCCTCCTTCAGAACCCGAACCCTGAACCAGGAACCTTGAACCACGCGGGACGTGGAAAGAGGTTCCCACCGTGAGGGACCTGTGGTGGTTTGCAGGCCGGCCATGGCCCCATGGGGTGAGGTCCCTGCTATGGGGGCTTGGCTAGCCTCGGTAAGAGGCTGATGGCTTTTTTCAAGCTGGCCACACCCACTTCAGGGTAGGGGTTTTCGCTGGGGTGTCTGGCCAGCCCGGGTGAGGGGCTGATGGCTGTTTGCAGGCTGGCCATGTCCCCAAGCGGGGACCCTCACCGCATGGGGGCTTGGCAAGCCTGGGTGAGGGGCTGAGGACTGTTTTCAGACTGGCCACAACCCCTTCAGGGTGGGAGACTCCTGCTGGGATGCCTGGCCAACCTGGTTGAGGGGCTGAGGGCTGTTTTCTGGTTGGCCACGCCCACCCAGTGACCCAGGCCCCCAATCCCTCCTTGAGCAGAGGCCAGGGAAGGCTGGGCAGGAAGCTTGGCTTCCTCCATCGCTGGGGATAAGTCAAGCCTCCTGCTTCCTCCAGCTCTTTGTTGTTAATTTGCATACTCACTCCTGCAGGGCATAGCAGAGGATGGTCAATTTCCATGTTTCTCTTTTATTAGTCTAGGTTACTTATGTAATTTCTATTATATTTATAATGTGATTCTGGCTTGACAGAATATATATGCTTTCATATTAGACATAAAAATGAATAATCCTACAAAGATAAAACTATTTTAGCAAATTCCCGTTGATCTTTTGGAATTATTAAATGTTATTCAAAAAACAAAATGTGCTTTCAAAATTTCTGAAACAAATTCTTTGAAATTTATTTCTAAAAGTCACAAAGACAAAACTTTAAAAGCGACATTTATACCAATACATGCATGAAGGGAAAAAAAGGCACAGGAATACAAAAATGAACACAGTAAATTTTAATGAATACAGTATTCTGGATACAAGTAGAATATCACTAGGTAAGAATTGTATTTACCTTAGAAGTCTATGACAATATGGATTCAAATAAACCAAGGTTTAAGATAGCCACTTCACTATTCACATTTTAATCAGTGCTGACCAGATGCTAAAACAATTTATTTTCGGCTAGTATTTTCAATGAAATTATAGAATGAATCTAATATTTAATGGTGATAAGCACTTATTTAAAAGCAGTTGGGGCAAGTCAAACCATGTAGAGCCCTTACAAAGACTAAGCACCAAATGATTCTCTGTGGCTTTCATTTATAGCCACTTTAAATTTATTTTGTTTAAATGTGTTTTCCATTAACTTTCACTTACAAATTTTCAGGCAAAAGTTTTAACATGGAACTTTCTGCTTAGAGTTCTTGCCAACTGTTACTTACAATCGTTTTTTAAGCAATAAATACTTCAGAATAATCCCAAGCCAATACTTAATTGGTTACAATTCTAAGATGCAGAACTTTTTCTTTAAAGTTTTTTGGTCCCTGAAAATTCGGTAGGGCCAAATGCATTACCTGGAAGTAGCATTTGTTTAAAAAAAAAAAAAAGTCTAACTCAAAGATGATAATGAATAAAATAACTATTTAGGCTCTCATACACTATCTTTCTAGATTTTCACCCCATAAGAAATGATTACAAGGTCCGTCAGGCTTGCTATATGCCCCATAGAATAAAAATAAACCAACAAGGAATTTAACATTTCAACCAGCTAGGAACTATTTACTGTAAGCATTAAGTGAAATTTTGGAAGACATACTACTATATTTTAAGAAAACACTATTAACAGGTAAGCATGTGTTGAAGGCAGTTTATAAATGAAATATTACATATCTTATGTTTATGCATACAACTTATAAAATAGAAATGCTATTTTCCCAAATAGTATAGTATTACACTAACACTATATAGTTAAGATTTAAAACTTCAGAACACACGTCCACTACACCTTGACAGCAGTATATGCCTCTTAAGATATTCTCATTTGTTAACATATGCCAACCACGGTTTCACAGATTTGTGTTTCAGCAGGTTAAAACAATCATTCTGCTTTATTTGAGACAAGGTTAACCAGACTCAGGAAATGAAGTTTTATAATCAAGAAACAATGAAACCTCCACAAAAGGATGAAAAACGATTCTAAGGACATGATATAATCATAGTAGGAGAATGGATTATGCCCCTAGATATGTGTGGGAATAGTTTGGATCCTGGTGAAATACATTTATATGGTGCCTAAATGATCATCAAGTCTGTAGTAACTACTAGAAACTCAAATGTGAATTATTGGTATTTTTTCCAGTGGAATGTAATCCAGTTTATAGTTTAGGTCTACTTAAAGCTGTTCTGCCACTATAGATTTGCTTTAAGTGCAAATTAATACCCAAACAATAGGGAGCAATCTGAATCATGGAATTTTGAAAAATTAGAATGATTGCATATTTAACTTTATTTTTGTATCCTGAAAATAGGATTATAAAACTCAATTACTTTCCCATTTTTTAAAGACTTTTTATTATCAGAGATAATTCAAATTAAACATGGTTGCCTGCAAATTCCTTACTAGAGGAAGTAAAAACAAAGTACATTTTGGTTATGTTTTGCTGATGGTCTTCTCATATATGTGCTATATCAATGAGAGCACTATTCCAGGAATTTATTGTGCTACTTTAATATAATTGAACATGAAGGAAACTGGTTTTCAAATTTTGACAGGTGACTTTTTTTTTTGGTGGCAGGCTTATTTTAAAATAAAAAAATACAAAATCCACATCAAACCTAAAATCAGATGGACACTTTGACAACCTGAACCAGGAATTTAAGTCTGTAAGAGAAATTTAGACATGGAAAGCTATTTCTGAAAAATATAAAATCTAAACCTTGTTCTTACTTACTTTGGCTTTTCTTTTTTAAATAAAGATTTGTGATAAAATAACCTTAAATATAATACCTGCTGTTAACATAGGGCATCATTTGTCAGTGCTTTGTAATAGAAATATATTCTAAATGCTTTCAAAGAATTTAAGATTTTTTTAAAGCTATACTCCAAGTTTTCAACTGTTTAGTTTTTAAAAAATATAATTTGGGTCTCTGATAACCTTAAAAGATAGTGAGGTTCAGATAGAGATCATTTCCTGATCTCTAACAGAAATGATTATTTCCTCACTCAAAGAGTTGTATAGGATACACAAAAATCTTGTGTTTTTAGACAATGTTTACCATCCATTTAAAAACCTTTTACCACCAAGAGGCAAAGCACATAAAAGTGAAAGTAAACTTGTTTCTGGTCTACTTATCCCAACTAAACTCTTATAAAACCACATGGAAAAATTAATGTTTAGAAAGTAATTTCCTTATTTTCTGATCTGTCAGCAAAAAATTACTAATTTTCTGTAAAAACAGAAAACTCAATAATAAAGTGTCTCCCTGTTTAAATTAAAATGACAATCTTGGTGTCTTTTAACATCAAGACATTTTAAAAAAGCTTACAAACTCAAGATGGTTCAAAAATGTTGTGTTTATGTTAAGAGACTAAAATTGTGTCACTGCAAAATTCCCTATGGCTTTTGGCACTGACATTAAAAGATTTTAGTCTTTTGGTCACTTGAAGCTGTTACTAAATATAACAATAAGCCTTTAAAAAGGGGGGAAAACACAGTGAGGAAATGAAAGATAGCTAAGGTAACTACATCATATACAAAATAAAGCATAGTTTGAAATAAACAGTCATTTTCTGCTAGGGATCTGAATATACAAGAATAGTTTACCACCATTGCTTCCATTTTGAGGAGGATCCTCTAATCAGAAAGAATTCCTTTAAGTTACTCTGAGTGGTATTGCCTGGCAGCAGCTTCAATTTCCTAGGCTAGTCTTCAATCCAAGTAATTAAGTACTCTCACAAGGAATAATCATACATGGCAATATGGTAAAAAAAGCAGGGCAGTTCTTTCATGCACAAATATTTCAGGAGAAAAACCTTCAACTTTGAAGACAACCATCAGGTTTAAGGTATTCTAGCACACTCTAAACCTTAAGTTTTGTTGTACACCATTGGTGACTGAAATTAACAGTAAGTTTTATGGTGAAAAATTTTTTTTTGTTTTTGCTTGCAACTATATACACATTGAAAAACTATTCTGCATCACATGATTTTTAAACGAAATAAATATAAAAATGAACCATATAATCAATACATAACTTTAACACTCCACATTATTTAATCTTTGATCACAATGATGGTAACCTCCTGGTCAACAATCTTGTGAGTTGAGGAGCTGATTCTCATTCTCATATCCATCAGGCAGATATGCTCTCCTCAGCTGGTCTGACTTAGGTATGGAGCCTCCATTCTTCACATGACGAGACAGGAAAGCACGGACGGCTGGGTGATCAGCCTTCTCAAGTGGGATGTTGGCTTCCAGGCACATTTTCACAAAGTCCTGGATAACACTGACTTTCTCTGTTTGTGCAGTACTGTTGCACTGAAGAGATGCAGTTAGGGGCCTTTGCTTCTTTCTCACATTCTGCTCTTCAAATTCTGCCTTCCTCTTGGTATGAGTCTTTGACTTGAGGTGGTCACTAATGGCAGACTTGCGAACATGATTCAGAACCACATTGCAAGAAGTGCAGAAGAGTTTTCCTCCATCTTCATGCAGCTCACCTCCAAACTCAGTGACTCGGTCCAGAGGAGTCACATACAAAGCAGTCTTAGAACGGTTTCGAGCAGGTGGTGCTGTCACTACAAATCTTTCCATTTTGACTTTGAATAAAGTTCTTTCAAGACAAGAACAAACATACGTGTTGTGACAACAGTTCATTTGGGAAGCAGTTAACAAGAAAAATATAACCATTTTTAAGATTATAGATTTCAGAAAAATTAATTTAAATAATCGTGTACCCATTACTAGTAACAATTACATCCATTCCTTTAATTTGATGAAATTCAAATAAATTTAAACTATGGAAAAAGAATTACACTTATCTCAGATGTCATTATCTTTTAGAAAAACATAATCACCAGGTCAATGTTTAGGGTATTATATTAATTTCACCCAATTTAGATATGTATTTAAGTTTAAAAGAGCTTCTTTTCCTTCACAGTTCTGGAGCCACTGATTTTAGGAACAGAACCATAGGAAATTGTAAACAAAGTTTGTTCAAACAGGGGGATAAATAAACTGGCATAATTGTATATGAAGAAAAATGTAATTTCCACAACTACTTGAAGAAAAAAAAGTATAAGCCAAAAAAGGAGACCAAACACAAATAAAATAAAAAACAATATTAAATTTCAAAGCAAAAATAGAATTCAAAGAATTAATGTATTAATTCCAAAAGGTGATGATCAAGATATATGCAAAGTGCCTTTTCTAATACTTTTTCCCTTTTTTCCATTAAAGACTAATATTTAAATCTGTTAATATTTATTTCATTTATTAACTAGTCAGCTAGAAGAAAACCAAAAACTCATTAACATAGTGCCTAGTACATGATAGAAGTTCAATCACAACTTGTTGATGGAATAAGTACATGATTATCTTTACTATTTTTTCAAATATTAATCTCAGGAGCAGTTTAATAATTTCTAGATTTATCCTAATTACAAGCATTTATGATCACTGCAAAAAGCAGTGGCGCTGAAAACTTGAAATACTGAACAAATATTGTTGGTGGAGACCATTTATTTCCTGAGGCCACATGCCTTTGGGTTAAGCTCTTACATTAACCTAGATATAAAAAATTCAAATGAATTTGTTAGAATTGAGGATGGAATTCTGTTCTATAGAAATATGATAGGAACTACGCTTTCTTTATAAGTGTAATCAGAAACATTAGTGTTAATCCACGCTAGAGAACTCATAGCTGAGTAATATGAAAGCTATCTCAAAATAACTTTAAATTGCCAAGGCATTAGACACCTATGGACATAAACTCAGAGGTCTTAACCTTTCACAGAAATTCTGGAAAGCATAATAAACTTTAGGTTTTAATAAGATTAATTCAAATTTTCTATTATAAATGTGTTTAATGTATAGCTTTCATGTGCCAAATATTGTTTTGGCTAAAGGTTTTCAATGGCTGATAAGGCAGATATGATTCCTGCCCAACAAACAGTGAATTGTCATTATACATGTGTACTTTGTTAATGATTTATATTTTATACACCTATAGCAAATCAGTTCCAATTATTAATGGCTCTAAATTAGTTATAAAAAAAAACATTAAATATCTATGCCCAGTAATGCCTAAGTCTTTCTTCGAAAGTTTGTTACTGCAAAAGCAAACATCTACTTAACAGAAGATGCCTGAGTTTACAGACCTGAAGAACAAGTGTTTTCAAAAGAAGGTAAAAATCTTTTAAACGCGGAAGTAAGAAGAGCAGGAATTAGCTAACAAAACAGAAGCAGCAAATCACTTACTAGAGCAAAATAAAAGTTATTTTCAAATTTAAATGTTTACCTGATTAGTTTCCAGTTTTTTGTTTTTTGTTGTTTTTTTTTTTTGTCTTGATACTTAGTAATAAAAGGTCCCAGGGCAGAACCGGAGATGCATGAAATCCTGGCACTTTCCGTTGCTTCAAACTGGAGCAGCTTTCAAAATCAGTTTTTCAACAAGTGGTGGTGGGAAAATAGTCTCTGGGCTTGCACCCTGTTTTCCCTGAGATGCTGGGAAGTCATGCCTTTACTGTAAAACACAAAACAAGTGGGAAGAAAAAATAGGGGTAGGGAGAAAAAGAAGGGTGGATGAAAATGTGGACAGGAACATCAACGGCCACCATGCAGGTACCTTTAAAACCCTTTTCTTTAGGAAACGACACCACAAACCCCGATCCCGACGTTTACCCGAACACTCCTCAACCCACGCCCTCCCCAGTGGTCCGCCCCGCCTGGCACCTCGCCGCGCGCCCCAGGCCCCACGGTTCCGGAGAGCGAGGGAAAGGCGGGGCGCGGGACGTTCTCGCAGTCTGGACTCCCGCCTCCCGCGCCCGCCCCGGCACGCCGGCGCCCCGCCGTCCCAGCCCGGCTAGCTGGGCAGGGCCGAGTCCCCGCTGCCGGCTACGGGCCCCGCCACTAGACAGCCTACTTGGCGGCAGTCTCAGGGGAGGAGGCGGTAGACGCCTGACGAGGCGGCCGCTGTCAGGCTTCCCGTCTCCTCCCCTTTCCATCCGCCGACAACGACGCCCCGGCTCCGCCCCCGGCTCCCGATCGGGGAGGAAGGCCCCGGGCCCAAAGCCTGCACCAACGGCCAGGCCCACCCTCGGCTTCCCTAGCTTCTCGTTACCGTAGGGTCCGGGCGGCCTCTAGGGGAAGTGGACGAAAGCCGGCCGGAAAGAGAAGGAGGAAGAGAAAAAGGAGCAAGGAGGTGAAGGAAGAGAAGGACTTGTCGTCGTGCCGCCGCCGCCGCCGCCGCCGTTGCCCGGTCGAGCCCCGCGGCGGCCGCCGTGTCCCCCACCGCGCCCCGTCCTCCTGCACCGCCTATGGCAAAACTCGTAGGCGGTCCCCAGCAACCGCCGAGCAGTGCGGACCAATTGACAGCGTATCTGTCAAACAGACGGCTGCCTTCACCAATGGTAGTAGAAAGGCGGGCATGTGCATGATTGGCGGCCAGATTTCTCCATTGAAAACTGGGGGCGTGGGTGGGCGGAGCCGGAAGTAGAGCCAGACGAGAGGCCTCTGTCCACCAGGGGCGGCGAGAAGGGGGAGGGAACTAGAGGAGGAGGAGGTTAGCCGAGGCTGCTACGGCGGCGGCGGCAGCGCAGGGGCTGGTACGCGCTGGGCGGCGAGAGCCTCATGGCGGAGGAAGAGAGCGATCAAGAGGCCGAACGCCTCGGAGAAGAGCTCGTGGCCATTGTGGAGTCCCCGCCAGGCCCTGCGGGGCTTAGAGTTGCGGGCGACGGTAACGACGGCTCTGGCGACAGCAGCTGCGGCGGCGGCGTCGTCGGGATCAGCAGTCGGGATTACTGCCGACGCTTCTGTCAGGTGAGGCGCCTGTCGGCCGCTCGGACTTATCACCTGGGTACTGGGCCTCCCTGCGTTCCTGGCCTTCTCGTCCTGGAGTCAGGGCTGTGTCCGTTGCTCACTGCACCAGCCCAACCAGGAGAGTGAGGGTGAAGCTCCCCCCTCCACCTATCCGGCTTGGGGTGGGGGGCGGGGAGCGAGACGGGATGACCGCGGTTTAAGGGTTGCTGGAAAAGTGAGTTTGCCGGGGGTAGAGGGGCTGCAGCGGAGTGGCAGCTGGTAGGGAAGCTCTGTAGTGCTGACATGCTTCCCCTTCCCCATACAGACCCCTTTCTGCCCGAGGGTCCCGCCTTCTTGTGTTTCCTACCCAGTTCCTTCTCACTTCATTTGGAATCTGGCAACATTTCCTGCCTTCCCTTCCCCGCCCCTTGTCCCCCCCGTGTCCCCTTTTTCGAAGATCGGGGCTTGCCTTGTCTCTGTTGCTCCCTCGCCTGTCATCGCTACCCCTCCCCCTCTGCCAGGGTCTCCTGTCATCCCTTCAGGAGACCCCACGGGGCCAATTCTGTTGGTTTAGGCGCTGACCCACGGTGTTTTAGATACTTTTTTGGGGGGGGGGTGTGGAGGGGGGTAGTGGGGTTAAGACAGTGTGATTGTCATCTTTTCTTTTCTTATCCCCTTTCCTCGACCGTGACAGCAAATTATTTACTTGGTCGACTGTCACTGATTTGATGTAGTTTCAAGTGTTTGACCATAATCAAATGTTATAGCACCAAAGTATTTGTCTAGGGGTAAAGTTGTGTAATCTACATTCATATCTACATATATTTATAAACATTTTGTTCTCATTCACAACAATCTTGTTTTGCAAACTGTTTTGGCAGAAAGTTTTACTCTTTTTTTTCACCCCATTCTTTTTTTTTTTCTTTTTTTCTTTTTTTTTAATTTGCTCAGATGTGTAGAGTTCAAATCATGGCTCCACCACTTCCTAGTTGTTACCTTGGACAAGTTACTTAATCTTTCTATCCTATACTTTTTATTCTAACAAATAAGGATAGTAACTAAATGAATAAATATGTAAAGAGTTTGGGTCCTTTACATATTAACTAAAGTTAGCTATTTCATTCTGGTAACAAGTAGAAAATAAAGTTAATAGGAAGTAAGCATCATTTTTGCTGAAATTTGATTTTTATGCCTTCCTAAGCATTGAAAGGAAAAGGATGGAATTGAAATGTTCAGGCAAGTTTTTAATACTTTAAATTGTCTTTTGATTTTTATTTCATTTCTTCTATCATAAATAAGGTGGAAACTGTCTTGGTATAAAGGTTGTGTGTGTTTTCTTTGGCATTGCTCTCTAGTGACTTTCTTGAAAATGTATTTTTCTTATTTATTTTATTTATTTTGGTATTGGCATTCACTGGATTTAGAGGTTCAGTGTCATTACAATACCTGTTTTCAACTATATGTTTTACATATGGAAACCATGTTATCAGTAGACTTAGTATCTACAGGAATTTTAAACTTCTGAAAATTAGGTTATGATTGGTCTTTTTAACATATTAATAGGCTGAAAATCTTTTTATTTTGTTTTGCTTTTCTTAAAAATATATTTTTATTGATTTCAGAGAGGAACGGAGGAGAGAGAGATAGAAACATCAATAATGAGAATCATTGATCAGCTGCCTCCTGCATGCCTCACAGTAAGGATAGAGCCTGCAACTCAGGCATGTACCCTGACCAGGAATCGAACAGTGACCTCCTGGTTCATGGTCAGTGCTCAACCACTGTGCAACACTGGCTGGGCCTGTGTTCCTTTTGATGATATTAATAAGCAAGTTGGTTTTGGTTACCTTTAGCTTTAATTTACTTGATCAAATAACCCTTAATTGCTGAAATTGCATTGAAATTTTATTTGAGGGCCAGAACACTTTTGGAGAATCTCTTAACTACTCTTATTATATTTCTTGAAATCAATTTTAAGAACAGATGAATAAATTTAGCTTGTGAAATAAAGTGTCTAAACAGTAAGAGTAAATTTTACGTACAAATAAAGTTGGTTATTTAAAAAAAACTCCAATGCCACCTAAAATATACAAGGAAATAAAACTAAACAGGAAGAACTTAAACTTTTATTTTTACATTGCTAAGTTATGAGTTAAGTATGCCGACATACTTTTATGCTATCAACTTTTACCTGAAACCTTCCATATTTTATAATATTCTAGATTAGCAATAGATCTGTTCTTAGGGCTCCTGTCCTGGATCTACCCTGCAGGTGAGCTTTGTGAATTTTTTTTTTTTTTGGTATTAAAACATTAAGGTAGAATAAAAGATTATTTATGTTAAGTTGAATTTTATGCATTGATTAATAAATTCTAATAGTATAGTAGTTCTGTTTTATTTGCCACCAAGGGAAGAAGTGGATTATGTAATCTAATGCCCAAAGATTGTTGTCTTTCTCTTTTTTAACATTTGGTTTCCTAATATTTACTAAGGGTAAGGTAATATTAAGTAACTTGCACTCATTAGTGAATGACTTAATTGTGAGTAATCCATAAATGGATAATATGTGTTTGGGTGGGTGACAGTTAATGAAATATATGATTTATACTAACAGTCTTGTGCACTGAAAAGAAAGGCTTCAATTTACATTCCTCCTTTTAGAAAGAAATCTGAATAAAAATGTCTTGGGCAGTTAGTTGTATGGATGAAGGGGGAAGTTCTGTGTCTTTTACCACAAGGGAAAATAAAACAGAATACAATAGGTAATATAAGTGATAAATTATGCATCCATTCAATGCATTTGAGGATATACTTCTCTACTTGAGAAACAATACCAGTACTAGAATTATATAAAATCTCAGACTAAGGGAATAAATAGTCCCTTAGGCTTAAACTGATTTGTGTGATGATGGATTTGGGAAATTGTAAGTATTAATTTCCAAATAGTTACATGGTGTAAAGACCACTAACTGCCCCTATCACATCCTCCCTTAACTCTTATTAGTGGACTCTCAACAAATGCTTAAATTGGCTCTTAATTTATATTTAATTTACTCTGAGGATGAAAGGAAGGGGAAATTAATTTTTATTGAGGGGCCTACTAACTCGTAAGGCCTTCAGATAGGTCCTGTTATGCAAGTTTCATGGAGGAACTTGTCTTCATTTTTGGTAGGTGGACCAACTGCGATTTGAACCCAGACTTTAATTTCTATTGAAAGGCAGATTAGAGTTACAAATAAATTAGCAAATAATTGTAAAGTGAATTGTTTATGAAAAGTTGTGCAAAGGGGAAAAATAGTAACTGGATGTACTCGGAATCATGGATGAAAAAGTCTAAAAGTAGTCTTTCATTAGGCCATAGTGTTAAAAATATTTCAAGAAAGTCTGATTATTATTTCTCTGACTTGTTAGTCGCTATGAACATGTCTTCTGTTCCTGAAGATTATAATAATTCAACTTATTTTTTTGCTAGATTTCTTGAAATGCTTTGACCATAAGTTGATTATAAACTTCACAAGTATCTCAGTGCTAGAATGACTACAGTGAATGATTCTGGAAATACTTTGATATGTTGATTAAAATACTTTAAAATTGTTTCTTACTAAAATGGGGCTAATAGTCATCCCATGAGGATGTCATGAGTATAAAAGGAGAGAATGACCATGAAATGTTCAGTAGTATACCTAGTATGGAGATAGGCATAATTAGACAGAGGCTATTAATATTTCTCATGTGGAATTCTTTGAAGGTTTAAGAGGGACATTAGAGATAATCCAATCTGAAGGTCACTCATAGTTTGTATCCCACAATAAATTTAGAAATGTTACAATTCTAAAATTCTGTTATTTATCTAGGAAAGCTGAATGCTGGGATAAAGCCCTTAAATGATCTTCAATAGCAGCTACATTTTCTTAGAGATTATGTTTCCTGCAGGGGACATTTGGTAATGTCTGGAGAAATTTCTGATTGTCCTAATTGGAATAGGCTGCTGTTGGCATCTAGTTGGTAGAGGACAGGGATGGTGTTAAACATACAGTCAAGCTTTGGTTCTTGTACATTTCCCATCTAGAGCAATTCAGTTCTCTACCATGTTGTTCACAGAAAAAAGTCTCAGTTTTTGAATGAAACTTAGGTTCTTGACCTAACAACCTTTTCATGCTGATACTCTATGATCAATCACATGTCTCTTATGTGACGGACAAAGGAGAGAATGCCTGAATATGAGATAGTTTACTGCTAAACCTTGTTTTGTTAACATTTCAGGAAATTGTGCTGTGAGTATTTTTGTGGGTTTTTTTTTTTGCTTAATTTATTGCTTATTATTAAATACATGGATACAAGTTATATCATCGATCCTACAGGGTTAGTGATAGCAGCAAAGTGAAAAAGAAGTTGTGAGAACAATGCTGGAAATAAAAAAGAAATAATTACAACATATGATAGAGGGGTTCATGTGTCTGATCTAGCTATGGATATGGTTAGTGAAACAGATGATTAGCACTATTTTAAAATACAGAGAGGCCATCAAGAGTAATGACATTGCTAAAGTGTGATAGTGCTCATGAAACAACCCTCACTTGAGAAAGGTTAAAAAATAGGTAATCATTTGGGAGTCTGGAACAGATTAGTTCAATTTACATTATTTCTAATGGGAAAAATGATTAGGTTTACGAACAAATTGCTTCTTGAATAGCCTTCTGGAAGTATTTACATTAATTTTTAACAATTGTTACTAATTAGAATTATTTTAAAATTCACTTTTTTAAAGGATATTTTTTCATTGATTTTTAGAGAGAGTGGAAGAGAGGGGGAGAGAGACAGAGAAGCATCGATGTGTCTCACTCATCTCAACCAGAGTAGGGAATTTGAGCCTGTAACTAAAGGGAAACTACCTTGCCCTTTATTTGGAATCAAACTTGGAACTCTTCACTCCACAGGCCAAAGCTCTATCCACTGAGCCTAACTGGGTAGGGCTAAAATTTCCTTTTAATTTTTGTAAATGTTTTATGTATACTTACTTTAAAAAGTCATATAAGATAACATATTAGGAATTGTATTTTGCTGCTAATTAAAGCCTGATTTAATTATCTTAAACGTGACTTTTCATGTTAAAAGTCTTGATTAGATACTATGGGGATTTTATGGTGGCTTTATCATTGTACCATCATTTGCTTTCTTATCATCCTTGTCTTCTTATCTCAAGTTTGTCTCATCATCCAAAACAGTTGTTGGAATTCCAGCCAACACATCTGAGTTCAAAGTAGTAGATCAGGATTTTTGGAGGGTAAGCCAAAAAAACATCTTGTCCCAAATCTTATTAACTATCCCCTCTGAAAAGAATATTAGATAATTTATTTTTTATTTTTCCCCCCTGATAAAAACATGTCTATAATTCTGTAAGGAAGGAAGAAAACAAGAATGAATATTGTAGAGGCAACCACTTTTTTGCCCCCCCCCCCCCAGGGGGTAAGTAAAAAAAGGCAATTCATACACTATTCCTTTCCTTCCCCACATACTCCCCAGAGACAACTAATTGCAACTGTTTAACTCTTAGAATATTTACCTCTATGGTTATTAATAATTTTTTCTTAGTTGTAGATATGATCAGTTAGCCTCCTTGATGGAGGAGGTGGGGACTGCCTTACCATCGTTCAGTATGTACTCTTTGATTTTACCTCTTGTGTTCTCTATATCCCCTTTTTCTTCCCTCTAATCCCTTCCTTCCCTGCCCCATTATGAGTTCAACCTCTTTAGAGAATTAGTTTCCATTCATCTAATAGGGAAGGGGATCTGAGGGAGATGTTCAACTGAACCTTCTGTTTTTGACTCTATTTTTACCTCTACTTTTAGAAGTTTGTAGTGTTTCAGGTTCCTGAAATTTTTCTGGTGTTCAGCACAAATTAGCTTGTTCTTGAACTCCCCTCCTCCTCCCTAAATAATAGCTACCTAAATATTGTCTGTCATTTCTCCTTTTTCATTTTTTTTCCTCTTTAATGGCTTTAGGTCTTTTAAAACAAAAATATTTTTTTACTGTTATCTTAGGGGAGTTTTTGAGAGGGAGCAGAAGTAAATGTGTATTCAATGTGCCACAATTAACTAGAAGTCTCAAATCAGTTTTTAGCTCAATAAAGCAGAGTGCAGTTCTAGTGGGTTTGTCTCAGTGGATAGAGTGTGGTCTGC
The DNA here is from genome assembly GCA_011751065.1 of Lasiurus cinereus. Classification (NCBI taxonomy): domain Eukaryota; kingdom Metazoa; phylum Chordata; class Mammalia; order Chiroptera; family Vespertilionidae; genus Lasiurus; species Lasiurus cinereus. The sequence goes on along the minus strand of JAAGEH010000286.1, from coordinate 30,791,286 downwards.
AGACTGTAAGATTGCCAGTTTGATTCTGGTGAAGGGCCTGTACTTCAGTTGCAGGTTCAAACCCCTGCCCCAGGTCAGGTGCTTGTGAGAGACAACCAATCCATGTGTTTCTCTCATATTGATATTTCTCTCTCTGTCTCTCCCCCACCCTTCCACTCCTTAAAAATCAATGGAAAAATATCCTTGGGTGAGGATCAACAAAACAAACAAACAAACAAACAAAAGAATAGTATATATGAAAGACAATGAAAAGTGACTGAAATTAATTTATAAGGCTTTATTTACTTTTGAAAAAAAGAGTAACCTGTTTTCTGACTTACTCTGTAATGAATATTTTGAGCTAGAAATAATTTAATTGTATGAGTTTATATGTTCCTTTTGGTGAAATTATTTTTATTATTAAATTATAAGTTAAAATTTTATTTTTTTAAGTTGTTTCCAAAATTTGACATATTTGATATATTCCCAGTCTTCATGCAAGGTGAAGTCCTTGGGAAGATATTAACTTATTTGTTATAATTAAGAAAAACAGAACAAAATGAACCTTAGATCTTGATAGCTGTATTTAAGGAGCTAACTGCTTGCTTCTTGTTCAATGATTTTTTTAGGGTGACTTTCAGAAGTGAATTATACTAATTGTTTACAGTGATACTATTTGTAATACCTCAATGACCAAAGTTAGAAAGTTGTTTCCTATAATGGAATCCTATGTTCTTCTAACAATAATGATTATAAAGAATATTTATTCATATGGGAATCTATTCATGGTATAGCTACTAAAAAGACATAAGAGATGGTTAATTTCATTTTTGTAAATAAAATAGTCTGAAAAGATTTATACCAAACTGTTAACAGTGGATAACTTCTAAGTGATATGTTTATAGCTGAATTTTATTTTTGTCTTTATACTTATTTTTTATATTTTCTAGATTAAACCTTCGGTCTTGATAATGAGGATAAAAATAATTTTTTTTCTCTTCCTACTTCATGAATTGCTTATTTTCTGTTAATAAAGGTGAGATTATTTGGAGTATGATGAAATTTTATCTACACTGTTTTTTGAAAATATGTGAAATGCATTTTGGTTAAGTGAACTTATGAAAGTCATTTTTAGTTAACAATGAGATCCTAAACTTTAACTTATTTATAAACAGTTTTGCATTAGATATATGTCCATTATTGCTTTCTGATTACCACTCATACACTGGCTAAAAAAAAAAATTATCTCAATTTTAATTTTGTAGATAAAATAGGAGGAAAAATATTTTTAAATGAAATTCACTCTGGTATATTTTTTAATAATACTATCATTTTGTAGTTCTGCCAAATAGATATCAGGCACCAGTTGTACTATTATTGCTGGCACTAAATCTTTTTGATTCTCTACCAAAAATATGCTAAACCTTAACAATCACAACAAAAGCAAAAATGAGAAAATTAAATTAAATTTTAGAATGCTTTGATAAAATATGTATCTGATGACATGTTTGAAACAGTAAAATATGGTTAATTGATATGCCATTTTAAATGTATATTAATATATAGTAGTAAGGATATTAGAGCATTTAAAATCTAGGGTAATTCATTTAACTGAATATTAACTTTAGTTATGTTATAAATCAAATATAATAGTACCTATCCTAAGTATTTTTTTAATTTTGTAATTTCTAGTAAATCTAAGATAACTTTTAGTTTTCGTATAATATTATATATTACATTGATTTCTTTTTTTTTAAAAATATATTTTATTGACTTTTTACAGAGAGGAAGGGAGAGGAATAGAGAGTTAGAAACATCAATGAGAAAGACATCCATTAGCTGCATCCTGCACCCTCCCTACTGGGGATGCTCCCGAAACCAAGATACTGCATGCCCTTGACCGGAATCGAACCTGGGACCTTTCAGTCTGCAGGCCGACACTCTATTCACTGAGCCAAACTGGTTTCGGCTTACATTGATTTCTTGATAAGCATTGTCATCTGGCTAGATCCATGATGGAACACTGGTGGCAAACTAAATCTGAGAGGAGGTCGATCTATATAATGTGTAACATAGGGTCCTAAAGTTCATTACACTGATACTCTGTACCAGAAACTCAGTGCTCTCAACTCCTAAGCAGTGGTGAATATGAAAATTGCTGAAAGACTCATGTAAGCAGTAGAAAAAGGTGTCATAACTATGGTTGATATTTTTTGGTTATACAGTAGTTGTAAGCCAACAGCATTGTCCCTGTTTTTGTATACCGTTATAACTTTGATAAGTCTACAAAGAAAAGGTATACATTACTGTAGTTCCTCCTTACCCATGGGGGATACATTCTAAGTGGATGCCTGAAACCACGAATGGTACCAAACCCTACATATACTCTGTGTTTTTTAATATATATATCCTGATAACATTTAACTTATAGATTAGGCACAGTAAGAAAGTCATAACAATAACTAATATGAAATAGAACAATTATCTATAATAATAAAAACATAATATGCTAATTAGACTAGACAGCCAAATGACCTTCTGAACGTCATTCTGGAGTTCTTCCAACGAAGCTACGGCAGGAAGAGCTGAGAAAGAGGCAGTTAGGGATGATGAGGCAGGCAGGTGAGTGGTTAGGGTCGGTCAGGCATGCAGGCAAGTAGGGCATCAGGCAGTCAGTCAGGCAAGCAGTTAGGGGCATTTGGCAGGCAGGCAGAGGTGGTTAGGGGCAATCAGGCAGGCAGGCTAGTAGTTAGGGGTGGTTAGGTCAGGCAGGTAGTTAAGAGGCAGTGGTCCCTGTGGGATCAGGCATAAACCGGCAATTGGACATCCTTTGAGGGGACCCTAATTGTGAGAGGGTGCAGGCTGGGCTGAGGGACCCTCCTCCCCCTATGTACGAATTTTGTGCACCAGGCCTCTAATAACATTATAATATAATAAAAATTATGTTGTCTGTCTCTAAAATATTCTTATTGTATTGTACTCCCTATTGTGATGAGATGATATAGTGCCTAATGATGAGATGAAGTAAGGTAGATTCACTGCACAAAGGGATGGTCCATTTATGGGTGGGAAAGCACATGACTGTGCAAGATTTCATCATGCTACATAGAATGTCATGCAATTTAAAACTTATGAATTATTTCTGGAATTTCTCATTTAATATTTTTGGACCACAATTCACTGTAGGTAACTAAAATCCCAGAAAGTAAGATTGTGGGTTGGTGGGTTAGGGGGCACTACTGTAATATACAATGGGAGGCTAATAAAAGTCTTGCCTGTTTTGGTATTCTTGGGCAAGTTGAACCCTGCTAAGATTCTTTGGTTTCAAACTAAACCAAAGAATTTAAGGTAACTTTCCTTATCCAAGGAGAGATTTTAAAGCTGGATTTGCAGAATCTAGAACTCAGAAGCGAGGCTGGTCATCAAAGCTGTGTGGGTGGTCATTGAATGCACTTACATAGAGAGATGGTATAGAGTGGGGAAAGACTGAGAAGTGAAGCTTCAGGAATTCCACAGTAAAATGACTTTGTAGGAAAAGTTGAGTCTTCAAATAAAATCTGAGGAGGATTAAAGAGGTTGGAGAAAATCAAGGAATTGTGTATTAAATAAGACACAGGATAGGAATGTTTTAGGATAGAATGAATGGTAACTGGCATCAAAAGCCATTGAGATCGAACCATTGAATTACATGGAGGTCTTTGGTGACTTTAGCAGAGCTATTCTGATGTAATGATAGCAGGAATCAGACTGAAGTAGTTTAAAAGATTGGGAGGCAAAGAAATGCAGTAAGTAAAGATAACATAAAGGAGAAGGAAAGATATAGGTGGGAGCTGAAGAGGTTGTGGATTGAATGTGGGGGTTTAAAACAAAATTGGTGAGAATTTGATATGGTTAAAACTGATGAGACTGATTGATTCCTTTGAAAGGAAGAGGTAAATCTACAAAAGAAAGAAGAGATAAAGTATAAGATAAGATTCTGAAAAGGAAAGGACAAGATTTAAAGCACAAATGGAGAGGTTGCTTTATATAGGAGCTTTGAGGTAAGAGGAGAGTTCATCTGTTGCAAGGACTTGGAGTTGTTAAGAGATTTAAGGTGGAGGTATAAAATGGTAGTTTCATAGAGAGGTGGATTGAATTGACCAACAGAACCATTTGAATGTGCTGATTATGAATGTAGGATGATCATTAGTTTGTTCTTTTGTTTAGCAGTGTTTATCTATGTAGGAGAAGGCATGGAGAACAATGTAATGAGTTACAGTTATTTATGGTTGAGCAATATACTGTAATTGACCAATTAACTTTGAGAAAGGAGGGGGCAGGCTCATTTTGTGGCTCCATTTGTGGTAAAACATAGTACAATACAGTGAAATAAAAGGAGAAAAGATAGAGAAGGAAAAGAAGTGGTTTATCAGTACATATTAATAGATAGGTACATAACATTGGTCTGTGTACTGTGAAAAATGTGTGTGTATATGTGGATATATATAATGCCCCAATAAATCATATACAAAGTTTCTTAATATATATTTTATAAATGGAGTTCATTAAAACTATGTTTTGGTTACCCCAAAATTGAAATGATCAAAATACTCATTAATCATTGTTGCCAGTGATTATTGTGTGTGTATATTTTATATGTTTTCAATATCTGGAAGATTATTTTATTGGAATGCTCTGTAGATGTATATAACTCATATTTTGACTGTTTTCCACGTATCAGATATGTGATAATTCCTTTACCTCTTTTATCTCATTTAATCCACTACCCCACAGGATATGTGCCATTGTTCTCATTTTACAGATCAGGAAATTAAGATGAAAGAGATTAAATAGTTTAATTAAGTAAACATAGCTAGTATGCGATAGTCAGACTGGAGTCTAGTCAATCTGACTCTCAAGAGCCCGTCAATATTTAGCTATTGTGATATACACACATATTATTTTGTATCTAGGAGAATGCATTTGGTATCTATTAGAGTGTCTATGCATATCTATTTGACATATACTAAAGCAGTTATTGACTGAATACACATGGTTAAAAAGACTCAAGGTAGCAGAACCTAAAGATGTTGATGAATGTAAAAGAAAAAGAGAAAAAAAATCCAATTTAAGCCATCAGAAGTTCCCAAGAAGTGAATCTCAACCTTTCCCCCCTCCTCAAATCCACTTGAATGTGATATACATACTTCTCTCAGAAGCAGTGTCTTATTATAATAATTATTCTTTATTTTTTTAAATATATTTTTTATTGATATCAGAGAGGAAGGGAGAGGGAGAGAGAGATAGAAACATCAGTGATGTGAGATCATTGATCAGTTGCTCCCTGCATATTCCACACTAGGGATTGAGCCCACAACCCGGGCATTTGCCCTCTCTGGGAATCGAACCATGACCTCCTGATTCATAGGTCAGTGCTCAACCATTGAACCACACTAGCTGGGCTATATAAGTGGTTATTCTTAAAATGTAAAAATTATGATAATTACAAACTAGTAGAAATTATTTATCTTGCGCTCTTGAAGGAGAGTTTGGTCTATCTTTTAGATGATTATCTTAAATGATTAACTTTTGAAGTTTCAGTCTCTATAGTTCTTAAATTTAACCTTCAATATCTGGAAGTCTTACCAATCTAGAGTGCAGAGGATATGCATTTTTAGACTTTATTATCTGTTCTTTCACTATGCTTTGAGAATCTTGCCAGTGATATCTTAGGTTATGGAATTCATTAGTAAAGTCTAAAATTTATATTCTGTGCTCATAAGAGTGGTGAAATGTATATTTGATTTCCATCTGGTGGGAGTAAAATCGCCACAACTTTTTTGGACCATAATCCATCAAAATATATTAGAAATGTTAAAAATAATTTTGAACCTTTATACTTAATAATTTTCTTTATACATTAACTTCTAAGGAAATATAAATTTGGACATAAATCTGTATATATCAGAACATTATAATTAATGAAAGGAATGAAATGAAAAAGCAACTAGAACATCTGAAATAGTTTGAAACTTCTCAACCCTTATGAACTAAAATGTTATTTAGCCTTAAAAATGATGTTTTCAATGACTATATATAATGACCTAGGAAAAGATCTATAAAAAGCCAGTGACTATTGCTGTGTCACCCACTGTGGCCAGCAAACTGGCCCAATCAGAGGGTGGTGCTAACCAGCCAAGCTCTCTGGCCCCTCCTCCTAGCCTGCCCCGCCCCTCATTGTCCCCCAGTAGGGGGCAGGTCTGGCCAGCTAACCTCCTGCAGCCCCACTTCCTGGCTAGCCCCATCCCTGATGGGCCCCCACCACTTTGATTAGCCTGCAGCCCCTTCCCTCCCAGCTGGCCCTGCTCCTGGTTGCCTTTCCTACCCCAATAGGAGGTGGAGCTGGCCAGCCAACCTCTTGCATCCCCTCCTCCTGCCAGGCCCCATCCCAAATTGGGACCCCCGCCCTGATCAGGGGCAGGACCAGCAGGCCAACCACCTGCGGCCCTTCCCCTGGTCGGCCTTACCCTCGATGAGCCCCCACCACTCTGATTGGTCTGCGGCCCCTCCCCCCAGTAGTTCCACCCCCGATTGGCTACCCCACACCATTCTGTGGTGGGAGTGGCTGACCAGCCTCACACAGCCCCTTCCCTGGTTGCTGACTTCTGATCAGCTTCCCCCACCTCATTCAGGTGCAGGAAAGGCTGGTCCACCGCCCCTTCCCACGGCCAATCACCCTCAGTTCCTCCCTCCAGTCAGCCCAGCCCTGATTGGCCAACCTCCCGCTGTTTCCTCCTCCCGACAGGCTCGGCCTCAATCTACCCCGATTGGGGCTGGGTCAGCTGGATCAGCTGGATCCCACCCATGCACAAATGCATACACTGGGCCTCTAGTAATAAGATAAAAAAAAATCAGGTGGGAAAATTTGTCTGTAGCAGGAGTATACAATTTGAATTTAGGCTGGCCCATTCCCACTGTACTCACATGTGGATTTTAGAGCTTCTTCTCTAGAAGCAAGATTTCTAGATGTGAATCATTTGGAGCCATTTGTATACTTTGAAAGTCTGTGATCTTTCTGAAATTTTGCAAGAATTTATATTTGCATTTCTGGTGAGCAGGTTTGTTTGTTTTTAATAGGTTTTCTTAAGAATTTCAAAACTTGCTGAACAAATAGCCAACAACAATTCAAACACTAAAAGATTATGGACTTCTGTCATAAGCCATTGTGACACAAGTAGCACTGACTGTTTTTGCAAATAAAACTTTATTGGCATGTGCCCATTCATTTTTATATTTTCTATAGCTACTTTCATGATACAGTAATGCTCAGTAGTTAGGATGGAAAATGTATGGCCTATAAGCTGATTTCTGGCCCTTTAAGAAAAAGTATGTCAGCCCCTGTCCTAGATTCTCATTTGTTCTTTATAACAACTCTGTGAGATATGTACTATTTTTATCTTCAGTTTATGAAAGCTGCATCTGAAACTCAGAGAAGTTGGACAACTAACACCAAGTCACACAGCTAGAAAAGGAAAATACACCAAGATAATATTAGTGGTTATATGAAGGCAATAAAATGATAGATGATTTTTTTCATATGTTATTAAAATTTATTATAGCAAGTGTGCATAACATAAACTAAGAGGTAAGAGAGCTGTAAAAAAAATAGATAGGTCTGAATTGTGAGAATCAACACTCATTCAAGCTTTTTTTTATTTTGATTTCCTATCACATTATCTGTTTTTATAAACTTAGAATGGATATGAAGATTTTGCTTCCCTTGTTGGCACTTAACTCTTATTATGCAGTGCCTTCCTAACTCTTGATTTTATAAGAAAAACATATTAGAGTATCTTTAAAATTTTAAATGGTACCTGAAATCATTTTGTCCTTTAACTCTTGAGATTGTTTGTCCTTTTATATTTTGAAGTTAACTTCAACACTATTAACTGCTAACTTAATAGATGCTTATAAAATGCTCATATATATCTGACAGTATATAATTTATTTTTTCTTACTATTAATGAAGTGAATTTCCTTAATTATTTTAGTTATAGATCTAAATAAAGTGTGATAAAAGTGTTGTTTAAGGTACTCCCAAAAGAAAAATTTGGTTGTGTGCTATGTGAAAAAAATTGTCCTAATGATTACAGGGGATTTAGATGAAATAGTTAACAATTCCTGTCCTCAAGGAGTTGAATCGTCTAGTTAGGGAGAAAAGACATATCTGATTATTACATTTATTGTTATGACTTTGATCCAAACCCTGGATTATTTTATCTCCCTGCTTACAGGTTTTCTCTAGTTTATTCTTCACACAGCCAAAGTGATCCATTAAAAGACGTCAATGACATATTTTCTAAACCTTTTGTGCTTTTCTATCTTCAACTCAAAGCTCAAATCCTTAACATGGACTGCAAGCCTTTTTTTCTTTTTAATATATTTTAGTGATTTTTCACAGAAAGGGAGAGGGAGAGAGAGTTAGAAACATCGATGAGAGAGAGACATCGATCAGCTGCCTCCTGCACGCCCCCCACTGGGGATGTGCCCTTGACCGGAAACAAACCTGGGACCCTTCAGTCCATAAGCCGACACTCTGTCCACTGAGCCAAACCGGTTTCGGCTGCAGGACTTTTTGATCCAGCTCCTGTCTAGCTCTTTGACTTGTCTCCTATTACTCTTTGCCTCCAGTACTTTCTTACTTTCAGTTACTGTAGCATTTTTTCCCCTCTCCTTCAAGTTAAATGAGTATGCTCCTGCCTCTTTTTATTTTTTTAATATATTTTATTTTATTTTTACAGAGACGAAGGGAGAGGGAGAGAGAGCCGGAAACATAGATGAGAAACATCAATCAGCTGCCTCCTGCACGCCCCCCACTGAGGATGTGCCTGAAATCAAGGCACATGCTCCTGACCAGAATCGCCCCTGACCGGAATCGAACCTGGGACCTTTCAGTCTGAAGGCCAACGCTCTATCCACTGAGCCAAACCGGTTTCATCTGCTCCTGCCTCTTGACCTTTGCATTTGGCTTTTGTTTGTTCAGCAGAAACACTTTTCATTTGGATATCTATGGTTTTCTCTACCCTGTTCAAGTATCCTTTTATAAGAGAGAGAAGAGAGATGGAGACCTCTGAACACTATAGATAAATAGCATCCCGCCTCTAGCATTCTTTTTTCTCCTTATCTTGAGTTGTATTGTTTTCCTAATTATACTCCATCTAATATATATCTATACTTTTTTTTCTTCAAATTGAAAGTGTTAAGGTATGTGTACATAGTGAGCACTCCATAAGGTTTGAATAAATGAATGAGTAAATATAAATAAACCTTAAAACAAGGAAATGGCAATTAGTGCTACTAAAACAATGTATATTAAGTCCTCTGAAAGTTCACTTGGAGAGACTATAGTACTTCTAATAGAGATAATTTGGAAAAGTTTTAGTGGACGAGATAATATTTGAACTGAGACTTAAAGAATTGTTAGTATTAAAATGTAGGCATGAAAAAGAAAGGTGAGGGTAGGAGGACATAAATTAGAGCAGATAATTTGTGAAAAGGTAAATGTCATGGTATATTTATGAATGGGGATAATTACTTAGAGTTGTGATTCTTAAAAGTGTGATTCCTCTGACCAGTTGGAACATTTCCTAAATTGGTCCCATCCCAGATCTGCAGAATCTGACACTTAAGGCTCAGTAATCTGTGTTTTTTATAAGCTTTCTAGTTGATTCTGATGCATTATAAAGGTAGAGAACCACTGAACTAGAACATGTATTCAGAAAAGTATTTGTGGGTATTAATATTTAAAAAATGGACTGCTCCATCCAGATCTTGGCTAATGAGTTTGAATTTTGTAAGAAGATCTGTAGGTTAAAGGGCAAAGCAGTGACATCATTACTGTAATCTTAAAAACATGTTTTAAGACAGAGTAAAGGAAATAAAGAATGAAAACCGAGACAAAAAAAGGAAGTGATTGGAGTATCAGAAAATGAGCAATTGAGGGCCTGGCTGGGTAGTGGCAATGAAAATGGAGATAAAACAATAGTTTCAAGAAGTATGCAAAAGAAGTAATTAGCATCTGGCTGAATGTGGAAACAAGGTACAAATAATTTTATGAAATTGCATTGTAAATGTCTGGGAATATGGTGGTAATATTAACAGTAAATGGTAGAAGGGGGACAGTTAAGGAATCTAAATGAACAGTGAAGTTTTGACTATTAGATTTGAAGAATTAATGCATTCTAAAAAAAAAGAATAGAAATTGCTAATCATTAGCCACAATGAGCATTTTTTATTAATACTGTATTGAGGATGCTTAGCCCCACTTAATAACAATGCATTTTCATGTAACCAATGATAAAGTTTATTGAAATATAGAATTCAAATATTCTTTCCTTTTTTTAGAAATACTTCAGTACTTAGAGCATACGGCTTTTTAATGGATGCTTCTTTTGTGTTTGGGAATTAATTTACCTGTGATAGTTTTTTTTGTTTTGGTTAACCCTCATCTGAGGATAATTTTCCATCAATTTTTAAAGAGAATGAAAGGAAGAGGGAGAGACAGACTTGAGAGAAACATCGATGTGAAATAGATACATCAATTGGTTGACTCCCCCACATGCTCCAAACAGGGCTTCGACTGAACCCCAGCAACTGAGGTACATCCCCTTGACCGGAATCAAACCTGGGAGTCTTCAGTTTGTAGGCTGACGCTCTATCCACTGAGCCAAACCGGCTAGGGCCCTGTGATAGTTTTTAAGTTTAAAATGTCCTTTCAGCCCAGCTGGATTTTCTTGAACTCAGTGGTTGAGTGTCAACCTATGAATCAGAGGTCATGGTTGGATTCCACTCAGGGCACACACAGGCTTGGTCCCCAGTTTGGGGCGTGGAAGAGGCAGCCATCAATGACTCTCTTCATCATTGATGTTTCTATCTCTCCCTTTCTCTCTCTCCTTTCCTCTCTGAAGTCAATACAAATATATTTTAAAAAATACCCTTTTAGGTTTTAATTTGGGGGAGGGGACCAAATATCAATAAAAGTAATAGTCTATCTAACTCGATTAAAGGAAGTGTCTGCCATTTGATCAAGCACATAAATAGACATTAAAATCTAGAATCCAAAAAGGTTAAGTTCTCAAATTCCTCCCTTTCCTAGAGCATTGCTACATCAAAGCCAGTGGGTTTCTCATATGCCTATATGGTTAGAGTTGGGGGTTTTTCAGGAACTGTAGCGTGGGTTGTTTTCCTCTGATTGTGTTTTTGTTTGTTTGTTTGTGTTTTGTACCTCTAAAGAATAATTATTTGACCCTCAATCTCTTTTGTAACTTACTTTTTAAAGAATCAGGAAGGTCAGTAAGATAAATATTTATTACTCTATCCAGATTAGTACCCATTAAATTCAGAAACACTAGTAATTCCTTGAACTTAGTACATAATATAGTTAACTCACATTACTATTGCCAGTAGGATTTAGTGATATCAGAGGGAAGATGGATGCAGAGAAAATGGTACCAAGTCAATTTTGGTTTCAACTTCACCAGGGTACCAGTCAGTTGTGCCAACTGCCAAAGACTATGACTTGTACTAAAGTTTTACTGGGAAAATGCATCAAGTGTTAATTGTGCCACTGTATGTTTATCATATTTTTTGTGGGTGGGAGCATTTCACTCAAACATATCTATTTTCTTGAAAGTTGTATATGAATTTCTATCTTGAAAGTGTACAAGTTTCCATGGCTGGTAGCCTCAGGCACCAGGCCTTCCTTCATATTTCCTCCTTTAGGTTTCCTTAATGTTAAAAGGTTTTAATGTCCATTTCTTCTGTGTTTTCTTGGTACTCCTGTGCTGCAGTAAGTGTGGATTCCTTTTAGTGTCCCATCTCCTAAAACTGCTTCTTGCTCAGAGTGTATTATTTCTAGTGTATAAAGTTCAAAACACAGTCTCCACAGTGTCAGTCAGTGTTTTGCCCTTGTCTCTGGATTTTTCTGATCCCTCTCACCCCGCACCCCAAACATTTTATTCCTGTACTACCCTTGGCTGATGCCACCCTCCTGAAATTTTTAAGCCCATTGAGCTAAAATAATAAAAAGCACTCCTGTTGTGCCCCATATTTGTATAATTCGGATAATCATAAGCAGGTATATGGGAAAAAAAGCTGCTTTTAATATTTCTGATGAACTAAAGTTAATGTTTGAGGCATAGGCCTAAAGTTCCTTTTCTGCCATTAGCTCTCAACTTTTTTTTTTTTTTTAATTCTGCTTTTAACTGTTTTAGGTCTTGCATAATTTGTTCTACTTTTTTGGCAGTGTAAATATTCCTTTTTGTCACATTTCTTTCAGTAACAATAGGATATACTATTTCAGATAAATATAAATGATTTTTGTTTTTGTTTACATTTTAGCCTATTCTTAAGTTGGCCTCTCCTGTCTTTCTTTTTCTTTCTCTTACCTTTTGGGCCCAGGTTTTAATATCCTTCAGTGATCTCTTATAAGATCTCCTATAATGTCAGAGATGAAAGTCAGGGAATTCTGAGTTCATCAAAAAGCATTCATTAGCAAACAGATATTGCCTACTCTCATTACCCTGACTAAAGAGAATCTTACCAGCTCAACATCAAACCTTAGGATTGACCTATTTTATTTTTCTTCAGTGTGGCATTTCCTTATTCACATCCAGAGGCCTAACTTTGAGTTCCTGGGACACTTTGCTTTGTGATACCTTGCTGTACCATACAGTGCTTCTATAATAACCATAGATAGTCCCTGACTTACAATAGTTTCACTTATGATTTTTTAATTTTACAATAGTGCAAGAGCAATAAGCATTCAGTAGAAACTGTATTTCGAGTTTTGAATTTTGATTTTTTCCTGGGCTAGAAATATGTGGTAAGGTACTCTATTATAAAACAGGCATTGTGATAGATGATTTTGCCCAACTGTAGGCTAATGTAAATGTTATTTAAGATAGGCGAGGCTAAACTATGAAGTTTGGTAGGTTAGGTGTGTTAAATGAAAATTTTTTTGGAATATATTTTATTGATTTTTTACAGAGAGGAAGGGAGAGGGATAGAGAGTTAGAAACATCGATGAGAGAGAAACATCGATCAGCTGCTTCTGCATGCCCCCTACTGGGGATGTGCCCGAAACCAAGGGACATGCCCTTGACTGGAATCCAGTCTGCAGGCCTATGCTCTATCCATTGAGTCAAACTGGTTTTGGCTATTAAATGCATTTTTTTTTTTTTTACTTACAGTATTTTCAACTTACAGTGGATTTAACTGGATATAACTCTGTTGAAAGTTACAGAACATTTTGTAGTAATTTGAAATGCACCTGAAATGATTATATTTATTATTCAAATCTGTACAGACTTTATGTTACCTCATATAGCAGTCTCAGTTTTCAAGGTGTGGTTTTTCACTTGCTCTTATTATAGATTTTCCATTTCTTTAAAAGACATCTTGCTGTAGTTGGATTTCCATTCTGGTTCACTCTGAGATTTCCATCCTACAGTTACCTTCTATTCCTCTGTTAGGTAGCTTTGGAACCAGTCACCCTTCCTTCCTAATGAGTAACAACTAAAACACTTCTTCCCACTCCTGATTTCATCTTCAAGAATTCATAGTTCTGGTATATATATTTCTTTTTCAAATCTGTCTGTTCTTAGAGTGAATTTATTTGTAAGGAAGTCCTTTTCTTCTATATTAATCAATATGACCTTATTTTTTTAAAAAAAAAACTCACCCACTGTCATTTTAATTATAAGTGGTCACCTTTTAAAAACAAGCTTAGTTCTTCATAAGGCTGAGCAAACCTGATACCTAAAGTTAGTGACCTTTTTGGCCTTTGGATTTATAATAATTTTATTGAGTTTTCCTTCTGCATAAAAAACTGATTTATGACCTATATAATAATATGCCTTCATTATCTGTTTACTTGAAAAAAATCCACTGGCCATCTTTGTTGAATTCACATAAAATATTGATATCTGCAGCTTTGATTAAATTTATGTCCAAATCTCAGAAACTACTTGAGATCATATTATGAAAGTGATTATAGAAGCCTTTGGACAAGTCACATGAATCTAAGAGCTGCTCTTTGAAAACAAAATTAAGAGAGAGGGGGACAGAATTAGGCCAGCTAATCTAGGACTAATACTAACAATTTAAAGGCTAGATAGTCACACACTGGTGTTACAAAGAACCATGTGGAACTTAATGGACTTTACAGTTTAATCCTCTGGCTTACAGTCATTGTTGAAAAACCAGACAGAAGAAACAAAAATAAAATTTCTGGAGGCATTTTTATAATATAAGCTTCCAGAAAATTTCTACCTACCAATGTCTTAAAAATCTGTATGACTAAAAGACATTTTTAAAAAATCAATAATATAATCAATGCCTTAGCCATATCTGCAATACCGTCTATGGCCAGGGTGTCCTAAATTGAAGTCAGATGCAGTCTGCTTGGCTCACAATACTTCAGACATTATTGTGCATACATACGTGTGGATAGCACTAGCTGCAGGCACACAAACAGGTTCACCCCACATTTCCATTTAATGTTTATATAATGTTCCTTATGCTTATAATTTGGGGCTTCCCTTATCTGTATGTCAATTTTAATACTTATGAGGGAAATGCTTGACATGTTACTCTCTGTAGTGAGTCTGGGATCAAATGAAAAATTTGGGATCAAACTTTATCTAAAGCCTTTGGAGGAAAGTTGGGACTTTAAGCAGATATTCAGGTAGTCCATGGGAGACGATACCTGCCTCACACCCTGGATGCAGAGAACTCAAGAAGAGGTTATAGCCTTCTGGGGGTGATACTTCTATGTTGGTAGTTTTGACTAGATCATCATGAAGATTCCATGGTATATTTAAGATTTAGAGATGCTTAGTTAATCCATTTTCCATTTTGTTAAATGTCTTACTACATTTACAGAACCTATTAAAGACCTTAATGTTATATAAATATTATCTACAGTAATGAGCTGAACAAACTATGCTTTATTGGGCCCCCCAAAGAACCAGGTTTTAGATTGCTTGCTAACAAAGATTAGCTAGCCCCTTGCAAATTTCAAACAACTTTAACTTACTAGAATCTACTTACAAATCATTTTGCTGGGGTTTTTAAATAAGACTTTAATTTTAGACTTTTTTTACATGATTATCCTGATAGAAAAAGTAAATGACAAATGACTCTTCTTTTTTTGAATAGAGCTTTTCTTTGATATCTTGATTTTCAATGGAAAATTGGGTGAGGGAGGTTTGGAGGGAGTCAGGGAAAGAATCCACAGTTATCTGTTCAGGCATGAAGCATTTGATTTGTATTGCTGTATCTAGGATATACTTCATTTTTCAATGAGTATTGAACAGTTGAAATGCAGCAATCAATACTTTCTGAATAGATTGTGTTTGGGTGTGGTCAGTATGCTTGCCAAAAGTAAGTAAAATTTTTGTAATTACTCATTCTAGAAGACAAACTGTTAATAAACAGTTCAGACTGATGTGATGAGTCACTGAAGTAAGCTTAATCTTGCCATTTTCTTAAAACAAGGTATACTAGTAATAATAGCTCTTGTTTCTTATGTGCCAGGAATTATCCTAGATTTTAATATATATCTTATTTAGTTCTTCAGTAGCTCTGTGATTAATTTGCCATTAAACTCATTTATAAGAAACTTAAACTGAGAAGAATAATTCTGCTAATTCTACACAACTGTTAAGTGACAAAGTCAGGGCTGATTCCAAATCCTATACTCTTTCCACAGTGCTGCCAACCTACCTGCTTTATTTTTCTATCTGACTTTTAAAAAAATACCCATAGGCAAGGGTAAATCTTGATGTGTAGTAGGGAAAATATGTGAGGAATTGTGCTTATATTATAAAAGCCTCCAGAAAATAAGTGAGATCATTGGAATTTGAGGTAAAAGGTTGGAACAAAAGAGTTTGTTTTTAAATAACTTTTAAAAATTGAGCTTACTTTATATTTAATAGAAAAATAGTACAGTTATCAGAACAGGAAAATGACATTGGTGTAATATTCATTAAATTATAGACCCTATTAGGAATTTACTAGTTTTTTTACTAATGCTTTTTCTGTTCCAGGTTATTTTTAATCTGACATTATATTTAGCTGTTATTTCTTCTTAGTCTCTTCTAATCTGTTATAGTTCTTCAGTTTTTCCTTGTTGTTCATGATTTTGACATGTTTGAAGAGTACTGATCAATTTTTTAAAAAAATTTAAAATATATTGATTTTTTAAAGAAGAAGGGAGAGGGATAGAAAGTTAGAAACATCGATGAGAGAGAGACATCGATCAGCTGCCTCCTGCACGTCCCCTACTGGAGATGTGCCCACAGCCAAGGTATATGCCCTTGACCGGAATCGAACCTGGGACCTTTCAGTCTGTAGGCCGATGCTCTATCCACTGAGCCAAACCGGTTTCAGCTGATCATTTTTTTTTTTTTTAAGAATACTAGAGGCCTTCAGCCCAGCCTGCTCCCTCTCCAATCTGGGACCCCTTGAGGGATATCTTACTGCCCGTTTAGGCCCAGGTAGGATTGGGCCTAAACGGGCAGTTGGACATCCCTCTCACAATCCAGGACTGCTGGTTCCCAACTGCTCACCTGCCTGCCTTCCTGATTGCGCCTGTTTCTGCCTGCCAGCCTGATCACTCCCTAACCACTCCCCTGCCAGCCTGATTGATGCCTAACTGCTCCCCTGCCAGCCTGGTCACGCTTAACTGCCCTCCCCCTGCAGGTCTGGTCACTGCTAACTGTCCTCCCCTGCAGGCCTGGGTCCCCCCTAACTGCCCTTCCCTATAGGCTTGATCACCCCAGTTGCTCTCCCTTGCTGGCCATCATGTAGTGGCCACCTGTGTCCACATGGGGGCAGTGATCTTGTGTGTTGGAGTGATGGTGGGGGCTAGCTGGTTTGCCCTAAAGGGTGTTCTTGATCAGGGTGGGTATTCCCTTGGGGCATGGGGTGTCCTGGGCGAGGAGCCTGTGGTGGTTTGCAGGCCGACCACACCCCCCAGTGACCCAAGGGGAGGCCTTGGGATCTGGGATTTATTTATCTTCTACAATTGAAACTTTGTAGCCTGGAGTGGAGCCAAGCCTTTTGCTGACACAGCTATTGAAACTTTGTTGCCTTAAGCAGAGGCCTGGGCCAGCCAGGGTGTGTGGAAAGCTTGGCTTCCTCCATCACCAGGGACAACCCAAGAGTCCCTCCTGCTCTCTCTGTGGCCATAGCCATCTTGGTTGTGTTAATTTGCATACTTGCTCTGATTGGCTGGTGGGCATGGCTTGTGGTTATAGCCTCTTTTATTAGAATAGGATTATTCAATTTGAGTTTCTCTTATGATTTCTCATGATTGGAATGAGTTTATGCATCTTTGGTAAAAGTACCACAAAAATGCTATTGTTTCTTTCTTGGTGTATCCTATCAAGAGAATTATGATAGTATGTTTTATTACTTGCTGGCCATATTTTACCTTGATGGTTGGTTAAGTTTGGTTTTCTCTACTTTTAAAGCTACTTTCTCTTTGTTATAGTTTTTTTTTAATTTTTTATTGTTGAGAATATTTACCCCCATTACCATCCTTCACTAGTGTTCCTGCCCTACCCCAGACCTTCACCATCCTACTGTCTGTGTCTGTAGCTGAGTCCTTATAATAACACAAATAGAAAAGAAGAAAATATTTAAAGTAAAAGATCAATGCAATGTATACAGTATTACCTATTTAAGGAAAATATATATAAGAAAAATGGTGTTACAGTATTATATTAATAGCAGCATCTGGCATGACATTAAACAGTGTAAAAAGATATGTGAATTTAGCCAGTTTTGGTTATGTCTCTTCAAGGATATTGTGGCAAACATTGGAGGTGTTGCCCCAAGGACTTATTGTATTAGATTTGGGCTCAGCTAGATCAGGCAGGGTATTAGTAGCTGAATATTGGTGAATGAGGGAAGTTATAATGAGAATAGAAGTTGAAAAAGTAGAAAGCTTCTCTTCTAAGGAGATAAACCCAGCCCATAAATCGAAAGTGAATAAGGTTGTAAGTAGATATGGATTAGGATAAACTACTTGGTACTGAGAACAGGAAAACTGAGACTATCAGTTGCATATTTTTTATGTCATATAAAAATGGTGTTGTGGTGGCAAAAAAGAGACAATAAAGCTGATCAAACCCTCTAGTCAAGAGAAAATTTAAAGCCAGGGGACCACTGTTTATCTAACATTCTTTTTTGCCCTAAGGTGGATTAGGAAAGTCTATCACACTTGGATCATCATAGTTAATAGTAGTTTTTGTTTCCAGATTGTAAGAAATATAAGATTTGGAAGGGATACTAGTTCACAGAGATAATACCTTCTAGCTTTCTTTTTTTAATTCAGACATGGACTTATAAACACTGGAGACCTGTACTAGCTAGCTGGTATTGCAATTTGGAATTGTCAAAGAACCGTAAAGGGTCTGAGAGTTTATCTAAGCCTGACACTTTTTTGTGGATGTTGGTGGAAGATAAACTCCTGGATAAGAGATAAAGAACTTTATTACTCATTGTACAGCAAGCAGCATGAGCTTCATTTTTATATTGGTTCTTCATGCCCCTTAGTCTCACAAAGGTGGTGTGAGTGACTCAGGTAGGTTTTCATCACAGCTGAGGACCCCAAGTTTAGAGAATCCTTCTCTTTTATAGTGGTTTGAAGCATATCTGCCTGACCTTTGAACTAGGGAGATGACATCATGATTATATGGACAGTAAACAGGCTCACTGGTCTGGAGGGAGCATCATCAATTTTTTAAGGTGATTTCTGATAAATATATTTTGAAGATAAAGGCTATCAGAACCTCTTTTTTTAAAATATATTTTTATTGATTTTTTTACAGAGAGGAAGGGAGAGGGATACAAAGTCAGAAACATTGATGAGAGAGACATCGATCAGCCACCTCCTGCACGCCCCTACTGGAGTTGTGCTCGCAAGCAAGGTACATGCCCCCGACCAGAATCGAACCTGGGACCTTTCAGTCCGCAGGCCCACACTCTATCCACTGAGCCAAACTGGTCTCGGCTCAGAACCTCTTTTTGAAAAACTATAGAGAGAACGAAGATGGCAGCATAAGCTATACACTTATATGTGCTGTCTCGCAACCACACCAAAAGTACAACTAAAAGACAAAATGGCTATCCCCCAGAACCACGGGAAAGCTGGTGGAGTGGAAATTTTATAACTAGAAGGAAAGAAAAAAGTTCATTGAGACTTGCTAGGACATGCAGAAAGGCAGAAGTACGGAGACGCACGCAAATCAGGAGGGAGTTACAAGTTCCCAACTCTCGGAACTCCAGTTTCTGGCAAAACCAGACTCATACAGGGAGAAACTGGACTGTATGCCATGGGGTCAGAAAGGGAGGGTGGCTCTCATGAGCTGTGCACTGGAATCATTGTTTATTGCGCTGGGGCATGGGACACTGAACAGAACGTGGCAGAGAGGGCTGAGTGGCAGCCATTGCTGTTTGCCATGCCCTAGCCTAGTGACTCCCTGAGACCCCACCCTGCCCAGTTTACAAACCCACCCAGCTGTGTACAGCAGTCTTTGCATATGAATGGCCTGCCCTCTGGCAGCTTAACCTAACAAATTGCAACTGGGTCAGACAACACTAAAACTTCCAAACTCCAAGCAAAGAGGAGAAATCTGCAGAGCTCCTTGTAGCTCCTGCTAAGTGGCCTCAAACACTAGCTGACTTGGAGATCCAGGAACCAGTGTACCTAGAGGTCAGTGTGAGATGACACCAGATTCCAACTCCTTATATACAAAATTGACACACTCAAGAGGCAGACTCGGTGAGCACCAAAGCCCCACTGAAGCTATGAAGTCCTGCCCCATAGGGGTGTCTCCAGCACAGCAGTTCTTCCATTAATAGACACAACTAATCCTCACAGTCAGTTGGCCTGGAGGTCAATTCCTTCCAGTGTACCAACAGCAATCAAGGCTTAACTACAAGACTGTGAACCCAGCCCACAAAGGGGTGCACCACAAGTGTCCACCTCAGGTGATTGGGGAGGCGGAGCTACTGTCTTAAAGGACAACTAGCACACAAAGCCACTCCATCAACACAGGGAAGCAGCCAGAATGCAGAGACCAAGAAACATGTCATAAATGAAAGAAATGGAGGAGGAAAATTAGAAGATGGCGGCATAGGTAAACACCTACACTGCTGCCTCGCACAACAATTTCAAAACTACAACTAAAAGACAGAACGGACAACATCCAGAACCACAGGAAAGCTGGCTGAGTGTAAGTTCTACAGCTAGAAGGAAAGAGGGGCTCACAGAAATGCAGAGGAGCTGCAAAAAGCTGAGGTACGGAGACACGTGCGCTGAGAGAGCAGGTGCCAGAGTACCTGGCTGGCTTTCTCTGGCGGGAGGGAAACAGAGACTCCCAACGGCATTGAACCCCTTATCTTACGACACTAAACCCCAGATCCAGCCGAAACTCATACGGGAGGAGTTTGGACTGTGAAAAGGGAGAGGTGCACAGAAATTTAGGGGAGTTGCAAAGGATCAGAGGCCTGGTGGCGTGCACGGCACTGCGCAGAGGACAGACTGCTGATTGTGCCGCTGGCTTTCGCAAGTGGATGGGACACAGACTCTCCCAATTGTGCCAGTTCTGACTCCACTAAGCCCCTGTTTCGGGCAAAACCCTGGAGATGTAGACTCGTGTGGTCCTGGTGCGCAGGAGAGCTGGAAAGGCAGCGGTCTAGAGGTACTGCGGGCGCACGTGCACAAGGACCGCTCCAGCGATTACCCAGTCACGTGAGACTCAGGGGCCGTGGAGGGCGGGGCCGACTGGAAGGCAAGGCAGTCCTTTAAGCTCTGAGACTCCACCCATCCCACGCTCAATAGAGGCTTCTTCGGTTTTGCAAGTCTGGTATCGTAAGGCTGAATTCAACACAGAAGTTTCCCCGGCATAGTGAAAATGCCGAGACAAGGGAAGGGATCACAAACAAAAGAAATGGAGGAAAAAAACACGACTGGATAGAGAGTTCAAAACCAGGCTTATAAAGTTTTTCAAGAATATGCTAGAAAAGTTGGATAAATTTATCAAGTCCTAAGAGGAGATGCAAAAGGACCAACTAGTGATGCAAAAGATCCAACTAGAGATGATGAATAAATTTAGCGAGTCCCAAGAGGAGATGAAAAAGGACCAACTAGAAATTAAACATACACTGACTGAAATAAAAAATATTATACAGAGTCCTAACAGCAGACGAGAGGAAGGCAAGAATCAAGTTAAAAATTTGAGATATAAAGAAGCAGAAAACACTCAACTGGAAAAGCAAGAAGAGAAAAGAATCCAAAAATGTGAAGATAATGTAAGGAGCCTCTGGGACAACTTCAAGCGTACCAACATCAGAATTGTGGGGGTGCCAGAAGAAGAGAGAGAGCAAGATACTGAAAACCTATTTAAAGAAATAATGACTGAAAACTTCCCACATCTGGTAAAAGAAAGAGACTTACAAGTCCAGGAAGCACACAGAACCCCAAATAAAAGGAATCCAAAGAGGACCACACCAAGACACATCATCATTAAAATACCAAGAGCAAAAGACAAAGAGAGAATATTAAAAGCAGCAAGAGAAAAACAGTTTATTACCCACAAGGGAGCACCCATACGACTGTCAGCTGATTTCTCAACAGAAACGATGCAGGCCAGACGGGAGTGGCAAGAAATATTCAACGTGATGAACAGCAAGAACCTACAACCAAGAATAATCTATCCAGCAAAGCTATCATTCAGAATTGAAGGGCAGATAAGGAGCTTCACAGAGAAGAAAAAGCTAAAGGAGTTCATCAACTCCAAACCAGTATTAAATGAAATGCTGAAAGATACTCTTTTAGAAGAGGAAGAAGAAAAAGGTAAAAGACAAAAAGTTATGAACAACAAATACATATCTATCAACAAGTGAATCTAAAAATTAAGTGAATTAAAAATTTGATCAACAGAATAAACTGGTGAATATAATAGAATCAGGAGCACAGAAAGGGAGTGGACTGATAATTCTCAGGGGGAAAGGGGTGAGGGGTGTACAGGGAGAGACTGGACAAAAATCATACAATTATGGATGAGATCAATGGGAGGGAGGTAAGGGCAGAGGGAAGGGTGGGAGCTGGGTGGAGGGGTGCTATTGAGGGGAAAAAAGAGAAACAAATGTAATAATCTGAATAATAAAGATTTAATTTTTTTTTTAAAAAAGAAAGAAATGTAGGAAAGCAAACGAACGGCTGGATATAGAGTTCAAAACCATATTTATAAGGTTACTCAAGAATCTTCTACAATCCGCCAAGAAACTTAGTGAGACCTCTGAGAAACTTAGTGAGACCTTTCAGGATCTTAATGAGGATGCAAAAAAAAAAAAACCAAAAAAAAGAAAAGAAAAGAAAAAGAATAGAAAAAAAAATGTAAAAAGACCAGCCAGAAATTAAGCATACACTGTCTGAAATAAAGCATAACATACAGAAATCCAACAGCAGACTAAAAGACCCCAAGAATCAAATCAGAGATCTGAAATATGAGGAAGCAAAAAACACACAACCAGAAAAACAAAAAGTAAAAAGAGTCCAAAAAATGTGAGGATAGTGTAAGGAGCCTCTGGGACAACTTCAAGCATACCAACATCAGAATTATGGGGGTGCCAGAAGAAGAGAGAGAGCAAGATACTGAAAACCTATTTGAAGAAATAATGACTGAAAACTTTCCGTAATGAAAGAAGTGGACTTAAAAGTCCAGGAAGTGCACAGAACCCCAAACAAAAGGAATCCAAAGAGGACCACACCAAGACACATCATAACTAACATGCCAAGGGCAAAAGACAGAGAGAGAATCTTGAAAGCAACAAGAGAAAAACAGTTACCTACAAGGGAGTATCCATTCGACTCAGCTAATTTCTCAACAGAAACTATGCAGGCCAGATGGGAGTGGCAGGAAATATTCAACGTGATGAATAGCAAGAACCTACAACCAAGAGTGCTGTACCCAGCAAAGCTATCATTCAGAATTGAAGGTCAGATAAAGAGCTTCACAGACAAGAAAAAGCTAAAGGAGTTCATTAGCACCAAACCAGGATTATAGGAAATGCTGAAGGTTATTCTTTAAGAAGAGGAAGGAGAATAAAAAGGTAAAGATAAAAGTGATGAATAACAAACTGATAACAAATACATACCTATCAACAAGTGAATCTAAAAATCAAGTGAATAAAAAATCCGGTTAACAGAATAAACTGGTGAATATAACAGAATTAGGGACATAGAAAGGGAAGGGAATGGATTAACAATTCTCAGGGGGAAAGAGAGGGGTGAGGAGTGCAGGAAGAGATTGGATAGAAATCTTACACCTATGGATGAGGACAGTGGTGGGGGTTAAGGGCATGGGATGAGGGGTGGGGAATCAGGTGGAGGGTAGCTTTGGTGAGGGGGAAGGAACATCTGTAATAAACTGAACAATAAAGATTTATTTAAAAAAATAAAAGAAAAAAAAGGAAAGAAAGAAAAACTATAGAAATAGTTTTTGGAAAATTAGCTCCCAAAAGGAAGTGATGTGTATGAAAAGTCCTTGAGCTGTGAGTGTTCTTGGTGTTTATACCCGGCACTAGTTTTCCCAGTAGGAAAATTTTCTGTAAAGGGGCATGTAATAAATATATTAGGCTTTGTAAGGCAATTCCATCATACCTATTCTACTTGGTTCTTGTATCAGGAAAATAGCCATAGTTAATTCATAAATGAATGAATCTGGATATGTTTCAATAAAACCTTATGGACATTGAAATTTGAATTTTATGTGATTTTCATATATCACAAAGTATTTTTTTATCAGTTAAAAACAAAACATCCATTCTTAGTTTGTGGTTATACAAAATTTGTCAAGCAGGTTGCATGACAAATTTGGTTTGCAGGCCCTGTTGGTCAATCCATTTCATATGGTAAATTTTAAAAAATAATACATTGTTTTAATACAGCAGTAGACTTGCATATGAATAATTTTACTAGTATAGAGATTTATAGGAGTACATAATATATATCAGCATAGTGATTGATCATTCTGAAGTGTTTTTACATAAATTATCTCAACTTTAGAGTAAACATGCAAGATAAGCATTAGTTCCATTTTATGATGAGAAAAGTAATACATAGAGAAGGAAGATGAACTACCCAATGACAGAGCCAAGCTTGATTATATTCTGCACTCTTTTCTCCATAATATGGTACAGTTTTAACTTTCATAATTAGAGTATCATGCCACTATATCTTTAATACTCGTTTCTTGCCAGAAGGCTTAGAGTTCAGTCCTATAAATAAAAATAATAGTATATACATACTTATTTTTACTTTAATACTATATTCTGCTGTCTAGCTGTTTTAATATTGATTGGTATTTTGACAAAAGCTAAACATAGGAGGTTAAGAGTATGTGCTATAAAGTTTGGTGAATATTTGGCAGCTGAATGATAGTCATTCATATAATATACTAGAGGCCTGGTGCATGAAAATCATGTGGGAGAGGGAGGAGGTCCTCTCAGCCCAGCCTGCATCCTCTCCAATCTGGAACCCCCTTGGGGGATGTCCTGCTGGCCTGGTTACTCCACGCAGCCTGTTCAGTCGTCAGTTTGGTTGTTTTGGTTGTGATGGTTGCTTAGGCTTTTATATATATAGATTTCCAAATTTTCAAAGAAAATAGTTAATTTTGTTTTTAGATGTACACAATGAAAATAATAAAAAACCCTCCCCCCATCATTTATGTTCAGGCATAACTAATTTTATTCAAATTTAAAATGTTATAGTGGTTCCATAACTAGTTTAGGCCCGATCCCTGTGGACATCTGGCAGTCAGACATCCCTCTCACAATCCGGGACCAATGGCTCCTAACTGCTCACCTGCCTGCCTGCCCGATCACCCATAACTGCCCCCCCATGGCCTGGTCACCCCCAACTGCCCCCCGTGCCTCCCTCTTTGCCCCAACTGCGCCCCCTGTGGGCCTGGTTGCCTCTAGCTTTCCCCCTGCTGGCCTGGTTGGCCCCAACTGCCTCCCTCCACTCCCCTCTGCCAGCCTGGTCACCAAGCCTGGTTGTGCCTCACTGCCGTCTCCTGCAGGTCTGGTCACCCCTAACTGCCTTCCTGCTAGCCTGGTTGCACTTCACTGCCCCACTCTGCCGGCCTGGTTGCTCCTCACTCACTGCCTCCTCACTCCTCTCCCTCTCTCCCACTCCCTCCCCACCCCCACCCCCCGGCCTGTTCACGCCATGCAGCCCACTGTTCAGTCATTTGGTCATCCCTCACTAACCCTCTTGCCAGCCGGATAGCCCCACACAGTTTGCTGCTCAGTTTTTTGCTCATCCTTCACTAAGCCCCCTGCTGGCCTGGTTGCTCCACACAGCGTATTCAGTCATCTGGTTGTTTTGGTTGTGACTGTTGCTTAGGCTTTTATATATATAGATTTCCAAATTTTCAAAGAAAATAGTTAATTTTATTTTTAGATGTACACAATGAAAATAAACAATAAAAACCCCTCCCCCCATCGTTTGTGTTCAGGCATAACTAATTTTATTCAAATTTAAAATGTTATGGTGGTTCCATAACTAGTTTTATTCAAATTTTTAAACTGGAAATGTTGAGGACATTTTATATAATAATATACTTTTTGGATTGCTTCTTTATCAGGTGGTTGAAGATTATGCTGGAAGATGGCAAGTCCCTTTGCCCCAACTTCAAGTTCTTCAAACTGCACTTTCCTGTTTTACATCAGCTAGTGCATCATTCCCAGATGAATGTGAGCACGTACAATATGTCTTGAGTAGCCTTGCGTTGTAAGTACTCTATTACTTATAAAAATATTATTTATCATGATGTATTTGAAAATTTGTTTTTGATTATTTTCATTGTGGAAGACATCTTTCCTAAAGTTTTCCCTCAAAAAGAACTTTCCTTTTCTTTATTTAAATATTTATGTTTAATTTTGAACAATTAACCACAATTTTAAATTTAGTTTTACAGTTAAATGGAATTGTTATATAGATTCTTACATCACTACTGGTATCAGCACTTTCCTTTTTAATTCCTTAGATTGCCTTGGGAAGCTGTAATGGTAAGTCCCAGAATATAGCAATTATGGCCATCATAATTAGCAGAGGGACCTTAAATCAGTCAGAAAGGAGGAGGTTAGGAAACTCATGGTTTTTAAAAATACTTGTAGAGGGCTTTGAATTAAAGATCAGACTGAGGCCTTGTGTTTATTGTTTTTACCCTTCTAGATCCTACTAAAATTATAGTAAGTAAAAGAGAGAAATATAGTGGAAGGGAAAGAGAGGAGAGTCATCAGTGAATGTATGATTTCAACAATTGTCTGAGGGACAGAAAACAGATAGATGAGTGGTCATTGAAATGTGGCAGAAAACGTCACAACTTAATTTGTTTTTTGTGTGCCTCAAATTGCACTACATCGCAAGGATGTTTTTTTAAAAATATATTTCATAGAGTTTTTACAGAGAGGAAGGGAGAGGGATAGAGAGTTAGAAATATCGATGAGAGACATCAGTCAGCCACCTCCTGCATGCCCCCCACTGGGGATGTACCTGCAACCAAGATACATGCCCTTGACCAGAATTGAACCTGGGACCTTCCAGGCCATAGGCCGATGCTCTTGGCACAAGGGTGGGTTTTGAAATACTTATCAACATTATAAAACACAATAGGAAATATGATTACTTCACATAAACTAGGTACCATTTTGTGAAACTCTTTACTGTTTTATATTTTTATTTTTATGTACAGTCATGTACCACAAATGATGTTTTGGTCAGTGACAGAGCGCATGTATGATCGTGGCCCCATAATATTATAATAGAGCTAAAATATTACTGTTGCCTAGTATCTTAGTGCAGAAGTTGCAAAAATCTCCAAGGCTATGGTTGAGATGGCAAACAACTTTAACCAGAATGTGGATGAGAATGACATTGAGGAACTCCTAGAGGTGATTCTTGAACAGTTGACTAATTAGAAATAGTTGGAACTGGAACAGGAATGTATAGATGAAAAAGAGGAAAGAAAAAAGGAAATTGCAGGAGAACAGGGAAAAAAATCCCTGTGTAGGATTTAGCAGAAGCTTTTGAAGACCTCATCAAGCTTCTTTAAAAGTTTGAAAATCTGAATTCTTAACAACAAAAGGTTTTCATGAATAGAAAGGAATGTTCATTGTACATTATCTGCTTACAAGCAAATCTATGAGGAAAAAAAGGAGTAAAACAAATAAACCACTGTGGACATATTTCTGAAAAGAGTGAGACCTTGAGAAGAGACTTAGGCAGATCATTCAGGAAGTAGTCTAGAAGAAGGAATTGTTATCATAGAATACAATTCCAGCCATGTTACTTCAGGAGGACGAGATATGGAAGTAGAAGACAGTGATATTGATGATCCTGACCCAGTTTAGGCCTACGCTAATGTGTATGCTTGTGTCTTAAGTTTTAATAAAAAATGTGTACGTTAAAAGTAAAAAAATTAAAAATGGAAAAACCAGAATAAGAATATAAAATATTTTTGTACAACTGCACAATGTATTTGTATTTTAAGCGGTTATTACAAGATTTAAAAAGTTAAAATTTAAAAGTTTATATGGTAAAGTAAAAATAATACAGTAAACTAAGGTTAATTTATTATTACTAGAAAGAAAAACATTTTTTTTTTTTTGGTAAATTTGGAATATCCTAAATATACAGTGTTTATAATAATGTAGCATTTTAATTTTTTTATTTTTAATTATATTTTATTGATATCAGAGAGGAAGGAAGAGGGAGAAAGATAGAAACATCAATGAAGAGGGAGAATCATCAACAGGCTGCCTCCTGCATACCTTCTCCTAGGGATCGAGTTCACAATTTAGGCATGTGCCCTTGACTGGAATCGAGCCCAGGACCCTTCATTCTCCAGGGCGATGCTCTATCCATTAAGCCAAACCAGCTAGGGCTAATGTAGCATTTTTAAATCTTAAAGATGTATTATTTTCATATATATGAACTATATATTTTTGTTTTATTTACATATAATAACTTAAAAGAATACATGTACTTTATGCTTCTTTAAAAATTTACTTGTATATATTTAAAATTGTAGGGGGGAGCTCTGAGATGTTGGATATGTTAACCAATTTAATTATGGTGATCTTTCATCATCTTATGTATATAAAAAATCAAATTGTACACCTTAAATATATACAATCTCTATTGGTCAATTATACCTCAATAAAACTGAAAAATAATTGCAGGAGAGAAGAAGCATTTAGGATATAACATTACATAGATTTGTAAGAACAAGGCAGTTAAAAAAAACTATATGATATTTAAATTTAGTTTATCAAGCCTAAATGAATATAGGAAAGGTATTGGAACTTTTGGGTTATAATTGACAAATCTTAAGCTAGTTTACATAAAAAAAAAGGGGGGAGATTTATTAGATGACTAAGCCATGGTAAAGCAAGTACTAGAACTAGTTTCTAGATTTTTCTGATTCTAGAGAAGAAAATATATAGAACTGTTCTCTCTCATTCCATTTTCCCCTTTGGGTTTCATTCTCTTTTGCTTGCTGACAATTCTGGAATCAAACTTAGTTTATTAACCACTAGAGGCCTGGTGCACAGACTCATGAACCAGTGAGGTCTCTTGGCTTGGCCTGCAGGGATTGGGCTGAAACTGAGGAGTCCCCTGAGGAGTCCTGGATTGTAAAAAAAGCACAGGCCAGGCCAACAGATCCCACTGGTGCATGAATCCATGCACTGGGTCTCTTGTATGCATATAAGATCTTTGGCTAATCTCATCCTGCCTTCTCTCTTCCCCCATCCATTTGAGATTCATCGGTCTGTTTCATGTGTCATGCCTGTGCGTTGAGCGTCTGCCTCCTAATGGTCAGTGTGTGTCATAGCTACTGGTTGAACAGTTGCTTATACTTTTATATATATATATATATATGTATATATATATATATATATATATACATATATATATATATAGAGAGAGAGAGAGAAGAATCCCCTTCCTCCCACCTCTAATCCCCAGCTAAGATTATATGTGCCCATTGTATTGAGGAGAATATGTAAAATTTTTGTCTGTGAGATGACATGCCATGGCTAGGAGAAATGAGGATATCACAATAGCAGCACCATCAGAACCATAGAAATGTTGGAGGGATAAGCAGTTCTCTCAAGAAGTGAGTGAGGTAGTATAAAAGAGAGCTAGGCAGATTTTAAGGAATATTTCTATTTCTTTGGAAAGCCACAAAAATAGTTTCTGTTATTCTCTATTGATTTCTGAGGAAAATAAAGTAAGTATTAATAGAAATGTTATTTGTAAGCAAGAAGTATTATTCTTGTTTCAGTATCTATATGGAATTCCCCCCACCCTCTTTTCTTCTATATATTTGTTAACTTTTTAGTGTTGTACTGTGAAAATGCTTTTAAGGCTTATCAAAATACATTAAAAAATTAAGTTATTTATTGATTTCTGTTTCATTGCTTGCTGGCTTTTTTACTACTGATCATGAAAGGAATAATGTATTTAGCAGAAGCAAATCTTATTTAAGATGGACACTGCTAGACAAAAGAAAGTAAATTATCCTATTGGTTTGTCAAATAATAATGTTTCTTATAAAGAAAGTAGAGGCCTGGTGCATGAAATTCATGCATGGGTAGGGTCCCCAGAGATTAGGGCCAATCGAGGCCTTCTGGCTGCTGACCAGGGCCTTCCTTCATTCTACACCGCCCCCTGGTAGTCAGTGTACATCATAGCAAGCCATCAAACTTCTTGTTGAACTCCATATTAGCCTTTTAAATATAGAAGTTTCTGCATTATTTTAACTTATCTTAACGGAAAAGTTAATTGTAAATACCAGAAGAAAAATTAGTAAATAGCAACATCGTGGTCTTAAAAGAGTAAGTGTGCAATTCTATTTTATTTAAATAAACTAGAGGCCCATTCCATAAAGAGATTTGTGAAATCGGCCTTCCTTCCCCTGGCTTCTGGCACCCATTTTCCTCTAGCACCTGGGACCCAGGCCTTCCCTCTGGCTGCTGCCTTCAGTCTTTGCTCCAGGTGGAGTGCAGCTTCTATAGCTTCCCTCTGCCCTCTGCCCCCAGCTCTCCCCCTCACAGCATGCATCCCGCTCCACCTGGCCACTCCGTGCCTACATGCATGCTGCCCAGAGGCCCAGAGCGGCTTGGGGGAGGGGGTTGCCACCATCTTTGTTGGATTAATTTGCATACTCAGTCCTGATTGGCTGGTGGGCATAGGGAAGTGATGGCCAATTTGCATGTTTTTCTTTTATTAATGTAGATAAGAAGCCAGAATATTCTAACAATTATTTTATAATCATTCATTCATTCTGTAAATCTCTGAGCTTAGTTTTAAGAATAAAATAGAAAATAAGATAGTTAAGTTCTTGTTATCAGAGATTTTACAGAACTAAAAGGTAGTTATGTAATTGTGATCATGAAAGAATTACATGGTATGATGAGAAAGTTTAACTGGGGACTTGACTTAGTCTGGGAAGTCAGGGAAAATTTGCTGGGTGAGCTAAAACCTAAGTTGAGCTCTGAAGGAATGTTAGCAATAAATTAGATGAAAGAGTAAAAGGCCTCCTAGGAATGGCAAACAATGTTCAAAGTGCCTGGACATGATGTCAGGATATTAATAGATTTCATTATAATTCATATCTACTTGTAGAGTTCTTATTTATGATATATGTAATGATTATTAATTTATATATCACTTGCATTAAAATTTATATGTGAGCTAAAGGATTAACTTAATATTTGTAATATTGTTATATGTTATATGTTAAACATTATGTTACTATATTCTCTGATAGAAGTGAAATTTTCTCTGTAGAAGACATGATATTATATGAAAACTGTTAGAACTAAGAAAATAATTTAGTAAACTTGCAGGATACAAAATCAATGTATAAAAATCTTTGGCATTTCAACTACTGCTATCTGTCAGAGGAATTAAGAAACCAATCCTATTCACTATTTCATCAAAAAGAATAAAATAGTTAGGAATAAATTTCACCAAGGAAATGAAAGATACATACACTGAAAACTATGACAATGATGAAAGAAATTAAAGATTCAAATAAATGAAAAACAAAAAATTATTCATAAATTTGATGAATTAGTATTATTAGAATGCTATCCAAAACAAACTACAGATTCAGTGCCATCACTATAAAAAATAATGGCATTTTGACAGAACAATTTTTAAATTTTTCATATGGGACTATAAAAGACCCTAGATAGATAAGGCAATATTTGAGAAAGAACAGAAAAGGAATGGTGACAGAGTAAGTAAATGCTATGCAGACATACTCCCAGGTCCAAACTGGAATTACAACTAAAATACAAAAAAAAAATCCTGAATAATTAACTGGAGACTAGCTAGAGAGAACCCTGATAACTAAGAATGGAAAAGTGGGGACTGCATAGACTGGTAGGAAGGGTAGAGGCATGAAAGGGCTGGAGTGGCTCCTATACTCAGCAACTGGAGTGCCAGAGAGATAGCTCACCTGTGGGGAATTGCCAATGAGAACTCTGTCCACAAACTGGGCCCCCAGCAGAAAGCACCAGAACTTAGAAAAGTGTCCACATAATATCTGGCTGTGAAAAGCAGAAAGGTTGCTGTCTGCTAGGGAAAGATGGCTGGAAATGTGGGCACCCACTTACCTAATAAAGGGCCATTGCATAAAATTTAATGTTCAGCCACTCACCTTGTCTCCAGCAGAGGGAGGAAAGAGTGGACTGAAGCTTTATAAGCAGAAGCCAGGCTTGAGGGCTCTAGGGTTAGAGATCAGAAAGTAGACTCCTGGCTGCAGAGGTCATCTTTCTCACACAGGCTTTAGCTATACAGGTGCCTTTGCCGTGGGGGGAAGATAGCTGAGCCACCTTATTGGAAAACACCTTGCTCCACAGTGGGTATGGAATTTCTAAAGCTCCTTAAGAGACTGAGAATAATAATTAGCCACCAGGCAGAAGCAGTTGACCCACCATATTGGAAAAACTTTTCTCACACCAGTGGACTATTACCTGAGAGCTACTCAAGGCAGAATCCAATCAGCCTGCAGGCAGAGGTGGTCTCTGAAGGCTTTGAGTCTTTATCTGATCTATTTAGTCAGAAACAGCATTTAACACTGTCCTGCAATAGAGGCTGACAGGCATAGCAGATCTACCTAACACAGTTACAAACCCAAACATGCAGCCAAAATGAGACCAAAAACAAACAAACAAAAAAACAACAAAAATAAAAACAAACAAACAAAAAACAATGCCCAAATGAAAGAATAAGAGAATTCTCCAGAAAAAGACATAATGAAATGGAGAGAAGAAATTTATCTGATATAGACTTCAGAATAATGATGGTAAAGAGGCTCAACAGCATGAGAAATGATATAGTAACTATGAAAATGGAAGTAAAGAATGACATAGCACAAGTAAAGAATTACATTGGAAGAATTACACAGCATATTAGGGGAAGCTGAGGATCAGATCAGTGAACTGGAAGACAGGGTAGAAAAGGAAGACAGGGTAGAAAAAAATCAGAAAATGAAAAAGAAAAAAACCAAAAACAGGAGGACAGCTTAAGGGAACTGTGGGAGAATACAAAACAATAATAGTTGCATAGTAGGTGTGTCAAAAGAAGTAGAAAATGAGCAAGGGGTAGAGAACATCTTGGAAGAAATAATTGCAGAAAACTTCCCTAATCTAGTGAAGGAAAAAGTCTCAAAGGTTAAAGGAGGCACAGAGAATTTCAGCAAGAAGATCCCAAATAGGGCCATGCCAGAACATCATAATTAAAATGCCAAAGATTAAATTAAAAAAGAGAATCTAAAGGCAGCATGAGAAAAGCAAAGAGTTACCTACAAAGGAGCTCTCCCACAAGGCTGTCATCTGATTTCTCATCAGAAATTCTATAGGCCAGAAGGAAATGACATGAAGTACTTAAAGTAATGAAAAGCAAGGATCTGAAACCAGGATTACTATATCTAGCAAAGCTATCATTCAGATAGATGGTGAAATAAAGAGCTTCCCAGACAACAAAGGAGTTCAGCACCACCAAGTTAGCATTATAAGAAAAGCTAAAGAGATTGCTGTAATGAGAAGAAATGGAGATGGAAACCTAGGCATACAGAATTAAAATGGCAATGAATAAATATCAATATAACCTATGTAAATGGATTAAATGCTCCAATCAATAGACATAGGATAGCTGGATGCATAAAAAAACATGACCCAACTGTATGCTGTTTACAAGAGACCCACCTCAGAACAAAAGATTCATACAGGATGAGAGTGAAATGATTGAGAAAAAATTTCCATGCAAATGGAAAAGAAAGAAAATCTGGAGTAGCTATACTCATATCTGACAAGTAGACTTTAAAATGAAGGCCATCGCAAGAGACAACAAAGGTCAACACAGTGGAAAAAATACAGAGTAGATTAGGAGAAGCCAAGGATCAGATAAGTGAATTAAATAGATAACGGGGTAAAATAAAAATTAAAAAATCACTCAACCAGAAGACAAAAAAAGAAAAACAATTAAAAAAATAGGACAGCTTAAGGGAACTATGGGACAATATGAAATATAATAGGTGTGCCATAAGGGGAAGAAAGTGAGCAAGGAATGGAGAACATGTATGAAGAAATAATGGCAGAAAACTTTTCTAATGGGATGAAGGAAAAAGTCACACAAGTTTAGGAAGCACAGAGAGTACCAATCAAGAAGAACCCAAACAGGCCCATGCTCAGACACATCATAATTAAAGTTCCAAAAATTAAAGACAAAGAGAGAATATTAAAGGCAGCAAGAGAAAAGCAATTTGTTACCTACAAAGGAACTCCCATAAACCTATCATCTGATTTCTCATCAGAAATTCTACAGGCCAGAAGGGAATAGC
Organism: Lasiurus cinereus; assembly: GCA_011751065.1. NCBI lineage: Eukaryota > Metazoa > Chordata > Mammalia > Chiroptera > Vespertilionidae > Lasiurus > Lasiurus cinereus. The sequence continues at coordinate 30,757,330 of JAAGEH010000286.1, read as the reverse complement.
ATGAAGTATTCAAGGTAATGAAAAACAAGAACCTGAAACCAAGATTACTAGATCTAGCAAGGCTATCATTCAAAATAGATGTTAAAATAAAGAGCTTCCCAATAGAAAATAGGCTAAAGGAGTTTATCATTACCAGACCAGCACTGCAATAAATGCTAACGGGACTGCTGTAATGAGAATAGAGAAAGAGAAACAGGCATAAATAATTAAAATGGCAAATAAATACTTTACAATAACTGTATACATAAATGGATTACATGCTCTACTCAAAAGACAAGGGTAGCTGAATGCATACAAAACCATGACCCAATTATATGCTGTCTACAAAAGACCTACCTCAGAACAAAAGACTCGCACAGGATGAGAATGAAAGGATGGAAAAAAATTTCCATTGAAATGGAAAAGAAAAAAAGCTGGGGAGCAATATTCATATCTGACAAAATAGACTTCAAAATAAAGGCCATGATAAAATTTAAAAATTTTGTGGGAGTGCTCAGTTGGCATGGCTTAATGGTTGAGTGTCGACCTATGAACCTGGAGGTCACAGTTTGATTCCTGGTCAGGGCACATGCCTGGGTTGTGGGCTCAATACCCAGTAGGCGCCACACAGGAAGTAGCTGATCAGTGATTCTCTCTCATCATTGATGTTTCTCTCTCTCCCTCTCCTTTCCTTTCCGAAATCAATAAAATTAAATAAAAGGTTTGTGGGATTTGTCATTTAGGATTGCTAAGTAATATATAATAATTTTATAGTTTTCCATGCTCATGATTAGGAAATAAGTCATATTTCTTCCTGCATGAGCTAATGAATTATTAAAGGCACATAAACTAATAACAATATTTTCTAAGTAATTTCTTTGAAAATGAGGATTTTGGACAATCTGTCATGGGTAGGTAGGGTAATGATAAGAAACCTGGAGTTTGAGGGTCTTTGTGTCTTTCTTTAATTAGATACACAATTGGTGATATTGCTTTTATATAAATATTGGTTGAGAGATTCACGGTGACTCGCTAATATATTTTTTTTATTTCTATCCATCCCTTATATCCTTCTGAAAAAAAATTAACTTCTGAATTTTTTCTGCTATCCATTGTACTAGGAATACGTGCCCATTTTAGATAATCTTCACATGTATAGCTACATTTTACCACCTGGTATCCTGTTGCATTTTTTGCAGTGTGAGTTCATTCTGTAGTTCTAGAATTTAAGTGTATTTCTTTGTATTTTCCTTGAAGATAATTCTATGTAAATTTTACTGAAAACCTAAAATGAATCCTAAATGACCTATGTAATTGTTTCAAAACCAACTATTTTAAAACTAGATATCTGATTACATAGCTGTTATCTCTTGAGATATTTTAAAATTGGGGCAAAAATCAAAGAAGCAATGAAAGTTATTATTCATTTATTCTTCCTAGGAGTTTCTTTGAGTTGCTGCTTTTCTTTGGAAGAGATGAATTTTATGAAGAGCCCTTAAAGGATATTCTTGGATCATTCCAGGTAAAACAATTTACTATTTCCTATTTTATCTATATATAAAACAGGCCTTTATTCTCAACCTAAAAGTAGTATATTGCTTACTTATCACTTGTAAGTTTTTAAATTTACTAAGGTGGCAGTGCTTAAGAGCCTTTTATATTAGCTGTATTTGTAAGTAGTCTGTAAATAGGATTCCGATCCTACATTTGCTATACCAGAGCCTATTGCCACCACCCTGTAAATTCTTAGGCACATCCTGGACACATACTCATTTTTTATTGCTGCAGGCTTTAGTTTCAAACTCCATGTAGAGCCACCCTTAGCTGGACTCAGGCTCTGTCCCATGCCACCTTTCCCCTTGTTTATACCCTGATTTTCTCATCTATTTTCTCAATAGTCTCCCCAAGATAGGAGGTAGATGTTTTTGCATTATCTGTGGGAGAAGAGAGTAAAAGAATACACAAGGACTTTCCTGTAGATGGCAAGAACATTTGATCCTTTTATCATTTACTTAGGAAGAAATAACCTAGCACTGGCTCACTAATGTGTGCTTAGCATTATCTCATCAGCACTTCCCTGGGGTGGAATAAAGGAAGATGTGCTTTGAGCTCCCTCTAGGGGTAAAGCGTTCAAAATATCTTAAATTTATTCCTGTGGTGTTAACAAAGGTTGAGTATTCCTATCCACCTTTAGGAAGGATAGTAACAGAAGAATTATACGAGACTGTATTTCACCCAGAATTTCATATTTATTGAACACAAGCTTTTAGGTTGAATAAATTTTTATGATCAATTACTCTGGTGTATATACAAAACATGAAAATTATAAGCAAACTTAATTGGCTAAGGCATATCTAAAATATCTTCACATTCAGAATCTGAGTCTAAATGCTTTTCTACTCAGTCATCGATGTCTGTTTTTCTATGCCATTTTGTCTTCCGTGACATGAAAAGTGTTGATGATGTAGCATTTCCTAAAATAATAAAATAACTAGTAAGTCATTGGTACTTGGCTTTAAAAAGCTTAAGCTGGCTTTATGGTCCTATTTAGCCAATTTTTTACTCCTCCTTCAGAGGTGTTGTTAAGTTGGATTAACTATTCTACAGCCATCCCACATCTTTGGTTCCCAAGAGTTAATAAAGTACTCAGATTTTATTTTGAGTCACCAATATTCCCTTTTGCAAATGTACATGCTGTCTTTGAATGTCCATAAAGCAGAATGACAACTATATCATGACCATTACCAGATTGACATGGATTCTAAGATATCATTGAATATACAACATTCTGATTTTAGAGTTGTACATATATGAAAAAAATGCATGCTAAAATCAGTGAAATTAGGAACATTACATTGAACATTTTACTTTATCCATTCTTATATTCAGCAAAAGAGGTAAAAATACCTGTTGTTACAGAAGTTACATTTTAATTAGAGCCTATATTCAAATATTTCAAACACTGATTTTTCCATTCAATTTTTTCTTTGACACTTGTGTTCTTGGGAATCCAGTCTTAAGCTTTTACTCAGCAAATATTTATTGAGTTTCCACTATGTCCAGGTATGAAGCTCTGGGACAAGTAGTAGTAAGCAAAAACAGAAATACTTTGTTATTGTGGTATTTAATTCTAGTGTGGAATTTGTAAGTAGTCTGTAGATAGGATTCCAATCCTACATTTGCGATACCAGAGCCTATTGCCACCACCCTGTAGACAATAAACCAAACTTGTCAATTAAGAGTATTTTAAAATGGCTTAGAGAAAAATGATGACAGCCAGGGATATTGAGAAGTGGTATTGGGGAAGAAATTTCAGTTTTAAATGTTTTGTCAAAGAATCCCTCATGGAAAATATGGTCTGTGTATTGACTATGGAAACCAATGAAGTATCTATAGAGTAGATGAGAGACTTTTGTTTTAGAGGTATGAAATCATAACATTTTGAGGGGATATGCTTTTTTTTTTTTCTTGTGAGCAGGGTTTCCATTCAGTTATCAATATAGTTATTTCTTCAAAGGAGTGTTTATGGATTTTTATATCTTCTACTCAAATTCTAAAGCCCACCACCCTTCCTCCTTTTTGTTGTTTTTTTTACAATTTCTCTACCATTTCTATAATTGTGTTGCTGTGGCCTCTTCCCCTTTTATTCAGCCTTTTTTAATTCCTGCCTCCTTGGAGACACTTCACCTTTTGTTCCCATTTTAGCTTTACCTAAATAATCATCATCCATTTTCTGAACTCAGCTGTTGCTGCTGGTGCTTCCCAAACCTTTGCTCTTAGAGACCCAGGAAGGCCAACATGAAGTACATCCCATAAAACCGGATGTGTAATGTCTGGCTCTTGGGCCATGTAAGGCCCAAGAAATCCAATTGTTTTGGCCTTGCCCAGGCATTAGGGATGAGTTAATTGTTTGACCAAATATAAGGTAATTTTTAAGTTGCTAATTGTGTGTAGCCTGTGAATGACGTTATAAATATCCAGATGGCCCTTGGCAGAAAATGAATCCCCACTCCTGCCCTAAAATCTTGCATTTATTAAGCTTTGTGGATTCTCCAAAGTTTTTGACTGACTTTTGATAATCCAATAGCCATCCAAGTGTCATTAGAAATTTAGAAAAATTTTATACTGCTAGTGTAAACTATTTTCCCAAGTGGTGTCCTTCTGTCCATTTTTCATACAGATTCATACCAGCTTAAGATCATGCTCTTTCTCCCCTACCATGTACCTTGGGGTCCTGTTAAAATGCAGATTATGACTCAGTAGTTCTGGGGTGGGTCCTGAGAGTCTGCATTTCTAACAAGCTCAGAGGTAATACCTATAGTGCTGGTACCTAGATCACACTGAGTTAGCAATGGACTAATATCCTGTTAGTTAATTATTCCTTCTGTATCCACTCTCCATTGCCCATCCCCATATTCCAACTATAAAGTATACTAACTTTGCTATTCATGCTCTGTCATCTTGGGTAGTTTCTATGTCTGTTTCTTCATTCGTAAAATGAGGACAGTACTGCATAGGATCATCAGCTTGGCATCATTCTTAGCAAAACATCTGACTTAATGTTTAAGGCAAGCTGTATAGCCTATCTGGTGAAGGGTATGGCAGGCTGTATAGCCTTTCTGGTGAAGTATAAGTCATACTACTTAGACTTACCTGTTTTCACAATAAAACCAAAACCTAGCCCTTAATTATAAGCTTCTTCTGTTGGCTTCTTTTTTTAAAATAAAAAATTCATTTTATTTTTATTTATTTGTTAATCCTCACCTGAAGATATTTTTTTATTGATTTTTAGGGAAAGACAGAGAAACACATTGATTGGTTGCCTCCTGCCCTGTCCCTTTATCAGGGCCAGGCTGGGAAAGAGCCTGCAACCAAGTTACATGCCCTTGACTGGAATGGAACTCGGGACACTTTGGTCTGCAGGCCAACACTCTGTCCACTGAGCCAAATTGGCTAGGGCCTTCCATTGATTTCTGATCTAAAATCTGAGCTGTTCAAGTAGAAATTTTTAAGTCTTATTCAGTGGATAATTTTCCTCTGGCTTATTCCCAGGAGAAGCTTCTGGGAATGTTCTATTCACTGGCTTCTAACAGTTTGCTTTTTTTACCCCTTGGTTTCCAATAATTTTTTTTTTAACTCTACACAAGAAGATGACACATTTCTAATATGATGCACTTAACTCACTATTACTATATTTAATAGGTTCATTGGTGAATTTTCCAGAGGCTTGTGATTGAATTCATACATTAGGTCTCCAGACACCATTAGTTTAATGACATTTTCTAGATTCCCAATGAAATGAGAAAAATATGAAATAAGGAAAAAAAATTCTTTATGAATGATAGAAAGGACGGAGACTTGTATCAAGAACTTGGGCAAACCAAAATCAGAGATGGGCCAAGCAATATTTGAAGAACTGAACACAATTAAATAGGGGAATTAGAGAGAGAGAGAGAGAGAGAGAGAGAGAGAGAGAGAGAGAGAGAGAAATGGGATCTCCCAGTGCTATCTAGTAATGACCTTCTCTCCTAACACCCACACATCAGTGTATAATAACAGGGGTTGGAGGAAATAGTAGATGGTAGGGCATTTGGTGGGCAGTCATTTGTGTTAGTGCTTTTTTAAAAAAAAGTTTTTAGTTTATTAATCCTCTCATGAAAAATCTGCACAGACACCACAGATAAAGTCACTGAAGAATCTTCACTCTTTCTGTGTCCAGTCTCCAGCTCACTTTTTGTCAGCACCAGTATGGCCTTTGTCGTACCCTTGATTTTTTTCATTCTGTTCTTGTGTTCCTTTTGCTGTTGTCTTGAGGTCTTCTTGTCATACTGCTCATGTCTTGCAAGTCTATGTTTGGGTTCATTTTTATTTGCATAATCCAAGGAATCAAATCATGCAAAAGCCAGTGAGTGGTCTTGCCACCACTAAAATGGGTTCTGAATGCAAATATAAAGATGACATGTGGTGTGGTCTTACACATTGTGGCCAGTTTCTCATGAATTTTTGTCTTAGGTTGCCTGCTAAGGGTGAAGGATGTCAGTGATCATTTGTTCCCACTGAAATAGACTGTTGGTCATGAACTTCCTAATCCGGATAGTTACTGTGTTGTTCATGATGGAGCTAATATTCAAGCAGCTAGGGAGGAAAAGAGTTGTTGGTGCTTCTTTAAAGTTTACCAAGTATGCACCAGAGCTCACAGAACAGGAATTGTAATATGGCTATTACATTAAAAATGGGATGTATGACTCTGTGTGAGAGCATTCTTTCCATCGAGAGAATGAAGATATAACCCAAACCAAAGGTAGCCTGTCCCAATACCCAGAGGTGAGAAAATCTTGAAAAGGTATGGTTGTCTCCCATGTAGTTTCCTCTTTACTGCCTTACAGGCCATTGATCTACCAAATTAAAACTTCTGTTTTGCTTTGAGCTCGGGATTCCACAGAGACTTATTTACCCAGTAGTAAAACAGCTCTCTGTTCTAGATATTCTAGATAAAGATGAATAAAGAGAATGTCATTTGCCATCAATTACATGGTAACATAAAAGAATCAGTTACGAGCATTATTTACAATAGCCAAAATCTGAAAATGGCCCAAATGCCCATCAGTAGATAACTAGATGTAAAAGCTATAGTACATTTATACAATGGAATACAATGCAGCTGTAAAACAGAAGAAAATCTTAACTTGTGCAACATTGTGGATGAACCTGGAGATTATTATGCTAAGTGAATATAGCTAGTCAGAGAAAGACAAATACCATATGATCTCACTTATGTGTGGAATATAATGAACAGATGAACTGATGAACAAAATAATGAAACAGACTGACATCTGTCAGAGGGATCAAGGTACAGGGGACCGGATGAAAGAAGATGAAGGGATTAGCTAGTGAACATATATGCATAGCTCATGGACACAGACAAAAGTCTGGTGATGGCCAAAGGGAGAGTTAAGAGAGTTGGGGGTTGGGTGAAGGCAGGCAAAGGAGGGGAAATGGGGACATTTGTAATAATGTCAACAATAAAAATAAAGAAAAAATATGAATTAAAAAATTCATTTATTTTCTTGTTGGGGTTGAGTTCAGGGTATCTTCTATGAAACTAGAAGTGAAATTTTAAACCTCAGAGAATATTTGGAAGTAAATATTGTATAGAAATGAAACTATTAAATTAAAAGTATAGTAAAGGCAATCAACAGCAGATTAGCTCCAGAAGAAAACAAATCAATGAAGGAAATGATTTCTAGAAATTGATTTTCAATTCAAAGTAGTCATATCTGGTATAATCTTCAATTTTCAAGATAAAAGGAAGTTCCTACAAATGCAGGACTTAAGTAGAACAAACACAATTCCCACAAAAGGAAAAATATTATCAGGCTGGCAGTGACTTTCCCATTATAACAAATGCCAGCATAAATATATACCATTTAAGGCAGTGGTTCTCAACCTTCCTAATGCCGGGCCCCTTTAATACAGTTCCTCTTGTTGTGGTGACCCCCAACCATAAAATGATTTTCTTTGCTACTTCCTAACAGTAATTTTGCTACTGTTGTGAATCGTAATGTAAATATCTGTGTTTTCTGATGGTCTTAGGCGACCCCTGTGATGGGGTCGATGGACCCCCAAAGGGGTCGCGACCCACAGGTTGAGAACCACTGATCTAAGGCGTTATTTAAGAGAAAAAACATATATTATTTTCAACAGCTGCCCATCCCTATAGTTTATGAGAGGGCATTAGGAATAAATAGTCCAAATACTTGGAAAACAAACCATCTCCATGTCTTTGACCAGGAAAACAAAGAATTTATGATAGCTGATTTAGAAATGATCTCCCAAAACAAAGAATTTATAAAGAAAGTTGTTACAAAATAAAAGAAATAGGATTGACCTGAGGAACCAAGTTGAAATTAGTGGATTATTATTAATATGGCTATTATGAAAATTCTATCAATGTCAGAAATGTTTCTGAAAAAAATATGCTTTAAATAAAAGCATACACACAATATTCTAGAACTAAAATCTCAGATTATAGTATCGATGGGGATAGGAAGATAGAGGAGAATCAAGTATATTATTGGGTATCTAAAAGGAAGTGACCACACAGGGTAGGGTCATTCACTATGGATGGTGAATACAGGGAGAAGAGCAGGATATAGAAAGAAGGTAGTTCCACTTTAGACAGAGTTTTAAATATCTTTGAAACATCCAAATACTAATGCCCAATGATGGTTGGACACATGGATTTATATTTGTACCTTTCTAGTTTTTAATTTTGAAACAAAAAATATGTATTACTTTTATAAATGAAGAGAAAAATTGGTGTGATAAAGTGTTGTTGTTGTGAGTTTATTTTTCAATTTAGAAAAATAAAAGAGACTTTGGAGTAGTCTACAAAATGCCAACCAGTAATTTGGATGCCTTACTACTACCTCTGAGAAGACTATCCCTATCCTTTTGGGGCAGTGTATAAGTCAGAAAAATCTTTTCTGTTCAGACTAGAAGTAGGTCTTAATTAAGCTTTCTTTTTGGTGACTCCATCCAGTTTTTAAAACTCTGCTTGTCCTCTTTTAGGTGAGTGGGGAAAAAGGTGGGAGGTAGGAAGTATAAACTTCCAAACAGGAGGAGGCCCAAGGCTCTTATTGCAATTGCATCGTAAGATAATAAAATCATCAAAAGTAAAAGAACCAGCCTCAAGAGGAGGATAAATAAATTCCTTCATTGTTAGTTGTCATGTTAATTGTTAAAGGTTAATTATACTGTACCCATCTAAGTAAAAGAAGTATGTGTCTATCATCTTACTTTTTATCCAATCCCAGAGTTTCCTTGCTCCCGTCTTCCTAATCCATCAATAATGGATTTCATGTAACCCACCTCCTTTGATGTAATGTATAAAACAAGGTGCAAAATTATTCTCTGGAGCATTATACCCAATACATTGAGATTCTGCTTCCCAGCAATTGTCTACAGTTAGGCTCAAATAAACTCACAAAAAATCTTTAAAAAATAAAAGAAAAAAGAGAGGAGGTAAAATATATTCCCACCCTATTTCACTGGAATGTTGACCTCCCCTTATAAAATTAGAGTGTATATTTCCTGGCATCATAAACTAGCACACCTCCAAGATTTATTGATTGATTGATTGATTGATTTGCCAATATGCAGTTTAGAATTATTTGACTTTCTACTAAAACCTTCTGAGGACCATGTTCCCTCACTAGATTTCTTGGAATAAGTTGCCCAAAGACTTAATTTGGTGAAGTCCTAATCATGGTATTCAAACTTACTTTTGCAGTTGTGGCTTTTAAAAAATACAGCTGTAATAGCAAGACGTTTTGTGAGTATCAGTTTGAAAATTGTGTTCTCAGATGTTCTTTTCTAATAGAAGTTCTGTATTATGTCTGCTTAACAACATTTTGCCTGCATATTACTTTTGTCCCTCAAATTTTTCCACTGTTAATCAAAACACTAATCACACTATATTTTATCTGTGGTTTCATAGTTTTTCCAATAGCTCCATTAGATCTGGTGGGTAGAGACTGTATCATCACTATGTCTCCAACACTTTGTAGTCTTATCTCCTATATTGCTAAAGTAAGCCACACAAATGAGGGACAAATAAATCTACAGAACTTCTATCTGATGTTTCTTTCATTTTTAAAAATCGTTATTTGAGTATATGTTTTTACTTACTTGAAAGAGAGAGAAACATGAATGTGAGAGGGGAATATCAGATTGAGGATCGAACTCAAAACCTGGAAATGTACCCTGACTGGGAATTGAACCTACCACTTTTCAGTGTTTGGGATGACACTCCAACCAACTGAGCCACACAGCTTAGGGCCATTTCTTTTATTAAAAAAAATTCCTTCGGGAATGTATCATTTTGGACCTCAAAAACACAAGAAACAATGAGGCATATTATCAAAAACTGTTTAGGGGGAGAAACAAAATGGCAGCATAAGGTATACACCTGTATGTGCTGCCTCTCACAACCACACCAAAACTACAACTAAAAGACAAAACAACTATCCCCCAGAACCACAGGAAAGCTGGCGGAGTGGAAGTTCTACAACTAGAAGGAAAAAAAAAAAAAAACTGCATTGAGACCTGGTAGGATGTGCAGAGGCTCAGAAAGGCAGAGGTACGGAGACAAGAATGAATCAGGCTGGCGTGTGCTGTTTTTTTCAATTGGGAGGGAGTTGCAATTCCCGACCGCTTTGCCTCCAATTTCTGTAGAGATTCTGGGGACCCAGACTCATACAGGGAGAAACTGGACTGTCTGACACTGGGTTGGAAAGCTAGGGTGTCTTTCTCGCAGAGGTATGCACAGGAATCATTGTTTACTGTGCTGAGGTGCAAGACTTGGGACACGGAATAGAACTTGGAAACACGGAGACCCAGAGAGGACTAACTGGCAGCCATTGCTGTTTGCCACACCCTAGGGATCCTCTGAGACCCCATCCCGCCCAATTTATAAGCCTACTGAGCTATGCTCAGCGGCTTTTACATATAAATGGCTTGCCCTCTTGCAGCTTAACCTAACATTGCAACTGGATCAGACAACTCCAAAACTTCCAAACTCCAAGCAAAGAGGAGAAATCTACAGATCTCCCTGTAGCTCCTGCTGGGTGGCCTTAAACAGTAGCTGACTTGCACCACCTTGGAGACCAGGAATCAGTGTACCTAGAGGCCAGTGTGAGACAACATGATTCCAACTCCTCACGTATATAAGTGACAACTCAAGAGACAGACTCAGTGAGCACCAAAGCCCCACTGAAGCAAGTCCTACCCCATAGGGGTGTCTCCAGCACAGAATTCTGAAATTATAGACATGGCTAATCCTTAAAGTCAATTGACCTGGAGGTTAATTCCTTACAGTGTACCAATAGCAATCAAGACTTAACTACAAGACTGTGTATCCAGCCCACAAAGGAGTGCACCAAGAGTGTCTACCTCAGGTGATTGGGGAGGCAGAGCTACTGGGCCCAAATGGACAACTAGCACACAAAGCCACTCCATCAACACAGGGAAGCAGCCAGAATGCATAGACAAAGAAACATGTTACGAATGAAAGAAATGGAGGAAAGCAAACTACTGGACATAGAGTTCAAAACCACATTTATAAGGTTACTCAAGACTCTTCTACAAACCTCTGAGAAACTCAGTGAGATCTTCAGGAATCTTAATGAGAATGCAAAAAAAAAAAAAAGGTGGGGGCGGGGGGGAGAACCAGCCAGAAATTAAGCATACACTGTCTGAAATAAAGAATAATATATAGAAATCCAACAGCAGACTAGAGAACCCCAAGAATCAAACCAAAGAATTGAAATATGAGGAAACAAAAAACACTGAACCAGAAAAAGAAAAAAGAGTCCAAAAAATGTGAAGGTAGTGTAAGGAGCCTCTGGGATAACCTCAGGCATACCAACATCAGAATTATGGGGGTGCCAGAAGAAGAGAGAGAGCAAGATACTGAAAACCTATTTGAAGAAATAATGACTGAAAACTTTCCCTAATGAAAGAAGTGGACTTACAAGTCCAGGAAGCACAGAGAAATCCCCCCTCCCCCAAAAAAAAGGAATCCAAAAAGGACCATACCAAGACACATCATAATTAACATGCCAAGGGCAAAAGACAAAGAATCTTGAAAGCCACAAGAGAAAAACAGTTTTACCTACAAGGGAGTATCCATATGACTATCAGCTGATTTCTCAACAGAAACTGCAGGCCAGAAGGGAGTGGCAGGAAATATTCAACGTGATGATAGCAAGAACCTACAACCAAGAGTGCTGTACCCAGCAAAGCTATCATTCAGAATTGAAGGTCAGAAAAAGAGCTTCACAGCCAAGAAAAAGCTAAAGGAGTTCATTAGCACCAAACCGGGATTATAGGAAATGCTGAAGGTTATTCTTTAAGAAGAGGAAGAAGAATAAAAAGGTAAAGATAAAAGTGATGAGCAACAAAGTGATAACAAATACATACCTATCAACAAGTGAATCTAAAAATCAAGTGAATAAAAAATCCAATGAACAGAATAAACTGGTGAATATAATAGAATCAGGGGTATAGAAAGGGAATGGACTGACAATTCTCAGGGGGATAAGGGTGTGAGGGGTGCAGGAAGAGATGGACAAAAATCTTACACCTATGGATGAGGACAGTGAGGAGGGATAAAGGCATGGGGTGAAGGGTGGTGAATCAGGTAGAGGGGAGTTATGGTAGGAAAAAAAGAGGAACATCTGTAATAAACTGAACAGTAAAGATTTATTTAAAAAAACTACCTCATGGTTCATTGGTTAATATTATATACAATGAGATGGGAAGAGAGCAATAAACATACTCATAGGGTAACATCATCAAATATTTACTTTCAGATTCTACTTTGACAATGTACAAAAAAAGATAAATTGAAGTTTGCTGAATTGTAATGGAAAGAAAATTCACTATCTATGAAAGAGACATATTTGGCAAGTATGCTACATATATAATTCTGGGACTGGTGCTAAAATAAAAGATTCAGATTCTGAGATTATTTTGTAAAGATTGTATTCCTTAGATAAATCTTAGAGTGAAATGGGTAAAACTTTGTTAATTTTCCACTGGCATTTATCTTTTTGGAATTGTTACTCATCTAAGGCTAATATGGTAAGTGTCTGACTGTCCGACTGATTGCTATGATGCTCACTGACCACCAGGGGGCAGACTCTCAATTCAGGAGCTGCCGTGACATGCACTGGTCACTTACAGAGAAATGGCAGTGTGGATCTGGAACCAACAAAGCAATATTCAATTCCCCCAAGTGGGACACAGGCCCCGCCACCACCCCAGAGCAATACCCCACCAATTTGCAGCTGATGCTGCTGAGACCCCATGGTACAAAATGCAGCCTACAGGCCAGCCCAGTCTGGAAATGGTGGCTGTGGGTACCAGGTAATGATGTCATGTAGCAATGCCTGGCTTCTCTTCCTATTGACAGCTAGCCTCCTTGTAGTTTTTCAACCCAGGAACATTTTATAGCTAGGTGCAAACATTTCAAACTTTAACCAAATGTCTATGAAGCATTTTCTCATGCCTCATCTCATTTGATCCTCACAGAAGTCCTATTTTCTTTTCATTAGCCAGAAAATGGAGTTTTAGGAAGTTCAGAAACTTGATACAACTGAAAAGAAGTAAGAAATGATGGACCTTGAAAATGACTTCAGGTTTTCTTATATAGTCAAACACTGTTGCAGTTAAATATTTTACCTTTTGTTCTCTCTGCGTGATCTACAATAGTCTGCTGTGTATGTTGACAATTGCCTGAAAGATAAGTTGGGGTACTTCACTAGGCTGGAAAAAGTTTAGTTACATCAGAAAGCAGGTTTAATTAAGCAGGTTTATTTCTCTCTCTCTCTCTCTCTCTCTCTCATATATATAAAGGCTAAATTGACTTGCACATACACAATATATATAAGGCTCTTTCACCCATCACATGTGTGTATTTCTATCTTGCATGGTCTATCGTGAATTTGGTTGACACTTCTATTATAAAGAGTGGGCAAATAGTGATTTAAAATATTTCTTCTGGCCCTGGTGGATAGAGGATTGACCTGCAGACTAAGAGATCCCAGGTTTGATTCCGGTCAAGGGCATGTGCCTTGGTTGTACAAATACTCAGTAGAATGTGTGCAGGAGGAAGTTGATTGATGTTTCTCTCTCGTCGATGTTTCTAATTCTCTATTCCTCTCTGAAAAAATCAATAAAATCATTTTTTTTCTTCTAATTAATTTCCTTTCAATGTGCATGAATTCATGCACCAGGCCACTAGTGGTTAATAATTCTTGTATATCATGATCTCGGAAATATTGTCACTTTTTCTGGGTATTTTTCTTAAAATAATCTGTTTGAGAATACCCTACATTAGTTCAACTGCTGAAGTTTTATAAATCATGTTGAAGAGACATGATAGCCTCAGTTATTTCCAGCTTAAAATACTATAATAAATAAACTTGTGCCGAAACCGGTTTGGCTCAGTGGATAGAGTGTTGGCCTGAGGACTGAAAGGTCCCAGGTTTGATTCCAGTCAAGGTCATGTACCTTGGTTGCGGGCACAACCCCGGTGGGGAGCGTGCAAGAGGCAGCTGATCAATGTCTCTGTCTCATCGGTGTTTCTAACTCTCTATCCCTCTCCCTTCCTCTCTGTAAAATATCAATAAAATAAAATAATAAAAAAAAATAAATCAATAAACAAACAAACTTGAGGGGAGCTTAAAAATGGTGGTGGAGTAAGTGGATGCTACCAGATAGGCTCCCAGGAACAAAATGGAATTACAAAAAAAAAAAAAAAAATCAACTGTAGACTAGCTAGAGAAACTGATAACCAAGGATGGAAAGTGAAGACTGACAGGAAGGGTGGAGACATGAAAAGGCTGGCCAGTTTCCCACAGACAGCAGCTGAATTTCTGGAGACAAAAACCAATGCCCAAATGAAAGAGAATTCTCCAGAAGAAGAGATAACTGAAATGGAGATAAGGAATTTACGTATACAAACTTCAAAATAATGATGTTAATGACACAGAACAGCATGAAAAAACATGTAGTAACTAGGAAAACAGTCATGATACAGCACAAATAAAGAATATATTGGAAGCAATACACAGCAGATTAGGGGAAGCTGAGAATCAGACCAGCAAATTGGAAGATGGTAGAAAAAAATCAACCAGAGAACAACAACAACAACAACAACAACAACAAAAAAAAACAATTTAAAAATCAGGAGGAGAGCTTAAGGAAGCTGTGGGACAACATGAAAAAATAATATTTGCATAGGTGTGCCAAAAGAGGAAGAAAGTGAGCAAGGGATAGACAACAGGTATGAAGAAATAATGACAGAAACTTCCATAATCTGGTGAAGAAAAAAGTCACACAAGTTCAGGAGGCACAGAGAGTAGCAAACAAGAAGAACCCAAACAGGCCCATGCCTGGACACATCATAATTAAAGTGCTAAAAATGAATAAGAATCTTAAAGGTAGCAAGAGAAAAGCATTATCCTAATTCCAAAACCAGTGAAAGACATTATGAAGAAAGAATCACAGGCCAATATCCCTGATGAACATAGATGCTAAAATGTTTTAATAAAATATTAGCAAATTGTTCCAGCAATATATTTTAAAAGATCATATACCATGGCCAAGTGGGATTTATTCCAGGGATACAAGGCTGGTACAATATTCACAAATCAATAAACATGATACATCATATGAAGAAACTGAAAGACAAAAATCACATAATCATATCAGTAGACACAGAAAAAGCATTCAACAATAGCCAACACCCATTTTTGGTAAAAACTCTCAGCAAAGTGGGAACAGAATGAGTATATATCAACATGATAAAGGCCATATATGAGAAGCCTACAAGGAACATCAATGGCTAACAACTAAAACCATTTCCTCTAAGAATGGTAACAAGACAGGGATGTCCACTTATACCACTCTTATTCAATGTAGTACTGAAAGTCCTAGCCACAGTGATCAGATAAGAAGTAAAAAGCATCCATATTGGAAAGGAGGAAACAAAACTCATTATTCCTAGATGATATGATATTGTACATATAAAAGCCTAAACACTCCACCAAAAAACTACTAGATTTAATAAAAGAATTTGGCAATGTAGCAGGTTACAAAATCAACACTCCCAAATCGATGGCTGTTTTATACACCCATAATGAACTCTCAGAAAGAGAAACTAAACAAACTCCCATTTTCTACTGCCACAACAAAATTAAGATATTTAGGAATAAACTTAAACAAAGAGGTAAAAGCCTTGTACTCTGAAAACTAGAGGATATTGAAAAAAGAGATAGAGGAAGATATAAACAAGTGGAAGAATATACCATTGTGTTCATAGATTGATAAAACCAATATTATTAAAATGTCCATACTACCTTAAGCAATCTATAGATTCTTGATGAAGAGGAAGAATATATCATTACAATACCAATGGTATATTTCTCAGACCTAAAACAAACTTTGCAAAAATTTTTATGGAACCAAAAAAGACCCTGAATAGCTGCAGCAATCCTGAGAAATAAGAACAAAGTTAGAGGGATCACAATACCAGACTTCAAGTTATATTACAAAGCCACTGTTCTCAAAACTGCCTGGTACTGGCACAAGAACAGACATCTAGAATAGAGAACCCAGAAGTCAAATCAAGCCATTATGCTCTAGTAATATTTGACAAAGGAGGCAAGAGCATACAATGGAGTGAAGACAGTTTGTTCAATAAATAGTGTTGGAAAAACTGGACAGATACATGCAAAAAAAAAAAAAATGAAACTAGACCACCAACTTACACCACACACAAGAGTTAACTCAAAATGGATAAAAGACTTAAATGTAAATCCTGAAACCATAAAGTCTTAGAAAAAAACATAGGCAGCAAAATCTCAGACATCTCTGTGGCAGTATGTCTATGGATACATCTCCTAGAGCAGTGGTTGACAAACTGCAGCTCGCCAGCCACATGCGGTTTGAAAGCTGTGGTTTGCTGCTCTGTTGACTAATTAATGAGTTTGCTGACCAATGCCTTAGGGAAAAACACTTAAAAAAACATTATAATAATGAATTAATGTCTTTAACCAGCTCACGAGCTGCATGTAGCTCACGAGTCACAGTTTGCCAACCACTGTCCTAGGGTAAAGGGAACTAAGGAGAAAAATAAATAAAGTAAAACTACCTCAAAATAAAGATCTGCATAGCAAAAGAAACGAATAAAATAAAAAGGGAGCCCGGTGTATGGAAGAACATATTTGGCAATGATACATCTGATAAAGGGTCAATATCTAAAATATATATAAGGACCTTATATAACTTAACAAAAAGAAGACAAACAATTTAATTAAAAAATGAGCAAAGGATCGAAATAGATACTTCTCCAAAGTGGGCATACAGATGGCCAAAAGACATATGAAAAAATGCTCAAAATCATTGATCATCAGACAGATGTAAATTAAAATGACAAAGAAGTATCACCTCACACTTGTCAGAATAGCTATCACCAACAAATCCACAAATGACAAGTGTTGGCAAGCATGTAGAGGATGTGCTGGTGGGAATGCAGACTAGTGCAGTCATTATGGAAAACAGTATGGAGTTACCTCAGAAAATTTAAAATGGAACTGCCATTTGACCCAATGACCCCACTTTTAGGAATATATCCTAAGAAACCTGAAACATTAATCAGAAAGAATGTATGCACCCCTGTCTTTATAGCAGCACAATTTCCAATAGCTAAGTTCTGGAAACAGCCCAAGTGCCCATCAATAGATGAATGGATAAAAAAGTTGTGGTACATTTACATCATGGAATACTATGCAGTAAAAGCTAAGAATCTCTTAAACTTTGTGACAGCATGGAGGAACCTGGACAGCATCATGAAAGTGAAATAAGTCAGAGAAAAACAAGTATCACATGATCTCACTCATATGTGGAAACTAAGGAACAAAATAAACTGATGACCAAAATAGGTTCATAGACTTGGAAAGATGGAACAGAGTGCAGAATCTTGGAGGGAAAGCAGGAGAAGGTAGGTGGGTGGTCAGCAGAGAAGTACTAAGAGGTAATCAACCAAAGATTTTATATGCATATATGCATAACCTATGGACATAGACATACGGATGGTAAAGGCCTGGTGTGGAGGGGATAGGCTACAGTGGGGATGGGAGTTTAATGGGGGGAAAAAGTGGACAAATGAAATACTTTAAACAGTAAATATTTAAAGTAAATAAATACACAAAGAAACAAACTTGAGACATTTAATCTTAAGGAACCAAGTGCAAGGTTCCAAAAGATAGGACTGTCAGCATCAATAAGTTACATGTTTCTGGAAAGGTCAGTGTACCCTGATAAACGGATCAGCAGTTATCTAAAAGAAAATACTACACAGTGTGCATTAATAGTTGTTCATACTATAGTGTCCAGTCATAAAGATCTTATATTCTAGATGTCTTGCAAAGTCTTGTATTGTCAGTAGCAGGCATGCAATTGCCATCAAAATCAATGATAGGATTAATAGTTTGAAACTATCTCTGAAAGCACGTATGGATTAGTGAAACATTCACCAATTACTGAAAGCTGGTTTTGTAGAGTTTCCTAGTATATAACAACTACATGGTTATGCTTGGTATAGTTTATATTTCACCAGATAAAATATTAGGTCATAGAAAATTTAGCTTTAAACTGTAGAGGGCAGGAAGTCCAATCTAATTTTTAAATAAATGATGAAACCAAAGACCAGAGAGATTCATTTGTTTATTTATCAACATTTATTGGAGATTAAGTAACTTGCCCAATTTGTAGCATAGACAGTACTGTGACCTGTCCTCTTAACTGACTCTGTTGCTCTTTCTGCTGAATCAGATTTTGTATTTATTTCTTTGTGTAGGAATCTTTGCTCAAACCTTGCATACACCTTAATTCTGCTTCAGATTTGTTTTACAGGTTAAAATTATAACAATAGTACTTCTCTGTTGGCCATATGATTTCATTACTTATTTGATTCAAGAAGTGCTCAAACACACAAAAACTTGTATTTATAATTTTTCTTAGGAACATGAACATAAGATAATTACCTAATTTTTAATAGAAGAGTTGATAGGAATATAAGTATATAATTTATAGTATGAATATTTATGAAAGTAGACACTAATTATAGAAGGTGCAATAAAAAAAAGTGTGCCAAAATTGACTGTGGGATAACAGTTGTTAGATTTACAGATAAATCATCAGAGCTTTTCCCTAGAAATTTCGACTCATTAGGTTTCAACTGGGGCCTGGGAGTCTGTTACTTCTCAAGACCTCTCCAAGTGTTTCTTATTTTCAGCCAAGTTTAGGAAATTAGCAGTAGACCTGCTTTCTAATATCTTGATTTTGGCCTAAGTCCAGTTCAAATATTAATGGCTGTATGATTGGTGCCTCACTTATCCTAACACAGCTAGAAAGATGAATTGTCCAAGGGCTTAGCAGGAAAGCTACAGCTCACCTTATTTCTTGTGCTTTGGTTGGACCAAAAGCCAGCTTCAATTTTAGGGGCACCAATAAGTGTGTCTAGTGTAATTTAGGATTTTGTTTACCTTGATGTTTGAAATTAATGATTTTTTTCAACCATGAAGCTGCTGCCACAGATAATTACTATCTTCCATGGGTTAAAAAAAGGCATATGCTATCTAATAAAGAGGTAATATGCAAATTGACCATCACTATAACACACAAAATGGCCGCCCCCATGTGGTCAAAGATGACTGCTTTCATGTGGTCAAAGATGGCTGGCAGACAAAGGGTAGTAGTGGGTGACCAGGCCAGTAGGGGTGGCAGTTGGGGGCAACCAGGCTTATAAGGGAGGGCAGTAGGGAGGGACCAGGCCTGAAAGGGAGTACACTTGTGGGTGATCAAGCCAGCAGGGGTAGGCAGTTATGGGTGAGTAGGCCTGCAGGGGAGGGCAGTTATGGGTGACCAGGCCTACAAGGGAGTGCAGTAATGGCTGACCAGGCTGGTAAGGGAGGGCAGTTAGGGGTGACTGGCCAGCAGGGGAGGGCAGTTGGGGACAACCAGGCTGGAAGGGGAGGGCAATTAGGGGCAATTGGGCTGGCAGGGAAGCAGGTAGGTATCGATCAGGCTGGCAGAGGTGTGGTTAGGGGATGATCAGGCTGGAAGGCAGAAGTGGTTAGGGGCAATCAGCAGGCAGGCAAGTGGTGGGGACCAGCAGTCCTGGGTTGTGAGAGTGGTCCCCGATTGGAGAGGGTGCAGGCTGGGCTGAGGGACACACACACACACATACACCATTCAAGAATTTTATGTACCGGCCTCTAGTGTGTGTATGTGTGTGTGTGTGTGTGTGTGTGTTATTTTTTTTAATGCTCTAACATGCTGACACATGGAAATCTAGAAATAAATTTTATGCTGAGGCAATTGTGTCCTAAAATATTTATTCAAAATGTTAAAAAAAACTTAGAATAATAGCATTTTTTTATTTATTTTTTATTAATTTTTAATAAATTTTTATAAATATCTCCCCATTGCCCCCCCTCCCTCCCAGGCGTACCCCGACCCTCCAGTGTCTGTGATCATTGGTTATGTTTATAAGCATGCATACAAGTCCTTTGATTGATCACTTATTTACCTCACCTAACTTTAATCTTTCTGCTATAATTTCACCGTCTGTTTGATGCTTTATGATTTTTGTCCTCCTGAGAATTATCCATCAGTCTATTCCCTTTCTGTGCTCCTGATTCTATTATATTCACCAGTTTATTCTGTTGATCAGATTTTTAATTCACTTAATTTTTAGATTCACTTGTTGACAGATGTGTATTTGTTGTTCATAATTTTTTGTCTTTTACCTTTTTCTTCTTCCTCTTCTAAAAGGGTACCTTTCAGCATTTCATATAATACTGGTTTGGAGTTGATGAACTCCTTTAGCTTTTTCTTCTCTGTGAAGGTCTTTATCTGCCCTTCAATTCTGAATGATAGCTTTGCTGGATAGATTATTCTTGGTTGTAGGTTCTTGTTGTTCATCACGTTGAATATTTCTTTCCACTCCCGTCTGGCCTGCATCGTTTCTGTTGAGAAATCAGCTGACAGTCGTATGGGTGCTCCCTTGTAGGTAATAAACTGTTTTTCTCTTGCTGCTTTTAATATTCTCTCTTTCTCTTTTGCTCTTGGCATTTTAATTATGATGTGTCTTGGTGTAGTCCTCTTTGGGTTCCTTTTCTTTGGGGTTCTGTGTGCTTCCTCGACTTGTAAGTCTATTTCTTTTACCAGATGTGGGAAGTTTTCAGTCATTATTTCTTTAAACAGGTTTTCAGTATCTTGCTCTCTCTCTTCTTCTGGCACCCCCACAATTCTGATGTTGGTACGCTTGAAGCTGTCCCAGAGGCTCCTTACATTATCTTCACATTTTTGGATTCTTTTCTCTTCTTGCTTTTCCAGTTGAATGTTTTCTGCTTCTTTATATTTCAAATTTTTGACTTGATCCTTGCCTTTCTCTAGTCTGCTGTTAGTACTCTGCATAATAGTTTTTATTTCAGTCAGTGTATCACTAAATTTATCCATCTTTTCTAGCATTCTTGCAAAACCTTATAAGCGTGGTTTTGAACTCTATATCCAGTTGTTTTTTTTCCTCCATTTCTTTTGCTTGTAATCCCTTCCCTTGTCTCGGCATTTTCACTGTGCCAGGGAAACTTCTGTGCTGGATTCAGCCGCAGAAGCCTCTGCTGAGCTTGGGAGGGGTGGAGTCTCAGGGCTTAAGGGACCGCCTTGCTTTCCAGTCGGCCCCGCCCTTCCACGGCCCCTGAGTCTCATGTGACTGGGTAATGGCTGGAGCGGTCCTTGTGCGCTCGCGCACCCGCAGCACCTCTAACCGCTGCCTTTCCGGCTCCCCTGCGAACAAGGACCACACGAGTCTAGGTCCCCAGGGTTTCGCCCAAAACAGGGGCCCAGTGGACTCAGAAGTGGCGCAGTTGGGAGGGTCTGTCTCCCGCCCACTCGCGAAAGCCAGCGGCACAATCAGCAATCCGTCCTCCGCGTGGTGCCGTGCGCGACCAGACCTCCGATCCTTTGCAACTCCCCTAAATTTCCGTGCACTTCTCCCTTTTCACAGTCCAAACTCCCCCGTATGAGTTTCGGCTGGATCTGGGGTTTAGTGTCGTAAGATAAGGGGTTCAATGCCGTTGGGAGTCTCCGTTTCCCTCCCGCCAGAGAAAGCCAGCCAGGTTCTCCGGCACCCGCTCTCTCAGCGCGCGTCTCTGTACCTCAGCTTTTTGCAGCTCCTCTGGGCCTCGGTGAGCCCCTCTCTTTCCCTCTAGTTGTAGAACTTCCACTCAGCCAGCTTTCCTGTGGTTCTGGATGATGTCCGTTCTGTGTTTTACTTGTAGTTTTGAAATTGTTGTGCGAGGCAGCAGTGTATGTGTTTACCTATGCCGCCATCTTGGATGTTGTCTCTGAGCATTTTTTTTTTATGTGTGCCATATGCCATGTACTTTACAGTACAGTTTATTATTTAATCCTCACAACAATCCTATGAAGGTGGTGTTATTTTTTCAAAAGAGTTAATTGAAGTAGCACAGAGAGGTTAAGTAAAAGTAACTTACCTATTGTTTATAGGGTTTTTGTTTGCTTGCTTATTCGCTCATTTTAATTTGGGAATATCCTAAATGACTTTTAGGTGAACTTATTTTCTTTGACTGAATGATTATCTTGAAATCTGATTTCTTCTATTGCCTCATTCTCATATAAAATAAAAACCTCTTATATATTATAACAAGGAATGTGAACTAATATATAGATATCACTTTGGAACATTTGAATGATGAAAGAATATGACAATTTAATAAAAGCAAAGTGTTTATTGTCACTTTGAGTATGTAATTTAGTGATTTATCTGGGAAGTAATATCTATGACTATACATACAGGAATGGGCAAAAGTAGATTTACAGTTGTAATACAAATAAGTTTTTTCTTAATGCTTTAAGGTCAATTTATGCACTTAAAATAAATTTATTAAGTACATTACACTTCAGTTAATATGTTTAAATTACCAAATTATATACCCTGAAACATTTTAAAACACAGGGGACAAAGTAAAATAAATCTAAAAGCATAGTCAGACAATTAAATATTGTTAATCTAATAAGTCAATAAATTCAGTAAACCAAGTTCTCCTAAATATTAAACATTGCTTACTAACTTGTTACATAATCCTATCTAATAAGAGTAATATGCAAATTAACCATCACTCCACCACACCCACCAGTCAATCAGGAGTGAATATGCAAATTAACCCGACCAACATGGCTGCAGCCATGGTGCAAGCAGGAGGCTTGGGTTTCCCTGGCAATGGAGGAAGCCAAGCTTTCTGCACACCCTGGCAGGCCCAGGCCTCTGCTCAAGGCTACAAAGTTTTAATTATAGAAAATAAGTAAATCCCAGTTACCAGGGCCTCCACTTGGGTTGCTGGGGGCGTGGCTGGCCTGCAAACCACCACAGGCCCCTTGCCCAGGCTGCCTATACCCCAAGGGAACCCCCACCCTGATCTGGGACACCTTTCAAGGCAAACCAGCCTGTCCCCACCCATGCACCAGGCCTGTATCCTATCTAATAAAAGAATAATGTGCAAATTGACCATCACTCCAGCACATAAGATGGGTGCTTACATGTGGTCAAAGATGGCTTCCCCATGTGAACACAAGATGGCCACCACAGGATGGCCAACAGAGGAGGGCTATTGGGAGGGACCAGACCTACAAGGGAGGGCAGTGGGGGTAATCAAGCCTGCAGAAGAGGGCAGTTAGGGATGACCAGGCTGGCAGAGGAAGGAAGTTGGGGTGACTGGGCCTGCAGGGAAGGGCAGTTGTGGGGGGAGGGCGGTCCCAGGCCTGCAGGGGAGGGCAGTTAGGGGCAAACAGGCTGGCAGGGGAGCAGTTAGGCATCAATCAGGCTGGCAGGGGAGTGGTTAGGGAGTGGTCAGGCTGGCAGGCAGAAGTGTTTAGGGACAATCTAGAAGGCAGACAGGTGAGCAGTTGGGAGCCAGCCATCCTGGATTGTGAAAGGGATGTCCGACTGCTTGTTTAGGTGCAGTCCTATCGGGATTGGGCCTAAACGGGCAGTTGGACATCCCTCAAGGGGTCCCAGATTGGAGAAGGTCCAGGCTGGGCTAGGGACATCCCTCTTCCCTATGCACAAATTTTGTGCACCGGGCCTCTAGTTTATATTACAATCACAAGTCTGAGATAATAAATTCTCTAAAATCATTTCAAATATATTTAAATAAAACACTAGAATATGCATAGACAAATTATCAGCTAATGCCTAACTTACCAATACATTTTTATCTTAAATCAAATGCAAAGTCTTCATATTATAGGTTGGATTCACTCCTTAAGCTTGTCATTTTTCATCACAAGACTACAATGTATTTGCATAACAAAACAGAATAAAATTTTCATCTTTCAGCCTTGTACCACAACTAGGAAAATACATTTGGGATTGGGCAGGGCACCTACGTGTACTTGTCAACCATAGTCTGCGTTGGACCCTTCTACCCCTTTCTTAGTCAGGCTTTTGCTTGCCCTTGTTCACAGAAACCTTGTGAGCTCTCACGTAAATTTAAGCAAGCATTTAAGTTTTACATTTTTGCAACCTGGTTCTTTTCCTAGAAATGATGCATCCATTAAGTATTTTTCTTACATTTTAGCAATGCGATTTTCTTACTAGAAATAATTCATTCCTTAAGTTTTTTCCTTAGGTTACACTTCATCCCTCTTATAATGGGCTTTCTTAAGTCCAGTTATGTACACACTGTGTAACCTTTGGCATTAAAGTCAACTTGTGTACTAATGGGTTTTGACACCCTATATAGGTTACTTTAACAACCCTTTCTCTTTTATAATTTAAGAGCCATCTCATTGGCCATCAGTCATTTTATTGACAATAATGATCAAGTTTAATTTTAATCCCTTTAAATTCATAAAGCCAAAATGATTTTTCTCTCCTAGGAATGCCAGAATCACCTCCGCAGATATGGAAATGTGAATCTGGAACTGGTGACTCGAATCATTAGAGATGGTGGCCCATGGGAAGATCCAGTGTTGCAAGCTGTTCTTAAAGCCCAGCCAGCATCTCAGGAGATAGGTACTTCAGGAAACTCAAAATCAAAACCAACATTTGTGAGAAGCAAACACAATTTCACTAGAGCAGTAGTAGTGATTTTTCTTTATTTTGTAATATCATTTAAGAGTTATGTATTTTTATATAAAGTGTATTTAATTTGTTGTATTAACCTCCCCTAAGAGTGATTTTTGACACTAGACTTGGATACATTTATTTCTAATAATTTTCCATTCTAATGGGAATTTAACACGTTTATTGTCCAGATGTTACTTATAGAGAGTTCATCTGCTTTTGTCACTGCAGTGATAGTTTAAATATCTAAGTTGTCAAACCCTTTTAAAACAAACAAAACACCCTGCTTAAGCACATGAGAGCTCCCTTATACAGAGCAGCTGTGATGACTATAACTCATCCGATTTTTGTCACTAGTACTGTATATCCCACACCTAGCCCAGTGCCTGGTAGACAGTAAGTGCTTAATATAAGTATATGTTGACTGAATGAATGACCACATGATGACTGTGTTAGTGAATGAATGACTAAAGTAAATTTTAATTCCAAATACTGGAGAGCGGTATTTCCCAAACTTCATCCATTAATAGAAGTTAAATTTTCCCTCATCATTTTACCGCCTGCATACTTCTTTGACATCATGTCCTCTTAAACCTAGATGTACAATGGTTCCTGTGGGCCAGAATTTTCCTTTGAGGAAGGAGGCTCTGTCAAGCCACCGAACATTTTTAATCACCAAAGCTTAGAATGTAGAGCTGAGCAGTAGTGAATAAGCACAAAACTGTGAAAAACATTTGAATTCATGGAGAGAGCCTAAGAGGTACAATTATAAGATTGCCAAAAGGAAAAGACAAAAACTCCCAGCTCTAAAACCATTCAGACCTTGGTCTGGTGAGAAAGACACTTCATACTCCAGATTGTGCTCAGTGTGATAGGATCTGTCCATTTATCCCAGGTTAAGGAGTGAGGGTAGGGATGGGTTATGGGTAGAGTGGAGAAGGAGCTGTGATTCTTGGGCTTAAGAGCAAGCCAACCCATATACAAGTGTGGAGGCCAAAGACAGAAATGTGAGAGGAGATGAAAGATAAGGCCAGAAGAAGTAGTGCAAAGCATTGGGATGAGATGGGAATAGGACAAAATAGGAGGAAAGGGCTAAAGTATATATGTGACAGTGGTATATGCCCAAGGGATACAAATGAGATGAACTTGATATGAGGGTCTAGAGAAGGAATAAAAGAACTGAAGCAGCTGGAACTGAGGAGGAAGAATTGGATGGTTGAGGAAAGGTAGAGTCAAGTATAGGTAAGGCAAGGGTGACAGGCTGAAGGAAACTATGAGGAGACTGGGGAATGAGGCAAAAGGGGAGTAGGAGGTAGATAAGACAGAACTTTCAAAGGAGTGAGAAGTTAGGACTTGTAGGACAGCTTGTAGACTTCTCTGAGTAAGAGCTAGAACAAACATATTATGAGTTGCTGTGAGGGCTGATGGCCTTAATATTTGTATATATAGTTCTGCACATATAGTCCTTTTATACTTACATTGACATACCTCACTCTGGGAAAAGCTAATCTAGAGCTTCATTAATATGAATGACTTCTCTGGTTGGTGATCATTAGGGTAAAGACTAGTGTGAGGTTTATCTTTGCATTAACTGTACAGATCAGTGTCTGTTTATCATATGTTGGAAACAGAATTGCAAAGCAAATATTGGCACCCAAATACAACATCACTCATAAGTATTTTAGAAGCTAATAATTAAACATATAACTAATTAAAATACTTGGGGTCCAGGATGATATATGTGTTCTAGTTCCTGCTTTGCCACTTAATTTTTGTCTTTGGGCAAATCATTTGACCTCTCTGAGACTCAGTTTTGTGATCTGTAAAACAAATACTATAATATCATAAGATTGTCCTTAAGTCTAAATAAACTTAGTAGATAAAGGTATCTGTATATATTTTTAACTGTGTAAAACCAAGTATTTATTAGTAATTATTCTTAGTGATACATGAGCACATATTAATAAGCATTCCTTTTGGCTTACTATTTTATTGACAAGTAATAAAATGTATTTTATGATTAATTTTTTCATTAATTCAGATTTATTTCTCTATAATTAATCAGTAATGAAAATACTGAGCATTAACATCAGAGTACATAATCTTGGAGTAGAAATTACATATCCCATGTTATTTGAAACATTTTAACATATTAGTGAACTGAAAAATAAACATTTTAGGATTTTTTTATTTTTTAGACTGAGAAGAAATCAAGAGATACTTCTTAAGCACTGTTTTGTTGTCACTTTTATTTTTATTTTTCCAATCATATAATTGTATATATTTTTTCACAAATAAACTCTTACTAAGAAAATGCTATTTAATTAAATAACTAGTTAATCTAATTAAATGCTACATGTTAGTGATAAAGTTTCAAACAAGAGTTTGAGGGCATCCTTTCTTGAGAGTAATACAAGTCTATTCTCTTTTTAATACAGTGAACAAATACTTAAGTTCGGAAAATCCACTATTCTTTGAACTACGTGCCAGATACCTAATTGCTTGTGAACGCATACCAGAAGCAATGGCTCTTATTAAATCTTGTATAAATCACCCAGAAATCAGCAAAGACTTATATTTCCATCAAGCACTCTTCACATGTCTATTTATGTCACCTGTAGAAGAACAGCTATTCCGGGAGGTATTGTTTAAGATTTTGTTTGTCTATCATCATTTTAAACTTATAATAAAAAATGGGGGAAATGTAGCAGAATCTTGTTAAATTCATTTTTATAGTAATACCAAAATTTTCAGATTAAATTATTTAGATGTGTTCTCTTTAACACCGTTCTTTAAACTCATTTAAGTTAGACAAAATCTGAT
Source organism: Lasiurus cinereus (assembly GCA_011751065.1). Taxonomy (NCBI): domain Eukaryota; kingdom Metazoa; phylum Chordata; class Mammalia; order Chiroptera; family Vespertilionidae; genus Lasiurus; species Lasiurus cinereus. The sequence goes on along the minus strand of JAAGEH010000286.1, from coordinate 30,729,807 downwards.
ATTAATAAATGATGAAATTAACAAAACATTAATAAGCTTCCTTTTATTTACTTATTTTAATTCTCACCTAGGAATATATTTAGTGATTTTTAGAGAGAGAGGAAGGGAGAGAGAGAAAAACTGATGTGAGTGAAAAACATGGATCATTTGCCTTCTATACATGTCCCAACTAGTGATCGAAACCACAACCTAGGTATGTGCCCTGACCAGGAATTGAACCCAAAACCTTTTGGTCTATACTTCAATCAATTGAACCACCTGGCCAGGGCAGCAATAAGCATTTTTTATGTTGAGTTTCTGGTGTGACAGAGGTCAAATAAAAAGTGAGAATCATGATTTTGCCTTTTAAATAAAATGTTTAAATTTAAATTTTCATGTTTGTTATTTTGTTTTTTCAAGATGAAAGAATCTTCCTAATATGGACCCTACTTACCTATAAGTTATAAACATTAATGAGATTAAAAGTAACTGTAAACTGTAGGTGCTATATAGTAAAATTATGAAACTATGAAAATTTTTTTGTACAGTTCATTTGTCTTTGTAGAAGAAAACATCTAATTTCTTCTGAATGTTTAAACACTTATTGCAACAGCTTTTTAGATATTTTAATGACATGAACTAACTTTTCTTTTCCTCTTACAGCATTTATTGAAAACTGATTGTAAGAGTGGAATTGATATCATCTGTAACACTGAAAAAGAAGGAAAGACTATGTTAGCTTTGCAACTCTGCGAATCTTTTCTTATTTCACAGCTCCAGAATGGGGATATGTATTGTATTTGGTAAGTGTTTCTAATGTAGAAATTAAAGTAAGATGGGGAACAGAAGAATTGGTTAGCAGAGTTTGGACTTTATATATATATATATATAATTTTTAAAGTTATGTGAAAATATTAAGCAAGGAGCAATAGAGCTTAAAGATTAAAAAAGAAAATGATGAGGTACTAATAATTGATTCTGTAAATATTTAAGATATGTGTTATAATGAATCAATCATGTTTTAAATTAAATTTGGAGTGTTTGTTAATTTAAGACAATTTTTAGAGCAGTTTTATATTAACAGCAAAACTGAGGAGACATAGACATTTTCCATATATCCTCTGCTCCCACACACACATATCAATATCACTCACCAGAATGGTACTTTTTTTTTTTTAATCAAGGACGAACTGCCAGTTATAATCATCCAAAGTTCACAGTTCACCTTACAGTTCACTCTTGGTGTTATATATTCTATGGGTTAAACAAATATATAATTACATATCTATCATTATAGTATCATACAGAGTATTTTTACTGCCCTTAAAATCTTCTTTGCTCTAACACTTCATCTCTCTCTGATCCCCACCTCTGGAAAGCACTGATCTTTTTATTGTCTTCATAGTTTTACCTTTTCAGAGTATCATCTTGTTGGAATCATATATGTAATGTTCTCAGAATGGTTTTTATCTTAGTACTGTACATTTAAGGTTCTTCCATGTCTTCTCATAGCTTGGTAGCTCATTAATGCTAAATAATATTCCCTTGTCTGATGTACCACAGTTTATCCATTCACATACTGAAGGACATCTTGGTTGTTTTCAAGTTTGTCAATTATGAATAAAGCTGCTATAAATGATCTGTGTGCAAGTTTTTGTGTGGACATGTTTGCAACTCCTTTGGATAAAAATACCAAGGAGCACTATTGCTGGAACATATGGTAAGAGTATGTTTAGTTTTATAAGAAACTGCCAAACTGTCTTCCAAAATGGCTGTACCATTTTTTATTCCCACCAGCAACTTATGAAAATTCCTTTTGCTCATCTTCACTAGTATTTGTTGTCAGAGTTCCAGATTTTGGCCCTGTTAATAGGTGTATAGTGGCATCTCTTTGTTTCAATTTGCATTTCCCTGATGTCATATGATGTGGCACATCTTTTCATATGCTTTCTTGCATCTTTATATCTTCTGGTGAGATGTCTGTCCATTAAGACTTTTAGCCCATTTTTTCAACCGAGTTGATTGTTCTTATTGTTAAATTTTAAGAGTTCTTTGTATATTGTAGAGAATAGTAATTTATCAGATGTCTTTTATAAATGTTTTCTCCCAGTCCATGTCTTGTCTTTTATTACTGTTACTAGAGGCCATTGCATGAAGCAATTCGTGCAGTAGGCCTTCCTTCCCTTGGCTCCTAGCGCCGGTTTTCCTCTGGCACCTGGGACCCAGGCCTTTGCTTTGGCCAGATTCTGCCATCTTTGTCTTCGCTGCAGACTCCAGTTGGAGTCTGCCATCTTTGTCTTCTCTGCAGACCCCGGAGTCTGCTATCTTGTCTTTGCTGCGGCACTCTGCTCCTGTAGATCCCTTCGCCCCCTGCCCTCCCTCTCATGGAAGGCATCCTGCCTCGCCTGGCCACTCCTTGCCTGGAGCAGCTGGGTGGCCACCATCTTTGGCCTAATTTGCATACTCACTCTGATTGGCTGTGGGCGTAGCAGAGGTTCGGTCAATTTACATGTTTGTCTATTAAGTAAATGTTTTTTTTTTTTTTGCTATTATTTTTTACTGAGAAGAGGTTTTAAATTTTAGTGAAATTATATTTATTTCATGAATCATGTTTTTGGTGTTTTGTCCAAAATGGTATCACCCAAGTCATCTCAATATTATCCTGTTATATTCTAGAAGTTTTATAATTTTTATAATTTTGCATTTTATGTTGAGGTCTTGTGGTCCATTTTGAGTTACTCTTCATGAAGGTTATAAGGTCTGTGTCTAGATTCATTACTTTTCATGTGGATGTCCAATTCCAGCATCATCTGTTGAAGAGACTACCTTTGCTCCATTGTATTGCCTTTGTTTAAGATCAATTGACTATATTTATGTGTGTCTATGTCAAGGCTCTGTATTCTATTCCATTGATATATTTGTTATTTCACAACAGTGTTCTCATTACTTTAGTTAACTTTATAGTAAAACTTGAAGATAGATAGGTTAATCCTCCAGCTTTGCTCTTCTTCAATATTATTTTGGCTATTTTTTCTTTTTCTTTCTTTTTTTTAATTTTTATTGATTTTTTTACAGAGAGGAAAGGAGAGGGATAGAAAGTCAGAAAAATCGATGAGAGAGAGACATCCATCAGCCGCCTCCTGCACACCCCCCACTGGGGATGCACCTGCAACCAAGTACATGCCCTTGACTGGAATCGAACCTGGGACCCTTCAGTCCGCAGGCTGACGCTCTATCCACTGAGGCAAACCAATTTTAGCTTGGCTATTTTGGATCTTTTATTTCTCCATATAAACTTTAGAATCAGTTTGTCAATATCTATAAAATGACCTGCTGGGATTTTGATCGAGATTGCATTAAATCTAGAGATCAAGCTGGGAAGAACCAACATATTGACAATATTGTTTCTTCTTATTCTGGAGAAATCTCTCCATTTATTTAGTTGATTTAATTCACCTGAGTTTTATAGTTTTCCTCATAAATTTTGTGCATATTTGTTTAATTTATACCTAAGTATTTTGTTTCTTAGGTGCTAATGTAAATGGTATTATGTATTAGTTTTAAAAAAACACATTTTGAGAATTATTTAAAAGTTATTAGCCAGATATTTAACTTAGAATGTATTATGAGTGTTTCTAGTACATACTCTTAGAGTACTGTTAGGTGAAACCATGAATAATTATTATAAGAGATTTTAATAACTTCTGTCCCCCTCCCCCAACACACACATACACACACACAAACTTTACCATTTGACATTTCATTAATTTTGAAGGGAAAACTAGGTTTCATTTGCTGAATATAATAATCTGAAATGATATGAGCTAGAAATACTTTTTATTAGTGCTTTTGAATTTTACATATTTAGAATAATAGCTCAAAGGGGGGTTTAAGCTAAACTGATTTAATATTCTTGTTTTATAGATTAAAATCTTCAAGACTCAGAGATAAATGGGTCATTAGTAACAGAACTGGGTCTAAAAATTAGTGGGTTATCTTCTAGGAGAGAATACTCTTAGTTAGATTATATAAGTTTTTATTCAGAAGTTTACCTGGTAAGTTGGGATTTCAAATACATAACTTAAGTGTCATTTCTTGATAAACAGTATTCCAAAACAAAATATAGTAATGACTATTATAGTAGACTAGAGGACTGGTGCATGAAATTTGTGCACGGGGGAGGGGGTTGTCCTTCAGCCCAGCCTGCCCCCTCTCCAATCTGGGACCCCTTGAGGGATGTCCGACTGCCCATTTAGGGCCTATCCAGGTAGTATTGGGCCTAATTGGGGAGTTGGACATCACTCTCACAATCCAGGACTGCTGGCTCCCAACTGCTCATCTACCTGCCTTCCAGCCTGATCACCCCCTAACCATTCCCCTGCCAGCCTGATTGATGCCTAACTGCTCCCCTGCCAGCCTGTTTGCCCCTAACTGTCCTACCCTGTGGTCCTGGTCACCCCTAACTGCCCTCCCCTGTAGGCCTCGTCAACCCTCACTGCCCTCCCCTGCAGGACTGGGTTTCCCCCCCTGCAACTGCTCTCCCCTGCAGGCTTGAACACCCCCAACTGCCCTCCCTTGCAGGTCTGATCCCTCCCAACTGCCCTCCCCTGCTAGCTATCTTGTGATGGCCATCTTGTGTCCACATGGGGGCAGGATCATTTGACCACATGGGGGAAGTCATCTTGTGTGTTGGAGTGATGGTCAATCTGCATATTACTATTTTATTAGATAGGATAAAGGCCTAGTGCACTGGTAGGGGCCAGCTGGTTTGCCCTGAAGGATGTCCTGGATCAGGGTGGGTGTTCCCTTGGGTCATGGGGTGTCCTGGGCAAGGGGCCTGTGGTGGTTTGCAGGCCAGCCACGCCTCTTGGAGACCCAAGCAGAGGCCCTGGTATCTGGGATTTATTTATCTTCTACAATTGAAACTTTGTATCCTGGAGCGGATCCAAGCCTTCTGCTGGCACAGCCATTGAAACTTTGTTGCCTTAAGTGGGGGCCTGCCAGCCATGGTGTGCTGACAGCTTGGCTTCCTCCATCACCAGCAGCAACCCAAGCCTCCCTCCTGCTCTCTCTGTGGACATAGCCATCTTGGTTGGGTTAATTTGCATACTCACCCTGATTGGCTGGTGGGCATGGCTTGTGGGTATTACGGAGGTACACTCAATTTGCATATTACTATTTTATTAGATAGGACTAGAAGCCCGATGCATGAAATTTGTGCAAGGGGCTTAGACCTTGAAGCTGCAGCAGTTGCTTTGCTGGCTTCATCCGGAAGGTTATCTGGAAGGTCATCCAGAAGGATGTCCGGAAGGTCGTTCTTCAGTCCAGTGTAATTAGCATATTACACTTTTGTTATTAAAGATCGTTTTCTATTGGGATAGGCATGTTCTTTGCCCTTGGCTGTATTAAACTATCTAAACAGGATGTCTTCAGGCTTTGCATATTCTTAATCATATTCTTAAGTAAACTGGAATTGTGTGTAAACAACAACAAAGAGGAAAACATTTATTTTCTTGTCTAACCAATTTCTACTCTTAAGGAGGGACCTTAAAAATAAAACAGTACCTATCTTTCCCACTCCTGGCCATTATCACCCTTCAAGGAAAGAGCTGGGAAATGCTGCCTAACTGGAAAGGAATCTTAAGCCTGCTTCTTGGTCCTTTCTTCTGAGTAGACTGAGTTCTCATGGTCTGCTCTTATTTCTTCTACCTCTTTATATTTCTTAATGCTGAGCTCTGTTTTCCTTCTAAAAGTTGATTTTCATTGTAACTTGAAAAGCATGAGTCTTTCCATCCTATAAAGTCTGTGTTGTCTCCTCTTATCTTGGCCTTCCCTATGAACTAGCTTACCCTTTATCTCCTCTCTTTAAGGAAAGAACCTGATCCATAGTCCACTTTTGTTGTATCTCAAGCTAGTGAAGTAAGCTGCTAACCCTATTTCTCTTACAAAAACTAAATAATAGTAATTCTACCTAATAAAAGAGTAATATGTAAATTGACTGGGGTCCCAGATTGGAGAGGGAGCAGGCTGGGCTGAAGGACACCCCCCCACTGCATGAATTTCATACACTGGGCCTCTAGTAATAGTAGTAATTATATATCTATAAAGCCAGTGACCATAATGGCCATAACAACTGGTTGCTATAATGCCCACTGTGGCCAGGGAACTGGCCCAATTAGAGGGTGGGGCTGGCTGGCCAACTTTACGGCCATTCCCCCCTGCCTGCCTGCCCCTGATCAGACTCTCCCACCACCATAGGCCCACAGCCCCTCCCCTGGTCATCTCGAGCAGGCCTACATCCAAACAATCAGCCCTCTCCACCACCATAGGCCCACAGCCCCTCCCCTGGTCATCCTACCTCTGATCATAGCCCCCATCCCAATAGGGGGCAAGGTTGACTGGCCAACCTCCTGCAGCCTCACCACTCTGCCCCTGTTCATCCTCCTACCCCAATAGAGGGTGGGGCTGGCCAGCCCACCACCCACAGCCCTTCCCCATGGATGGCCCCAACCCCAGTTGTCCCCCAGCCCCAATTGGGGGCAGGGCCCATCAGTCAATTGCCTGTGGCTCCTTCTCCCAGCCAGCCGGGCTCTCATAGGTTTTCGATCAGGACAGGCTGGCCAGCCAACCTACCACCATTGCTTCCTCCCGAAAGGTCCAGCCCTGATCCACCCTAATTGGAGCTGGGCCAACTGGACCCCACCTGTGCACAAATTCGTGCACTAGCTATAATAATATTAATAATAATAATTAATAATAATAATATCGTAATAGTGGCTGCTAATTGTTGCCAAGTGTTTCCTATAATCTTTGCTGTAAATCTTATTTATTTCAACAACTTTATGGGGTAGATAATATTATACCCAAGCCATTCAACCATTCAAGTAGTAGGTAATAAAGCCAGAATACAAATCTAGGTAGCCTGACTCACAGCCTCTACAAATAAAAATTATATATAAAACCCTCATGTATAAAAAAAAAAAAAAAAACACCTATGTTATAAGGATGATTGTAGAACCTATTATAGCCTATTCTCTGCAACTAGATAACTTGATTATTTTATTAGTACTTGTAAAAGTGCCAAATTGGAGCTGTGTTTTCTAAAGGACCCTATGTTTGAAAAAAAAAAGTAAGCCTCATTAAGTTATTCCCTTTGGTTTTCACACTTTTATTTAGTGTGTTTGGGTTTTTATTTGTGTTTTCCTTCAAAACCCAGTGCACACATAAAATCTGAGACTCCTTTTGTAAATTCATTCAGAATGGAGCTTCATAACCATATTCTGATATTTTTACTTTGCCTGCTAGAAAGTAAAAATCCATATTATTAGCTCTCTCTCCTGGCAAATTTATTAAGACCTTGGTGTTACATTTTGTTTACCAAGTTTCTTTCTCAGTTAATAAAAACAAATAGATCTCTTTCCTCAGAAAAGAGAAAAAAAATAATATTGTGCTTTGAGAATGTCTAAGGATTCTCAAATTATTATTTTGGAATAAGCTAGAGAATAAATATACACATTTCTATAATGTTAAACATTCATTTGTATAATATTGAATGAAATACCTTCCCAAAATTTCTAAATATCATTTTTTGTCTTTAAGTCTGTTGCAGAGATAGGCCACATCTTTTTACACACTTCCTTCTATCCATATTCCTCTGTTCATAATATGCCCCTTTCTTGGAATGTCCACCATCATCTTTGATCTCATTCCATGTCTACATTTTCCTTTAATATATTTCCTCAAGAGGCTTCCTCTAAATGTGTTTAACATTTTTCAGATCACTAACAAATATTTAGTGAACAAATTTCATTGTTTGGCACATTAAGATTATAAAGACAAGGAAAGAATACAGGAAACTAATGATTTATTAAACATCAGTATATACCAGACACATTACCTAGGTGTTTTCACTTACTGTCTCTTAATTCTTTTTATGTATAAGAAAACATACATAAAGTGGATTAAAGAGATGAAAGTTGCACAGCTAGTAACAAAGTGAGGTTGGAATTAAACTAGTCAAATCTGCAAATGATAGCATCCTAACTAGTTTAGGGACAATATAGTACGTATAGTCATACCTTGGAGATACTGCAGGTTCCCACCACAATACAGTGAGCATTGCAAAAAGCAAGTCATACTCTTTTATTTGTGGAAGATCTTCAATTGGTGAAAAACGCAACATCTGCCAATTGCAATGAAGCAAAGTACAAAAAAATGAGGTATGGCTGTATTTATTGGAAAGATAATGGGGTATGACATCAGCCACAAAAGGAACAGGGATATAGTTGGTCCTCAAAAGGGAAGTGCTACCAGGGACACTGAGATTGCTATGTTTTGTTTTGTTTTGTTTTAATTGTTTCTCATTTGTGCCATGTGATTCCAATCTCTCTTATTGCAGACCAGAAGAAATGCCAACAGTCCCAAAGTTTCATAGTTTGGAGTTGAGAACATTCCAGAGTTGAAAATTCAGTTTTCTATTCCTAAATTAATATCTAAAGGAGGTTGAGGAAGGACACATAAGAGATATGGCCACTGGGGTTCCAATCTTGTGTATTAGGGTTATTGCCAGAAAAAGGTAGTATATAATGCCCTATTGATATTTAGGTCTATTTCCAAACTCAAGTTTTTTGCCAATATTTTAATACAATGTATCACTGAGGAAATTTATAATGTATTAGTAATTGCAGAAATAGTACTTATAGAATATAAGCAAGGAAGTACATGAAAGGCATGAAATAGTAAGAGGGATATAATCTGTTCTGAAGTAATTATTAGTTTAGGATCTTCATGAAGGCCTTCATAAAAAGACATTTGATCTGGACATTGAAAGATAAGCTCATTTTATAAATAAATAAATATTTTCCAAGCAGAGTAATCAATATAAACAAAAGTGAGAATAAATGAAGCAAAGTAACTGTGAGGAGACCAATCTAGAAGAGTGCTCAGGATTCAAATTCTGATGCTTCTGATTATAAAACTCATGTTTCCATTGCACTTAACCTTAAACGGTATATAGAATAAGCACTAAATAATGCTCTGGAAGGTGGAGACAGATCAGCTTAGCAGCCCTATAGAAGTATATGTGTACAATTAAAGGGCCTAAGGTGTAGCATTAAGAAAAAATGGTATGGCTGTGAGAAAAAAATTTTAATCGAAATGCAAAGATTTTGAAAAATAAACAGGTTAGAACAAATAGATTAGAGGAATATTTAGTGTTACTGACTGGTCTAGGAAAATATCATTTATTTTACAAGGATATTATTTATTCTAACAGGGTTAAGGTGATAGAGAGCAATCTTAATTGAAATATACTGAGACATGGAAATTGGTAAAAAGTTAAAATGAGAGATTTGGGAACAAGGTGTGAAACTTAACTTTCAAAGGCTACATGTGCAAAAAACTGTGAGTGGCAGGCTAAAACTTATGAATACTCACAGTATGAAACAGAGGTGGAATTTTGGTTTTACTGCTATTGTGTTGTTTGCCATCTTTTTCTGTTTTATGTTTTCTGTATAGACTATACACACCTTCAAGCTGCCATTAGATTAGTTGTTTATGCTGGGCACAAAGTACATAAAAAATACATTTTCATGTTATTTTAATACTTCTTAAATCATGATGCTCATTGTAACTTTAATGATATGAAGAATTCTAATTTGTTAAAATGTGATACCCAAATATATCAATTATATCTTATGATTTCCTTTGCCTCAAAACCCACTACTTCATCTAATAACCTTGGCCACATGTTAGAAAACACTACCTGTGAAACATTTTATATAGCTTGTCTATATTGAAAGTAGCATGTGTTAATGGAAGAGCAGATAATCTAAAACATTTCATAATTAATAGTATAATATACTTACACTTTGGATCTGTAGTATTTTTGATATCTTAATAGTTTGAAAAGGAAAAATATGAGCCATGTATTTGCAGAGAGTCTATAGCATTGATTTCTAAATTTGCAAATAGGGTATTAATTAATGGCCAAAGTTTATTCTTTTTAAATATCATAATATTGGTATATTGGAATTAGAATTAGAATTTGTTTTGATCCAGTACTAGAGATACCTTAGGTTTGTGAGCATATGATTGAACACACTGCAAAATCACAGTTTCTGTTCTGCCTCTCCCCAGCCCACCTCCAAGCTTCTATTAGTTTCATATAGGTAGAAGTAACTTGGGGTTTAACATAATATCCATTTATATCTACTTTGTATACATGTCAGAGAAAGATAACTAATGTCTGTATTTTAATAAACTGTATTTTTGATATTTCTCTTGTTTTCTCATTTACAGGGAGTTGATTTTCATATGGAGTAAACTTCAGCTTAAGTCTAATCCTTCAAAACAAGTTTTTGTAGATCAATGCTACCAGCTTTTAAGAACAGCAACTAATGTGAGAGTCATATTTCCTTTCATGAAAATCATTAAAGATGAGGTAAATAGGATATATTTACCCCTTCATTTCAAATGAAATTTAAATGGCAGTTCACTGAATCTTGAATGTCTTATGACAGAATTAATTTGATTATAAATTTGAAGAGGAGGATATAATTAAATAAGTTTGTCACTTTTGTAGAGTTTTAACTAATTTGTAGGCAGACTTTACATATCTGTAGGCAATATCTGCTCACTGTTATAAAGAAATACAGTTAAGCCCTAGCAGATTAGGTTCAGTGGATAGAGCTTTGGCCTGTAGACTGAAGGGTTCTGGTTCAAAGGGTACATGCCTGGGTTGCAGGCTCAATCCCCAGTAGGGGGTGTGCAGGAGGCAGCCAGGCAGTGATTCTCATCATTGATGTTTTTATCTCTCTCCCTTCTCCCTGCCTCTCTGAAATCAATAAAAATACAGTGGTACCTCGAGATACGAGTGCCCTAACATACGAGATTTTTGAGATATGAGCTGTCGAGTGATTGATTTTTGCTTTGAAATACAGTTGAGATACGAGTAATCGCGCTGATCGGCGCCGGCTGCACAGGACCCACCAGTTTACCGCGACTCAAGCGGCTCATAGTTTCCCACGCCTCAAGGTTACGGAACGAATTAAACTCGTATCTCGAGGTACCACTGTAAATTTTTTTTTTAATATATTTTTATTGATTTTTTACAGAGAGGAAGGGAGAGAGATAGAAAGTCAGAAACATCAATGAGAGAGAGACATCGATCAGCTGCCTCCTGCACGCCCCACAGTGGAGATGTGCCCTCAAGCAAGGTACATGCCCCTGACCGGAATCGAACCTGGGACCTTTCAGTCCGCAGACCGACGCTCCATCCACTGAGCCAAACCGGTCTCGGCACCACTGTAAATTTAAAAAAATATAGTTCATAGTTTTTAGTCTGGTGTTAGGTGAAAAGAAGCCATGAATATGAGGCATTTTGAAACTTAAGACACATTTTAAAGTGCTTATTTTAGGTAATAGTATAAGTCCATTATCTGTTTTTAAAAACAGTTGTGAAGCAAGTTTTTGATGGGTCACTTGCAAGTGAGTATAATTCTGCATGACTGATGTAGATATGAAAATAGATCCAGCAAAATCCCTTAACTTTTCCCCTCAATTATTAACAAGTTTGAATACAGAGATAGAAAAATAAAGCTACACTACTTTTTTGGAGGGGTTAATCCTCACCTGAGGATATATTTCCATTGATTTTAAGAGAGACTGGAAGAGAGGAGGGGAAAGACAGAGAAAGAGAAACAATGATGTGGGAGAGACATATTGATTGGCTGCCTCCTGCACATGCCCGACCAGGGCTGGGGATCCATCCTACAACTGAAGCTCTGCCCTTGACTGCATTCAAACTCAGGAGCCTTCAATGCTCGGGCCAACGCTCTATCCACTGAGTCAAACTGGCCAGGGTTGCCCTACATTTTAACTGAATCTTTGTGTGGGTTACTCTTAAATGTATAAGGAGGCATCCATTAAATAAAATGCATTTTTCTTACATATTTATGCATGTATCACATCACTCATTAAATGTATAATCATGTATTGATCATATTCCCATGACATGAAGTTGGCAGCATTATATCAGAGGTGTGTTTTTGTTTTGTTTCCTATTTATTTTGCTAATGTCTTTAATAGCTTAACTATTAAATAGTGAAATGTCATTCAAATGTATCGTTAAAGTTAAACTCTCTCCTTACCAACAAAGAGGAAAAAGAACCCAAAGTATGCTACAGAATGCTTACTGACATTTAAAGTGCATCAGAATCACCTGTAAAACATTTCTAAAAATAAAGATGTATCTGTATTTTTTACATGATTCTCATTTGCATAAAAAATTAAGAGACTTTGTTAAAGAAAGTTTATAATAATAGGTGAAGTTTAGCCAGTTATTATAAAGCTTTCTTATTTTCACAAGTCTAGTCAGCCTAAGAATACATTATACTAGTAAGAGGAAAAATTCTCAAAGATGAAATCAGTATTAAAAATGTGCTTAATTTTTTACACTGTCCTAAAAAGGGTTTTATTGATGGAATAGGTCACTCACATGCCTCTGTACTATGAAAAGAGGCACAGACAATGCTGTATGAGTTCAGGGAGACATTACAGAGAGCATATCTGAAAGGCTTCACAGAGGAAGATGCTTTCAGCTGTGTTTTGAATGATTGTATTTTAGAACACTTTTTCCTCATTTTATTTTTTGTTTCTCACAATTGTCCAGTGACATTAGTAATGAAGTAGAGAAAGCTGGGGAGAGTGTGTAGAAGATGAAATTAATCAGAGAGACTTCAGGAGGGGAGGCTGGGTTTGATGGAGATCTTAAAGGGACTTGAAGGCTACACTAAAAGTTGGAAGTTAAGTCTGTAAATATATTGGAAATGTTACAGGATTTGGGGTAAAGAAGTGTCCTGTTCCTTTTGTCCTTTTACAATGAAATTTTTAAACTTAGGCAGCTGGGTACATTATAACTTCATTTGAAGAAAGAGGAGGAATTCTGTTTGGAAGCAGTGAATTTTGAATTTGTTCTATTTGGAAAATCTAGGTGGGAATATCTAATTATAATAGACAATTAGCAAAAAGCAATTCCTTTAGAATTCAGAAAAGAATTTCAAGCTGGAAATGATGGATTGATAGGAGAAAACTAAATTTAGTGGAATAGATCTGATCCCATTCACTCTGTAAACATTTACTGAAAGGTCACTATATGCCAACTTCTATGCTAACCATAGGAAGATATAAAAAAATGAGATACTGTACCATTTAGGAATTCAAAGCGATTCATAGGAATTTAAGAATTCGAAGTCAGAGGCATGGGCACACACAAATTGTTAAGAAACAATATATACATGCTTACCAGAAAGAATAGTGAGAAAATTTTCAAGTAGAACTGATTCTCCAAGAATGAATCGGAGATGGGTAGGAATTTACTAATTATATAAAGTGGGAATATGATGTGAAAGTTAAGGTCTGCTTGTGGAACTGTAAATAGTTAAGCAGGGTTACATAGCACTTAAAGGATTAAGAGGACGTGAGCATGGTTAAGGTAGTCTTCCTCTCTGTCATCTATAATATACCATATGAAACAGTATGATGTACACATACATAAACAGTTTTAAAGATATATCACTTTTGTACTTTCTATTCAAACAAGCATTTTGATAACTAAATCATTAGCAGTGTTATTTATAGCTTGAATTAGGGTGGGCAGAAAACAGATTCCCAAGTAAAAGCTGATGTAGTTATCTTTGAGAAGTAAACATTTCAAAGCTTGAATAATTTGCAGATAACTTCCAGTAGGTTCATTATTCTGATACCTTATTAGATTTAGAAAGATTGTAATTGCCCTTTCCATGTGACCTATACTTCTCCCCTTGTATTATTTGGATAAATAATACTTAAATAACAGAAGTAATATTATCCAGTTCAGCTTTATAAAATTTTCCATAAGCAGTTCTTTTAAAAAAATTTCTAGTTATTTTTTAAGATCAAAATTTGATAAATGTGTTTAAATACATATAATGTAACCCTTCTGACACAGAATCAGGTTAGTACCTAAAATAAATAGGATCTATATTTATAAGAAACTTTACTCCTCATAAGTTTATGAAGCACTTTGTATTTTAAATCACTATAGGATTATAAAGCATTTTGTATTATGATTAATTAGAGGCCCGGTACACAAAATTTGTACACTTGAGGATGGGGTGTCACTTAGCCCAGTCTGCACCCTCTTGCAGTCCAGGATCCCTTGGGGGATGTCTGACTGATGGCTCCTCATGGGCCATCAGTTGGAGATCCTTAGCACTGCTGCAGAGGCAGGAGAGACTCCTGCCACCACTGCTGCATTTGCCAGCTGTGAGCCTGGCTTCTGGTTGAGCAGTGCTCCCCCTGTGGAAGTGCTCTGAGCACTAGAGGGGGCAGCTCCTGCATTGAGCGCCTGCCCTCTGGTGGTCAGTGCACATCATAGCGACCGGCTGTTCTGCTGTTCAGTCAATTTGCATATTACCTTTTATTATATAGGATAGGTCTTAACAAACTTAAAAATTTAAAAAATTGGAAGTGAAAATGCTATATTTTCCAAATTATTATCAAGTTTAAAAAGATTTAAGGCTACCCATTAAGAAAAATTGTACATTTGAAATACTGTGTTTATTTAGCTTTCATTTCAGAGTTGTAATTTAAAAAGATAAACTAGTTTGTGTAATATTTAAAATGTATTCAGTAGTAATATTTTTTTTCTTTTTATACAGGTTGAAGAAGAAGGCTTACAAATTTGTGTTGAAATATGTGGTTGTGCTCTACAACTAGACCTTCATGATGATCCCAAAACTAAGTGTCTGATTTATAAAACAATCGCACATTTCTTGCCAAATGATTTGGAAATCCTCAGGATTTGTGCACTCTCAATATTTTTTCTTGAGCGCTCTTTGGAAGCTTATCACACTGTTGAAGAGCTTTATAAATGTCCAGATGAAGAATATAATGAAGGCACCAGTAGTGTTCAAAATCGTGTTCGTTTTGAATTACTTCCTATTTTGAAAAAGGGATTGTTTTTTGATCCTGAATTCTGGAACTTCGTAATGATTAAGAAAAACTGTGTAGCATTACTGAGTGATAAATCAGCAATCAAATTTCTAAATGAAAATACACTGGAAAATTCTATAAGTAATCTAAAAAAGACAGTGGAAAAGAAAGGTTTAGATGAAGGTGTTCATTCTTTTATAGATCAGAGCACTGGAGAGCTTGATCCTGATGATATATCTGGAGTACAACCTAAAGGCCATGTTAACACAAAGAAAAACCTTACTGCTTTTAACACTTCTAAAATAGACCACAGTGTCCCAAGGCATCGGTGTATGTTATGTAACAAGGAATTTCTAGGTGGTCACATTGTAAGGCATGCCCAGGCTCATCAGAAAAAGGGAAGTTTTTCCTGTGTAATATGTGGTAGGAAATTTAGAAACAGAGGACTTATGCAGAAGCATTTAAAGAATCATGTTAAAAAAATACAAAGACATCAGATTGCTGTAGCTCAACAGGAGGATCAGGAAACTCCTGCTTTGGAAGAAATAAACTTTTCCAATTCTTCAATTTCATTTGAAAACGGGGATTTTTATAATAAAGATTTGGAAATACCAACTATTAATACTTCCAATGATGGAAACAAAGAAGTCATCCCTCAGCATGTGGCTGAATTCACTGAAATTCCCGTAAATGTATCAGAAGATGTCATTGAAAATGGCAGTCCTGACGCTTATATAAATAACGTATTGGAACCTTTACCTGTATGTGAGGATGACTATGAAGAGGAAGAGGAGGAAGAAGGTGATTATGAAGAAGATGATTATGACCTGAATCAAGAAACCCCAGCACTTCATAAAATTAATGGAACTTTTTGCCATCCAAAAGACATATATGATATAGATCAAAAAGGAAACTTTAAGTGCCCTGCTCTTGGTTGTGTCAGGATATTTAAAAGAATTGGATTTCTTAATAAACATGCAAGGACTGCACATCCAACTGACTTAAATGTGCGGCAAACGGTAATGAAGTGGAGCAAAGGAAAATGCAAATTTTGTCAAAGGCAGTTTGAAGATTCTCAGCATTTTATAGATCACCTTAATAGACACAGCTATCCGAATGTGTATTTTTGTTTGCATTTTAATTGCAATGAGTCATTTAAACTGCCATTCCAGCTTGCTCAGCACACAAAAAGTCACAGGATATTTCAGGCCCAGTGTAGTTTTCCAGAATGCCATGAGCTTTTTGAAGATCTTCCTCTGCTATATGAACATGAAGCTCAGCACTATTTAAGTAAAACACCAGAATCATCTGCACAACCAAGAGAAGCAACTGCTTGGGATGTTCTTACAGACTCAAATAATAGTTATCAGGAAAAAGACTCATCTAGTAATGAGAAACAAGCTATTAGCCTGCCAGTTTTTACTAGCAAATTAAGGAAAGATTCTATAGAACCAAAGACATGTATAGAAAGTATGGAAAAGAAGATAGACAGTTTAGTTCAGAATGGAAATGAACATTCTGATGACACTGTTTCTGATATAAGCTTGACAGACCAAAAGATGCCTGACCTAGAGCCAAATTCTAAAAATAATTGTAGTATTATTGATTTAGTCAATGGACACAGTGGAATAGAACAGACACCTTTAGTTTCATCAGGTTCTACTTTGAAAATTGATACAAATAGAATCAGAACAGAAAATGGTTCCATTTTACCCAATGTTGTACCACAAGAACACAGTACCCTGCCCGTATCTCAGGCACCATCCAAACCAAATCTGACAAGTGAACATACTTCATATGGCTTAATTTTATCAAAGCCATATGTCAGACCATTGCCTCCCAGTTACCTTGATGAACGGTACCTTAGTATGCCAAAACGCAGAAAATTTCTGACTGATAGAATAGATGCCTGTTCTGATCAAGATAACATTTGTAAAAAATCAATGAAAAGATTAAGATGTGGCAAATGCCTGACCACCTACTGTAATGCAGAAGCACTTGAAGCTCACCGTGCACAAAAGAAATGTCAGGCACTCTTTGGATTTGATTCAGATGATGAAAGTAAGTCTTCTATCTTCTCAGTAGGTATATCTGTAGAAATAGAAAATGCCAAAGGTCTTTAAAGTTAAATTAATATTTGTGTAGCATCCTATATAATAAAAGCATAATATGCAAATTGACTGAACGGTGGAATGTGGGGGGCGGGGCCAGCAAGCAGGTGACCTCTGGCCAGCCCAGGCTTGTGCTAGCAGGCAGAGGAATGGTGATGGAGGATGTGGGGGGACAACCAGCAGCAGTGGAGGGGTGATATGGGCAGCTGACACCATCCCCTAATGGGCACATTTGGTCGCCTCCCACAGAGGGAGGATGGGCAGCAATGGCAGGGTGATGGGTGCAACACTGTGCCCTAATCGGCTCCGTGGCAGCAGCATAATGGCAGGGTGATGGAGGCAGTGCCATCCTGATCACCCAACTGGTCACCTCCTGCAAAGGGAGGCCTGGTGGCAACAGCAGGAGTGTAGGGGTGGTGCTGCCCCCTGATGGGCTGGCTCGATTGCCTCCCATAGAAGACATCCCCTGAGGATCTCGGACTGTGAGAGGGTGCAGAGGGTGCAGGCCGGGCTAAGGGACACCCCCCCCTCCTCTGCACGAATTTTTGTGCACTGGGCCTCTAGTAGATAATAAATCATTAACTACACATTATTCCCTTTAATTCATACAACCATTATGAGGTGTTATCACTATTCCTGTTTTATAGATCAAACTCAAATTCACAAAGTTAAGTAATTTGCATAGGCACAGGCCTATGAACTTATGAGAGCCAGAACTTGTACACAAGTTTTCCATACTCTGATTATTTTCACTGTATCTGAAGCTTTTCTTCATTCTAGGTTTCATGTACTTAAGGTTCTAGAAACAAAGTAATTATGATGGAAGTGTTTTTCATCTGCATGCTAAAATATAAACCAAATAAAACTGAGCCTCTTTACAAACACAACTTTAAAAAAATCAGAAAATAAATGAAAAACAAAAATAAGCAGAACTTGCCTGTCTTTTTACTGCTATCAGTATTCTTTGAATGTGTAAGGAATCTGAAATGAACAGGAATCTGAGTTCCAGTTGAACATCTATAAAATTTGAATTAATAGACATGTTTTGTTTTACAGGTGCCTGATAACAATGTTTCAGAAAGATCTGTCGATCAAGCAGTAGTGTGAAAAAAGCACTACAAGAAAATGCATCATCAGTTTGCTATTTTTCCTGATGGCCTTAATTTTAGAGTGGTCTCAGATTAAAGACAAAGCACATTGTCTAGAATGAACTCACAGAGATTGCTAGTTCAGATTCCAAAAGGGTTATTACAAAACTCCCAAAGTACCAGTTATCCAGAAAACCACATTTAAAAAAAAAGTTCATGAGATTAATAGCAGCATGTTCAGTTTCGCTTAAGTGAGAAACTAGTCAGAAAAAGAAACCAGCTATTGCCTTACAGAAAGGGAGTTAACCCATTTAAAAAGAGGGAGGGGTTGGTTTACAATAAACAACTTAAAGTATTCTACAAGTAGGATGGTTTTCTTGTCATGTATAATCAGATTTTGACCTCCCTTCTGATCAAACATGGCTTAAGGAATCAGTACTATGTTTATTATAATTTAGAAACTGATACATAAAAATATAACTTGATTTATCACTGTTCTATCCATAAAATATTGTAACTTGTTTCCAGATGAATAAACAGGTCAAAGTTAAATGTATGGCATGCCAGTATTTAAAATTAAAAAAACAGAAGGCAAAACAATGCTTTGTTGGAACCTTCCACTTTACATTTTTGTAATACCAATGAATTATAAAGGCAGCAGTGTCAATTAAATAGTAAAGTACCATAGATAACTTTGGGGATAGATGGGAGGAATCTTAAGACCATTAAAGGCTATCTAGTTGATGGAAAACACTGAATTGCAAATTCCTCAATGTGAATAATGGTATAAGCACACTGGGATATTTCTATTTGTATATAGAGTAGTTAGGACATTGCTCGATGATTCATAGTAAGGTCCTTTAGACATTAATGTGAGTTATCTAAGTACGGTCCTATAAAAACTGGCTGTAAAAAAAGATGTAAGCTAAGAATCAGGTCAAGAATTCATTGGTTTTATTGATTTAGAAGAGTTAGTTATAAAATAAGCCATACTACTCATGCTTCTTATTTATTAGTGATAGATTTGGTCTGATTAATAATTTTTATATATATATATGAAAGGAAATATTTACATAAGAATTTGCACAGCAAGAACACAGTAAGATATATTGATGCATTTATTTTCCTTGATCAGTAATTTTCCTAAGGAAGATTTTAACTTAATAAATTAAGACAAAAAATGTTTTTAAAAATACCCTGTCAGATATGTTCTACTTGTGCATTCTCTAAAAGAGGAAGGTTAAAGACCTTTTATCTAATAATGTGTTAATCTATAGTAGGGATAAAATGAACAAAAATGCAGAGGCAAATTCTTCAAAAACTGGGCTAGTAATGTACCAGTATCCATTATTCCAACTGACACATTTTTGTTCAAAGCAGATAATCTGATCAGAGCCTACTATATCCATATATTTTGAATATTAAACTTCGGTATATTAAAGTTCCTTGAATGAAGTTACCAAGCAAGTGGGACATTTCTTGCAGGGCATCATCCAGACTATTGAATTAAGATTTCCAAGTCATAATAGATCATGGTAGATCAGATATCTAAAAAATTTCCCAATTTTATTAGCTTAGTTGTCATGTGCATTCACTACTATACAATTGACAGTCCATTCCAATAAAATTTAGGCTTCTTTGTTTTGTTTTTATTTTTGTAGCCTACAT
Organism: Lasiurus cinereus; assembly: GCA_011751065.1. NCBI lineage: Eukaryota > Metazoa > Chordata > Mammalia > Chiroptera > Vespertilionidae > Lasiurus > Lasiurus cinereus. Next base: position 30,709,988 of record JAAGEH010000286.1, on the reverse strand, counting down.
TAGGCTGTGGAATTTACATTTAAACTGCATAAACAAACACAAATCAGATAGATTTTTTTTTTAATTTTTTAAGGTCAACTTAAAATGTTTTCTATACTCCCTGACACTAAAAATATAATATTTGAGATCTATTTCAGTTTAGTCTAAAATAATCATGTAATTAAAAGTCTGTTTGGAAACTAGTACATTTGGACAATAAAGTTACTTTTGAAATATAATTTCTGCTTCATTTTCTGGAAGTTTAAAATTATACTTAACATTTTTAACTCTTTTTTTGTAAGTTGAAACTATCATGTCTACAAATTATTTTCATTCATTTTGCAGTTAATACCAAGATGTTTTTAAATATATTACATATGTTATTTTATGTCTTTGAGGTTTTATTTCTATTATGTTGCTAAGGGAAAACTTTTGGAGACAGATCAAATTTGTTTATATATCAATCAAGGAATGTCTTATAAAATTCTATTTGAACACATTGTTCTAAATCTTTATATACTTCTAAAATAATTGTTATTGAAAGAATGTGTACATTTTATGTATGTTTTTTGAAACACAGACTTAACATCATTTTGCTTGTAGAGGATGCAAAACTTCCAACAATTTCAATTTGGGATCCAGAAGAAAAGGAAGCTAGCTTTCTTCTTCCTCAGTTTATTCTCTTTCTTTTTTACGCCTTCTGTTTAGAATGTGTTTATCTTACATGGACCAAGTTTCAATCCTATGTTTTTAAATAAAAAAACATTGCCTTCAAAACATTAAATAACTTTCTACTATGTTTCAGTAAGGTCAAGAAAATAGCAAATCTGAATTTTTGCTGCTCAGATATTATGGGAGAGGTAAAAAAGGAACCTCCGTGGACAAGGACACTGGTACTTTGGGCTTTTAGCCATATTCGTTTTTTTAAAACCACCAATTATATAATGAGTAGATAATTTATAACATTGAACTTGTGATTCTTCTGAAATCACACTTGAAAGTTCAGCCGTACTCCTTTTGTGTTTGGATTAAACTGTTGTATGGATGAAAAACCTAAAAGGGATGAGTGTTAATTTTTTAATTTATTTGGTACTGTAAAACACCTTTTCAGAATGACTAAATGCTGCATATGCATTTTGGAATTGTTAATATGTGAAAGATTTTACAGATTCAGCAAGAAAGGAATTTGTGCTTCCTTGTTGAACATTAAATTATTTTACTTTGCATTTTATAAGAGTACAAATTAAAACTGAGCCATTGAACTGCAATAAATCAACAATAGTGTCTCATTTCAAGAAGTTTTTTGTACTGTACATAGATTTGTTCAATAAAACATTGTTCTTATTGGTAATGAAGTGTTCATTTTTTTAAGCTGATTTATTTTTAAATATATTTTTATTGATTTCAGAGGGAAAGGCAGAGAGAGAGAAACATCAATGATGAGAGAGAATCATTGATCAGCTGCCTCCTGCACACCCTCTACTGAGGATCAAGTCTGAAATCGGGGCATGTGTACTGACTGGGAATAGAACCACTGAGTCACACTGGCTGGGCTGAAGTATTCATTTTTATGTAAAACAATGCTTCAATTACCTCTTATAAGAGAATGATATATTTCAGTTCATATATTTAGATTATTGAGTGATTTAAAAAGTATAGAAAAAATCTAGAAGTAGACCTTTTTAGAAATTACTATTTTTTAAAATATATTTTATTGATTTTTTTACAGAGAGAAAGGAAGAGGGTTAGAAAATTAGAAACATCGATGAGAGAGAAACACAGATCAGTTGCCTCCTGCACACCTCTTACTGGGAACGTGCCCACAAACCAAAGTACATGCCCTTGACCGGAATCGAAGCCGGGACCTTTCAGTCCACAGGCCAATGCTCTATCCACTGAGCCAAACTGGTTAGAGCTAGAAATTATTTTAATTAATGTCCACATGTAGGAATTACACATTGATAGAATACTAGTTACTGAAGTCATTTCAAGTAAATGGCTTTAGTATGAGGTAGGTGGAAGACAACGAAGAAGCAAGACTGGATGGATTTGTTTATGTTGGTAATTTAAGATGAAGTGCCTTTGCTGAACTTAAAGAAAACAAAACACAAAAACAAGTTATTTGGAAGTAAGATGTAAATAATGATGAAAATTACCACCTATAAAAATATTTCCATGGGAAAATGTCTATGCCAATTAATCTGTGTCTTAAAGTGAGGGCAAATACATTTTTGGTTCACTAACAAAGGAAAGCTCCTTACACTTTGCTATAACTTGCAAATGGAAAAAAATGGGCCTGATGTAGAAAAAGGACCTCTTTAATGTGATGAAATAGTACTGCAAAGGAAAACATGTATACTGTGTTAAGTATACTGTTCTGTATATATTACAAATGTTATGCTTTGAAAAACACTGAGAAAGTTATTAAAGCATTATAGAGTTGATATCTAGAATTCTCAGTCTAAGATTTATGATTATATTAAATGCTTTGAGGTATTTAGGTAAAATTATTGGGGTTATATACACTGATTTTTTTCTGAAACGAATTCTGAGAAGCAATAAAATATCATTAAGTATCTTTAAATAAATAAGTTGTTTTTCATAGCATAAGATCCATACTAATTTCAAGAACCAACTGATAACAGACAAGTTGGCTCTACATCAAAATTTGAAATGGAGGCAATCCATGGTACATGGAATAAAAATTGAAAGTGCAAGAGAAGTTCATGCCTTACTTATGGGTCCAACACAGGAGAAGAAATGGTTTCTTGTTTTACTAAATTATTGTGTACAAACTATATGTGTAACTCCTAATTGTTAAAACAACAATAGATAAGAACACTGCTTTTTAGAAACCAAGGTTCAGAAAGGTTAAATAACTTGACTAAAGTCATACAGCCAATAAATAGGTAGAATTGAGAAATCAGATGTGTTCTAAAGCTATAATGCCAATCAGTTTCCATTCTGTAATGCTGTTTTCCCTACAAATATAGATAATGAGTGTATCTAATACATTCAAATTGAGAGGGCTAGCCTTGCCCAAGAATCAGTGATTTCAGAGAGAAAGGATGCAGTTGGCTACAGATAGCTATTTGATGTTATTTTTTAAAATTAAATCTTTATTGTTCAGATTATTAGAATTGCTCTCCCCCCACCAACAGCTCCCCTCCACCTGGTTCCCACCCCACCCCATACCCTTACCTCCCCCAACTATCCTCATCCATAGGTATACCATTTTTGTCCAGTCTCTTCCCGCACCACCACACCCAAGGATTGTCAGCCCACTCCATTACTAAGCCACAATGTTCTTCATATTTTCCTAGAGGAGTTAAACTATTTTCCCTTAAATTCAGTCTTTTCAGAAGCTCAGTTTCCAGGGAATTTGAAAAAGTACTTAACTACTTTGGGGTGGATATTTTAATAGTATAATCTAATATCCCAAACCACTTTAATCTAGAAAACTTTTCTTTCCTCAAAGTAAATTTTCTTTCCTCTTTAAGTAAAACTGCCAGAACATGATTTAATGGAAACAGCTCATAGACGTGTGGGGATCAAGCTCCATTCCCAATAGGGGGTGTGCAGAAGACAGCCAATTGATGTTGAAAATCAATTGCTTCGAAATCAATGTTTCCCTCAAGATTTAAAACTAACAAACAAACAAACAAACAAAAACCAGCAAGGGCACCACTGCGGCGAGACTAGAGTGAGAGAATAACTGGAAACGGAGACAGAAAGGTAAAATATAAAAGCCAAAGTTTCTAATGGCAGTCAAGGCTCTATCTAATACAGTAGCCACTAGCCACATGTGGCTATGAAAATATAATTAAAATTCAAATAAAACATAAAATTGAGTTCCTCAGTTCTATTAGCTACATTGTAAGAGCTCAACAGCCACATGTGAATGATGGTGATTGTATTGGACAAAACAGATATAGAACATTCACATCATCTTAGAAAGCACGTTGGATAGATGGTTCTGTATCAGTGATCCTCAACTAAGGATGTTTTTTTTTTTTGTCTCTCAGAAAACTTGGCAAATTGGAGGCAGTTTTGGTATCCATAACTGGAGAGAGAAGATGCTACTGGCATCTAGAGGGTAGAAGCCAGGGATGCAGTTAAGCATCCTACAACACAAAGGATAGCAACTATAATAAAGAATTATCCTGCCAAAACCAGTTTGGCTCAGTGGATAGAGCATCGGCCTGCGGACTGAAAGGTCTCAGGTTCAATTCCAGACAAGGGCATATACCTTGGTTGCAGGCACTTCCCCAGTAGGAGGTGTGCAGGAGGCAGCTGATTGATGTCTCTCTCTCATCGATGTTTCTAGCTCTCTATCCCTCTTCCTTCCCCTCTGTAAAAAATAAATAAATAAATAAATAAATAAATAAATAAAAAATATATATATAAAAAAAAAAAGTATTCTACTCACAAACTCCAGGGTTGAGAAACCCTGCTCTAGATCAATGGTGACTATAACTCTAACTTCACTTACTAACTTCCAGAAGCTGCTCCAGCCTCCTGGCACTCTTCTGTAGTTCACGCTCTCATTTTCTTCAGGTCTTTCCTTCAGTATGAGTTAGAGAAACCTTTCTTGACAGCCTGTATAAAATAGCAACATGCTCTCCATCACCCACCTTTTGGTATTTTTTTAATCCATACTATTCCTGACCATACATAATTTCTTGTATGTTTATTGTTAGCTTCCTTTCACTAGAATGCAAGCTACAAATGACTTGCATTTCTTTCTAGCATACAAAACAGTGCCTGACAAACAGTTGGATGCTCAATAAATACATGTTCAGAATGATAGGAATGAAAAAGTTGGGTATGCCATCCAGTGGTTCCACACCAGCCTTATGAGCACTTGTCATGCTTTACTTGCCAAACTCCCAAAAGGTCCTGGAAGGAAGATCTGAATCATTTTCCTGTATCTCCAATACTTAGCCTACTAGGCACTCAGCAATGCTTAATGAAAAATGAATTGGTATATGCTTAGTAAAATAAAATACCCAAATGGCATCCACCAAAACAGATTAACAATGTTTTGAACGCCTGTTCTGAAGACTATATTTATAGTACATTTTATGACTGATATTTAGCTGTTTTAAGAAAATATTAAATTTGCACATGGGACCTGCATATGTTATATATTTCAGCTACTAAGTGACAATACACTAAATATTAACGAACCTAAAACACGGCTTAACAACGGAAGACACAGAGGCAAGTGTTTTAAATGATTCCTAATCGGACTTCCTGCGGAGCACGGTTGATTCCCTCTGGTGAATGCGGGCTGCGTGGTCCTAAGAGTATCAATCACGCTAATAGCTGCTGAGCTCTGAGAGCAGGCACCGCTCTTCGCCACCACCCCCCCC
>JAAGEH010000286.1:30478536-30704534 GCA_011751065.1 Lasiurus cinereus | reverse complement strand
GGGAGAACCGGAATGGGAGCGACAGCCGACCCCGCCAGGAGAGGACAGTCAGCTGGCAGGCGTGGCATATGAGAGGTGATTTTAAAAAAAAGAAAAGAAAAACTTTTCAAAGGATGATGTTAAAACCCAATTACTGCATTTTAACACAGTACCCTGCGACTTAAGAATATCAAACCGGAGGCGCGCCCATCTGGGAAGTGGCCGCGGCAGACTTTCAAACGCTACGGGGGGCCGGGCGGCGGGAGGGGAGGAGGCGCCTCCATTGGCCGGCCCCGGGGCATCACGGGAGTTCGCCCTACTTCGGGGGCCGGCGCACGCTTTCCACGCACCTGCACCTGCGCATCCCTCCCAGGCGCTCTTTTGGAGAAGGGACTCCTAAGGCTTTCGGGGCATCACTTTTCGCAACCAGCTGTCTTATGGAAGGTCGATGTTCTCAGTGTAAATGCGGTTCTTTCCTAAAATGAGGTTCAAGGGACTCGCTCCGTCCTGGCCAGCCCGGAACGACAAAGTTGGAATCCCGCATTTCCTAGTCGACCGCATTGGCGGGGCCACTTCCGCTCAAGGGTTTGGAATACCGGAGGCGCTTTGGCGGAGAACACCCGGAAAGGCACTTCCGGCGCCTGTTGCCAAGGCGCCGGCCCCGTGGGCCTAAAGCGGGACATTATTGGCGTCGTCCTCTCCCCCCTTCCTGGGGGTCGAGATGTCGGGGCTCAGCTGCCCAGAGAGAGAGGGCTGCCGTGTCCTGCTCGGCCTGCTGGATAACGACGAGATCATGGCCCTGTGCGACACCGTCACCAACCGCCTGGTGCAGCCTGAAGACCGCCAAGGTGAGGTCTCCCCCCCACCCCAAGGGTGGCGGCCCGCTCCGGCCCGCAGGCAGCGGCAGCGGGGGAGTGGAGGGGTGCCTGGCCTCGCCCCCGCGCGTCCGGACCGCCCTGGACGGAACCCGCGGGCGTCTGCGCCACCGCGGCTGCTCAGCGACCGGGCCCGCACCGGCAGGCAGCCTCGGTCGACCCCGCTGCGCCATTCCGTCGGGAGAAGTGGCGCCGAGGAGGGGAGCCCGTTGAATACTGCAGGCAAATGCGTGCTGAGGGGACGCGAATGGGCACTACCATAGGAGGGGGAGGGGGAGCGGGAGGGGAGCCATTTGTTTCCGGCAGCTGAGCGTCAGCTGTGAGCCGCCCGGGCCTTTGGGGGCTTGCCCGAGGAGGTCAGACCTTTGCTCAATCTCCGTGAAGCAGATTACTGTAACAAAAGCGGGTGGTGTGAATTCATTCTCAGATCCAGATTTTTCCTGGGATTTCGCGTAGAAACACATGGCTTCGAGGCTTATTAAACATAAACCTGACTGTAACGAGGCCGTGTATTATAAAAATGTAATGAATAGTTTAAGCGTTTACTTCATTTTATATATTACCTGGCCAGCTTTATTCTAGACTTGCAGGGTTTTACTTTAAAATGTCACAATTCCAGCCTCCGATGTTAGTAAATGACTTATTTATAAAAGACTGTCTTTTAACACTGCATTTTTCTACTTGTTAGATTTATATTATTTAAGAAAATCCCTCATTTGGAACTTCGAACCATGAACATTGAAAGAAGAAATTCCTAAGAGAATGGTTTAGATTTAATGTAGTTGCTCAGCATTTATATATTTTACATAATCACCTCTAAAGTCACAGTGAATTTAAAATTGCAATACATCGAAATGCTGGATTTAATTGGTTCTCAGTACAAAAATATTAAATGATTTGAAGAAATGTTTCTCAAAGAGGAAAAAATAATCACTAAACATATGAAAAGGCAACCTCTTTAGAAAGCAGTGAAATGAAAACCGGAACACACCATCTTCTTTTTTCTCCCATATACCAAATTGGCACACACACAAAAAAAATGTATAAACTGCAAACGTTGGTGATCATGTGAAACAACTTTTAGAACTGCCACTTTGGGAAAAAAGTTTGATATTATCAGCGAGGGAGATTTGCTTCCTCAGAGGGAGGCACACGTTTCTAGACCCGAGCTGCTCCTGAATGTGCCTGTGGAGCCTGGGAGCCTGTTAAAATGCAGAGCCTGGTGTAGCAGCCTGCGGTGGGCCCGGGAAGTCCGCAGTTTAGCCAACTTCTCAGTGATGCCCATCTCTTCCCCTGCCCTAGGAGACATGTGTGAAAGAAAGTAATGGTGTTGGTAATTGGACACACACAATAAAACCCTATAAGCAGAAAGGTAAATTACTTTATGACGTAGTAGTCCTATAATTAACAGTGGTACAAGTAAATAAAGCTATGCATATTCTAATAAATTAATCTCAGAAACAACATTAAGGGAAAAGCTGATTACAGAAAATATCTATTGATGGGTTGGATTTACAGAATGTTTATAAAATAACAACTTTGTTTAGGGATATGTCACTAAAAAGAGAATCGAGGGAATAATAAACAATATTTAAGATGATAGCCACGTGTGAGATAGATGGGTAGAGAGAGGGAATGGCATTAAGGAGGGAGGCGTAAAATAATGGCTCAAAGGTATTAGTAATTTCCTGTCTCAAGCTGCATGTATGTACATAGGAGTTCATTTTATTCCTATTCTGTATACCGCACACATGTTAAAAATACTCTTTGGTCTGTTATTTAATATGATTTTTTAAATTAAAAAAGTACAAGTCTGGGTTCTGCCAATTCTTAGAAGCATAATTATTGATAATCTTGTATATCCTCAAGTTTCATTACCTGTAGAGTGAGGAGATTGAACTAAAAGTTTTTGTACATCTAAAATTCTGTAATTTTGCCCATTTTTAGGAATTATAACTGAATTTAGGTCCATTACCTTATTAGAAAAATTTTTTTCTGGCTTAAATTTTTTCTTATAGCACTAGTTTTTTGTTTGTTTGTTTGTTTTGTTTTTTATCCTCACTTAAGGATATTTTTCCATTGATTTTTTTTTTTTAGAGAGAGTGGAAGAGGGAGGGAAAGACACAGAGAAATATCACCCTGTTGAGGGTGTAGGCCAGGGAGGAGCCTGCAATAGAGGTATGTGCCTTTGACCAGGTATCCTTGACCTGGGAACCTTCCATCTGCAGGCGGACGCTCTATCCACTGAGCCAAAATGGCTAGGTCTTTTTTAAAAAGAAATGCTAAGATTTCATTTTATTAATGAGAAGTGAAAGGAAGAGGGAATTTTAGGTAGAAGAGATGAAAGCATAAACAAATTTTAAAAGTCCCAAACCTGACAACCTACTTCCTGGTTATTTAAAAAAAAAAAAATGATACTATCTCATGCAGAAGCGAAAATGTCATGACAAGAGTATAAATATTTGGAAGTTTCTGCTGATCCTGGACAAATTTACAAGTGACTCATGATTTTCTATTAACATTTACAATTTCCTTCTAGATGCCATTCGTGCAATATTAGTGTACAGTCAAAATGTAGAAGAACTTCTGAGGCGTAAAAAAGTCCACCGAGATGTCATATTTAAGTACTTGGCATCACAGGGGGTTGTTATACCTCCAGCTACTGAAAAACACAATCTTATCCAGCATGCAAAGGATCACTGGAAAAAGCAATTACATCTGAAATTGAAAGAAACACCAGAGCCAGTTAAGACCTCTCAGGACATTAGAGACTTTCAACAGGTAAAATTGATCTTATAACCTGAACCATACTTCTACTTTAAACTCCAGATAATCCTCGATCTGGCCTAAAATGTTAATAATATTTTGATTTTTAAAATAATTTTATGCCCTAACCGGTTTGGCTCAGTGGATAGAGTATCAGCCTGCGGACTGAAGGGTCCCAGGTTTGGTTGCGGTCAAGGGCATATACCTTGGTTGTGGACACATCCCCAATAGGGGGTGTGCAGGAGGCAGCTGATCAATGTTTCTCTCTCATCAATGTTTCTAATTATCCCTTTCCCTTCCTCTCTTTAAAAAATCAATAAAATATATTTTAAAATAATAATTTTAGCTTTTCTTCACTTCTACTTTAAAAGAATGCTATTGTCAGCTCTTTCTCATTTTGAAAATGGTCTCTGGTTATTATGTTTCAGAGATTCCATGAAAAAAACTTAAATACTTTTTACATTTGATTTTTAATCTAGAAAAAATTTTGTTGTAATTTCCACTAGCTGACATTGGCTGTTCCTATTCCTTTATATCTCTACTGTACATTGTAGATATTTTGTGAATATTTAAATGTTGATTGAATGAACCTCTAGGTCTTCTACAGATTTTTAAACTGCATGCTACAAACTGAATTAATGAGGTTTTACAGTGAGAGCTATTTACTTTCACATTTAAAAAGGATCTTGTAAGGTCTTTCCTAATGTACTGAAAGAATCTTGACTTTTAATTCATAACTAATGTGATTTCAAATTAGGGTATGCCATCTACTAGGTGTGAACTTGTGCAAATAACTTGACCTTTTTTGAGCCCTGTTTTCTTTATCTACAAAATGGGCATAGGGTTAATAGCTATGTCATAAGGCTTGTAAAGATAAAAGGAAATAACACATACTACAGTGCACAATATATTCAGTAGCATTGCTCAGTAAATAAAAGATTTCATAATATGTAAATGAGACTTTTTTTTCATGACCTGTGAAACCAGTGGCACAATCGAGAGAAAATGCTTATATAAATCATTATTATTGATTATTCATGATGATATTTTAAGAGGTTTTGTTAAACCTTAATTTTTTTAGCTGGGTTTTTGCATGTTTCAGCTGGGAAATTCTAAAATGGTTTTTCTCCTTTTTGCAGAAAGAATTGACTATGCATGATAGGCTTAGTGAGTTTACATGTAGTTCATTTCTCTTGTTCTATAATTAGTACTATATTAAAACCTAGCTCTGAAAGAGGCTAGATAGAAAAATAGGTATAAGTATTAACCTTGGTTTTATTTTGTATTTATCTTAATCAGCAGGAGAAAGATGATAAAACTGAAAAAGTTGATTTCCGTCGATTAGGAGAAGCATTCTGTCACTGGTTCTTTGAACTTCTTAATTCTCAGAATCCTTTTTTTGGACCACCTCAAGATGAATGGGGGCCACAGCACTTCTGGCATGATGTCAAGCTTAGGTTTTATTACAACACATCTGAACAAAATGTGATAGACTACCATGGAGCCGAAATAGTGAGCCTTCGTCTGCTGTCACTTGTGAAAGAAGAACATCTTTTTCTCAGTCCCAACCTTGATTCCCATGGATTGAAATGTGCTTCTTCTCCCCATGGTCTAGTTATGGTTGGAGTTGCTGGGACTGTCCACCGAGGGAACTCTTGTTTGGGCATTTTTGAACAAATTTTTGGACTCATCCGCTGCCCTTTTGTGGAGAATACTTGGAAAATCAAATTTGTCAACCTGAGGATTATTGGAGAGGCTTCCCTTGCTCCTGGAGCATTAATGAAACCAGCTATTACATTTGAACCGAGTGATCTAGAGGCCTTTTATAATGTAATTGTCTTATGTGGTGCCAATGAAGTACAACGTAATGTAAGGCAGATGGATAGTGGAACTGGAGACCAAGGTTTGTGCAGTGGAAATGAGGCATTGTTGAACAAAAGATAACGGAGTTTAAGTAATCCTCTAAAGCACTGAGCACTGTATGTATGGAAACTATTCCAGATACTACATTGATATATTTGAGTTGAAATAACTTTTTTGACTACAGACTAACATATGTGAATACTTGCCTCTTTTCTACCTGAGCTGCAGCAAATGTTCTGAGGGCTTAATGCAGTTCATCAAATAAATCCCACTTTAGATGTTATAAATGTTGTGCCCTAGAAACCAGGTAATATTTTCATTTTACTGAGTATAAATGTTCTGCTAATGTGCATACGTTTCATGTGGAAAAGGAGTGATGATGTTCAAGGATTTTCTTTTTCAAGTTTCTTACAACAATCTGGATAATTTTACAATATTTAAAAAATATGCACTTTAACAAATTGCATATTTTAGGGATGTCTAATGTAAAATCAAAGTTCTTATTTTAGAAAACATCAATGACATTCATATGCAAAAATAATTTAGCAGGCATAGAAAAACTTACTTTGCCTTTTTAAACACTGAGGAACCTATTTTAAAATTATCTACTGTAGTCCAAGTTAGATATCTTATAACCTGCAACATTTTCTGAACTATTTTGGGCAATGATAAGTACTGTTCTCAAGTCAGACTTTATTATCCAAACTCTTAGTTTTACGGGGCATTTATTGTAACATCATAGAAAGAAAACATCCTGTTGAAATTTTTGTAAGGTGTGCCCAGTTTCTAACTGTTAGTTGAATTACTGTTTTTCCTCTTGCTTGATCTTGGTTGAGGCGACCAAAAAATAAAAGTAAAATTATAATGTAAGCATATACTCCCTCATCACAAATTAAAATTATTAGGATTTTTTCACCTGTGACTTGTTTTACTAGGATTGAGTTATGCCGGTTAAGTTGCCAAATTGATTACATAGTTGGTTTAAAATTTAAAGTTCTCATCACCCAGCAGCTACTGGCTGATGCTGGATTTAGTTTGTAATTTTAATTTCAAATGCCACTTGGAAAAAAATTCAACTGGGAAATGCTGTGATGTTGTATTGTACATGTTAACTTTTTACCTTTAAGTCTGCTCATGATCATCTAGGGTGACAAAAAAGAATTTTGGAAACAGGAGGAAAAACTCTTGTTTTTTTAATGCCATACCTCTTATGAGGAGTACAAATTGATGTCCTAAAATAAAAACTGAAAAAAGGAGGGAAATCTCTTTTGTCTGTTATTAGAACAGTGTATTATTTAAATTTAAAGCCATTTTTATTTTTCTCTAAGTTAGAAGTATTATAATATGTAATGGATAAATATCCTAAGTAAAGGATAAATTAAAAACTATTCTCATCATTTTCTTTGTGCTGTTGATATAAAGTACGCAAAAAGCATAACTATACATGCTTAAGATAGACAGAAACTGCTTCTATCTTAAATATTGAATATTTGAATTTGTGTAATGTTCCAGTAAAACTGTAGTCTCTGCATGTTTGTTTTAATCACCCTTAAAAGTTTAAAAATCTTCCTGATAGACCAAATCTCTTGAGGATTAGAGATTTCCTGTGAATCCACAGCTGGGCATATCCATAGCACCGAATGTTGAACAGAAGGGGTGAAAGGGTGACCAAAAGAAGCCTCTGTGTCTAGACTTTTATCTTTGGTGATTTTTATTAGTGGTAGTTTTTTGACCATATTGTATGTTTGAGTTGTATATGCGGACACAGAAACTCGTAAGCCTCAAACTAACTCAGCTTTGGGAAATAATTTTCATTTTCATTTAAGTTTTGATGAATTTTAGAAGCCTCAGGTCAGTGGAATATACTAAGAGGGCCCTAAAACTAACTAGAAACTGTTATAGGGGAAGTGACTACTTCCCAGTTGAAGGAGGAAGACTGGGAGAAATTGAAATTTGTTCAGTAAGCTTAAATCTTGGCCTGCCCTGTGAAAAGGTTCATAAGCACAGTCCAGATTACTAGTAAATGCTTCTTTTACTACCCCACATTGCTCTGTTTATGTTAGCGAATGACAGAGACGCCGACCTAGCCTATATCTGTTGCTTTATTACATTTAGCTAGTATTTGGAAAGTCTGTGGAGGCAAGTTGTAAAGAATAAAACATTCTACACATAATTTATAGTAACTGAGTGATCAAACCATGGGACCTTATGGTTTTTATTTACTGTAACTTAATAACAGGGTATATATCAAATACTCTTTTTTTTGTGTATGAAAATAAAAAAAAATCCTAAAGTAATAGTTATGTCAGAATATTTTTACAAAATAAAAATATTGTATTTCATGTGTCTCATTAACAATACCAAATAGAAAAAAAAAAAAAGTCACTGTAAATAGCAAACACAAGTCAGGAAAATGTTCCCAGAGTGTTGAAGAAAGACTAGTTACTTAGTCCCAGTAAGAAATTATGAGAACACCAGAAAAGGATTTAAAGATTTAATTTTTAAAATGGCTAATCAGAAATACTGTGTTTTAACAAAATGGCTCTTGTGGTTAAGTAGATCATAAAAATTAATGAAAACCATATTTCAACATTTTTCTTATCTATTTTCACACATTTAGATGCCCGTTTCTTCACTGGTTTTTAGTTTGGGTTATAGGTGATAGTCATTGACCTTTTGAAAAATGAAAGCTATGTTCCCTCTTCCCAGAAAAAATATATTTGCATGTAATATTACAATTGTTGCATATTTCAGAGTTCTTGGATTTCCTTAAAGCACATCTGTGAATCCTGCCATAATAGCTTTTATTTCACCCCAGTCTACTATTCTATATTAAACATTAAAATTATTTTTAGAAAATGTGTACCCTTGCAAGTTTCAGAGCTAGAGTACTAAATTTTATAAATGTTCTCTAGGAAGTCTGTTAATGATTATTGTTAAACTTGTAAATTTTGTTTTTCAAAAGATGTCAGATTTAAGGCAAAACTTACTGAAACACTGTCAAGTAAAACAAAAATCAGAATTAATTTAATATAAATTTAATGTAAGTGATAAAAATGAAAAAGAAAAATATATTTTAAAATATATTTTCTCAAGACCTTCATAAAAACTGTCCTAAGATGTTTATTTAACAATTGCTGTATATTGCTAATTCTGATGAAGGATTTAAAAAAATATGAACATTTCCTCTGAGGACCTATATATGTGATCTACTTTTTTACCACTTCCTCTCCCCTAACCCTATTTGTAAGCCTTGTAGATAGTCATTTTGCAGATAGCACAGCTTCAGTGCTAGAAACAGGATTTTCTGGATTTGGGTTTTCTTTACATTCATTTGGCATGTCTATTGAGCATCTACAATTTGTAAGTCACTGAATCATGTGTAAGATAAAATAATCAATTAGTAGGTTATTTACCTAAATTTAAGTTTAATTCTAATCACAATCCCTAGGTTGAGATGTCTTAAGGTGAGAACTATTGTAAACCCTTTGGAAAAGGATTTGGTATCAACCTTTATTGTATTCAGAACAACAGAAAACATTTAATTGAAAATTTGAATATCTATATGGTTCTAGCTAAGTCATACAGGTTTTATCAATACAGAGTATAGACAACTCTGACAGACCACTTTTATTGTAGAACTAGAGGCCTGGTGCACGAAATTCATGCATGAGGTGAGGGGGGGGTTGTCCCTCCGCCCAGCCTGTACCCTCTCCAATCTGGGACCCCTTGAGGGATGTCTGACTGCCCAGGGACCTCAATGGACAGTCGGACATCCCTCTCACAATCCAAGACTGCTGGCTCCCAACTGCTCACCGGCCTGCCTTCCTGATTGCCCCTAACTGTTTCTGCCTGCCAACCTGATCACCCCCTAACCTAACCATTCCCTTGACATCCTGATTGATGCCTAACCCTCTGCCAGCCTATTTGCCCCTAACTGCCCTCCCCTGCTGTCCTAGTCACCCCTCTGCAGGCCTGGGTCCTCCCCAACTGCCCTTCCCTGCAGGCCTGGTTGACCCCAACTTCCCTCCTCTTGCTGGCCTGGTCACCCCTAACTGCCTCCCCTGCAGGCTTGATTGCTTCCAACTGCCCCCCGACCCCCCATTCTGGCCATCTTGTGGTGGCTATCTTGTGTCTACATGGGGGAAGCCATCTTTGACCACATGGGGGCAACCATCTTGTGTGTTGGAGTGATGATCAATTTGCATATTATTCTTTTATTAGATAGGATAGAGGCCTGGTGCATGGTTGGGAGCTGGCTAGTTTGCCCTGAAGGGTGGCTCAGATCAGGATGGGGGTTCCCTTGGGGCATGGGGCAGCCTGGGCAAGGGACCTGTGGTGATTTCCAGGCCGCCCCCGCCCCTCAGCAACCCAAGCAGAGGCCATGGTATCTGAGATTTATTTATCTTCTATAATTGAAACTTTGTGGCCTTGACTGGAGGCCAGGCCAGACCACTGCTGTGGGAAGCTTGGCTTCCTCCATTGCCAGGGAAACCCAAGCCTTCTGCTCACTCCATGGCCACAACCATCTTGGTTGGGTTAATTTGCATACTGGCTCCTGATTAGCTGGTGGACGTGGCTTGTGAGCATAGCAGAGGTTACTGTCAATTTGCATGTTTCTCTTATTAGTGTAGATTGTATCAGAGTAAACTGAATCCTGTTAGGTTTATTTTTTCTAGTTTGAATCTTTCCACTAGTTTTTCAGTTAAAAGTGTTAAAATTGAATTTAATATTTGCTGTGAGTTATAATGTACCTTAAAAATACAGAAACTCCAGAATTATAGAATGTAGTACTTCCTAACTTCTGTTCCCAGTACTGTCAAATTTAATATACCTTTCTAGTGAATCATTTAGTGAGGATTCATTATCAGTTTTCATTCTCAATTTTTAGATAACCTCAGTCTCATGTGAAATTACATATGAATTATTGAATTAAAGATTGAAGGAATGCCCTGCTGCACACTGCCAACTGTTAATCTGATGTTTTCTGAACAAAAAATATCTACTTAGCCATTTTTCTGGAACGATTTAGTTGCACAAGTTTGCATTAATCTTTTCATCTCTCATTTTTTACTATACTAATGGATAGTATCGACACTTAATTGTCTCAAACTATTACACATAAGTTACTTTTACCTCCTATGTAGATGGTAAATTCTTATTTCACAATCTTACTTATTTCACAATCTTTTCCCCTGTATCTGGTAATTCTTAATTTACTTCACAATCTTCCTCTGTACCTTACAGGATATGTAAGCTAAATTGTGTGTTCTTGATATACTGGCTACTTTTCTGGGCACATTGTGTTTATTAATTCATTTTCTCCTGTGGACAGCTAAAGGAGGTACTATTATACTTCTTTTACCAAAAAACAGGGTTGAGTAATTTCTTAGCTTTTTGAGCTAATGTTAGAGCCTAGATTTAAACTCAGGTGTTATAGCCTGAGAGCCTTGTGGTAACTACTACACTATAATGCCTCTCATATGTAGTAAGGTGTGTTTTTTTAAAAATTTATATTCATTTCAGGGAGGAAGGGAGAGGAAGAGAGAGATGGAAACATAAGTGATTAGAGGGAATCATTGATTGGCTGCCTTCTGCACGTTGGACCTATCTTGAAACCCAGGCATGTGCCCTCAACTGAGCCAAGGGCTATGTAGTAAGGTTTTGATGAATCCTTTTTTGACTGCTTATCCTTTGCTGGCACTTAATTGCCTTTACTTTGTATTGTTTATCTAAATACAGAATAGGAATGTCAATGCAAATTGTATCATCTTTTAATTATACATTTTAAGTTGCTCCTTTAGTTATTTAAAACGGCTGTAGCAATATTACCTATGGGAAAGAATAAAAGTAATTGGGTAATATAAAAATATACCTAACAAAAAATATACCTAATAAAAAAGCTTGAACTCATTGTCATACCACAGTCTCTAGTCCTCTTCCTTACCTGTTAATGATACCATTGTACTTTTAGCCTCAATTGTCTTCTAAGCAACTCAATTTAGGAGTTTGCAGATATGTAAAAGTGACATTGGAGACAGGTGATAGATTTGGACAGGATTTTCTGTAGGAAGATGTCACTGGCTGGGTGCTGCTCCTAAGTCATTGAGTTAATTCTGGGAATTTTAACAAACATTTATAGCTGCTGCTATAATTAGATTCTCTTTACATAAACCTAGACTTAATTTATTTTTTTTTTGCTTTAATATTTGTACTTGTTTATGACATTAAAATTTCGTTAAGTATAGCTTTTATCATGTCTTTCATGCTTAGAACTTTCAGTGGTGGTTCATGACCTTCAAAATAAAAACCAGATTTCTTAATCTGGCTTGCATCACTAGATTTAATTCCATTCATTTTCATACATTGTTTGATCCAACATCTAATGTGTGCAGTCATTAATATTTATCCTATTACTTAGCCTTCTGCTTTTATTGGAAAGTAAACAAAATTTTAGTTTCATTTTGTGGTTGTTGCAGTCTGATAATATATTGTAGAAAGAAAAGAATTATGATTAAAATGGAGTTTAACACTTGGAAATGCCAATTAGTAGCTTTTTTTCTATTTAGGAATTCTGTGTACATCATCTATCTAGTATAATCTTTCTCCAACTTCTGGCATGGCTACTTTATTTTTATTTTGAGGGTTTGGTTAAATGCTTCCTCCTCTCAGACCAAGTGGACCTTCTTGTTAATATTTATCAGAGCACCTTGTTTGTTTGTGTTACTACTTAAACACTGTTAATTTACTGATTTATTAATCACTAGATTTTAAACTGAGAGCAAGGATTAGAACTGTTTCACTTTCATTGCTTCCACTGCTTTGCACAGAGACTAGGTATTCAATATTTATTAAAGATACAACTAAGGGAACAAACACTACTGTTTACCCAGGGCCTTATATACTAGTATTCCTAGTCCTTTGTCTAGCTGCTAAAGGTAATACCTAGCATCTATATTAGATGTAATAAAGCCAGAGTTATCTTCCTGAATACTGATATATGAGCTCTAATATAATCAATACTCTTTAGTGATAGAATTATTAAAAGTTTTATGCTTTTGTAAAAAATGAAGAAACTGAGCCCACCCCCAAAATTAACTACTGTGCTGAAGTTTACATAATTTTGTTTTGGGCTTGTTCGTTTGTTTGTTTTATTTTTTTCAACTACAAAGCCTTTGTTTTTTCTCCCTCTTTATTACCAGTCTGAGTACTGCAACTACCTTATTTTGAAAGTATTTAAACTCTAATCCTCAATTTCTTCACACATAATGAACCAATTAGATAAGATTATTTTTAAAGTCTGATTTTGAAGTTACATGGTTTTGGGATTATATGTCTTCTAAGCAACTCAACTTAGGAATTTGCAGATATGTAAAAGTGACATTGGAGACAGGTGATAGGTTTGGACAGGATTTTCTGTAGGAAGATGTCAGTGGCTGGGTGCTGCTCCTAAGTCATTGAGTTAATTCTAGGAATTTTAACAAACATTTAGCCAGGAGGTTTTGCTGTACTGACTGCACTTAACTGGAATTATACAGTTATGATAGAATTAGTTTAGAGTACAGAAACAAGATAGCAATAAAACTGGTAAGCATATCAGGGACTTCGATGCTGGAACTAGTAGAACAATCACAAAATCATTAGGACAAATTTGAAGGACGACTAGGAATTTAGAGAAATTATGCAGAATGAAACATAATCTTAATTCTAAAAGCAACCTTAAGCAGTAATAAGAGTTTAGGACTAAAAAAAAAAAAAGTTGATTTTAAATAATGTATCAGCATTTTCTCTTAAATGTCCTTTCTATTTGATAAACATTTATTGAGCACTTAGCATGTAGTCGGTATTTTAACAGATATTTGGTACATTATCTTCTAGTACTTCTCACTTTGTTTAACTTATATAAAGTAATGATTACTTTTTAATAGAGTTTATTTTTTTTAGAAAGTGCTTCTCTATGATTTCTCATTGATGCCCTTTTACGATTTTAACTACTGTCATCTTTTGGTGTTTAACCTAAATTGTAGATAAAATTCTAACCTTTGGATTAGAGCAATGCTGCCAAAAGAATGGTGATCCTGCCAAAAGTTTGGCCCTTTCTGAGGGAAAAAGTGCATTGGAACTTTTTTCTTCACATAAAACATACATTTTGCCAATTCTATGCACATAATTAACATTTTGCAAATTTTAAATATAAGATGGTTTTTATAAAAACTCATTAACAGTGTTATGTTCTTAATGTATAATCATTAGGTGCATATGTACATGAGAAGGACTAAGTTGTCATGGTGTTCATCTTCAGTAAAGGACTTTTCCTATTAATTTTAATGTTGGTTAAATTTGCATTTTATGGTTAGTACTCATTCTTTTACCCCCAGTCACAAAAATGACTCACTGAAAAATGATGAAAATAGTAATAAATATGCCATTAATTAAATGCCATAATGTAAATAGTAGAAAGCATTTCAGTGTGGATGCAGAATTAGAAGGTGTTTGTACTGTGCAAGAGATTCTGAATGTAATATTTTCAAAACATCAGATGAACCATATAAGGAAGGACAATGATGAATATCTGAAGTTCTTTTTGGCTTGCAATCTATTTACCACTGGTCAGTAGAACATGGTCTTTCAAATACTTGCATGTTGCTGTCAAGTTTTTCACATCTGGTAAATGAATTTAGTGAGGTAATTTTATATTTCCTGAACAAATGTAAAATAATATATCTCAATTTAAAATCTATCATACAAGGTGGAGAAGAGTCCAAAATTACAAATATACGGTTCCATTCCTTAAAATAAACCACATATAAAACACTGTTATCAGTTTCTGGCCAGATGTTTGGCACACACAATTCACTTAGCACTTTATGGCAAGAAGCCATCTCGCTTCACATCAATCTCTTAGATTAGTTACATGGACACTAAGATGTTTTAACATCTCTTGTCTTAAAGATTATGTCCATTTTTCTGTTTGTGTTTTCTATGTTGGGTTATCCAATGTGCCCTATAACAAACTAATAAAAAAAAAAAAGACACTTGCTGAGAAACTTATATTTGTTAACACTTTAAATGTTAATAACAAATATAATCAGAACAATCAGAAAACAAATCTTTTAGAAAAATTCTATCCAAGTTGCTTAATTCAGTAATGACACCAAAGAGCAGTTTCTATCATATGTAATCTAGAGGTGGGTGTTTTGTGTGTTTTTTTCAAACTATAAGATAGGTTTATTTAGAAAGTTACAGAAGTAAAAGTGAGCTTTAGAAGAATGAGCTCACGAAATAAGTTACAGAAGCAAAGAAGGATCCTTGGGAGTTTAGGAGAGAGAGAGTTAAACACCTTGAGAGACTAAAGAGGGAGGAAGGCATGGGCATGCTCTGGTAAAACAGGCCAGGTCCCTGTCTCAAGGGATTTTATCTGAAGTCTCAGTAGGATCTTAATAGAGTATTCTTCAGCTTTCCAGGTGTGCCCCCTCATGGTCTCTACTCATTGGTCGGCACTAGGGCAGGATGTCATTAGTCAGTAGAGCTGGTCCTGATATCAGCTATGTCAACACTCTTTATTTGCTGTTTCTCTGGACTTGGAGCTGAAACACAGCTATGGCCTATATGTCATCTCCAGGGACTAATGCTAAAGGGAGTGGTCATGCAAGGTCATGCAGTTTTACCTGTTGTTCAGCACATAAGGGCTCTCTACCCTGATGACCCGCTGAACCTGGCCTCTCTCTCCTGCTCTGTTCATGCCTATCTTACTACCTACTACATTCCCCCCCACTCAAGGATTTTTGGCTCTCAATTCAAGGGAAACAGGCTTGAGGTCTCTTCTGTAGCTACTTCCTGATAGAGTTTTCTTTCAGAACCAAGAGATTCTTGCTCTCTATTGGAGGGACAATGAGGCCTGGGCACAGAAGGAGGTTGCAATGGTGTCTAGAGTGGGCAAAGAATGGTATTCCTGGAGCATGAATAGGGCTGTACCCTGTTGGAGAAATCTTGTGTTATAAACCTTAATACTACTGAGGCAAAAGTTAGAGGGACAATTTTAGTGAACAGTCCTAGAGGATATTTTATATTGCAGACAAAACTATTGATGCACAGTATCTGAATCATGATTTGGCATTTGTGTTACATATATGAGTAAGAGAAGTCTTTGAATATAAAACATAAAATTACATTAAGAAATTAGTTTTGGTGAGGACTAGAGTGTGTTAAACTTTAATGATAGAACACCAGTTTGGGTGCAGCAATGAAGGTGGTTGTTAGATAAATAAGGTTTATACAAAAAGCCAATCAACTCATCCCCTTCTTAAAAGAAAGCAGCTATTTTTCAACAATAAACTATCAAGATAATGATTCAGTGTTGAAGGGAATAGAAATACAATTCTATTTTATTCCTTGTATCTAAACCATTTTTTATAATATTGTATGAAAAACTGGGCAGGAAGTTACAAAGCTGCTTTGTTTCTCCAATACTGCCTGTTTAGAGGAAAGGTGTTCCCATGAAATTTTGAGATAAAAGCGTAGATTAAAAATATTTCTTTGTGATGTTGTTAATGTCAGTAAGAGGCTTTTCTTTGATGTTAGGTGCTTTGCTCAAGTGGTATATCTACTGTCTATTTACTGTCTTGAAGAGACATCCTACCAGGTCCATAATGTGAATTGTAATGTCAAGGAGATAGATGATTTTAAGATTACACAATTCTTGTGTAAATGGCTCAGTTCCACAGAACTTCATTCCCCAGTTCCTCCCCAATCTCATTTTCTTGGCTTACTGCAGAAATATAATGGATGTATTTGGGAAGTTATTTAAAACCAGGCCCAAACACTGAAACATAATATAAAAGAAAATTCTCCTAAGCTGAAAGCAAAGGGCAGATTGGGAATCCATTTAACACCATCTGCAGGTAGATTTTTCTTCTGGTGATTGGGGTTAAGATTATTGTGAAAGTGCATGCCTATTTTTAGAATACCAGTGACAAGCTTTCTCTTTCTATATAAAAATGTTAATATTGAACAGTTCTGGGGGTGGAGGGGGGTTGGGAAATAACTGCTTATATATCATTCTTAGAGAGGTTGAACACTAAAAGCCTATGCTGACCTGACTTTTTTTCTTAAGGAAAAAAAAAATCATCTTTTGACAACACAATTTCACTGAACCACATTACCAGCATTATTTAGCAAGCATTCAATGCCCTTATTTTCTGTCCTGTTATAATCCCGGTATTTTGGCAATTTGTCAGAGATCACTCTGTCGTTTTACTCCCAGCCACATAAGGCTTCATTTGAAACATTTTTCAATACTGAATTGAAAAATACTTTTTAAAACATATTTCCTTTGTTCACATTCTATGAATTACAATGACGAAGCACATGTCACTTATCAGTAGACAGTCTTTCTTTTAGAAGTATGTAGAGCAAGGGCCTGTTTTGTATAATATATTGGAGTCTCATAAAATAATTTTTTTAAATTAAATCTTTATTATTCAGATTATTACATTTGTTTCTCTTTTTTCCCCTCCATAGCACCCCTCCACCCAGCTCCCACCCCTCCCTCTGCCCTTACCTCCCTCCCATTGATCTCATCCATAGGTGTATGATTTTTGTCCAGTCTCTCCCTGTACACCCCTCACCCCTTTCCCCCTGAGAATTATCAGTCCACTCCCTTTCTGTGCTCCTGATTCTATTATATTCACCAGTTTATTCTGTTGATCAAATTTTTAATTCACTTAATTTTTAGATTCACTTGTTGATAGATATGTATTTGTTGTTCATAATTTTTTGTCTTTTACCTTTTTCTTCTTCCTCTTCTAAAAGAGTACCTTTCAGCATTTCATATAGTACTGGTTTGGAGTTGATGAACTCCTTTAGCTTTTTCTTATCTGTGAAGCTCTTTATCTGCCCTTCAATTCTGAATGTTAGCTTTGCTGGATAGATTATTCTTGGTTGTAGGTTCTTGCTATTCATCACGTTGAATATTTCTTTCCACTCCCGTCTGGCCTGCATCGTTTCTGTTGAGAAATCAGCTGACAGTCGTATGGGTGCTCCCTTGTAGGTAATAAACTGTTTTTCTCTTGCTGCTTTTAATATTCTCTCTTTGTCTTTTGCTCTTGGTATTTTAATTATGATGTGTCTTGGTGTGGTCCTCTTTGGATTCCTTTTATATGGGGTTCTGTGTGCTTCCTGGACTTGTAAATCTATTTCTTTTACCAGATGTGGGAAGTTTTGAGTCATTATTTCTTTAAATAGGTTTTCAGTATCTTGCTCTCTCTCTTCTTCTGGCACCCCCACAATTCTGATGTTGGTACGCTTGAAACTGTCCCAGAGTCTCCTTACATTATGTTCACATTTTTGGATTCTTTTCTCTTCTTGCTTTTCCAGTTGAATGTTTTCTGCTTCTTTATATTTCAAATTTTTTACTTGATTCTTGCCTTTCTCTAGTCTGCTGTTAGGACTCTGTATAATATTTTTTATTTCAGTCAGTGTATGTTTAATTTCTATTTGGTCCTTTATCATCTTTAGTAGGACCTTTTCCATCTCTAGTTGGCTCTTTTGTATCTCTAGTTGGTCCTTTTTCATCTCCTCTTGGCTCTCGCTAAATTTATCCATCTTTTCTAGCATATTCTTGAAAAACCTTATTAGCGTGGTTTTGAACTCTATATCCAGTCGTTTTTTTTCCTCCATTTCTTTTGTTTGTGATCCCTTCCCTTGTCTCGGCATTTTCACTATGCCGGGGAAACTTCTGTGTTGGATTCAGCCTTATGTTACCAGACGCAAAACCTAAGAAGCCTCTGTTGAGCTTGGGATGGAGTTTCAGGGCTTAAGGGACCACCTTGCCTTCCAGTCGGCCCCGCCCTCCACGGCCCCTGAGTCTCAGGTGACTGGGTAATGGCTGGAGTGGTCCTTGTGCGCGCCCGCAGTGCCTCTAACCGCTGCCTTTCCAGCTCCCCTGCGCGCCAGGACCACACGAGTCTAGGTCCCCAGGGTTTCGCCTGAAACAGGGGCCCAGTGGACTCAGAAGTGGCACAGTTGGGAGGGTCTGTCTCTCGCCCACTCGCAAAAGCCAGTGGCACAATCAGCAATCTGTCCTCCGCACAGCACCGTGCGCGACCAGACTTGATCTTTTGCGATTCCCCTAAATTTCTGTGCACCTCTCCCTTTTCACAGTCCAAACTCCCCTGTATGAGTTTCGGCTGGATCTGGGGTTTAGTGTCGTAAGATAAGGGGTTCAATGCCGTTGGGAGTCTCCGTTTCCCTCCCGCCAGAGAAAGCCAGCCAGGTTCTCCGGCACCCGCTCTCTCAGCACGCTCGTCCCCGTACCTCGGCTTTTTGCAGCTCCTCTGGGTTTCTATGAGCCCCTCTCTTTCCCTCTAGTTGTAGAACTTACACTCGGCCAGTTTTCCTGTGGTTCTGGATGATGTCCGTTCTGTCTTTTAGTTGTAGTTTTGAAATTGTTGTGCGAGGCAGCAGTGTAGGTGTTTACCTATGCCGCCATCTTGGATTCTCTCATAAAATAATTTTTATATTCCTTGTTATTTCCTAACCAAAAGGAAGCTTCTGTTCATTATCATAATTAGTAAATACACAAAAATGTCACATGTTTTTACTTATATCCAGATGGCTAGCTGTGATCTTCCTTCCTTTTATAGGTTGGTCATGGTAAGCCTGGCACTTTTAAAGCTCTTAAACTGACATATTAGGCAAAGTCTCAGTGTTGGTCACAAGTACCTTTAAAATATATCTGGCCCTAAATGGTTTGGCTCAATGGCTTGAGCATTGGCCTGAAGAGCCCCAGGTTCAATTCTGGTCAATGGCACATGCCTGGGTTGCGGGCTCCATCCACAGGAGGGGGTGTGCAGGAGGCAGCCAATCAATGATTCTCATCATTGATGTTTCTATCTCTCTCTCCCTCTTCCTTTCTGTCTGAAATCAATTAAAAAAAAAAAAATCTCGCCCAGTCTGGCTGGTATTACTCAGTGGTTGAGCATCGACCCATCAACCAAGAGATCAAAAGTTTGATGTGGTTGGATTCCCAGTCGGTGCAAACCTAAGTTGTAGGCTCATTCTCTGTAGGGGAATCCAAGAGGCAGCCCACTGATGATTCTCATCAGTGATGTTTCTATCTCTTCCTCCCTCTCTGAAGTCAATAAAAATATATTAAAAAAATACTTCTGGACCTATTGCTAGACTTTGCATGGTGATGAGTTTAACTTTTACCCATAATAAAAGTTGCATGTAAATAAACAAGTTCTTAAGGTATGTAAAGTATAGTGAATAATATAAATTTTCACGACTCTTGAATAACAGCAATAGCTAATTTTTCAAGACTAAGTGAACCTGAATGATAAAAGCTTTTAGGGAATGCACAGGACTTTGTAGATGAATAAACAAGTACACTTTTACAACTTGTTCCACTTTAGAATGCCTACTTTAAAATATTAAATTTTAATTCATTTAAACATATTTATTGGACTACACATTGCTAGAAACATATTTGTGAAGGCCCAAACAGCATGACATACTGTTGCAAAACCACTTTGCCTATCACATTTTCTTTAAAATTTTAAAATTAAGAAGGAATCCTCCTCTTGTTGGAACCCAAATGCTGCTTGCTGATTATTTTGAAGGAGAGAAGCTTGCGATAGCATCTTAAAGTAGAATGTGGAATTTTAGTGACATCTGGTGGCCAAGACTTTTCTCTGAGTATTTTATATCTGTCATAGTTTGGCTTTGTAATATAATGGACTTCCAGCTGGAAAACTTATACGTCTAGGGATACATAAAGACTTATGAAAATTTAAGCTTGTATAAAGAGGGCAATTTCCTTATCTCCAATCTTATTTCCTCTCCCTAAACAAACTTGACTGTACCTGTTGTCTAGCACTCTTAACATTTTTTTTTCCAACCTTCCTTTTATAGTTACTATTTTCGCACTTTACAAAAGAGAGGTCTTGCTCCTTCTGAACCTCACTGTAGTGCAATGCCTGGTGATGGCAAAACCTCCTGAGTGTTAAACACAGAGAATTTTGAATTATTGGGGTTGGTGTAGTGAAAGGGAATCACTGTAGTACTGTTCAACAAAAGTTTTTCAAGTCAGGTGGATCATAACTTTCTTTAAAATGATTCAGTTTCCACAAATTAAAGAAAAAGCAAATTACATTTTCATTTGATCACTCACTAAAAATAAATTGATTTTTTTCCTTTTGATGTAAAATATTACATACACTATAATGTGCAAATCTTAGCTAGGTATATGTTTAAAATATTGGGTGTTATAATTTTATATATAAAAAATGAATATTCATGATGAACTCTTATAAGCAATAAACCCATCAAATTAAATTAAGATTTCCAGCAAAATGTGTGATAAATGTTTTGATACATTATATAATACTAAAAATTATAATTCAATCCAGAAGAAAATTTTAGCACATCATAGTGAATATTTTTAAATTATGAAAATTTTCTTGCATAGAAGTATTGTAATCAATAAGTATTTTAAGCATAAAATATATCACTTGGGATAAAATTCTTTGGGACAACTGGAATAAAAGTAGAAATTTAAGGATTGCAAGTAAAATTTATAACTACAAAAGGAGCTTATTCATAAATATTTAAATAGAATTCAGTGAATTTTGATATGTTTTAAAGAGGATAACACTTTTTATTCAGGGGATAACACTTTTATTTTAAAAGATGGAAATGACTCCTTTTCAACTACTTAGTTATATAATGAAATATTTCAGATGTCACTTGAAAATTCAAATCTGTGAGGGGCCCTGACTAAACGGTTTGGCACAGTGGGTAGAGTTTTGGCCTGTGGACTCAAGGGTCCCAGATTCGATTCTGGTCAGGGGCATGTGCCTTGGTTGTGGGCACGTCCCCAGTTGGGGGTGTGCAGGAGGCAGCTGATCTGTGTTTCTCTTGCATCGATGTTTCTGACTCTCTGTCCCTCTCCCTTCCTTATTATTATTACGTATAAAAATAATCAATAAAATATATATTTTAAAAAATCTGTGAGGGGATAAATTTTACAAATGCTCTTTCAGGGGATAAGCAATTAAAGAAGTTTGAAGAGCAGGACTTTATATTATTTAACGACCTTCGGTTCATTAGATAATGTTTAGGAAGAAAACTACTTTCACTCAGCTTTAGATATGTAGTAATATTTTCTGAAACTAAAATTAGGACAAAGTCAGAACTTGATAGAATATTTCAAATCAGAACCATATTCCAAGATCTAGGAAGCTGTTGTCATTATAGCATAAGCCAGAAATCAAAACAAAAAATGTTGAGTTTGTTTTGTTTGTTTTTCTGATTAGAAACAAAATGTCCTGATTTGTCTTATTGTAAGATTTCATTGATTATAAGCTACATCGTTAATTGAATTATTTTTGGTGCTAAGAAGTATCATGTCAATCCTATATAATAAAAGGCTAACATGTAAATAGACCAAATGGTGGAACAATCAAACAACTGGCTGCTATGATATGCGCTGACCACCAGGGAGGCGCGCATGGAACATGGTGAGTGTCGGCATCAGGCAGCAGAGTGCGGAACATGGTGGGCATCAACATGGTGGGATGGTGGAGCAGGTGAGCAGGGCTGACAGACCAAGTCAGGGCACCAGTCTCTGACATCAGCAAAAGTCTCTGGTGGTTACTGAAAACTCGTTGCTCCCACACGCCATGGGTCCTGCCTGGTGCTCGCACCTGCTGCTGGCACTGGCCCAACTCACACCCGCTGCCAGCATCTGGCACTGGCCCTGATTGCTCAGTGTTGTCAGTGGGTATAAGTGGTGGCTGCCAGCTCTGATCACTCCTTAGTGCTTCTCCATCTTCCCCTGCTCCTGAGGGGCGATCAGGACTGGCAGCCACCTCTTGCCCTGCTACTGGCGTCAGCCCTGCTTACACCCACTCTGGGTGCTAGCTCTGCTCACACCCACTGCTGGTACCAATTGCTCAGCACCATCAGAGG
This sequence comes from Lasiurus cinereus, assembly GCA_011751065.1. Lineage (NCBI taxonomy): Eukaryota > Metazoa > Chordata > Mammalia > Chiroptera > Vespertilionidae > Lasiurus > Lasiurus cinereus. Next base: position 30,682,080 of record JAAGEH010000286.1, on the reverse strand, counting down.
GTGCAAGTGGTAGCTGCTGTCCCTGCTTGCCCCTGAGGGCTTCTCCACCTCCCCCTGGAGCCTGAGGGGCAATTGAGTCAGCAACTGCCTCTAGCAACTACTGACTTGCACCTGCTGCTGACGCTGTCCCCAATTGCTCTACGCTGTCAGCAAATGGGAGTGAGGCCAGTGCCATCAGCACATGGGAGTGGCAGTGGTGGGAGAGGGGCTGCCAGCAGACAGGGGGATGGGGGCCTTGGTGGGAAGGGCCAGAATGGGGTGTGGAGGATAGGCTGAGACCCACCCCTGTGCCCACCACACCCTCATGGCTCACAGTTCCTTTCAAGATGCATGAATCCATGCACTGGGCCCAAGGTAGATATATAAAGAAAAAAAAAAATCCAATGTGTGTGTGTTGGTGGGAAGAGGGGAATGAGGAAGTGTCCTAAGATTGAAGAAATAAGCTACGTACAACAGTATTTTAAATAACAGGTTTTTATTTTGTGTGTGTGTGGCATTAAGGTTACACAGAGATGTAGAATAGGGTCAACATTTTTATATAAATAGGAGAAAATTTAATAAGAAAAAGACAACACAATTAGTACTAACAAACTGTTCTGTTCCATTGGTCTTTCTATCTGTTCTTGTGCCAGTACCAGGCATTTTTGAGAACAGGGGCTTTGTAATACAGCTTGATATCTGGTATTATGATCCCTCCAACTTTGTTCTTCTTTCTCAGAATTGCTGCGGCTATTCTAAAAGCATGATTGACAATTTTTAGAGAAATTCTTGAGAAATTCAAGTGTTACCATTTCATCATCACCTCCAAACTACATTTCCACTTAGATATCTAATAAATATCTCAAATTAGCATATTCAAAACAAAGAAACTCCTGGTCTTTCTCACATCACTCCTACCCTAACTCTGTTCCTCCAGTAGTTTCCTCCATCTTAGTTCATTGTAAGTCCATCCTCCAGGTGCGCAGGCCAGAAACTTTGAAGTCATCATTGATTCGTCTCTGTCTGGCTATCAAGAAATTCTGTCAACACTTCCTTCAGATAATATCTTGAGTCTTACTAGTTCTCACAACCTCCACTGCTACCATCTTGTCTAAGGTATCATAATTCTCACCTGATTTACTGTAAATAGCTTCCTAACTTATCTAACTGCTTCCATCTACCTTGCTCTTATTCATTCTCATTCCACGGATTCTTTTTTTTTTTTTTAATCATATCACTCTACTTGTCTGCAGGATCTTTAGGGTGTAATCCAAATTTCTTATGATGATCTCTAAGTTTTTGTGCCACTGGCTACTTCTCATTTCCCACTACTCCATCTCTTGCTCACTGATTCATTCTGGCCATTGGGCTCTGTGAGATTCCTCAAACCTGTGACCATGCTTGACTCCAGGCTGTGTTCTTGCTATTCCCTGCACCTCACCTGGATAGCCACATGATTTACTCTCTCTTTTATACATTTTTATTTAATCTAATTATTCTATTTTTTATTGTTGTTGCTATTTCAGATGTCCCCCATCCCCCTCCCCCCCCTTTACACACCTCCACCCAGCTCTCATTATCCTTCCCCTGGCCTTCACTATTGCTACATGATTCACTCTTGCACTACTTTCAACTCTGTGTAGACATTGCCTTCTTATTTTTTTAGTATCAAATATTTTGTTCTTTTTTAAAAAAAAAAAAATCTTTATTGTTGAAAGAATTACATATATTCCCCTTTTCCCCCTATTGACTCCCTCCAGCCCAACTTCACCCCTCACCCCAGCCTTCATCACCCTATTGGCTGTATCCATGGGTTATACATATATGCATACAAGGTCTTTGGTTGATTACCTCCCAGGCACCCCACCCATTCCCACTTTCCCTCTGAGATTCTGCACTCTCTTCCATGCTTCAGTGTCTCTGGATCTGCCCTGTTTGTCAGTTTATTTTGTTACTTAGAGTCTACATATGAGTGAGGTCATGTGATACTTGTCTTTCTCTGATTGACTTATTGCATTTAATATGATACTCTTCAGGTCCCTCTATGCTGTCGCAAAGAGTAAGAGACTCTTTTTTACTGCTGCATAGTATTCCATGGCATAAATGTACCACAGCTTTTTATCCACTCATCTACTGATGGGCACTTGGGCTGTTTCCAGACTTTAGTTATTGTAAATTCTGCTGCTATTGAAATGTGAGGAGTACAGATTCTTCTGTGTTTCCTTGCCCTACAAAGTTTGAAGAATAAATTCACAGACTAAAAGGGTTCCTTAATAAAATTGTGGAAGTTCATTGGAAGCATATACCAACTCTCCCTGGGAAGTGTTCTACAAAAGGGGAATCCTCTGGGGAGGGGTTCCCAAATAGGAAAAGCTGCTCTCTCTCTCTCTCTCTCTCTCTCTCTCTCTCGCTCTTTCTCTCTCTCTCTCTCTCTCTCTAGTGGGGAAAAAAAAAGTGTCTTGTGTCCCTTTGTCTTTGGTTTATATATGCTGCAATTTTTTTGTCTGAACATGAATATAATTGGATGCTTCATTAATTTAGGACCCATGCTTTCCTCATTGGTCACTCTGCCACCTAGTATCAGTTTCAAAGGTTAAAGTCACGTGGTATCCCCTTCTTTTTTTTCCCCCTTATCTTGAAACATTCCTCTATCCTTTGTAAAAATATGTTTTTCTCTTCCTATTATCTTGTAACATTTCTCTATCCTCTGTCAAAGTATGTTCCTTCTTCCCATCCTGCTGTCCTACATATTTTACTCTAGGTAACTATAGTGAGTAATATCTTAATGACAGAAACATAATCTATTAATTCATTTTATTTTTATATCCGCCAAATTTTGGCACATGATAGGTTTGATATTCTCCAGGACAAAAAATTTATTCTGGTCATTTTCTTTATGCCATATTATTCAGTTTAAAGGCACTGTAGGGGAGAAAAATGAAGAGGATGGATGTGTATTCTAAAGAAATTTACAATCTATAGGATATTATGTAATCAAATAAACACAAATTAGAAAGTTTAAGGTACAAGCGAAACAAGAAGTAGCAAGTATTATAGAGTTTCTTTTCTAAAAATATGTCCAATAAGATATTAAAGTTTTTCTTTCTTTTTTTTAAATTCTCACTCAAGAACATGCTTAGAAGGAGAGGGAGAGACATTAATGTATGAGAGAAACACCTACTAGTTGCTCCTGGTAAGGGCACGTGCTGGGTTGTAGGGTCAACTGCAACCCAGCACATGCTCTTACCAGGAATCTAACCAGCAATCCTTCAGTGCGTGGGATGACATTCAACCAACTTAACCATTTTGGAGGAAAGTAGAGATATATTGGTTATATTGATTAACTAGAATTTATATCATTATTCATGCTACAGTTTTAAGGGTGACTGCTAAAATAAATTGGACTTGCAATCTCTAGAAAATAAATGAAGGAAAGATGTGAAGTTAACAGAAAATGAGGTTAAAGTTTATTTCAAAAGCAGAAAAATTAGTAAGCACAAAATAAGATGTTAGTAATATTAGGAACCATAATAAGCATAAATAGATTAAATAGCCAGTTAAAGGAAAAGATAGACTTGATAAAATAATTTTTTAAGTTATTTGTACCACTGGTGATCCATATAGAAACAAATTACTACTCCAACTCCTATAGAAATCATTTCACATGGCTTGACAAGCCAATAAAAAAAGCATTTTTTTTGTTTCTTAGAAGAAATAAAGAAGAACACATCAATACAAGAAAAAAAGTATTTATTAGACGAGTTACTAGCATATATCACAAGATGGTAAAATTGACTATATATACATAAAGTTATTTAATTTATGTAAAACATAATTAGACAATAAATATTACTTATAATGGTATTTCACTGTTCAGTGAAAATATAAAAAACTACAAAGAAAATAAAAAGTTGAGCAGATATTTGAAATGATAGAATGATAGTCTAGAACCCAGAATTTTAAAAACCTCTTAAAATATATATAAGAAAAGACAGTTTGGTTGAAATACTATTGGTAAGTAGATGAAAAGACAAGTGACTGATAAATTTGTTGAAATTCATATATAATCTGGAGATAGCAAATTAAAACCACAATAAGAAACAAGTCCTGAAAATACCAACTTTGGGTGAGAATATGGAATATCAAGAACAATGCTTAGAGTGAATATTGGAACAAATCTTACAACTCAGTAATTTGAATTCTAGGTATATAAACTAAAAAATAAAAAACCCTCTGGATTATACATACAAGGAAATGATTTTAGCAACATTACTTATCATAGTAAAAAATACAACTAACAAATAAATAATTAAAAACATATTATCTCAGCATACCCTTTAAATGTCTATAAACACAGAGACTGGATGAAATGATTTTATATTATGATGATGGAATATTCTATATTACTGAAAGCAAATGAGTAAATCTTAAAATCCAGGACTGCTGGCTCCCAACTGCTTGCCTGCCTGCTTTCCTGATTGCCCCTAACTACTTCTGCATGCCAGCCTAATCACCCCTTAACCACTCCCCTGCCAATCTGATTGATGCTTAACTGTTCCCCTGCCAGCCTGATTGCTCCTAACTGCCCTCTCCTGCTGGCTTGATCACCCCCAACTGTCCTCCCCTGCAGGCCTGGTCCCTCCCAACTGTCCTCCCCTGCTGGTCATCTTGTGGTGGCCATATTGTGGTCACATGGAGGTGGCCATCTTGTGTTGGAGTGATGGTTAATTTGTATATTACTCTTTTATTAGATAGGATTATATACATATATAGCAACGTTATAAAGAATGCACATAAATGTAAATATTAGATATAGTGATGGTTACTTCTGTGAGATAGTGAGGAAAATTCCTTTGGGAAAGGTTATGCTGAGATCCTATGTTTTTATTTATTTATTAGTTGTATTTTCTCTCTATGCCTTCATTTACATTTGAAATATTATAATATACGTGGGTTGTTTTTGTGTTTGTTTTTTTGTTTGTTGGTTGGTTTTTTTGTTTTTTTTTTGAACGACTATAAGAGTTATGTGATGGCATGGAGATCAACTTTAGGAGATTTAGGTACATAACAATTAATTTATCCAAAGAAGCTAAGGGATGAAAGGCAGAGATGGAAGTGACCAGGGTGCCAGGAAGGAAAACAACAGCATGGGCTTCTGCCCTGACACTAGGAGGACTGTCCCATCTGAATATGAAGATAGGTAGGAACAGGAGGAATGCCATTTAGGATGCTTCAGGAAACGCTTTGATTATTAGGGTTTTCTGTTTTATTCATAGAAAATGGGGGGGGAGGGAGGTGGTATGTAGAGCTTATAAACAGGGAATTATAAGATTTTATGTGTGTTTTAGAAATAATAAAATGGTATAGAATTAATAAAGACTTGGAACGAAAAAAGTGATGAATCTGATATGTGAAGATATTTAAGATACTTAATGCAATATTCCAGGTAACAGATGATGAAGAGTTTACCTGTACCTAGGAGGCTGGCACTGGAAGTGGGAAAGAAAAGATGAGGATGATAAATAGTACTGAGAATAGAATGATAAGTCATAGTCTGATTGAGCTAGGTAGGGTGCAGATGGTATGTAAGATTAATAGATAACTTCAAGTTTTTGAGGCTAGATGTCCAAGTAGTTGTGGCATTAATAGAAACAGAAATATCAGGAAAAAAGACTAAGTAGTCACAGCATCATGCTGAAGTGAGGCGAGGAAACTAGAACTAAAAGTAATGTTTCACAAGTCATTGTTGCCTATTGAGAGAGCGGTTTTGAAAGAACAGCTAAAAACACGATGCATTGTTTAAAAACTCTATGTTCTGATTATAACTAAGTTCTTAAACATAAAATGAATGCTATTTTAATTAATTGGGACATTTGTTTCCAATTCTTTGACTGATTGTTTTTTACTTCCCTTCCTATTTTAGTGACTTTCTCATCTTCAAGGCATTTACCAAACAGTCGTTTCCAGAAATAGTTACAGAAAAAATGAAGTATAGTGAAACAGTGTAGCTTCATTTTTTTCCATTGACAGAGTCATCTTTCAAAGCCCTAAGCTTTTAAAAATAACTTTGCTCCAGTGATTTTAGTGATAATGCCTATTATATTTACCTATTTTAGCTACATCCATTGAATTAATAGAATTAGTGTATGTGTTTTGTTTTTAACTAGAATAATCAACTATTAAGCACATAACATTCCCCAGTTCATCAGATATAATAGCATAATTTTGATATTCATATTTTCAAGGTCTTTTTATCTACATTTGTATTGTCTAATTCACACTGCTACAGATTCCCAGTTGCTTCTTTTCGTAAAGTATTTATTTGAAAAAGTCTTAGTAAATTCTAAATATGTGGTATTTGATTAAAAAATTTATATATTTTTTTAAATTTATCTTTATTGTTGAAAGTATCACAGGTGTCCTACCTTCCCCCTCATCATTATTTTCTCATGCAGAATCATCATAGAACTTAAATCTAGAAAAGGCTTTAGAGAAATTTAATATGCATCATTTGATGCATGAGGAATGAAAGTCTCAGAAAAATTAGGAGAATAATTAAGAGTCACATGACTTGTTGACACACCATATAATATGACTCAGAGTTATGCAGTTGCAAGGATCAATACATAATAAAATGGTTAAAAAATTACTTGCCTATCACAGTCATTCTGAATATTATTAGATTCCCACAATGGACATCGAACTATGTTAAGAGCTGATGAGGAAACAAAAGGTGGTGATAACATTCTTCCTTCCCCCTGGGAGGTACATACTTGGGGAAATCTTTGCTGTGCCACCTATAGAATCTAATAGAAAGTTGTCATTGTTGGATGAAACAAGAATGAATGAATTATTTTAGCTAACAAAATGTTTCCCTTCTCTTATATGGTAAAATTACTAGCAAACAAGTCAATCAAAATATATTATAGATTAATGTGTTTTAAACAAAGTGGTCAAACTCATTCCCAAGTGCAAGATGTTTTGAGCTTTCACTTGAACAACAACAAAAATGTTGTTGTTCAAAAGGTTTGACCAAGGAGGATTGGGAAATTTAGATTTTCTCCCTTTGTCCTTCATTTAGGAAATCTCTTCACTCAATACTAGAAAAAGGAGCTCGTGCAAAAAGGCACTTTGAACTGAGTATATATGAAAACAGTAGACCTTAGATATTTAATCTAATAGCACAAAATTTTGAAAAAGCTCCATAAAATTTAAGCTTAACTCAGATTAGCATCTCAGATTATTGTATATTAGATAAATTTTGTGGGAAAAGAATAATGATTAATAAAGGAACATTGTTAAAATAAAGAGGGATATAGTATAGTTTCATCTTTTTTTTTTCCTAAATAATGTATTTGAGTAGGATGAAAGGGGGAGAGGTGGACAATTCGTAAAATAACCCCAGTAAACCATGCCTACATGACAAGAAGCCATGATAATTAAGAGCTACTAATAACATTATGGACTAAGATTGATTTTCAGGAAATTATTTATTTTATTAATATTATTAAATATTTTATTAATGTTATTAATATTTATTAAATATCTTCAATTTATTATTGAATAAATGCTTGGGTCCATCACCCTTAAACCATGAGTTCCCTTGGAGTGGTAAGCAATTCTGAATGTGGCCACAGTGAGGAGCTGTTGCGACACAGATTTACATTGCCATGCAGAGGAATGCATATTCCAATCATATTGGAACATGGATTTCACTGTCAGCACTACTTTTCTTTTCCATTTTATAACATCTTATCATAACTTAGTGCCTCCATTTTCTATTGTAAGTTCATAAAGGTGTGTGGCACACTATTCTTTTTAGAGAAAACATTAGAATTTTAATGCATCCGGTACCCCTAAATAATCACAAGTAATATGATGCTTTTAACTGATTCTCCATACCACGACTAAGAATCTCTGTAATGCTAAGTGAACCAATTTCAATATACTGTACAGTGTACTTAAAAGCCCCACTAGGGCATGTAAAATAATACCAAATACCACCACAATTCGTGGGTTTCATTTAAGGATGAAATGGCATTCCTTGGGAAAAAAAATTCATTATTTCATGTGCAAATGTAGCTGTTATTTCATTTCACAAAGATGAAGTGCCTACTCTGTGTCAGGCACCCTTCCCAGATATGCAAAGAGAAACAAAATAGACTTGATACTCATCTACTGGAACTGAATGACATGAGATAGATTTACAAATACATAATTACTGTGTGATGAGGGCAAAATAAAGAATAAAATGTTATGGGAAGAGAGGAAGAAGTGAGGTGACAAATTCGCCAGGAAGAAAGTGTTCTCAGGTAGAGGGAACAACATTTAGAGAGGGGGAAGGAGTTTGATAACATCAACAAAGTGAAACAATGTTACTAGGGTAGAGGCCTGATGGAACTTGTTGAGGAGGGTGGGGTAAGAATGGCAGGAGATGACCTGCAAAGTCAGCAGGGGCCAAAACATCTTTGTTCAATGCATAATTTGAATGAATGTAGATCCTTTGAAAAAAAGCTGTTTTGACAGGCAGTAAGGAATCCAGTTTCTTTCTATTAAATGATTTGTTATGTCACTATATTAACGATTTATTATTATTGTTAATTATTATTTTGGCACTCTGAGAATTCTAGCACTTATAATAATTATTATTAATTACTAGGGGTCTGGTGCATGATATTCATGTACAGGGGCGGAGGTGTCCTTCTGCATAGCCTGTTCCCTCTCCAATCTGGGACCCCTGGAGGGATGTCTGACTGCCCATTTGGATCGGGCCCAAATGGGCAGTCGGACATCCCTCTCACAATCCAGGACTGCTTTCTCCCAACTGCTCACCTGCCTGTCTTCCTGATTGCCCCTAACTGCTTTTGCCTGCCAGCCTGATCACCCCCAAACCACTTACCTGCCAGCCTGATTGATGCCTAACTGCTCCCCTGCCAACCTGTTTGCCCTTAATTGCCCTACCCTGTGGGCCTGGTCATCCCTAACTGCCCTCCCCTGCAGGCCTGGTCACCCCTAATTGCCCTCCCCTGTAGGCCTCCCAACTGCCCTCCCCTGCTGGCCTTCTTGTGGTGGCTATCTTGTGTCCACAGGGGGGCAGGATCTTTGGCCACATCGGAGCAGTCATCATGTGTGTTGGAATGATGCTTAATCTGCATATTACTCTTTTATTAGATAGGATAGAGGCCTGGTGCACAGGTGGAGGCCAGCTGGTTTGCCCTGAAAAGTGTCCTGGATCAGGGTGAATGTTCCCTTGGGGCATGGGGTGGCCTGGGCGAGGGGCCTGTGGTTGTTTGCAGGCCGGCCACACCCCCCGGTGACCCAAGAGGAGGCCCTGGTATCTGGGATTTATTTCTACTATTGAAACTTTGTAGCCTGGAGCAGAGCCAAGCCTTTTGCTGGCACAGCCATTGAAACTTTGTTGCCTTAAGTTCTGGTTGGAACTGGAGAGCCTTATGCTTAGTGAAATAAGCCAGTCAATGAAGGAGAAGCATCACATGATCGCACTCATTGGGGGATAATAAAGAACATTATAAACTGATGAACAAAAGGATAGATACAGAGACAGTAAAGCTTCAAACAGACTGTGAAATTACAGCAGGAAGATTAAAGTTAGATGAGGTAGATAAGAGATCAATCAAAGGACTGGTATGCATGCATATAAGCATAACCAATGAACATAGACACTGGGGGGTTGGGGTATGCCTGGGAGGGAGGGGGGGCAATGGGGAGATATGTATAAAAAATTAATAAAAAATTAAAAAAAAAAGAAACTTTGTTGCCTTAAGTGGAAGCCTCTCTCCTGCTTTCTCAGTGGTTGTAGCCATCTTGGTTCAGTTAATTTGCATACTCACTCTGATTGGCTGGTGGGCATGGCTGGTGGGTGTGGCTGGTGAATGTAGCAGAGGTACAGTCAATTTACATATTACTCTTTTATTGGATAGGATTATTTTATTATTTTGGCACTCTGAGAATTCTAGCACTTATAATTCCCACAATACATCTGTTTAAAACAAAGAATAATTCTCACCTGAGGGTATGTTTTTATTGATTTTAGAGAGAGAGGAAGGGAGAAAGAGAGAAACATTGATGTGAGAGAGAAACATCCCTGGGTTGCCTCCTGTACATGCCCTCACCAGGACTCAAACACACAACACTTTGGTGTATGAGACACTTCAAGCAAGTGAGCCACACAGTATGTCTTAGAAAGTGATTGTTATGTGCTGAAATGACTAAAAATGCATCAGAATTGGCTACACATTTTGTTCGTTTTTCTGTTATGTTGATTGGTTTGAGATGAAGGCATTTTGTATTTATTCACATCCCATTTTTGATGCTCTTCTTGCCCTCCTGTCAATTTGAATTTTCATTTGTATAATTTTTCTTCTGCCTATTGGACTCCTTTATCATTTTTTTTTCCTGATTCAGGTCTGCTAATTATGAGTTTTCTTAGCTTTTTTTCTCAAAAATTCTTCATTTCACCTTTAGATTTAAAAGTTATTTACTCTGGATACAGACTGCCAGGTTGATATTTTGTATTCTTTCTGCATTTCAAAAATTTCCTTCATTTTCTTTTTTTCTGACAATCAGAAGTCTGAAGTCATTCTTATCTTTGTTCTCTAAGTGTGTTTTTCCTTCCTTTCTGTATCACTTGTTCTCAGCAATTTAACTATGATGTTTTCAGTTTAGGTTATTTTTTAATATGCTTGGGATTAGTTAAGCTTTCTGAGTCTATGGGTTTTTATTTTTATCAAATTTGGAAATGTTTTGACCATTTCATATTTATGTATGTGTGTGTACATATTCTATTTTTACACTCCCTTACCTCCCCTCTCCCCCGAGATTCCACTAATACTTAGGTTAAGCTGCTTGATAGTTGTCCCACAGGACAGTGAAACTCTGTTCATTGTTCTAAATTTTATTTTCTCTCTGCTTTATTTTGAACAGTTTCTATTTCTGTCTTTCAGTTTACTTCTCTTCTCTCCTTCCTACCCCCCTGAGGTGTTTAATTTGCTGACAACTGTGTCCAGTGAAATTTTCATGATAAGATGTCTCATTTTATTGTTTTTATATCTTCCAGTTATTTCTTCATTATATTTATGTTTTAAATTTTGAGCATATATACAATATTTATTGTAGCTGGTTTAAAATCCTTGTTCACTAATTCATTACCACTGTTATTCCTTGGACAGTTTTTATTGATCATTTTTTTCCAGAGTAAGATTTATATTTTCCTTCTTTTAATGTTTAACAATTTTTTAATTGTATGGTACACATTATAAATTTCTCATTGTTGAATCTAGATTTTGTATTTTGTTGTTCTCCTTTAATAAGTTCTATATTTTGCTTGACAGGCAGGAATATTACTTCAAATAAGTTTAGTTTATTCAAGGCTTGCTTTTTTTTTTTTTTAAGGTTTGCATATAAGCCATTTTTGGATGGGTACATGTAGACATTCTTTAGGACCAGTTCATTCCTGATATAGAAGATAGAGGATAGTGTTTTCTGGATACTCCTTAGGCTCCTGGTATAATAATCTGCTTGGGCTGCCATAACAATACTACAGACTGGATAACTTAAATAACATTGATTTTGCCACAGTTCTAGAGCCTAGAAGTCCAAGATCAAGATACTGATAGCACTCTAGCTGATTTGGCTCAGTGGATTGAGCATGGGCCTGTGGACCAAAGGGTTCCGGGTTCGATTCTGATCAAGGGCATCTACCTCGGTTGCAAGCTCCTCCCCAGTAAGGGCTTGTGCAGGAGGCAAACAATCAGTGTTTCTCTCACATTTTTTTCTCTGTCTTTCCCTCTCTCTTCCACTCTCTTTAAAAATCAATGGAAAAATATCCTTGGGTGAGGATTAACAACAACAACAAAAAAAGATGCTGATAGGGTTGCTTTCTGTAAGACCTCTCTTTCTTTCTGGTTTGCAGATGGACACCCTCTTATTGTGTCATCACATGCTCTTTTCTCTGTGCATGAACTGATGTCTTTCTGTGGACTTCCTGGTCTTTTCCTCTTATATATGAGGAAACCAGTTCTATAAGATTAGGGTCCCACCCTTATAAGCTTATTTAAATTTATCTCCCGAAAAGCCCTATCCCTATATACAATCACAAGGGAATTGGGGCTTCAACATATGAATACTGTGGCACGCCCCATTCAGTGCATAATACCCTGCATATTTAATAAGGTTGTTGCACTCTGGCTGCTGGGAACTGAATAGATAATACTCAGCCTTGTAGAAGCTGTCAAAAATTTTTGTCTGATGGGATATCCAGCAATTGTCCTTTCCCTTAAGGGTTCCCCCTCTTCCTCCCTAGTTCTGTAGCATTTCATCTTATATATACTCATGTTATTCTTTATTGAAAGACTTTAGGAAACCCCTATGAAGATTTCTGGAGCCCTTTCTCTTGCTTTATCCTCTGCTTCCTAAATTCTAGCTTTCGTGGTATCCCTAAACATTAACCTATGTTTTCTCACTCTATTTGTGTTCCCCTCACTATGCTGCACCTGGAAACTGCCTGCAGGCAGAAAGCTAATATAGATATAGAACTCACATTGGTTTCTCTGCCTATTGTCTCAAAAGAGTTGTATCATATTATTTCTAGTTTTCTACTTGTTTTTTGGCAGGAGGTAAAATCTGAAAGAAAGAAGTTTTTTATAGGCTAAAGCAGAAGTCCTTTTTAAAATTTGTAAAATTGAATGTTTGTAACTACTTATTTTTTTTATTTTCTTTCTTTTTTTATTTCAAGAAAAACAATTTTAAATATAATGTTACATGCAATAAACATAATATCTTAAGAAAAATAATTTTAAATATGATATTATAATCAATAAACACCAGTTATTAAAGAAAAATGGTTTTACATATAATACTATTATATGCAATAAACATTAATATTTCAAGAATAAAAGGATTTTAAGTATGATAATATTACCAAAACTGTACTAACATAGTATGTTATCACAAAAGTTGTAGGAAATATTAAAAATCTGCTAATAACAGGATTACTTCTTTTATATTCTAGAATATTTTCCTCCATCTGGTTCTATTTTTGTTTATCAGTTTATGTTGTTCATTACATTCCACAAATGAGTGACAACATGATATTTATCTTTCTCTGACTTGCTTATTTTGCTTAGCATGATTCATTTTGTCAGATATGAGTATTGCTATAGCTTTTTTTTCTTTTCCATCCTTTCAATTTCATCCTGTGTATGTCTTTTGTTTTGAGGTGGATCTCTTGTAGACAGCATATAACTGAGTCATGTTTTTGTATCCATTCAGCTACCCTACACCTTTTGATTTGAGCATTTAATCCAATTATGCTGAAGAATCCTTCTTTCTTCACTCAGGCAAAATCTTCTTCACCAGATGTCCTTGTCTCAGGAGCCATAAATGCCAGGATCTTTCTCAGCATCTATGAGGGTTCAGGAATCTGGAAGAAGGATTGTGCATAAATACATGAAGAAACTAGAGAAGAAATATGAATGTGGAAGGCATTTTGGGGGAGCCAGAAGAGGCTTAGCTCTAGTGACTAAGCTCTCCAAATGTCCGGACCCCTAGTTTTTTAGTAACACATTAGAAGTCCAGTGCATGAAATTTGTGCACCAGATCTCTAATATTAACATATTTGCCTTCTAGATGCATCTATCTAGAACACATATTCTAGATTGATAGAGGGTAAGTCTAGAAAGATTTATAAGGCAAGATATATGGGTCTTTTCAATGTAAATATATTGATATACTGTGATTCTAATCACAGTCCCCAAAGCCCCCAAAATATATTTAATTAGAATCTAAGATGAAATACTTATCAAAATTTAATCTCACAGTAGTAAAAATATTGTGAAATATATTGTGAAAAATTGCTCTCAGTTGAGTACCATTGCTAATGTATACTTAGACTGACCAAACATGAAAATAATATAGCTATTTGTTCAATAATTAAAATTCACTGATCTCAAACATTTTATTGAATGTCACCCAACCTTTTGTGCAAATGAGAATTACACAGATACAAGTGTAGGGAGGGTATTTAAGTTTAAAAAGTTGTACAGGTGACAATGATGCACATCAAATGTTGAGAATTGCTTTAGTGAAGCTCAAACTTGAGTGTGTATCAGAATCAACTGGAGCCATTGTTAAAACACAGATTGCCAATGTCCAATCCCTGAGAACTTGATTCATTAGGTTGTATCAGAGCCTAAGATTGTACATGGTTAACAATTTCCCAGGTGATGCAGCTGCTGCTAGTTCTGAAACTACCTTGAGATTTATTGTTTTATAGCATAGTTATGTGTGCTGTTTAACTCTAGTAATAGTAATTTTTTAAACAAATAGTGTATTAATAATTTGATCAATTGAGATGATCATGTGGTATAGCCAAAGAAGTATGAAAACTGTAATGAAAATGAAAACTGAACGAAACATCTTGGTTTAGATCTTACTCAGTCCTTACTAGAAAGTCTATTTGTCTCTGAATCTCAGATTCATCATCTATAGAGAAGAGATTCATGTAATAGACCTTCCTTCCCTTAACTTCCAGCACTGATTTTCCTTTGGCACCTGGGACCCAAGCCTTCACTCTGGTCAGATTCTGCCTTTTTCATCTTCATCTGCAGTCTTGTCTTGGCTGCGGCACTCCACTCCTATAGATCCCTTTGCTCCCCGCCCTCCCTCTCATAGCAGGCCTCCTGCCCTGCCCAGCCATTCTGTGCCTGGAACAGCTGGGTGCTGCCATCTTTGGCCTTCTAATTTGCATACTCACTCTGATTGACTGTGGGCGTAGCAAAGGTTCAGTCAATTTACACATTTGTCTATTATTAGGTAAGATGATTTGTTGCCTTGCATTAGTAACACCTATAAAATGATCATTCCACCTCTTTTCTCATAGACTTCACTAAAAAAAATTATACAGACAGCAGTGCATGGACTCCTTTGAACTAAAAAACTCTAAACAATTAAGGCAAAAGTCACCAGAGGACCCTTTATTAGGGGATCTGAAGCATAATAATCATTTTAATCTTGGGTCAATTCTGAAATAGTCCTTAAGAAGTACAGTTGTCCCTAAGTTCTGGTGAATAGTTCTAGTGGACAGAAAACATCTTGGATATTTTAATACCTTCTTGAAATACACAGTCTTACTTTAGAATTAAACAGAGGTGTTTTTTTAAAAAATAAATTTTTATTGATTTCAGAAAGGAGAGGGAGAAAGAGATAGAAACATCAATGATAAGAGAGAATCATTGACTGCTTCCTGGATGCCCTCCACTGGGAATCGAGTCCAAAGCCTGGGTATATACCCTGACAGGGAATTGAATTGTGACCTCCTAGTTCAAACTACTGAACTATGCTGACCAAACAATTAGCCATAATTTTGAGATTCTAATCACTTGAGGCAGAATTAATAATATATCCACCATGATTATTTCAGACTGAACTAAAAACATATCTACATTATTGGGCTTTGGTTTACTTGGGGCATTTATGAGAAATGAACAGACCTCACTTGAGAGTTGGTTTGAATTCTTTTGCCAGTAAGATGTATCAATCTTTAGGAGGTTGCTTCTCAAGACAGACATATTACACAGTGTTCTTTACTACATTTTTCTGCTGGAAGGATGTGTAATGTATGTTACCACTTCTATCATTAGGGGTATGGATCTTGCTTAGCATGACAGTTTGTGGGATCCTAGTTGTGTGGTATATTTAAAGGCATCTAACTCGATAAATAACATCTGATGAGTTCAAAGCACATACATTAATGGTAGTATGGATATCTTTCTGAATAAAGTACAAAAACAAAACCAAATTCTGTGGTTATGCTTCCATCTGACCTATGACATTCATTATTATAGAATAGCATACAGTCCTGGTGTCACAAATGTTATGTCTCTGGAACATCATGTAACCTTGGGAGTAGAAATATCTGAAGAACCAAAGGAGGGTAAAGGCTATAATTAAAAATAAGCCCCAAGAAATAGTTTCCATGTGGTTGTGAGAAGCCCTTGAGCACAGCTGGAAAATTTCAGCTGAAATATGTTGGAACAATAGTTTACAGAGGAAAGTAGCTGGGTTTGTGGTTATACTTGGAAGTTAAATTTCCTTGCTTGGTCATAATAGAAAACTAGCTATAATGTTTGAAAGAATATTCCCTAAAGAAGATTGTTACTCCCTGAATTACAAAGAGAAACATAATAGAAGATGATTTCTTAAATGAGAGTATCAGCTTATGCTCACATTAAGAATTGTTTATTATGTACAAATAGACATAAATTTCAAGGCATAAGGAAAAATACAGATTTACTTAAAAATAAAGGCTTGAAAAGTCTAAAATTCAGGAGAGGAGATTAGGACTTATTCTAAAGTTATAAAATAAGGTTATATTTTAAATCTTGTGGTACAAATCTCTCATCTTAGTATTTGAATAAACATCTCAATATATAAAAAATCAACTATCATTTCTTCTCAGGTATACTTCTTTTGTATTTCCTTTTGTTGTTGTTACTGACTTTATCTTCCTTCAAGTCATCTACTCTTGGTGTTATTTTAAATTTCTCCCTCTATTGATTTTCCATATTAGATCAATTGTTAATTTCTTTCAATTATACTCTAATAGGGAATTCACATCCATATCTGTTTATTAAATTGTTTTTAGAGGTTGGGATTATTGAAAATAGTCTTAACAGAAATGTCAGGCAAGCAGAGAAGTACTGTGGAGTTGAAAAGCTTCAGTTGTATATAGTCATTTGGAAATGGGAGGAGGGGTAGCAGGGTGGTTATTTGTGGTTGATGAAATTTTAAGAAATCAATGCTTTGAAAAGCTAGAGTGGAATCTAGGAGTAAGGATAGAAAAGCTAATAACAGATTGTGGCAGGCATATGTGGGTAATCATGGGTAATATTTTAGATGATAGGAGTGCATTTTAGAACAAGAAAATATACTGCTGCTGACAAGCAGTATTATCAAACTATAAAAAATGATGCTAAATATGGGTCTACCTGGGGTGGAAATGCAATCTTCCTCATAAGAAAGTAGCTTCAATCAGTTTTCTTCAACCTTTAGATACATTATTTGCAAATTGTTTAGTTGTTAGAATATAATGCTGGAAATTTTGTTCAAAGATTTTTTTTTTCAAGTAATGGTAAAATTTGTATTATGGAAAATGAACTTAAAAGACCAATGCAATTTACAATTATATTATTGTGCATGTTGGCTTAGTAGTTTGGATATCAACATAAGACAAATTTAAGAATTTTATTCAAGATCTAAATCATAATGTAAGTTTAGTGACTCTCTCCATACATGCTAGGATTGACTCCCTGTTGCATTAGTTTTCCATTGCTGTTAAACAAATTACCACAATTTAGCAGCTTAAAACTCCCCACCCCCTTTGTAATCATCACCGGAGGAAATGTTTATTGATTTTAAAGAGAGAAGAAGAGAAAGAGTGAGAGGAAGTGGGAGAGGGAAGGGGAGAGGGAGAGAGAGACAGATAGAGAGAGCGCGAGCGAGAGTGCTATTGGTTGCCTTCCATACACATCTCAACTGGGGATAGAACCTTTTTGGTGTATGGGACTGCTCCAACCAATGGAACCATCCTGTGTTGGGGCAACAAAACCCATTTAAAAACTTACAATTCTGTGAGTAAGAAGTCCAGGATGGTGTGGCTAGGTTTTCTGCCCAGGGACTCACAAGGCTAATGGTAAGGGTATCAGCTGCCTTTGCTATCATCTGAAGCTGGGTGTCTCCCCATGAGTCCTGCTGTTAGCAGAAGGCAGTTTCTTGTAGTGGTAGCAGTGAGGTGCCCATTGCCTTCTTCTTATCTCCCGAAGGTCATCTGCATTCCTTCTTAAGTGTCTCCTTCCATCCTCACAGCGGCAAATCATTCTCATTTCAGATCTCTGACTTCTGCCATTAGCTGAAGAAATCTCTTTGCCTTGGGCTCTTGTGATCAGATCAAGCAATCTATTATGAAGTCAACTGTGCCACAGAGCATAACATAATCACAGAATTAATTCTCATAATACTCAGAGCCTTTGGGGGGTTAGGGATGCGGGACAGCATTTTAGCAACTTTGCCTGCCGTATGTGTGTAATGTCAGCAATGGGATAATGAGGTTGTGGGTTTCAATGCAATCCTGTATGAAAGACAGAATGGAGTTGTTCCTCCTATTGGGTCTGTAGATACACTCTTTTCTCGTTTTAAGTTGATTTAAATAAAAAGCAAATTGTAGCAGAGAAGCAAAATAAACTATATTTCTAAGACCAGAATGCCCTGATTAAATGAGAGTTAATAATACAGGAATTAATAATTTTTGAAGAATTAGATTAAAATTAACTTAAGATGATATTTAACAAAATGAATACAAAGACATTTTTGGTAAATTTTAAATAAACAGCCCTGGCCAATTTGGCTTAGGGGATAGAGTGTTGGCCTGTGGTCTAAAGGGTCCTGGGTTCAATTCTGGTCAAGGGCACATGCCTGGATTGTGGGCTCCTGCAGGAGGCAGCCAGTCAATGATACTCTCCCATCATTGATGTTTCCTCTCTCTCTTCCCCTCTGAAATCAATAAAAATATATTTAAAAAAATTTAAGTAAACAAAATCACCAAGCTATTTTCATAATGGCAATAAATTGCATACATGCTGGCCAAAGGACTGTAATGATATAAAAATAATTTACCATTTTTAGGTATTTTCAAGGGGAAACATAAGAATGGAACCTTGAATTGCAATGATTTCCTATGATTTAAGAAATAACAAAAAGTGAATTGGAAAATATTGCTTTCTTAAGAAGACATTTCCTAATAAAATTAGTAGATCTTCTTTAAGATATCCTTAGCAACAAACTATCTCCCAACACACATTGTATTTTTTATGAATGCTATTAAAGAACACTCATAGAGATAATTTTTTTTGCAAAAATATTGGGCAGATTTTAGTTAATTATATAAACTAAACTATTATAATTGAACAAAACTACATATGAGACACACTGAAATGCAGACACATGATTCAATCCCATGAATGTGTCCTTTGGAAATATTAATGGACTAGAGGCCTGATGTATGAAAATTTGTGCAGGAGTAGGCCTTCCTTCCCCTGGCTGCTGGAACTAGCTTCCCTCTGGCACCCAAGACCCCGGCTTGGCTCTGGCCACTGGCAAGGCATCCGGACCCAGGCAGCTTTGCTCTGGCCCTGGCTTCGTCTGGAATGATGCCTGGAAGGACATTCAATCTAATTAGCACATTATCCTATTATTATAATAAATGTTTCATTCTGAGAGAAATATGAAATTGAATTACTGAAAAAGAATGAATAAATCAGTTTCTGAATTTAACTACAAATAGAAATCTAGTTTTTTTACTTAGCAACAGATGAATAATTAATTTGAAAATATTTAAGATATTGAGCTGAAATCAACTGACTTCCCATTTTCTCAAAGGAAATATGGTGGTAAGTGAAAAGGACAAAAGTTATTAAAAAGGTATGAGAGCTAGAAATTTATGGATTATTGGAATCTCATTATAATGGATGTTACACATGATCATAAAGAAAAACAAACTAATATTAATGAGATTTAATTTATTATTTTTAAGGAATATTGTATAAGCATTAGTGCTCTTTGATATTGTTAATTTAAATTCTTTATTGTTTAAAGTATTACATAAGTGTCCTTTTTCCACCATTGACCACTTGCTGGTCACCCCTACCCCCAGCACAGGCCCTCACCTTCCCTGACCCCATGTCCATTGGTTATGTTCATATGCATGCATACAAGTCCTTTGATTGATCTCTTAGCCATCATCCCTGCCTTGCCTCATAGGTTGGACAGTCTATTCCATGTTTCTATGATTCTGGTTCTATTTTTGTTCATCAGTTTATGTTGTTCATTGTATTCCACAAATGAGTGAGATTGTGTGATATTTATCTTTCTCCACCTGGCTTATTTTGCTTAGCATAATGCTGTCCAGTTCCATCCATGCTGTTGCAAATGGTAAGGATTCCTTCTTTTTTATAGCAGCATAGTATTCCATTGTGTAGATGTAGCATAGTTTTCTAATCATTTATCTGCTGATGGGCACTTAGGCTATTTCCAAATCTTAGCTATTGTAAATTGTGCTGCTATGGACATAGGGGTGCATATATCCTTTCTGACTGGTGTTTCTGTTTTCTTGGGATATATTCCTAGAGGTGGGATTACTAGGTCAAATGGGGGTTTCATTTTCAATATTTTGAGGAAACACCACATCATTTTCCACAGTAGCTGAACCAGTTTTGCTTTCCCACCAGCAGTGCAAGATGATTCCTTTTTCTCCACATCTTCTCCAGCACTTGTCATTGGTTGATTGGTTGATGATATCCATTTAACAGATATGAGTTGGTACCTCATTGTTGTTTTGATTTGTATCTCTGAGATGATTAATGACTTTGAGCATGTTTCATGTGTCTTATGGCCTTCTGTATGTCTTCTTTTGAAAAATGTCTATTGTTGAAAGTATTAAATATGCCCTATTTCCTCCCCCAATTGACCCCTTCTATTCCATTCCCAATCCTTACACCAGGCCTTCAACACCCTATTGTCTGTGTCCATGGGTTATTTATATATGCATGTACGTTCTTTGTTGATCTCTTCCCACACATCCACTCACACACCTCCTCTGAGATTTCTTGGTCTATTTCACACTTGTATGTCTCTGGATCTATTTTGTTCAGCAGTTTATTTTATTCATTAGATTCTACATATGAGTGAGATCATGTGATACTTCTCTTTCTCTGATTGGTTTATTTTGCTTAAGATAATACTCTCCAGTTTCCTCCATGCTGCCTCTCTCAAAAAGTAAGCAATGCTTCTTTTTAACTGCTACATAGTTTTCCATGGTGTAAATGTATCACAGCTATTTTTATCCACTCATCTACTGATGGGCACTTAAATTTTGCTGATATGAACATAGGGTGCATACATTGTCTCTGATTGGTGTTTCAGACTTCTTAAGATATATTCCTAGAAGTGGGATCATTGAGTCAAATGGTAGTTTCATTTTTGAAGAAACTTCAGAGTATATGAGTATTTTCCACAATGCTAGCCTCATATAAAAAGAATGGGGATGTTTGTTCCTCTTCAAATTTTTTTTTTTAAAGTTTGAGGAGGATAGGTGTTAGTTGTTCTTTGAAGATTTGGTAAAATTACCATGCCAGTTTTATTGGTTTCCATTTGCATGGAAAATATTTTTCCATCCCTTCACTTTCATTCTGTATGAATCTTTTGTTCTGAGGTGGGTCTCTTGCAGACATTATATAGTTGAGTCATGTTTTTATATCCATTCAGCTAACCTATGTTTTGATTGGAATATTTAATCTATTTACATCTAAGGTTATTATTTAATTCTGGATGCCTAATTTTTTTCTCTTTCTTTCTTTCTTCTCATTTGAGCAGTCCATTTAGCATTTCTTATAATGCTATCTTGGTAGTGATGAACTCCTCTAGCCTTTTTTTTTTTATTATTTTTTATTTTTTATTTTTTTTTGGTCTGAGAACCTCTTCCTTTCACATCTATTTTTGAATGATAGCCTTAGTGGATATATAATCTTTGTTTTAGATCATTGCTTTTTATTACTGTTAATACATTCCCTTTTGGCCTATAGAGTTTTTGATGAGAAGTCAGTTAATAGCCTTATGGGAGATCCTTTGTAGGTAACAGTTTGTTTTTCTCTTGTTGCCTTTAAGATTTTCTCTTTGTCTTTAATTTTTGGCACTTTAATTATGATGTGTCTGAGCATGGGTCTATTTGGATTCTTCTTGTTTGGGACTATCTGTGCCTCCGGAACTTGTGTGACTTTTTCCTTAACCTCATTAGGAAAGTTTTCTATCTTTATTTCTTCAAACATGTTCTCCATTCCTTGTTCACTTTCTTCCCCTTAAGGCACTCCTATTATGTGCATATTATTATGTTTCATGTTGTCCAACAGCTCTTTTAAGCTATCCTTTTGTTTTTTTAATTGTTTTTTTTTTCTTTTTGGTTCTCTGATTGAATGATCTTTTTCTACTCTGTCTTCTGATTCATTGATCCAATCCTCAGCTTCCCCTGATCTGCTGTGTATTCCTTCCCCTGTGTTCTTTATTAGTGCTTTGTCTTTCTTTATAGTTACTATAGTTTTCTCATGAGAAAGATAAATATCACACAAACACTCCCATTCTTTTTACTCTGAGCATTTTTGCCAGCATTAACTCTATTTCTGATAAATTTCTTATCTCTATTTTACTTAGCTCTTCTTCTAGAGAATTCTCTCATTCTTTCATTTGGGACTTTTTTTTTTTTTTTTTTTTTTTTGTATTTTGGCTGCCTGTCTGGGTTTGTGTCTATGAATTAGTAGATCTGGTAAGCCTCCCAATATCTCATGCAGAACAGTGTCAGACATTGATTATGACTGGGCCTGAGTACCCTGTTTAGGGCTAACAGCAATCCACAGCATGTGGCTCTCTCTGCCAAGGTTAAGTGCCTTAGGAAAGGATCAAGATATGCACCATGTTCTGATTTTCTTATCCCTGAGCCTCAAATTAGATCAGACAAAGAGTCAAAACTTCTAGAGACCTTCCTTTGCCTGCAAGCTGATTCTATTCAGTTTTGATTAATCTCAGGCTATTGCCCATAGTGTGAAACTCTACAGTGGGGCAAGAAGTTTTTGAATATAGTGAGGCAACTGCCTTCCCCTGGGAAATCACTGCTTGGATAACAAAGGTCTGCTGGAGAAAGATGTCCTCCACAGCATGAAGGAATGACTCGGCACAAGAAACTCGGTGTCTGCCTTCTAAGGTACAACTCCAGAACCCTCTAACATGGCTTCTGCTTACACAGCTCCAGTCTGCTCTGGAGTGGCTACTTAAGAAATTTGTGTGTTGGCCCTTTAAGAGAATGCTTGCATTTCCAGCCATCTCTCTCTGGCAGACATCAACCCTGCTGCTTTTTGTAGCCAGATGTTATGTAGGCACCTTTCTCAGTTCTGGTGCTCTGGGATGGGGAACCCAGATTGGGGTTTAAACCCAGTGTTTTCAGTGGGAATCTTCCACAACTGAGATATCCCTCCAGAACCTCAGCTGCTATCTATGGGAGCCAAGCTAGCCCTTTAATGCCTCTGAACTAACCTACCAATGTCTATGTGGTCTCCACTTTCTGTCCTTAATTATCAGGTCTCTCTCTAGCTAGTCTTCATTTGATTATTCAGGATGATTTTTCTGTATTTTAGTTGTAATTCTAGTTTGGTTCTTTGAGTTTTTCAGTGTAGCTTACACTTACTCTGCCACAATTTTTTTTTCTCATAAACTCTTAACATGTATCATTTAATTAAGACTTTACCACCACCCTATTAGGTACAATCCATATTTTTGTGAGAAGGGAATGGATACATAAGAAATTAAATATCTTTCCCAAAGTCATAGCTAGTTTTAGATCTGGAATAATTATCAGATAGTCTGAGTCCAAAGGAAAAATTTATCACCATCATATTAAAAATTGTGAAAGAAAAAAAATAATATTCCTACCCTCATCACACTTACATCCTACCTATTGAAGGCAACATAAAAGAAATAAAAAAGGAGATATACACTGAGTGGCCAGATTATTATGATCTCTGAATGCATAATACACTGAAGCCCGGTGTATGAATTCCTGCATGGGTGGTATCTGGCCAGCCTGGCCAGGGGAGGAGACATGGTGGTTGGCCAGCCTGCCTGCTGGTCGAACTCCTGGTCGAGGGGACAATTTGCATATTAGCCTTTTATTATATAGAATATACACCGAGTGGCCAGTTTATTATGTGTTCAGAGATCATATAATGTGACCACTTGTAACATTACAATTAATAAAGTATTTTATGATAAAAATTATAATTTTGGGGGAGTAAGAATTATGGGAAGGCCTAATTTAGGAAGACAGGTGAGTGAGGTTATCTCTGAGATCATGATATTTAAGTTGAGACTTTAGGTTTGATAAATGTGAAGGAGAGCTTTGTAAAGTCTTATTTTTTGTTTATTGAAAAATAATCCAATGGTTTTCTGTGGGAACCTCTCTCCACGTTCCACGTGGTTCAGGGTTCCCAGTTCAGGGGTCGGGTTCTGAAGGAGGCCTCACACAAACAAAATGAGAGACTAGAAAACATTAATTTGGCGATATTGGGGGCCAGGTGGGAGCCTTCCTCTAGTGGAAAGGACTGCCACTTGCTCTGGCCTTTTCTCCCTTGTATTAAGGCTTTGGGACACACCCCTAGCCTTTAGGCAGGAAATAACAAAACAGAAATTAACATGAAACAAACAGGTAGAGGTTGCTTCAGCCAACAATGTTTCAACTAAACAGTGAGTGATTAGCTCTGACCTTTCAGAGCAGTTAAGGTTGACCAGCCTTCTGGCCTCCTGTTTACATACATTTAGTAAGAACAATGTTTGGTTTCTGACAGTTTTCAATCTTATTCAGATTGTAATTTGAATCACAAATTAGAAGGAGGAATGGTGTGAGTGACTAATTAGGTGCTACTTCTAGGGGATCACATATAAAAGAATTTTGGTTTTTACTAAATTAGTAGCCATGAAATAAATGAATGAATTTGAGTATTAGTTAAAGATAACAATTGATGTTGGATGTGTGGAAAATATAAAGGTGATGAGGAAGAGGAACATGGGTAGAAAAAAGGGAGCGACTAAAGGAGAAACAAACAGTGAAGCAGGAGGAAAACCAGAGAGTACATTGTCAAATAGCCCAAGGAATTCATCAGTCCATCTATACTAATAAAAGCATAGGTGGCCCTTGTGTGCAACATTGTCATAAGATGGCCGCCACAAGATGGCTGTGCATACAGTGGAGGCGGGGCCTAGCAGCTGCTCCAGATAGTGAGGCCTGAGGGTGGCATGGAGGAGGCTGGTCCCTGCATCTCCACTGCCTTGTGCAGAGGAAGTGGGTCCTGGTGGAGGAGTCAGGTCGCAGCAGGGGAGGACAGATTGGGGCAATCGGGCCGGCAGGGGAGGGCAGCAGGGAGTGGTTAGAAGCCAGCAGTCCCGGATTGTGAAAGGGATGTCTCTCTGCTGGTTTAGGCAAAACCCCCTGCACGATCAGGCCTAAACTGGCAGTCAGACATTCCCAAAGGGGTCCCAGATTGGAGAGGGTGCAGGTTGGGCGGAGGAGGGACTCTCTCCCCCCCCCATGCACAAATTTCATGCATGGGGCCACTAGTTTAATAATAAAGATAAACTGCTCAGCTGGCATGCTTCAGTGTTTGAGCACCAACTTATGAACCAGGAGGTCAAGGTTGATTCCCAGTCAGAGCATATGCTAGGGTTGAAGCTCGATCCTTAGTGTTGTGCAGCTGATCAATGATTCCCTGTGATCATTGATATTTCTATCTCTTCTCCCTCTCCTTTTCTCTCTAAAATAAATAAAAATATTTTTAATAATAATAAACTTTAAAAAAAAAAGCCCAGGGAGAGTGTGTTTATTGAAAGGGTTCATTTGTATCAAAACCCCTTAGAAGTCAAGAAAAAGGATACCGAAATGGTTCTGTTATATTTGATATTGTGAAGAGCATTAATGACTTCTGCAAGGAAAGTTTAAGCAAAATAATGAGAGCTAATGCCAGATTAGAGGCAGTTAAGGAGTAATGGACACAGTCTGGGTAAATAGTTATTTTGAGAAAGTTCATGGTCAAGGGCAGTATCTAGAAAAGGATTTAAAGCCAATGACTTAAGTATTTAAAAGATAGACTAAAGGATACAAATTATTTGGTACTTGTGCCATTGAGAAGTGGTTTCTAGTTCTCCTCCTTTTGCTTTTAGTAAAAGGCTCACTTTAGTGACTTGCCAATATAATGTGGCAAAGATGATGTTCTAGGCTTCTGAGAATAAGTCATTAAAAAGTATGCAGCTTCTAGTTGGGCTGTCACTAGTATTGAGATTTTTCCACAATAGTGGGTAACTGGTACCCAGAAATAATGACTCTCAGTACAAAATACTTATAACTGTTTCTAAGGGGTTTTTCTTGCCAGGAGAAGCATTACATGTGAGAGGTAACTACTGATTGAATTGGCAGGATATAATTCTTTAGCAGAAGCAACTAGAAATGTTTTTATGTAAATTGACTTTATCCCTTTGAAAGTGATAGCATACAAAATTAAAATATCTTTTAAAGAATGAAATTACATATAGAATACAACATCTGTTCTTATATACATTTATTTCTTTTTGCAGTTAAGAACAATATTCATTTACTAAATAATGTTTTTAATTAATATTTCAGATTAAGGAATGTAATTTCTAGAATGATATTTTTTGTGGACAACAAAACCCTCACCACTGTGGATGAAAAGGGGTTCTATAGAAAGTAGACTCACAAGGTGATAGGATCATAAGTTCTCTTAGCAGGTCATGGTGGGTAGTCATAAACCCTGACCCAGGCATATAACTTCTTTATGAAGAGCCTTAAGCAAGCACAGTCCATTGTTCTTGTGCATTTAGATGAACACATCTTTGAAATAACTACCCTTAAGAGAGCTCATAATCTTGCCAAATATCCTGTAATCCAATTGTTGCTGATTGGTGTTACTGGCTGGGACCTCCATTCTCTTGATGAGGGAAAGATTTCAATCAAGAGACAAAGTATAGAAAAGCAAGAAAGAATTTATTGACCATAGCAAAAATACTTAAGACAGTGAAACAAGGAAGGGCATATACCGTAAAAAGGAACAGGAGAGCACAAGGCTGGGCTGCTTTAGCTCATTGGGAAGTCAGAGAAAAGAGGGTCCTGGAGACAGGATAAGGGTTAGCCTGGGACAAGCTGCTGCTGCCCATTACTTTCCTGGTTGCAAGTCTCACTGGGTCCCTTAGAGGTTGGGGGATATGTGCCTGTGGAGGAATGGCAGGGTCCTTGTCCTGAGCATATTTATTTCTCTCTTATAGGTGGAAATATTAGGATAGGTGTCACGAGAGGGTCTTAAAAAATATTCATCATTCTTCCAGGTGTTTTCTTTCAGGTTGTGGTCTCCACTGATTGGTTGGCACCAGGGCAGGGGATCATTAGTCAAAGTAGCTAGTCCTGAGGCAGCCAAGGCATCACTTGTCTGGTTTTGCTGCTTTTCTGGGCCTGAAGCTGCAATAGAACTGAGGCTTGGATATTATCTTTAGGGAGGAAAAGGTCAAGGGGTCTACACTGCCTGAGCAGAAATATGAAAGATCTGGGGTCCAAACTGCATGACCAGTGATATGCTAGGGGAGGATAGGCTACCCTGGCTGGTTTAGACGCCCCACTGGTGGACTCCTAGCTACTGGGCTGCCCATAGAGAGGCGGTCTGAAGGCAATATTGGTATGACCCCTCTTCAGAACCCGAGGGCAAGCCACACCCCAGCCACTCATGTCTCACTTCCTACCTAACACAATCCCTATCTTGCTTTCTCCCACCTTCATGTAATCTTTCTTGTTCCCTCTGTGGTAGGCAGTTAGGCAGATATGTGCAGAGGAAGGATGATGGGCCAGGTACAGAAGGTCACCAGAGTGAAAAGCCTCAGATGTCTAGTAAAGAACAATTGTAGGGAGGAACCTCACCCCCAGGATGATTTTTCCTCTACTAGCGTATCTCTGATTATGAGGTTTGGACCCCTTGACCTTTCCTCCCTAGAGATAACATTGAGGCCTCAGTTATATTTCACGCCAGGCCCATAAAAGCAACAAAACCAGAGATAAGCGACCCCATGCTGACCTTAGGATCAGCTGCATTGGATGGATAGTGACCACTTGCCCTGGCACCGACCAGTCAATCAGTAGAGAACACAACTCTGAAAGGACACACCTGGAAAGCTGCTGAGTATTTTATGCCTAGGACCACCCCTAAAATCTCCACCCTTAAAACCCTTAGGACAGTATTCAGCCTACTCTCCCTTTTGGGAGAACACCCATACTTGTTCTTGTCCCTTTCCCTCCCTGCCCAGGCCCATAACATTAGCTTCCTTGTGCTCAAGCTCCAAGGGCCCTTCTTTTACCTCTATAATTTGTTTTCTACACCCATTTCTTCTAGGAATCACTTTTTCTACCTTTGTGATTTTATAGATAAATATTCTCTTATAGTTTGAGTCTTGGCTCTGAATTCTTACCTAGCCAGAACTCAAGAACTGAGGTTGCTGAACCCGGGCTTGGTCTGACCCCACCAGTCTAACACCTGATGCTGTTCCCTCTGACTACAACACCTCCTCAATCTCAAATGCATGAAAGAAAGTGCAAGACTGTCATTTTGCAGAGCTTTGAGATCTTTCTTCCCAGGAATTATCTTCAATTTGGCTCAGATAAATTTGTAAATTCTTTACAAGTCTGGATGTTTTTTCATTGACACCATCAGTCATGCTTTTGGTGTAATTCCCTTTACATGGGGACAGTAGGTATGACTTAAATGTGCCTGGTAGTTAATGAGAATTTTTCATATTGTCCAGGATAAAAAAATTTTCTCTATCCTTCAAAGATTTTTGAATGGTCTAATAATCATATTGACATAAGACAGGTTTAGCAGTGAAGTATGATAGCAATCATCTCAGGTAGAAACTGCAGTTTTAACTTTAACTTTAAGCCTGCTGTTTTGGCTTCTGTACTTATTTTCTTG
This sequence comes from Lasiurus cinereus, assembly GCA_011751065.1. Classification (NCBI taxonomy): domain Eukaryota; kingdom Metazoa; phylum Chordata; class Mammalia; order Chiroptera; family Vespertilionidae; genus Lasiurus; species Lasiurus cinereus. The sequence continues at coordinate 30,653,467 of JAAGEH010000286.1, read as the reverse complement.
CTAAAACAATAGAAAAGTTACTTTGATTTTCTGAACTTATGTATACTATCCCAGTTGATTGAATACTACATGGTTGGTGGTTTGAATATCCCATTGATTGTGATCTTACTGGTTATTGAAGCACATTCTTTTGTACCTGAGAATCAGGACAGCATAATTACCCTAAATTGTCTCAGTGGCTCCAGATAATGTGTTTCTGTTGATTCAGTTAATCTGTAGACCAAAAACTAAACTTAATCTTTATAGATAACTAACTTGCTCAGTTTCGCTCCTGTAACTGCTTTGTGCAAACCAGGTTACTCATTCCAAACTCAAAGATGTAATCAATACCTTTGTGATATTCTGCATATATGCTAGATGTGGCGAACTTTACTGGAGCATGTTGCCCCTTGTAGTCACCAGCCTTCAATAAGTGACTCCATAATTTGACTTTTTGAGGGGTCCTTTGTGAGATTCAGGGTACAATACAACAGCAGAAGAAAATCAAATTAAAGGTTAAGAACATGCATACCTCCTATATCCATGGAGATGCCCAGGAAAACTGAGTAATTTGTTAAAATGGTGGAAGCCATCACCTTAAATACCACCATTAGACAAAAGTAGATGTTGGGAGTGGAGTGTGGGTTATGGTAGGTTGCCAGGAAAAGCACAGTAAACTAGGGTACAATTGTTATGAAAATGTGAGTGCCTTCTCCTTTCATAGCTAAAACAGACCTGGTACACCCTTGCAAGTGGAGGTTACCCTTACAAATAAATGTCTTTTTTACAGGGCTAGGCTGATTGATGATGGTTAAGTAGTGAAATAGTTACTGGAGACTTCTGTGAAGATTAGACATTTTTATTGATAGGTTACTTAAAGTTTTCTCCCCTTTTCTTTTCATGTTGATACCATTGTAATTAAGTAGTTATTAATAGGAAAGGAGCAAAGGGAAGGCCTGCCTTTATAGGCATGCCATTTGGGTAGCTTCACTAGGATGCTGCAATTTCATACTCCCAGGGAACCACCAGTCCATTCTCTTCAAATCATTGGGGGAAAAGACTGGGCAAAGAGGAAAATGGGCACATGCACAGTAAAGTTGGGATGATATAGAGAAGATGCCTGTCAGTCTAACCTGGGACCAGCTAATTGGCCAGAGTAGCCAGAGCCATTGCAAGCCCATGAACATTTGGAAATAAATAATCCTCCAAACAAAGGAGGTCTCTCTTAGCAAATTCTTGGATCTCTGGTTTCTTTGGTTTTTCTCCTCTTGTGTTCTCTCCATGGTCATGTGGCCATGGGGACCCCAATGTACTAATGAACAGCAACTGGGAACACAAACTAAGTTAGCCTGGTGCCTGGATTAGACTATGCCATGGGACAGAACTCTTGATACTGGCTTTGATTTTAGCTGTGCTGAAGACAGCTACACTTCTTTTATGGCTGGGCAAAGGGAAATGGAATCTTGTTAACTCAGGGTTTTGAGTTAAAACTTTCTATAATACCTCTTGTGTTACTCTCAGAAAATTCCTTTTCTCAGGATATTGTAAGAAGCCCACTCCCAAGAGCAACATGTGGGCACAAGGACTTCTCCCCACTGATAACAATATCAAGCAAAGACTAACATTTTCCCTTCTTATAAGAAACCTTTAGCTTCTAGACAATAATAACTTTTACCTTATGAAAAAAGTTTCATAGACTTTTCAACTACTTAAATGTTATAAAATCCTACTCTCTAATATCATCCCAGATACTTTTGCTTTATTATTTTGTTTCAGAGAACATTTTTATACTTTTTAGGAGAAAATGGTGTCTGGATTTCTGCATCCATTTTCTGACCACGGAGTATCCAAAACCAATGAAACAGAAGGCATGGCTGGCACACACTATTAGTTATCTGTCCAAGTTCATGCTCAGACTTCTTCCTGAGTATGGTGTTATATTTCCTCAATAGAGTGTGCTGTAGAGACATTGGAGGAGAAAGAGGGTTCCTGCAATTTGCAAACAGATCTATGAATGTGGGACATTGGGTGGAATCTTTCTCCTGATTATATACAGACTGCTACTGGGAGTTTTTGGGACATGGTGTTTTTACTCATAAAAAGCGATGATGGAATCTATGCTGCATTTTTCTGACTCTGAATACTAATATATGTGACCCCTGGAAATTCAGAAGTCATTTTTGGCCAATGAGAAGAAACAAATGGAAAGAACCTGGATTTTTTATGACATCATCACACTATTGAATTAACCAACCCTGGAATGGTCATATTTGCAGATTTCTTATATGAGGTGGATAAAAAAAATTACTCATATTTAAGTTGCATTTGGATGAAATTTCAATTAATTGTAGCACAAAGCAGTCGATATTATGTATAATATCCTATTCTTTCAAGTTATTATTATATCATTATTCTAAACTGTGGTTTTTGTTTTGTTTTTTAAAGAGCAGTCACATTGTCTCTTGGCAATCCTGGTTGATGACTTTGTTACTCTTTTGAGTCATTAGGTAGTATTACTCAACTTGCTTAACAAATTCACTGTTATAATGCATGGTTTTCTTTCATTGTTATACATATTCAGGTCCTTATATCATAAAATTGTATAAACATTTGTTTTTAAATTTAATCTAGATTTCCTTTCTGATTATGTTGAATTTCTATCAGCATTTGTGGCAAAAAAAGCCATTGACATGAAGGACCCATGTGTTATTTTTTGTTGTTTTTGAAGCTAATATACCTCTTAAGTGTCAAGTCCTTCTTTAAAAACTTTGGTCCTTTTCCTGGAAATTAGACACTTTAGCAAATTTCTAGCTTCTCTGTGTGAAGCTGATTATAATGCTTTGATGTAAATTTGTATTTATAATTAATAATATACACATTTAAGAAAAAGAGAAATACAGCACTCTAAAGTCTATTGTCTCACATTACCTGGGTCTTATAATAAATATTTACACATTTCATACTTGACTAAAAGGAAATCTTTCCCGTGTGGGGTGCGCTACAGGGAAGGAATTTGCCACATCACTTTTGGAAGTGTGCTCTGCTCATCACCCTGTACTTGCATGGCCACTGAGCTCTTGATTTCAATGTGTATTTACAGGAGTTTCATTTTCTTACTCTGATTTTTATTTTCTTAAAAATATATTTTTATTGATTTCAGATAGGAAGGCAGAGGGAGAGAGATTTGAGTATCAATGATGAGAATCATTGATCGGCTGCCTTCTGTAAACCCCCCTACTGGGAGTCAAGCCCACAACCTGGGCATGTGCCCTTGACTGGAATCAAACCTGGGACCCCCTCAGTCTGCAGGCTGATGCTCTATTCACTGAGCTAAGCCAGGTAGGGCTTACTGTGATTTTTCTGAGGTTTCTTCCAGAAACATGTCCAGCACTCTAGGTCTCTACAGCCCTGCTCAGATGGACCCAGAGATTATAACTTTTTGTGGAAGAACAAAGATCTTAAAACAATTCATCCAGCACACCCCACCTATCTACCTCTTCTGACTTCTTTCCCAATGTAAGATAATGTATCTGATATTTGTTCTTATCTCTTAATGCCAATATCTTGTCTATGAATTGGGTCTTTTTTTGTTTGTTTGTTTCTCCCCTTTTCTTCCTCACAAAGTTGCTCACTCTGCATTTCTTTAAAGTGCTGCTTCTATTTTGGTCTTTGGGGGAAAATGACCTGGTAGCCTTCATATATAATACTAGAGGCCCGGTGCACAAAATTTGTGCACGTGGGAGGGGGCTCAACCCAGCCTGCACCCTCTTCAATTTGAGACACCTCAAAGGATGTCTTACTGCTGGTTTACAGGGATCAGGCCTAAACCAGCAGTTGGACATCCCTCTCACATTCTGGGACTGCTGGCTCCTAACCACTCACTCTGCCTGCCAGCCTGCTTAGCCCCAACTGTCCCCCCATAACCTGATCACCCCAATTACCCCCATACCAGTGTGCTCACCCCCAACTGCCTCCCCTGCTGGCCTGCTCACCTCCACCTTCCCTCCCCATTGGCCTGCTCACCCCCAACTGCCCCCTGCTGGTCTGCTCAGTCCAAACTGCCCCCCTTACTGTCCTGATCACCTCCAACTGACCCCCACTGATGGCCTGCTCACCCCCAACTAGCCCCCCAGCTGGTCTGCTTACCTTCAATGGCCCACCCCCCACCAGCCTGATTAGCCACAACTGCTCTCCCATCCTGGCCTGATCACTCACAACTGCCCTCCCTTCTTGGCTTCTAACCACCTCTACCTCAGCACAGCCACCATGGCTTTGTCCAGAAGAACGTCTGGAAGGTCTCCTGGAAGTTCTCCCAGTCTAATTAGTATATTACTCTTTTATTAGTATAGATAGAGGCCTGGTACACAGGTGAGGGCCAACTGGTTTGCCCTGAAGGGTGTCCAGGAACAGGATGGGGGTTCCCTTGTGGTGTGGGGCAGTCTGCGCAAGAGGTCTGTGTGATTTGCAGGCTGGCCACGCTCCCATAGGATGAGGGTCCCTGCTAGTGGGGAGAAGAGGGGGAATGACCAGCCTGGGTGAAGAGCTGAGGGCTGTTTTAAAGCTGGCCACAGCCCCTTCAGGGTGGGGGTCCCACTGGGTTACCTGGCCAGCTTGGGTGAGGGCTGAGGGCTGTTTGCAGGCTGGCCATGCCCCCAGCAGGGATTCTTACTCCAAGGGGACATGGCCAGCCTGAGTGAGGGACCGAGGGCTGTTTTCAGGCTGGCCACATTCTCCAGTGATCCAGGCTCCCAACTCCTCCTTTTATTTATTTATTTATTTTATTTTTTTCAGCAGCTCCTTGAGTGGAGGCCAGAGCAGGCTGGAAGCAGGTATCTGGGATTTATTTATCTTTTATAATTGAAACTTTGTAACCTTGAGCAGAGGCCAGGGCTCACCAGGATGGGCGGGAAGCTTGGCTTCCTCCATTGCGAGGGGCAACCCAAGCCTCGTGTTTGCTCCAGTTCTGTGGCTGCTGTCATCTTTATTGAAATAATTTGCATACTTTCTCCTGATTGGCTGGTGGGCATAGTGATGTGATGGTCAATTTGCATGTTTCTCTTTTATTAGTGTAGGTAGTATATATATATACTGTGTGTGTGTGTATATATATATATATATATATATATATATGTATGTATCTTACATAATAATAACAAACACATAAATCAACTGTACCTCCACTATGCTCATAGCCAATCAGAGTGAGTATGCAAATTAGAATGCCAAAGATGGCAGCTGCCCAGCTGCTCCAGGCACGAAGTGGCTGGGCCGGGAAGGCCGCCTGCTATGATAGGGAAGGTGGGGGGAGAAGAGATCTCTACAGGGGCGGAGTGCCACAGTGAAGCCAAAACTGGACTACAGAGTCTGCAGCGAAGATGAAATGGCAGATTCTAGTTGGAGTCTGCAGCAAAGATGAAGAGGGCAGACTCTGGCCAGAGTGAAGGCCTGGTCCTGAGTGCTGGAGGAAAACCAGTTCTGGAAGCAAAGGAAAGGAAGGCCTATTGCATGAATCTCTTCATGCAATGGGCATCTAGTATATACATTCGTGCACAAGTGGGATCCATCTGGCCCACCCCTATGGGGGCCTATTGGGCTGGGCCAACAGGAGGGAGGGGCCTCAGGCGGTTGGTTGGCCAGCCTCATCCCAGATCGGGGTGTTGGGGGCTGAGCTGGGGCCCTGCAATTGGGGCGGGGGTGCTGGGGGCCTGGATCAGGCCGGTTGGCTGTCGCAGTGCACATCATAGCCACTGGTCATTCTGGTCGTTTCACTGTTTTGGTTGCTAGGTATATATATCTATATATGTATATCTCTATCATCTATCTATCTATCTATCTATCTATCTATCTATCTATCTATCATCTATCTCTCTAACTTGCACAATCTTGTAGCAAATGATGATGCACATACCTTTTCAAGGAGCTATGCAAGCAGTCTGGCTACTACTGAAGCTTATCACTGCCTTACTCACAGGAAAGAAAGGTTCATTTTATTAAGGTGGAAAATTAACTATGGAATTTGTCTCAAAGGAAATAGAATTTAGCACTTACATAATGTTTAAGGGGCAAGAGAAGAGTAGGAAGAAAACCACAGAGGACTTCCAATTATTGCCCACCTTCAATGCCCTACCCCTGTAATGCTCAAGGACTCCTGTTAGTCTAAGAAAATGAAGGTAGGACCCTATATATCTAGTGGGATATGAGAAGGACAAGCCACTAAACATGGAGTTGTGAACTCCAGAAACTAGATGCCTTCCCACAAGTGAAGAGTGTCCTTTATATTTCCATTGTTGACCTTGCAGTACAAAATTGTTATAACTTATGGCCTTATGATCAGATAATGTCTTCATATTTGTTGTTTAAAAATTAGAAAAATAAATGTCAGTGAACATATCTCTTTGAAAGTCATAGAAGATATCAAAGATGAAGCATGGAACACAAATGAGAATTAGAAGCTATATGATGGGGGCAAGGATTCTAAAATGAAAACTAAGAGTGTCACTTCTTTATGTGACTTTATTAAAAGGTTTATCTACATTCTTGTAGAGTCTTTGCCTCTGTGATCCTTGTTACTTTCTTCTTTAACCTGACTCACTTCCATCTAGAAAATGAATGGTGATTGATTAAATGAGAATAGAGAGGATTCCAAAATGGTGGTGGAGTAAGTGGAAGCTAAACTGACACTCCCAGGACCAACTGAAAATATAACTAAAATATAGATAAAATATCCTGAATAATCAACTGAAGACTAGCTGAAGAAAACCTGATAACCAAGGAAGGAAAGTGGAGACTGTACAGAGACTATTAGGAAGTTAAAGGCGCGAGAGGGCTGGCTGGGCTCCCACAGACAGCAACTGAAGTTCCAGAGGGATATCTCAGCTCTGGGGAAGTTCCCCAGTGAGAACTCTTGGGTCTAACTCCCAAGCTGGGCTCCCGAACCCAGAGCACCAGAACTGAAGTGTAGATAATAAATTTATCAGAATACAGTTCAGAATAATGATGGCAAAAATACTCAAAAACATAAAAAAAAATATAATAACTATAAAGAATGATATAGCACTAATAAAGAACACAGGGGAAAGAATACATAGCAAATTAGGGAAAGCTGAAGATTGAATCAGTTTAGGGGAAGCTGAGTGAATTGGAAGACATGTTAAAAAAATATCATTCAATCAGAGAATCAAAAAGAAAAAAAACAATTAAAAACAGGAGGAAAGCTTAGAGGAGCTATTAGACAACATGAAACAAATATTTGCATAGTGGTATGTCAGAAGGGGAAGAAAGTGAGCAAAGGATAGATAAAGTGTCAGATGCAATAAAGGTAGAAAACTTTTCTAGTGGGATGAAGGAAAAAGTCACTCAAGTTCAGGAGGCACAGGGAGTCCCAAACAAGAAGAACCCAAACAGACCCATGCCCAGACACATCATAATTGAAGTGTCAAAAATTAAAGACAAAGAGAGAATCTTAAAGGCAACAAGACCTACAAAGGCAAACTATTACCTACAAAGGAGCCCCATAATGCTGTCATCTGACTTCTCATCAGAAACTCTACAGGCCAAAAGGTAATGGTATGAAGTATTAAAGGTAATGAAAAGCAAGGATCTAAAACCAAGATTACTAAATCCACGAAGACTATCATTCAAAGTAGATGATAAAAGGAAAAGCTTCCCAGACAACAAAAGAAAAAAAATAAAGGCTAAAGAAGTTTAGCATCACCAGACCAGCACTGCTATAAATGCTAAAAGGACTGCTATACTGAGAAGAAGAAAAAGAGAGAGAGAAAGAGTGAAAAATAGGCATAAAAATTAGAGCAGAAATAAATGACACAGAGACAAAACAAAACAAAACAAAAATAAACAAAAAACAAACAAACCAATAAAACACACACACATAGAAAAGACCAATGAAACCAAGAGCTGGTTTTTTAAAAAGATAAACAAGATTGGTGAACTATTAGCCAAACTCATCAAGAGATAAAGATAGAAGGCCTAAATAATTAAAATCAGAAATGAAAGCAGTGAAGTAATAACTGACAAAAAGAAATATAAAGAATTGTAAGAAAATACTATGAATAACTATGCCTACAAGCTGGACAATGAGGATGAAAAGGAAAAATTCCCATATAAATACAATCTTCCAAAACTGAATCAGGAAGTGTCAGAAAATTTGAATAGGCCAAAAATAACTGATGAAATAAAAGCAGTAATCAAAAAACTCCACTGTAGTTTTGGCTTCACAAGGAAGTCTTACCAAACCTTCAAAGAACAACTAATACCTATCCTCAAACTTTTACAAAAAATTGAAGAGGAACAAACACTCTCATCCTCTTTATATGAGGCTAGCATTATTCTAATTCCAAAACCAGATAAAAACTACAAAGAAAGAGGATTACGAGCCAATATCCCTGATAAACATTTATGTTAAAATCTTCAACAAAATATTAGCAAATCAGATCCAGCAGTGTATTTAAAAGATCATACACCATGACCAGTGGAATTCATTCCATGCATGCAAGGCTGAAACAATATTGCAAATCAATAAACATGATATATCACATAAACAGATTGAAAGACAAAAATCACATGATCATATTGAGAAGGCTAAAAAGAGCTAATTCCAATGTAACCCTGATATTTGGCAGGGAGAGGAAGAGCTTAGCAATCTGAATGTATGCTAACAAGCCCAGTGTACATTCTTGACAACCTATAATTAAGTCACTGCCTCTTTTCCAGAAACTGGTCTTGCAGAAACTGTTACCTAAATACTGAGGCCATAAAACTGTGAATGGTGCACAGCCCTGGAGGGGGTTTATTAACACTGGCATCAGGCCAGACTATCAGATATGGTCTCAAGACCCTCAACACTTAGGCCCTTCTTGCAAAATTTGTGAAAGGACCAGAAGCATAATCCATATTTGCAGGACAAAGACCCCAGAAAGATATAAAAGAGAAGCCCCCTGAATGTTACTTTACACAGATCTGAGAAGTTATTCCTCTGGGTCTGCTGGCATAACTAAACAGTGTTGCTCCTTTTCTCTAAAAACATTACTTGGTTTTTCGATGTTCTGCAACAATATCAATAGACCCAGAAAATGCTTTCAACAAAGTCCAAACCCCATTTTTAGAAAAAATTGTTAGCAAAGTGGGCATAGATAGTTCATACCTCAATATAATAAATGCCATATATGACAAACCTATAGCCAACATCATACTCAATGGGCAAAAACTTATTATTTGCAGATGACATGATACTATCCAATAAGGAGGGAATATGCTAATTGACTGTATACCCTCAAAGATGGTTACGCTTACAGCCACAAGATGGTGGTGCCCAGTCCCCGCAGCCCCACTGAGGCGGCTGGTGTGTGCAAGTTCCCAGTTCCCTCAGACCTCAGCTGTTCAGGGCCAGCCTGAAGCATAGGTAAGCCTTAGATAGTAGCTGCCTAGCCACCCAGGGCCACCTGAGGCCCCAATAACAAGAAGCTTGTGCTGCTGTCAGTGGCAGCAGCAGAGGTATGATGGGGCGTTGCCTTCCCCTGAGTGCCTCCTGCCCCTGGGGGCTCCTGGACTGTGAGAGGGCAGGCTGAGCTTAGGGACCCCCCTCCACTGCATGAATTTGCATGCACCAGGCCTCTAGTATTGTATATAAAAAAATCCTAAAGACTATACAAAAAGTAGTAGATTTAATAAAGGAATTTGGCAATGTAGTAGGTCACAAAATTAACACCCAGAAACCAATGGCATTTTTATACACCATAACGAATTCTCAGAGAAACTAAACAAACAATCTTATTTACCATAGCAATAACAAAAAATAAAATAAAATACTTAGGAGTAAACTTTACCAAGGAGGTGAAAGACTTGTATGTGGAAAACTACAGGACATTGTCAAAAAACTTGGAAGATGATGTAAGCAAGTAAAAAAAAAAATATCAAGTTCATAGGTTGATAGAATTAACATCATTAAAGTGTCTATACTACCTAAAGCAATCTACAGATTCAATGCAATCCCTAATTGAAATACCAATAGCATGTTTCACAGACCTAGAACAAATAATACAAAAATTTATCTGGAACCAAAAAAGACCCCAAATATCCACAGCAATTTGAGAAAGAAGAACAAGTTGGAGGAATCACAATGTCAGATATCAAATTATACTACAGAGCCACCGTAATCAAAACAGTCTGGTACTGGCACAAGAGCAGGCATATAAATCAATGGAACAGAATAGAAAGCCCAGAAATAGAACCAAGCCATTAGGCTCAATTAATATTTGACAAAGGAGGCAAGAGCATACAATAAAATCCAGACAGTCTCTTCAATAGTGTTGGGAAAATTGTACAGATACATGTAAGAAAATGAAACTAGATCACTAACCTATACCATATACTAGAATAAACTAAAAAAGGATCAAACTTTTTAATGTAAGCCTCAAACATCTCTCATAGCAATATGCTTAGATACATCTCCAAGGGCAAAGGAAACTAATTAGAAAATAAACAAATAAAGCCGAAACCGGTTTGGCTCAGTGAATAGAGCATCGGTCTGTAGACTGAAAGGTCCCAGGTTGGATTCTGTTCAAGGGCATGTACCCTGGTTGCGGGCACATCCCCAGTAGGGGGCGTGCAAGAGGCAGCTGATCGATGTCTCTCTCTCATCGATGTTTCTAACTCTCTATCCTTCTTCCTTTCTCTCTCTCTAAAAAAAAAAATCAATAAAATACATTAAAAAAACTTACAGCTTTGTACCCCAAAAAGAGGGATGGTAGTTTATAAAAAATAAAATAGAATAAAATAAAACTACATCAAAATAAAAAGCTTCTGCACAGCAAAAGAAGCCATCAACAAAATGAAAAGGAAGCCCACTGTATGGGAGAACATATTTGACAATGATACATCTGATAAAGGATAAATACCCAAAATATATAAGGAACTCATATAACTTAACCAAAGGAAGACAAAAAATCCAACCTAAATAGATCCGTTGCCCATATGTTGCAGGCATACAGATGGCCAAGAGGCATATGAAAAAATGCTCATAGTCACTGATCATCAGAAAGATGCAAATTAAAATGACAATGAAGTTTCACCTCACACCTGTCAAAATGGCTACCATCAACAAATCAACAAATGATAAGTGTTGGTGAGAATGTGGAAAAAAGGGAACCCTAGTCCAGTGCTGGTGGGAATGCAGATTGGTATAGCCATTATGGAAAACAGTATTGAGTTTCCTTAAAAATTAAAAAAAAAATGAAACCACCATTTGACCCAATTATTCCACTTCTAGAAATACATCCTAAGAAACCTGAAACACCAATCAGAAAGAATGTATGCGAAGAAGGGAAGAAAAATAATGGTGGAATAGATGATGAGTCCTGAGTCTTGTGTCTGAGCAGACAGAGAGAACAGCTGAGGGTCACACTGGGAGTGTTTGTTGGTGATTTAAGGGATACTATACTCCCGGAGAAGGTGGGAGACTGTTGGATGGGGCTCCCCTGACTGCTGGGTTCCCTGCCTGAGCCGCCAGCTCAGATGTAAAGACTGTGCCATCTTGAAGGGGAAAGTGGATGTTTATGCAAGCCTGAAAATCTTCAGCTGTTATCACCGACTGAACAGCTGTGAATCCCAGAACACCAGTCCCCAATTGGTGCAAACACCCAGATTCAGAGGAGCTCCACATGCTACATGGAAAGGTCAGATTTCGCCTGGGATAAGGTGAGGTCTCTGGTCCTATAGAACAGAAAGGCACACAGTGGGAGCTGGAAGACAAGGGGAAATATGCATCTAGAGAAATCTGTGGCTGTTGGGTAGGGCGTGATCCATGAATGTGGAAGGGGGCCCTCAGAGCTGTTAACAGGGGATCTCTAGAAAGCAACCCATTTTGATCTGAGGCAGGACAGCCTGGGAGTTATTAAAGTGTGCTGGCTGCTTGGACAGGAGCGGGGAAAAGGGACTGTGCAGACTTGTGGTCTTTCCTCTTCAGATCCTTGCTTCTGATTGCTAAGCCCAATACCAAGGATCGCCCAGTTAGGGACACCCTGAGAGACTGCGGGGGAAAGTTGTTTTTCTGGAGCCTGGGGATCAGAGCGGGCAGTGACCTTTGGAGAATCAGCTCTGGGGCAATCCACTCCCACAAACCAGTATTGAGTAGGGAAAGCAGGATCTAAGCACAAGTTAGAAAGGACCTATTGTCTTGCAGGTCAACATCAAAACACTGCCACAAGGGGCTGAGTCACAAATTGACTCTTGTATAATCACAAAAGAATAAAGAGATTAAGACACACCACTGGCTTAAAAACCAGTGGAATGCAGGGAACTGCAATATGTACCAACTGGGAAACAGGTGTGCCAAACAGATCAATAGAGGAAGTGAATGGCTTTCACTACTGCACATTCTATCTTTTTATTTTATTTTTATTTATTTTTTCATCTTTTACTTAAGAAATTAATTTTTTTTCTCACTTGATTTTACCTTTTTAATTGTTACATTTTTATTTTCAATCAGTATTATTACTACTACTATTTTACCTTTTTGAAAAAAAAGTGTCATTTTATTTTCTCTTTATTTTACTTTGGGATTAGAGTTCTACATTTTATTTTCATCTTTCCTTTAGCGTAATTTTACTCTATCTCAACTCCACCTTTATGCCATCATTCTCTTCCTAACTTTTCCCCTTTTGTTGTCCTGTTTCTCTTACACTTTTCCTACTTTAGATTTTCCATATTCTTTCTTTTTACCCCCTGTTAAAATTTCACCCTACTTATATATCTAATTTCCAATTCCCTGCTCCAAGTCCATACATACCTCTCTCTTCTCTGTCTTCACTATTCAAAAAATTGTTTTTATTTCTGTCCTTTTGTTGTTGTTTGCTTCAATGTTGATTATATTGATTTTTAATCCTTTTTTTGTGAGATCGTTTTACTTATTCTTCTTATTTTGTTTTGTTTTTTTGTTGGCTTTGTTTTTGATTCTTTTTTTACCTTTGTTTTCCCTCAAATCTCTTAGTATTAGTTGTTGTTTGTAGTTTGCATTAATCTCTAGGTACTTGTTGCTGGCATTTGTTGGGATTAGTGCTGTTCTATTGAAGTTTTCTCCCCATATATATAATTTGTTCCCCTTCTCTTTCTTACTCTCTTTTCTCTCTTATTTGTTTTTCTTTTTCCTTTGTCTACCTTCTCCCAATTTTATTTTGGCACCCCTTTGTTTTCTTTTCTTTTTCTTCTTCTTTTCTCTCTTTTTCTTTCTCTCCTATCCCCTAGTTTGTCTCTCTCTGGTGGTCACATGTTTTTGTGGCTATTAATATTGTGAATACATTTCTGTTCAGTGCTTTGTGAATTGTACCTGGTTGTGTTGTTTTTGTGCTTTTAAATCAACACAGGAGAGAGAGAAGTACATAACAGACACCCAGAGAAGAGAGACCATGGGCAGACAAAGAAACAGCCCACATATGAAAGAAAAGCAGGCATCACCAGAAAAGGAAATAAAAGAAACTGAGGCCAGAAACTTGCCAGAAAAAGAATTCAGAGAAATGGTCATAAGGTTGCTGAAAAGAATGGAAGACAAATTTGATAATATGAATAAGAACCAAGAGGAAATGAAGAAGAACCGAGAAGAAATGAAAAATGACATCGCTGCTGTAAAGAACTCAATAGAAAGCATCAAAAATAGACTAGAAGAAGAGGACCACATCAGTGAGTTAGAAGGCAAGGTAGGAAAAATTACCCAAGTACAGCAGCTTCTAGAAAAATAATTTAAAAAGCAGGAGGAGAGCCTAAGGGAATTTTGGGATAACACCAAACAAAACAACATCCGCATAATTGGGGTCCCAGAAAGAGTGGAAACTGAGTAAGGAATAGAAAACCTGTTTGAAGAAATAATGACAAAAAACTTCCCTGATATAGGGAAGAAAAATCCCACACAAATCCAAGAAGCTCACAGAGTCCCAAGCAAAATGAACCCCAAAAGTCCAACACCAAGGAGCATTATAATTAAATTGGCAAACATCAATGACAAAGTAGAATCAATTTTTTTAATTTTTTAAAATAAATCTTTATTGTTCAGTTTATTACAGATCTTCCTCTTCCCCCCCATAGTTCTCCCCGAACTGATCCCCCCCCCACCCCATACCCTTACCCCTGCCACTGTCCTCATCCATAGGTGTAAGATTTTTGTCCACTCTCTCCCTGAACCCCTCACTTCACCTTTCCCCCAAGAATTATTAATCCATTCCCTTTCTATGCCCCTAATTCTATTATATTCACCAGTTTATTCTGTTCATCAGATTTTTTTATTCACTTGATTTTTAGATTCACTAGTTGATAGGTATATATTTGTTATCACTTTGTTGTTCATAATTTTTATCTTTACCTTTTTATTCTTCTTCCTCTTCTTAAAGAAAACCCTTCAGCATTTCATATAATCCTGGTTTGGTGGTGATGAACTCCTTTAGCTTTTTCTTATCTGTGAAGCTCTTTATCTGCCCTTCAATTCTGAATGATAGCTTTGGTGGGTAGAGCACTCTTGGTTGTAGGTTCTTGCTATTCATCACATTAAATATTTCCTGCCACTCCCTTCTGGTCCGCATAGTTCCTGTTGAGAAATCAGCTGACAGTCATATGGGCACTCGCTTGTACGTAACTAGTTATTTTTCTCTTGCTGCTTTCAAGATTCTCTCCTTGTCTTTTGCCCTTGGCATTTTAATTATGATGTGTCTTGATGTGGTCCTCTTTGGATTCTTTTTATTTGGTGTTCTGTGTGCTTCCTGGATTTCTAAGTCCATTTCTTTCACCAGGTAGAGAAAGTTTTCAGTCATTATTTCTTCAAATAGGATTTTAGTATCTTGCTCTCTCTCTTCTTCTGGCACTCCCATAATTCTGATGTTGGTATGCTTGAAGTTGCCCCAGAGGCTCCTTACACTATCTTCACATTTTTGGATTCTTTTCTCTTTTTGTGTTTCTGTTAGGGTGTTTTTTGCTTCCTCATATTTCAGATCTTTGAATTGATTCTTGGGGTCCTCTAGTCTGCTGTTGGATTTCTGTATATTATTCTTTATTTCAGACAGTGCATGCTTAATTTCTGACTGGTCCTTTTCCATTTTTTTGGCATTCTCATTAAGATCTTTGTAGGTTTCACTAAGTTTCTCAGAGTTCTCAGTTTGTTGACGGTTTGTAGTAGATTCTTGAGTAACCTTATAAATATGGTTTTGAACTCTATGTCCAGTTATTTGCTTTCCTCCATTTCTTTCATGATTCTTGGTCTCTGCATTTTTGCTGCTTCCCAGTGTTGATGGAGTGGCTTTGTGCGCTAGTTGTCCTTAGGGCCCAGTAGCTCCACTTCCCCAATCACCTGAGGTGGACACTCTTGGTGCACCTCTTTGTGGGCTTTGTTCACAGTCTTATTGTAGTTAAGCCTTGATTGCTATTGGTACACTAGGAGGAATTGGCCTCTAGGCCAATTGACTGTGAGGATTATTTGTGACTATAATGGTGTCGGAAACCAAATATTGTTCTCACTAAATGGATGTAAACAGGAAGCCAGAAGGCTGGTCAACCTTAACTGCTCTGAAAGGTCAGAGCTAATTACTCACTGTTTAGTTGAAACATTATTGGTTGAAGCAACCTCTATCTGTTTGTTTCATGTTAATTTCTGTTTTTGTTATTTCCTGCCTAAAGGCTAGGGGTGTGTCCCGAAGCCTTAATAAAAGGGAGAAAAAGGCCAGAGCCAGTGGCAGTCCTTTCCACTAGAGGAAGGCTCCCGCCTGGCCCCCCAATATCGCCAAATTAATGCTTTCTGGTCTCTCATTTTGTTTGCGTGTGGCCTCCTTCAGAACTTGAACCCTGAACCGGGAATCCTGAATCATGCGGGACGTGGAAATGGTTCCCACATAATGGAAGATTTGCTGTTCCAGAGATACCCTAAGAGGCAAGACTTACTTCAGTGGGACTTTGATGCTCATGGAGTCTGCCTCTTGAGGGTGTCACTTATGTATGTGAGGAGTTGAAATCTGGTGTCGTCTCACACTGACCTCTATGTACACTGGTTCCTGGATCTCCAAGGAGGTGCAAGTCACTTAGTGTCTGAGACCACCCAGCAGGAGCTAAAGGGAGCTCTGAAGATTTCTCCTCTTTGCTTGGAGTTTGGAAGTTTTGGAATTGTCTGACCCAGTTGCAATTTGTTAGGTTAAGTTGCTAGAGGGCAGGCCATTCATATACAAAAGCTGCCACACACCTGGGTGGGTTTGTAAATTGGGCAGGGCGGGATCTCAGGGAGTCTCTAGGCTAGGGCTTGGCAAATAGCAATGGCTGCCAGTCAGCCCTCTCTGCCATGTTCTGTTCAGTGTCCTGTGTCCTGCGCCCCAGCACAGTAAACAATGATTCCAGTGAGCAATTCTATGAGAGGGCCACCCTCCCTTTCTGACATGATGGCAGACGGTCCATTTTCTCCCTGTATGAGTCTGGGTCCCCAGAATATCACCAGAAACTTCAGTTCAGAGAGTTGGGAACTGGTAATTCCCTCCTAGTTGAAAAACAATATCGCATGCCAGCCCTATTCACATGCAGCTCCATACCTCTGCTGTTCTGAGCCTCTGCACTTTCTATCAGGTCTGGATTCACTTTTTTCTTTCCTTCTAGTTGTAGAACTTCAACTCTGCCAGCTTTCTCATGGTTCTGGGGGATAATCATTTTGTCTTTTAGTTGTAGTTTTGGTGTGGTTGTGAGAGACAGCATGTGCAGATGTATACCTTATGCTGCCATCTTGGTTCTCCCCCAAATAAGAATCTTAAAAATGGCCAGAGAGACCCAGAAAGTTACCTCCAAAGGAACTAGCGACTGGTTTCTCTATAGAAACTCATCATGCCAGAGGGAATGGAATGAAAATATACAAAGTCATGCAAAGGAATGGTCTGAATCCAAGAATACTCTACCCAGCAAGGCTATCAATCAAAATTGAAAGTGAAATCAGGAGCTTCACTGACAAAAAAAGGACTAAAGGAATTTATCACCACCAAACCAGAAATGTAAGAAATATTAAAGGGTCTGCAGCAAAAAAAAATAGAAATAGGAAGCGAAGAAGGAACACAGGGGTAAAGAATAAAAATGACAACAAATAAGCACCTATAAATAATAACTTTAAATGTAAAATGGATTAAATGCCCTAATCAAAAGACATAGGATAATGGATTGGGAAAGAAAACACGACCCATATATATGCTCCCTACAGGAAATCCACCTCAGAACAAAAGATGCACACAGACTGAGGGTGAAGAGATGGAAGACGGTTTTTCAGGCAAATGGAAATGAAAAAAAAAAGCTGGGGTAGCAATACTTATATCTGAAAAATTAGATCTCAAAGTGAAGGATGTAACAAGAAATAAGGAAGGCCACTTCCTAATACTAAAGGGAGCAATCCAACAAGAAGAAATAACTCTGGTAAACAAATACAGTAGTACCTCGAGATACGAGTGCCCTAACATACGAGATTTTTGAGATATGAGCCATCGAGTGAGCAATTTTTGCTTTGAAATACGAGCAACATTTGAGATAGGAGTAATTGCGCGGATCAGCCGGCTGCACACGACCCACCAGTTTACCACGACTCCAGTGTCTCAGAGTTTCCCACACCGCAAGGTTATGGAATGAATTAAACTCGTATCGCAAGGTACCACTGTACACACCCAATATAGGAGTACCCAAATACATAAAAAACTCCTGGAGGATATCAAGGGAGAGATTGAAAGCTGCAATACCCGCATAGTTGGAGACTTTAATACCCCACTATCACCATTTAACAAATCCTCTAAACAAAAAATCAGCCAAGAAACATCAATCCTAAATGACTCACTAGACCAGATGGAATTAATTGATATCTTCAGAACATTTCACTCTAAAGCCACAGAATATACATTCTTCTCAAGTGCACATGGGTCATTTTCAAAGATAGACCATATGTTGGGTCATAGGCAAAGTCTCTTCAAATTCAAGATGGTAGAAATCATATCAAGCATCTTGTCAGATCACAGTGACATAAAACTGGAAATAATCTTCAATAAAAACAATTCAAAGAAATCAAACACATAGAGACTAAATAGCATGCTATTAAGCAATGACTGGGTTATCAGAGTGATCAAGGAAGAAATAAAAAACATCATGGCAACAAGTGACAATGAAAACACAACAATTCAAAATATATGGGACACAGTGAAAGCAGTCTTGAGAGGGAAGTTCATAGCTCTACAAGCCTACTGCAAAAAACATGAAACAATGGTAATAAATTACCTAACCCTATAACTCAAAGTGTTAGAAAGTGAGCATCAAGAAAAGCCCAGCGTAAGCAGAATGAAGAAAATAGTGAAGATCAGAGTGGAGATAAAGGACATAGAGAGAAAAAGAAACAGTACAAAAGATCAACAAAACCACAAGTTTGTTCTTTGAAAAGATAAACAACATTGATGAACCTCTAATTAGGCTCACCAAGAAGCTAAGAGAGAAGATCCAAATAAAATCAGAAATGAAAGAGGAGAAATAACAACAGACCCCACAAAAATACAAAAGATTGTTAAACAATATTATGAACAACTCTATTCCAACAAACTGAACAACTAGGAGGAAATGGACATATTCCTAGAAAATATAACCTTCCAAAACTCAATCAGGAAGAATCTATACATCTCAATAGGCCAATAACTCTGAAAGAAATTAAAGCAGTCATCAAAAAGCTTCCAGCAAACAAAAGACTGGGGCCAGAAGGCTACACATGGGAGTTTTATCAAACATTCAAGGAAGAATTAAAACGTATCCTCCTCAGACTATTCCAAAAATTCATGAGGAAGGAACACTTCCAAGCACCTTCTATGAAGCCAGCATTACCCTAATACCAGAACCAGATAAAGCGACACAAGGAAAGAAAATAACAGGCCAAAATCCCTCATGAACAAAGATGCCAAAATCCTCAACAAAATTCTAGCAAATCAGATCCAGCAGTACATCAGAAAGATCATACACCATGACTAAGTAGGCTTTATCCTAGGAATGCAAAGATGGTATAATATCTGCAAATCAATAAACATGATACATCATATAAACAAATTGAGAGATAAAAATCACAGAGTCATATCAATTGATGCAGAAAAAGCATTTGACAAAATTCAACAACCTTTCTTGATAAAAACTCTCAACAAGGTGGGAATAGAAGGATCATACCTCAACATAATGAAAGCTATATGTGATAAACGCACAGCTAACATCATACTCAATGGGCAAAAACTAAAACCATTTCCCCTAAGATCAGGAACAAGTCAGGGATGCCCACAATCACCACTCCTGTTTGACATAGTACTGGAAGTATTAGCTATTGCAATTAGACAACAAGAAGAAATAAAAGGCATCCAAATTGGAAAAGAAGTAAAGCTGTTCTTATTTGCAGATGACATGATATTGTTCATTAAAAACCCAAAAGAGTCCATCAAAAAACTAATAGACTTAATAAATGAATTTGGCAAAGTAGCAGGATACAAAATCAAGGCTAAGAAATACATGGTATTTCTATCCACTAATAGTGAAGTTACAGAAAGAGAGACTAAAAAAGTAATCCCATTTACCATCGCACTAAAAAAATTAAGATACCTAGGAATAAATTTAACTAAGGAGGTAAAAGACCTATATGCAGAAAACTACAGGACACTAAGAAAAGAAATAGAGGAAGATGTAAACAGATGGAAGAGCAACCATTCTCATGGATTGGGAGAATCAACATCATTAAAATGTCCATACTACCCAAAGCAATCTATAGATTCAATGCACTCCCCATTAAAATACCAATGGCATATTTCACAGACCTAGAAAGAACTCTCCAAAAATTCATCTGGAATTAAAAAAAGAAAAAAAAAAGAAAGAAAGAAAGAAAGAAAGAAAGAAAGAAAGAAAGAGAAGAAAAGAATAGCCACAGCAATCCTCAGCAAGAAGAACAAAGTAAGTGAGATCTCAATACCAGATTTCAAGCTGTATTACAAAGCCACTGTTCTCAAAATAGCCTGGTACTTGCATAAGAACAGACATATACACTAATGAAATAGAATAGAGAATCCAGATATCCTCCCAAACCCATTATGCTCAATTAATATTTGACAAAGGAGGCATGAACATACAATGGAGGGCAGTTGTGGGCAACAGGCCAGCAGGGGAAGGCAGTTGAGAGGGTCAGGCCTGTAAGGGAGGGCAGTTGGGGCAATCAGGCCTGCAGGGGAGGGCAATTAAGGGTTACTGGGTCAGCAGAGGAGGACAGTTGGGGGTGACCAGGCCTACACAGGAGGGCAGTTGAGCGGGACCCAGGCCTGCAGGGAAGGGCAATTGGGAGGAACCAGGCCTTCAAGGGAGGGCAGTAAATGGTGTTGGAAAGATTTATAGATACATGCAAAAAAATTAAACTAGAACACCAACTTATACCTTACACAAAAATAAACTCAAAATGGATACAGGACTTAAACATAAGACAGGAAACCATAAAAATAATAGAAGAATTCACAGGCAGAAAAATCTCAGACATATGCCAAAGGAACTTCTTCACTGATACTGCTTCTAGAGCAATGGAAGCTAAAAATAAAATAAACAAATAGGACTAAATCAAAATAGAAACTTTTTCACAGAAAAAGAAACCATCAACAAAACAATAAGAAAACCCAATGTATGGGAGAACATATTTGCAAATGTTATCACTGATAAAGGTTTAATCTCCAACATCTACAGGCAACTTACACAAGCGAATAAAAGGAAGATAAATGATTTAAAAAAATGGGCAATGGACCTAAACAAAATATTTTCTTTTCTTTTCTTTTTTTAAATTAAATCTTTATTATTCAGATTATTACATTTGTAATAATCTTTTTTCCCCTCCATAGCACCCCTCTACCCAGCTCCCACCCTTCCCTCTACCCTTACCTCCCTCCCGTTGACCTCATCCATAGGTGTATGATTTTTGTCCAGTCTCTCCCTGTACACCCCTCACCCCTTTCCCCCTGAGAATTATCAGTCCACTCCCTTTCTGTGCTCCTTATTCTATTATATTCACCAGTTTATTCAGTTGATCAAATTTTTAATTCACATAATTTTTAGATTCACTTGTTGATAGATATGTATTTGTTATTCATAATTTTTTGTCTTTTACCTTTTTCTTTTTCCTCTTCTAAAAGAGTACCTTTCAGCATTTCATATAATTCTGGTTTGGAGTTGAATAACTCCTTTAGCTTTTTCTTATCTGTGAAGCTCTTTATCTGCCCTTCAATTCTGAATGATAGCTTTGCTGGATAGAGTATTCTTGGTTGTAGGTTCTTCCTATTCATTACATTGAATATTTCTTGCCATTCCCATCTGGCCTCCATCATTTCTGTTGAGAAATCAGCTGACAGTCATATGGGTGCTCCCTTTTAGGTAATTAACTTTTTCTCTTGCTGCTTTTAATATTCTCTCTTTGTCTTTTGCTCTTGATATTTTAATTATGATGTGTTTTGGTGTAGTCCTCTTTGGATTCCTTTTATATGGGGTTCTGTGTGCTTCCTGGACTTGTAAGTCTATTTCTTTTACTAGATGTGGGAAGTTTTTAGTCATTATTTCTTTAAGTAGGTTTTTAGTATCTTGCTCTCTCTCTTCTTCCCCACAATTCTGATGTTGGTATGCTTGAAGCTGACCCAGAGGGTCCTTACATTATCTTCACATTTTTGGATTCTTTTCTCTTCTTGCTTTTCCAGTTGATTCTTCATATTTCAAATTTTTGACTTGATTTTTGCCTTTCTCTAGTCTGCTGTTAGGACTCTGTATAATATTTTTTATTTCAGTCAGTATATGTTTAATTTCTAGTTGGTCCTTTTTCATCTCTAGGTGGTCCTTTTTCATCTCCTCTTGGGTCTTGCTAACTTTATCCAACTTTTCTAGGTTATTCTTGAAAAACCTTTTAAGCGTGGTTTTGAACTCTATATCCAGTCATTTGTTTTCCTCCATTTCTTTTGTTTGTGATCTCTTCCCTTGTCTCTGCATTTTCACTATGCCGGGAGAACTTCTGTGTTGGATTCAGCCTTAGGATACCAGACTTGCAAAACTGCAAAAGCCTCTCTGTTGAGCTTGGGATGGCTGGAATCTCAGGGCTTAAGGGACCGCCTTGCCTTCCAGTCGGCCCCGCCCTCCATGGCCCCTGAATCTCATGTGACTGGGTAATCGCTGGACTGGTCCTTGTGTGCACAGGCGCATGCTCTCTCGCAGTGCCTCTAGACTGCTGCCTTCCCGGCTCCCCTGTGTTCTTGGACCATATGAGTCTGGGTCCCCAAGGTTTTGCCTGATACTGGGGGTTAGTGGAGTTAGAAGTGATGCAGTTGGGAAGCTCTGTCTCCTGCCCACTCATGAAAGCCAGCAGCACAATCAGCAGTCGGTCCTCTGCGCGCAGTGCCGTGCGCACCACCAGACACTTCTGATATTTTGCAACTCCCCTAAATTTCCGTGCACTTCTCCCTTTTCACAGTCCAAACTCCCCCGTATGAGTTTTGGCTGGATCTGGGGTTTAGTGTCATAGAATAAGGGGTTCAATGCCATTGGGAGTCTCTGTTTCCCTCCTTCCAGAGAAAGCCAGCCAGGTACTCTGGCACCCACTCTCTCCACACACGTCTCTCTGTACCTCAGCTTTTTGCAGCTCCTCTGGGTCTCTGTGAGCCCCTCTCTTTCCTTATAGTTGTAGAATTTCCACTTAGCCAGCTTTCCTGTGGTTCTGGATGATGTCCGTTCTGCCTTTTAGTTGTAGTTTTGAAATTGTTGTGTGAGGCAGCAGTGTAGGTGTTTACCTATGCCGCCATCTTGGATTTTCCTAAATAGAATCTTTTTGAAAGAAGACAGAAGGAAGGCCAAGAGACACATGAAAACAGGCTCAAAGTCACTAATTATCAGAGAGATGCAAATCAAAATGACAATGTGATACCATCTCACAACTGTCAGAATGGCAATCATCAACAAATCAACAAATGACAAGTGTTGGCGAGGATGAGAAGAAAAAGGAACCCTTGTGCATTGCTGGTGAGAATGCAGACTAGTTCAGCCACTGTGGAGAACAGTATGGAGTTTCCTCAAAAAACTAAAAATGGAACTCCCATTTGACCCAGTAATCCCACTAGGACTATATCCTAAGAAACTAGAAACACCAATCAGAAAGGATTTATACACCCCTATGTTAATAGCAGCAAAATTTACAATAGATAAGAATTGGAAATAGCCTAGATGCCCATCAGCAGATGACTGGATCAGAAAACTATGATACATCTACACAATGGAATAGTACGCTGCCATAAAAAAGAAGGGGTTCTTACCATTGGTAGTATCCTGGATGGAACTGGAGAGCATTATGTTAAGTGAAATAAGCCAGTCAATGAAAGAAAAATACCACATGGTCTCACTCATTTATGGATAATAAAGAACATTGTAAGCTGATGAACAAAAAGATAGATACAGAGGCAGTAAAGCATCAAACAGACTGTCAAACTGCAGTGAGAAGGTTAGGGAGAGGTGGGGTAGATAAGCGATCAACCAAAAACCTTGTGTGCATGCATATAAGCATAACCAAAGGACACAAGTCACTGGGGAGTTAGGCCATGAATGAGAATAGGAGGGGGGGCAATTGGAAGATATGTACACATGTAATACATTAATAAAAATTAAAAAAAATTAATAAAAGAGAATGTATGCACCCCTATATTTATAGCAGCATAATTTACAATAGCGAAGTTCTGGAAACAGTCCAAGTGCCCATCAGTAGATGAGTGGATAAAAATCTGTGGTATATTTACAACATGAGTATTATGCAGTAGTAAAAATGAAGGATCTCTTACTCTTTGAGAGAGACAGCATAGAGAGACCTGGAGAGTATTATGTTAAGCAAAATAAACTAGTCAGAGAAAGAGAAGTATCACATTATCTCACTCAGATGTAGAATCTAATGAACAACATAAACTGTTGAACAAAATAGATCTAGAGACATAGAAGCATGGAACAGACTGTGGAATCTCAGAGGGAAGGTGGCGGAGGGTGGATGAATGGGAAGAGACCCACCAAAGAACTATCCATATATATGCATAACCTATGGACACAGACAATAGGGGAGTGGAGGCCTGGAATGGAAGTGTGGGGCTATAAGGGTCAATGGGGACATATGTAATACTTTCAACAATAGAGATTAAATAAATAAAAAAAAAGTTGTATCTAATAAAAGGAATGATATGCAAATTGTTCAGCACTCCAACACACAAGATGGCCACCGCCATGTGGACACAAGATGGCCTCCACAAGATGGCCAGCAGGGGAGGCCATTGTGGGCAATCAGGCCAACAGGGCAGGGCATTTGAGAGGGCCAGGCTTGCAAGGGAGGGCAGTTCAGGGGGACCTAGGCCTGTAGGAGAGGGCAGTTGGGAGGGACCCAGGTCTGTAGGGGATTGCAATTGGGAGCGATCAGACCTTCAAGGGAAGGCAGTTGTGGGGGACAAGGCCTAGAAGAGAAGGCAGTTGGGAGAGACCAATCAGGCCTGCAGGGGAGTGCAGTTAGGGGTGACAGGGCTGGCATAGGAGGGCAGTTGAGATTGACCAGGCCTGCTGGGGAAAGCAGTTGGGAGGCACAAGGCCTGTAGAGGAAGGCAGATGGGAGGGACCAGGCCTGCAAGAGAGGACAGTTGGACAATCAGGCCTACAGGAAAGGGAAGTTAGGGGTCACCAGGCCTGCAGGGGAGGGCAGTTGGGCAAGACAAAAACTACAGGGGAGGACAGTGGAGGGGGGGGGGAATAAGCCTGCAGGGGAGGGCAGTTTGGGGCAATCAGGCAGGCTGGAAAGCAGTTAGGCATCGATCAGGCTGGCAGGGTAATTGTTAGGGGGTGATCAGGCTGGCGGGCAGAAGTAGTTAGGGGCAATTAGGCAGGCAGGCTGGTGAGCAGTTGGGAGCCAGCAGTCCTGGATTGTGAGAGGGATATCTGACTGCCTAGTGGGATTGGGCCTAAACAGGCAGTCGGACATCCCTCAATGGGTCCTATTGCAGATGGTACAGGCTGGGCTGAGGGACAACTTCCCCCCACCGACCCCCGCTGCACTAATTGCATGCACTGGGCCTCTAGTAAATAAATAAATAAATAAATAAATAAATAAATAAATAAATAAATAAGTCAGGACAACTGCTGTTGCCACTTATTAGGACAAGTGACCTTGACCTCTCACACCTTTGCATGGTGAATCTTGAAACACTTCTCAAGAGTGAGATCTCTAATCTTAAAATCATTAGGGCCAAGAGGACAGATGTATCTTCACTTCTACTTCCCTTTGTACTAGATACAACATAACTTTATATTAATTATGTCTCAGTTCCTTAATAAAGTATTAATTAATGGTTAGATTTATTTATTGTTGTCATGTATTAAAATTTTCATAACCTTCTAATATTATTTTTTATATCTAGGAACTGCACCTAAAATTATGGATATATATATAAAAATTTAGATATAGGATATTTTTTTATAAAATTACAAAAATAATGAATACAGATATGGAACATATCTATATATAGCATATGTATGTATAGCTGTTTTTAATCATGTTACTACTGAAATATATTTAATAATCTAAGAAAATATTTATTTTTAAGTGTGAAATCAAGTTTAAAAATAAGAATTGAATGTTATAGCTACATCATCTTACCTCATTTGCATCTATGTATTCACATTTCTACCAGCTTCATAATTAATTAGTTTTATTGTCTTCTCCATCTGTCTCTTCTTTCCTCTCCTAACCCCCTCCATCATGTCCTTCACCTTTCTTTTATCCTCCTCTACTCCCCCACCCACTAAAACTTTAAGATTATTACTGTCATGGAGTTAAGATTATATCTGGACTAGAGGCAAGGTGCATCAAATTTGTGCACAGGGGTGTGTGTCCCTTATAGTCCAGCCTGCACCATCTCCAATCTGAGACCCCTCGAGGGATGTCCAACTGTCCATTTAGGCCTGATCCTGGTAGGATTGGTTCTGAATGGGCAGTTGGACATCCCTCTCACAATCCAGGACTGCTGGCTCTCAACTGCTCACCTGCCTGCCTGCCTTATTGCCCCTAATTGCTTCTGCCTGCCAGCCTGATCACTGCCTAACCACTCTCCTACCAGCCTGATTGATGCCTAACTGATCCCCTGCCAGCCTGATTGCCCCTAACTGCCCTCCCCTGCATGCCTGGTCACTCCCAACTTCCTTCCTCTCCTGGCCTGGTCACCCCTAACTGCCCTCCCCTGCAGGTTTGATCTCCCCCAACTGCCCTCCCTTGCAGGCCTGGTCCCTCCCAACTGCCTTCGCCTGCTGGCCATGTTGTTGTGGCCATCTTGTGTCCACATGGGGGCAGCCATCTTTGACCACACGGGGGTAACCATCTTTAACCACATGGGGGCAGCCATCTTAATTGTTGGAGTGATGGTCAATTTACATATTACTCTTTTATTAGATAGGATTATATCTTCCTTGTTCTTGCCTACATTTTGTAATTTTTGTACAAAAATTGCATGTAATATTGCTTGCTCCATGATTACCCCATGGCTTCCTTTAGTAACTCTTGCTTGAAACTTTACATGTCTCTGATATATTCCTAGCTAAAAATATTACAATAAAAATGACCATTCTGCTTGAATTATAAGTGGTTTCATACATTTTGACTGGTTCTCAGTTTATATAATCTTAGAAA
Source organism: Lasiurus cinereus (assembly GCA_011751065.1). Lineage (NCBI taxonomy): Eukaryota > Metazoa > Chordata > Mammalia > Chiroptera > Vespertilionidae > Lasiurus > Lasiurus cinereus. The sequence goes on along the minus strand of JAAGEH010000286.1, from coordinate 30,626,760 downwards.
GCTAGAAAAACTTCAGAGCTACTCAAGCGAGTCTCTTATCTTAAGAAGAGTAAACTGAAACCCAGAGAGGCTGACAATCAAGGCAACATAAGAGAAGTCACAGAATAGTGGTGAATCTAAGGTTCTCACTGTACAATGACTTTTATGACCACAATATGAACAGGTTGAAATTCCAGTGTTTTACTTTAGTGCCTGTTGGAAAACATGCACATCTAATATATGAATGCTTAATCATAATAGTGAGATGCTGTCTCTAAATCAAAATATTTAAAACAGAAGAAAAAGTCATAATTCCAATATGGGAGATAAACTTACATATGCTATGCTAAAAATAGCTTCAAATTGTGGATTTAATGTTATTTTATTTTGAAAGGAGAACTCATAGAAAATGTTTACTTTAAAAAGAGAATCTTCCTGAATATATTATGCTAACAAAGCCCAAGTGTTGTTATATTTTAGATCAAAATTTATTGTTACAATCAAATATGTGCTTATTATATGGGTGTGTGGGTAAAAATAATTGTTGCCATGGTTAAACTATAGGAGTAACTTTATCTTGCTTGGGCTACATTTTCCTCTTTGGAAAGAGAACTTCTGTGTCTTACCTAACTCTTTTCACCCAAAGCACACATATTGGCAATAGAGATCAGACCATTCCCTGAAAAACTGCACCAGAGAAATTTGCAGAGGCCTGCATTTGAGCTTCTGGTTTCCAGATTCCCTGTTATTTGATCTGGTTCAATCTGGCATGTTGTTAGTGTTTATACAGAGTAGTAAGACATCTGCTGCCCACCCGAACCATCATGATCTGTGGCACTTCCCAGCTGACTGCCAACCTATTTATATTAATTGAATGCTGTGTATTCTGCATAGCTACTGATTACCCTTATTTATTTCATTTCCTAAAGACCTGGGATTTCTCTACATGCCCTTACAACATTGTTCTACTTATTTGGCTCCAATTAGCTTCAGCTAACAAAAATACATTAAACAAACCTCTGGTTAGCCATTGCTGTTTCTAATGACATAATTTGTGAGTTTTTGGTCCTTGAAAATAAAGACATTGGGAATTAAGCTATAGTGTTTTCTGTGGGGCTGAGAAATATTAATTGTAGGCATCTGGTTCACTTTCTTAAAAAAGATTTGTGCTTTCTACTTAACTAATAAATGTTGGCATAATGGAAGAGCTATAAGCTCCATGTGTTGGACTTTCTGAGGAATTCTGATTATGCCCTTGTTCATTTAGTAAGAAAATGCTTTGGTATTAACATTATATTATGGTTTATTTGCACTTAGTATTTTATAATTATACTAGAGGTCCAGTGCACAAATTGGTGTCTGGATGGGGTTTGACCAGCCTGCCCTGATCAGGCAGGTTGGGGAGGGTTCATGGATGGTTGGCTGGGCAGCCCCTGATCAAACTCCCGGTCGAGGGGACAATTTGCATATTAGCCTTTTATTATATAGGATCAAAAGGTTAAAGTATTTATTTTAAATAGTTACTTTAGGAATTTATTAAAATATGCAAATTTATCCCCAAACTATAAAAAGTTATTAGTTTAGTGATCAATTATATATTTTTAACTTAAAATTTTCTTCTCAATGAACTGATTTTTCTATTCTAGTGTTTTAGCTCTAGAATCTAATAGGTTATATTTTAAAGGTAATAGTTTTCTAGATGAAATTGTTGAATAATGAAGATTACTTCAAAGGATTTTCAAAAAATGTTTTTTTTAATCCTCACCTGAGGACATGCCTTTTTTGATTTCAGAGAGAAAGGAGAAATAGATAGATAGAAAGAGAGAGAGAGAAAGAAAGAGAGAGATAAAATGAGACATGTGCCTTGATCAGGGATCTAACTTGCAACCTAGGTATATGCCCCAACTGGGAATTGAACTTTTGATCTTTCAGTATATAGGATGATGTTCCAATCAATTGAACCATACTGGCCAGGACCAAATGATCTTTTTAGATGTAATCTAGACATTAAAAAAAAATATTTTATTGATTTTTTTACAGAGAGGAAGAGAAAGGGATAGAGAGTTAGAAACATCGATGAGAGAGAGACATTGATCAGCTGCCTACTACATGCCCCCTACTGGGGATGTGCCCACAGCCAAAGTACATGCCCTTGACCAGAATCAAACCTGGGACCTTTCAGTCTGCAGGCCAATGCTCTATCCACTGAGCCAAACTGATTTCAGCATAATCTAGACATTTGAAAAAAAACTAAGAGTAGGTCATAATAGATACTATAACAAATTACAAGTTCAGCAATTTTCCTATTTTTTTTTTTAGTCTGGATATTTGCATGATGTACAACTATCTTTCATGGTATAAAATCTAGTTTTTGATCTGTTTTGAAATATAATAAATTACTACATACTAAATATGAGGAAATTTTACTGCTAAATTATAACCTGAAGCAAAACATCTTTCTACTTATCACTCTTTTGAAAGTTTTGATTTTTAAATGGTTTTCTCATTACATTTTATGTTTTTTTCCTTATTCTATCCCAAACTTGAAAAGACAAGGCCAATCATAGTCAAATACCATAAAAGCTGTGCTCCCATGGTTTTCATGTAAAGTTAATAAAATAAATAAGAGGCAGCTATGCATTTCAGGAAATCACTCCATTGAGGGGTTCTGGGAATACTATAACCACAAGTGTGAAGCTGGAGTCACCAGAAGCCCTCAATGGAGTTATAGCTCCATAAATCAAAATCTGCTCCTTCTTATCTTTACGGTATATCTCTGCATTCTCTGTGTTGCCTGTACTTTACAACATTCCTACTGCTATCTTTTTAATTATCATGAAACTTCTTGCTTCCTATTCCAGCAGGTTGGAATTTTTTTGGGGGTGGGGAGACTTTGGCTGTGTGCTTGGTTTAAGTGGATCTCAAACCTTTTGGGTCTCTGGACCTTGGTGTGGTAAGAAATTCTACTCTCTTGCTACCACCAAATAAGAAAGAGTGACTATAGAGGACTTTGAGGTATTTTGATATTATTTCATGGAGGTATATATAAATACATCCATGTCAGATTGTAATATCACATGTGTTAATAGATCCATGATCTGGCAGGTAAATGGACCACGTAGAAGTCCTTGCAGGCTACTGCGTCTTGTAGTTGACTCATAGACTGAGTTAGTTTTTTTTTTTAAATATATTTTATTGATTTTTTACAGAGAGGAAGGGAGAGAGATAGAAAGTCAGAAACATTGATGAGAGACATCGATCAGCCACCTCCTGCACACCCAACAGTGGAGGTGTGCCTGCAAGCAAGGTACATGCCCCCAACTGGAATCGAACCTGGGACCTCTCAGTCCGCAAGCCGACGCTCTATCCACTGAGCCAAACCGGTCCCGGCTAAGTTAGTATTTTTTACAAACATTGTACTACAGTTGTCATTCTTTTCTTTAACTTATGTATTCTGTGGTGACAAACTGGGTGAATTATATTTTCCCAGGAGTTCTTATTATAATATTTCTGTACTGCCCCTATTTTCTTTCAAAGTAAGAATGAAATCTTAGCTTAATGGAGAAAACAATACACAGAATCTTCCAGTTAAGCAGAACAAAAGCCAAGAAATATGTATTATAGAACCTGGGTCCAAATCCTGGTTTTCATCAATTCTTAATTCTATAACTATGGGCAAGTTACTTAGTCTTTATATGTCTAAACTTTCCCCTAAAATGGGAATAAGATTATTACTCTTCTGCTAGAATTGCAGTGAATTTTATCAGTAAGCTTCTGCTATGTAACAAAGTACTCAGAAAGTGGTGGCTTAACATAGTAAACATTTATGTCTATAAGTCTATGGATTGACTAGGAGATTTTTCTGGGTGGTTTTGGATGATTTTATCTACATGTAAGAGATTGGAGGACTAATTGGTTTAGGGAGGCCTTATCTCATGTCTTCCAGTTGGATGGGTGGATATTTTTCTGTCAGATGGGTAATATGTCTCTCACCATCCAACAGGCTAGCCCAGGCTTCTTCACACGGTGCTCCCGGGGCTGCGATAGAGGGCAAATTCATTTTCAGGCCTCTGTTTACATCATGTTTGCTCATGCCTCTTAACTATAGCAAATCTCATGAGTTAAGGAGTGAAGAGAGAGACTCCTTGATAGGAGGAGTGGAAATATGCATTGCAAAGGAGCATATTCAAGAATGGATGAAATTTGTGGCCTTTTTGAAGTTGGACACATGAGGATGAGATGACAGTAGTATTGAGAGTAAAGTGCTTGGAATCAGTGACTGGCATATAGTAATAGTTCAAATGTTTTCTGTTATCATCTTCATCATGTTTACCCTTAGCATAATCCTCATGCTTAGCTCTTGTCATTAGAGAAGGCTTTGTGTAGTTTTCCTTTTATATGTAAATCAGAAATTATATCAATTAAGATGCTGTTGAAATTCTGATCTTTAATTTCTGAGTCCATTGCAATATCCTCCCATGTGGATTCTCTTTAAGAAGGCAAGTGGCATAGTCATTACAAAAAAATAAAAATAAAAATTGTTTCTTCAGTTGATACTCCATACTGCTGCCAGAGTGAAAGATATTAAAAGTCTGGATTTTCTAACTTTCTGCTCTAATTTTCCACAATATTGTCACTCTACCCACACATCCAACTCACATGCCTTGAATTACTGCTCGAACTTACTGGAACTTTTTTTGTAAATGCATTTCCTACTGCCTGGAATGTTCTCTAGTCTCACATAGAAAAATGGAACTTTTTGAAATGTCATGCATTTATAAGACTCTCCTTCACATCTCCTGCAGAGATAAGGGCTCCCTCTTCTGAGTTCTCCTAGCATTCTTCCCATGCCAGACACTTCACCCACATTTTGTTTGACCAGAGAATCCCTTTCAACACAGTACTCCAGAAAGTTGCTCACATTTAACTGTTGAACATAGGAACTTAAAATCTAAGGCTGGATTCTGCCTATTATGAACAATTTCTTTTTAAAATATTTTTCCCCTGAATGCCCTTTGTGCTCGGTGCTACCAAGAACATCAACCAGAAGATTGGTATAGTGAGGGACTCATTCTTTAGTGGTGAGAAGAGTTGAAATAAGTGTATGGTCATGTTGGCTCCCATGAGGTTAAAAGTCCTAAGCAGGAATGAGATGTTGGAAAAATGAACTGTTTTTCAGAATAAATGGGCAGCTGCCATAGGAATATACTGTGTATGTTCCTCTGTGGGAGGGCAGAACCTATCAAAGAAGGGCAGTAGATGGTGGAGGTTAGTTAGGTAGAATGAGGCTGAAAGGAAACCAGACTAGAATAGTTCATAAGTTGATTATTAGCTCCCTGAAGGGAGTGACAATATCTGACACATTTTCCATGTTTTTTGTTTGTTTTTCTTTTGTGTGTATATGTGTATGTTATTATTGTTGTTAGTATATTGTAGAGTGCAGGATACTTAAAGAAACACCATGACTAACTATATATTTGGGATGAATGAAAATATTCATAATTTAGGATCTAGTTTTAGATCACATAAGACTTAACACTTTCTTGTCCATTAACACAAAGTGTGAAACAACTTCTGGCCTGGGAAATAGCTTTCAACAGAGGAAATGAGTGTGCCAATCCTGGTAAAATGTTCTCTACCTTTCCTTGAGGTGTCCTGATTTCCTTGCAGAAGGTGATATCGGAACTATATTACCTTCTTAGAGTTCTTAGACTCTGAAGGAGCCACCAGATTAGATAAGTGACCCAACCCTGCTGAGAGGTGTCTGCTGTGGGATTATTTCAAGATAGGCTTTTTTTTTTTAATATATTTTATTGACTTTTGACAGAAAGAAAGGGAGAGGGACAGAGAGCCAGAAACATCGATGACAGAGAGACATCGATCAGTCGCCTCCTGCACATCCCCCTCTGGAGACCTGCCCACAACCAAGACACATGCCCTTGACAGGAATCAAACCCGGGACCCCTCAGTCCGAAGGCTGTTGCTCTATCCACTGAGCCAAACTGGTTTGGGCTCAAGATAGGCTTTTAAAGTGGGACATTGTTCATGCAGATCCTTTGATTTCTACCCTAAGATAGTCTTGGTTTTATTCTCTCTTCAGACACAGTTCTTCATCACAGGTGATTTTGAGCCCTTAGAGACATTTGCCAATATTTGGAGGCATTTCTAGTTATCACACTGGACAGGGAGTATTACTAGCATTTAATAGGTAGAGGCAGTGATACTGCTAAAAATCTATAATGTTCAGGACAGTCCCTTATAACAAAGAATCATTATCCAAATGCCAATAATGCCACTGTTGAGAAATTTCACTTTAAAGTATACCTGGTATTGGCCTGGCTTAGATTTTTGGATTTTCATTCGTTGGTAAGATTATGCCTAAATAGTGAAGTATAATTCTTTTTCCTCTCTCAGTTTTCTTGGGATGTAATTGTCACACAGCATTTTATAAGTTTAAAATATATATCACAATGATTTGACTTGCATGGTAAAATGATTAGTATAATAAGTTTATTTAACATTTATCATCTCATACAGATATCCCCCCAAAAAAAAGAAAAAAAGAAAAGTTTTTTTCTTGTGATGTTTTAGAATTACAATGATTTTATTGTACCAACCATTGTATTTCCTTGAAAGTACAATATTTAAATATTTAAAGTTTAGATTTAAAGATTTAAAAGGTTTAGAAAAAATTTTAAACAAAGCAGAAACTGACTAGTTGAACTTCAAATGCCTTTGAAATAAACTCAACTGGCTTCCTTCAATTGGATCGCTAATGATAACTGAATCAGAGCTACATGCAGTATTTATAATCAGGATCTTCAGAATATGAAATGGAGCCCTTGAAGGTGATATAGTAGATGCACTAGGGTTGGTTTGGGTTTCATTATGCTTAATAACTATGATAAATGCCAGCTATGGATTCTTGCAAATTCAGTCCTGGGAAAGTTTCCATAAAGATGTGACTCAGGTAAAACAAATGTGTTTTAAGTATCTAATCTACAATGAACAATTTGTCTTAGCCCCAAAGAATGAGGCAATAATTTCAAACACATGTTTGGGTAACTGGACAGTCAAGGTACTACTGATACCATTGTAATTAGTTAGCTGTTAATAATAGGAAAGGAACAAAGAGGGAAGCTAGACATTATAAGCATTGCCATTTGGCCAGTTTTACCAGAAAGGTGCAATTTCGCACTCCCAGGGAACCACTGGGGAAAGGGTTCAACAAAGGGAAGATGGATGCATTTGCAGTAAAGTTAGGATAACACAGGAAAGGTGCCTGTCAGTCAAACCTAGGAACAGAAATCATTTTCCAGAGTGGGCAGGGACACTGCAAGTCTGAGAAAATTTGAGAATACATAATCTCTTAGATAAAGGAGCTTGCTCTCTTGACTCTTGGTTCTTGGCTCTTAGCACTCTTGTGGCTCTTACACTCGTCTATGCTCCCTCCATAGCCACGTGCAATGGGACTGCAAATGGGAACACAAATTAAGCCAACCTCATGCTGTATTGTGCTATGCAGACATGGAATGGAAACTTGGGACACTGGCTTTGATATTTCCCCTGCTAAAAATGAAATAGGATTTTTTTCTTCCTGGATGAAGAGAATTGGGACCTTGGAAACTCAGAGGTTTAATTTGCACAGAAATAAAGCTTTCTACAGAATCTAATCCTCCTATGGGATGTTCCAGTGGCACTCCAAGGACCTCATTTCCACCAATAACACTATGAGGGTTTCCATATTAGCTTAAGAAGACAGTATTCATTTGTAGTCTCACCAGCAAGGTTCTATCAGATAGGAAAAATTATATTGTCCAGTGAGGGGAGACATCAGTTAGCTCCACGCTTGCCTTATACTCTTCCCACTTACCACCCCAGATATACCCCGGACCAAACCAGGAAATAGCAGTGCTATGTATCCATCCACCTTACAGAGCCCCTGACTGACCACCTGATGTTCCACATTCACACAAGAAGCTGGTGCTTGTCTTGTCTTCAACCCTTTCCTCCCACCTCTCATTGAGGGGTGGAGGATCTCCTTTCCTTCCCTGAACTGTTTATGGGGAGATCCTAGTGTCTTTAACATCGAAACAATGCAACTATTTGCCTGTTCATTGAAAACTAGAAGGAAAAACAGCACAGCTTAACACAGTAATTACAGAAGATTAAAAAAATTTGCATCCATGTTAGGAGACATAATAACTATCTATCTTTTAAATATATAGATGATTTAGATGCAGAACATTTCTCTTATATTTAGATTTTTAAGGAACATTTTCTGAAAACTTCAATTTCTTTCCTTTGGCTACATAAGGCTTCTCTGAGTACAGGAGAGGGAGGAGGCCTAAAGACTGGAGATAGGTTTAGAGGGTGAGTGCTAAAAGCCCCAACCCTGACTCTGGGCACCAACTTGGAAAAGAGTCTGATGCTTCTGTGACTAGCAGTTTAATATGATTGAATTTGGACTGACAAAACAAAAGAAAAAAGTTTTTTTTCTTCCTACGGTTACTCAAAGCATGTGTTTTGAGTAGCCATAAGTGATGGATGCAGTGATATAAGTGGGTTAATTATCTCTGTCCTTACAATAAAATTAGAGCCAAAGGCAGGAATACATAGAGGTGTGAATTCCAGGCAGAAGGAGAAGTGATTGAGGCTCATACCACAAAAAGTTTGTCTTTACAGAATGAGCAGGTCTGGCAGAATTCCCCTCTCAGTCGCTTTGGGAGGGTCTCCTTTTCTGCCTTCCTTTCTGCTGGAGGTCACGCATTTCACTCCTATCCTTTCAGCTTGCCCCTCTGTTACCTATTATAGCTCTGTTGGACCAGAATTATTACAGTTCTGTTGAACCAGAGCATGAGGAAAAGAATTGCCCCAGAGTGGGTTGACTGGAGGTGAAATCTGGGGCTTAGCCTGGAACTCACTCCTCAACCACAGTCAGGAAGCCTGGGGAAGCCAGAGTTCTCACCATCTTTGAGATGCTTTACCACTGCTATACCCGCTTCTCAGTCTTGAAGGGTCAGATGGCTATAGAAGAAGAAGTAGAACAGGATTTTTTTTTCTTCCCCCCCTCCCCAGAACAGAATTCTTTGCCCTCAAAGCAACCAAGGGCTTAGTCCTTTGGAATCTCTCTCAGGCCATCTCTGTAGTCAGGGAGTTCACTGGGCCAACCTAGCCCCTGTTCAGCTGCTAATGGACCTCCTCATGAAAGCTCCATTTCACTTTTATTTTATCTACCTCTTAGAAAAACAATAAAGATAAATTAGGTAGTAGAAAACCCATCTACTTAGGTTGATGTTGAGGGTAGGGAATTTTTTTTCCCCCAAAGGAAAAAAATATATATTGGTCACCCATTATCAAAGGGAAATGTTCCAAGACCATTAGTGGATGCCTAGAACCAGGCATAGTATCAAATCCTATATGTATTATGATTTTTTTCTATACAAACATACACTTTCACTTAAAGAAAGCAGTTTATGGCTTCTCTTCGGCATATCTGAATTGCCAGCATCATTACATTTGTGCTTTGGGGCCATCATTCAGTAAAATAGGGTTACTTGATCACAACTATTGAGATAACCTGCCAGTCAATCTGGTAACTGAGATGATTACTAAATGACTAATGGACAGGGAACATGGATAGCATGGATATGCTGGACAAGGGGATGATTCACACCTCAAGTGGGATGGAATATGGCACAAGAGATTTCATTATGCTATTCAGAACAGCATACAACTCAATACTTATAAATTGCTTATTTCTAGAAATTTATATTTAATATTTTCTGATTGTGGTGGACCATGGTTAATTGAAACTACAGAAAGCAAAATTACAGGTAAGAGGAGGCTACTATATTACCTTAAAGTTTTGGGACTACTTTATTAAAAAAAGATGGAGACATTATTTAGTGACCACTGGAGTATTTTATTTTCTCAAATTATCCTTCCACTGCCACCTGCAAATACATTTCATGATTTGCAATTTTTTTTCACTTGTTTAAGATAATGTACTATTCTAACAGTTACTGTTTTCAGAATCTGCCCTGGGTTTGTCTCATTTGCAGTTTCATTCCTGTCAATGAGTCTTACCTGTGCTTCTCTTTCTTTTATTCTTCCTGTCAGGTGATTTCAGGCCCCCCACAAAGAATCAAGGCTTTGTGTGTGTTGGGGGTGCTGAAATGTTAACTCACCATTTACCCTTTTGGGGGTTGAGGGACCATTTTGTAATATTTTTGTGCAAATTTATGTAATCCACTGTTACATTAAGATGTTTAAAATGAATCCAAACAGTTAATGAATTAGGATAATAAATAAACATCTTGTAGCACCATTTGGGTTGCCCCCTTTGTCCATGATGTCAATCCTAATCCCAGAAATCAGAATAAGTTAAAAGAACTCCTATGCCCTGAAGCAAGTGAGTTTTTATCTAGTTCTGATATGTCAATTAATTAGGATAGCAAAAAATATGTTTCTATGAATGGGAATCAGGGTGATGGCCAGAAGGCAGTACTTCTGCTTATGATATTTCTTAAAAATAAAAGCGACAACACTCATGTATAATTGTGGCAGTATGACATTCAACATTATGGTGGTGATTCTAGCCACGGTAATTAGGCAAGTACAAGAAAAAAAGGCAGCCAGATGGGAAAGAAGTAAAACTATATCTATTTGTAAATGACATAATCCTTTGTATAAAAATTCTAAGGAATTCAATGAAAAATACAGCAATTAGGACTAATAAATGAGTTTCTAGAAAAGTTACAGAATGCCAGAATAATATACAAAAATCAATTGTATTTCTATATATTAAATAGACAATTTAAAAATTATGTAAGAAAATAATTTTATTTATAATACTACTAAAAGAATAAAATATGTTGAAATAAAATTTTTAAAAGGTGGATATTTATGAATAAGAAAAAAAATCAGAAAGAAATTTAAAAAGTCCTAAATAATGAAAAGGTATCACATGTTAATGTACTGAAAGACAATATTCTTAAGATGATAATTCTCTCCAAATTAATCTATAGTTAACATAATCCTTATAAAAATGCCAGTTGATTTTGCAAAATTGAGAAACTAATCCTAACATTCCTATGGAAATGCAAAGTATCCAGAATAGCCCAAACAATCTTAAAAAGAGTAACAAAGTTTGAGGACTCACATTTTTTATTTCAAAACAGAGCTATAGTACTCAAGACAATGTGATACTGACATAAGGATGGACATATAAGTAATCAAATAGAATTGAGAGTACAAAAATAAACTCTCACATTTTGATCAATTGATTTTTGACAAGTACCAAGACAATTACAAGGGCATAGTCTTCTAACAAATGATGTTTGTAAATTAGATATATACATGCAATTACATTAGACTCTTATTTCCCATCCTATTAAAAAAAACAAAAACAACCTTTAAATGAACCAAAGTTTTAAATAATAGAGTTAAAACTTTAAAAACTCTGAGGAGAAAATATTGGAGAAAATTTCTGTGGCCCTGGGTTAGTCAATATTTTATTAGGTATAACACCAAAAGCGTAAGTGACAAAGGATTAAATAAATACATTAGACCTTTTCAAATTAAAAAAAAAATTGTGTCTCAAATTATACCATCAAGAAAGTGAAAGGAAAACTCATAGAATGGGATAAAATACTTGCAAAATTATGTGTTTGGCAAGAGACTTGTATCCAGAATTTCAAAGAATTGTTGCGACTCAATATTGAAAAGAGAAACAATTCAATGAAAAATTAGACAAAAAATTCAATAGACATTTTTCAAAGAAGATATATAGATGGCCAATAAGCACATTAAAATATGCTTAACATTATTATTAATTAGGGAAGTGAAAAGCAAAATTATAGTGAGACACCACTTTACAACACTAAGATAGCTAGAATAGAAAAGTCAGATAATATGTAAGTTGGTGAGGATTTGGAGAAATTAGAAACATGATATACTGCCAGTGGGAATGTAAAATGGTACAAAAAGTATAAAACAGTCTGGCAGTTTTTCAAAAGGTTAAACAGAATTACCATATTACCTACTGTTCTTCTCTTAAGTATGTACTAAGAGAAATGAACGTATGTCCACACAATAATTTGTACATAGATGTTTATAACAAAATTATTGATAATAGCAAAAAAATAGAAATAACCCACATGTTTATTAGTTGATGAATATATAAATAAAAAGTCATCTACCAGTAAATAATATTATTTTGCAATATAAAGGGATTAAGTGCGGATATATGATACAATATGGGTGGATCTTGAAAACATTATGTCAATGAAAGATGCCAGTCACAGATGAATCCATATGGTAGGATTCCATGTCTGAAGTAGCCAGAATGATCAAATTTATAGAAAGCAGCAGAAAGAAAAAAAGAATTTAAAAAATGAGAATAGTTTAAGGGATATTTAGAACAACATGAAGAGTAACAACATCTTCATCATAGGAATACCAGAAAGAAAAGAGAGAAAGTAAAAGATCAAGAAACTATTTAAAGGAATAATGGCTGCAAACTTTCCTAATCTGGTGAAGGAAAAAGACACACAAGTCCAGGAAACACAGAAAAATACCAAACAAGATGAACCAAGAGGTCCACATTAAGACACATCTTAATTGAAACAGCAAAGAGAGACTCTTAAAAGCAGTAAGAGAAAGACAGCTCCTATAAAGGAGCTAAAATTCAGGACAAACAGGATTGGTATGGAATATTCAAAGTGATGCAAAGCAAGAACCTACAACCAAACCTATTTTATCCAGCAAGGCACTATTTAAACTGAAGAAGAAATAAAACCTATCCAGGCAAGAAAAAGCTAGAGAAGTTTATTACCACCAAACTAGTATTACAAGAAATGTTAAAGGGTCATCTCTAAGAAGAAGAAGAAGAAGAAATAAAAAACAGATAAACATAGTTAAGAAAAATAAAATGGCAATAAATATGGACCTATCAATAAATCACTTTAAATATAAATGGCTTAAATGCTCCAATCAAAAGACTTAGGGTAGTTAAATGGACAAAAAAACAAGAAACATAAGATCCAAATATATAATTTTAAAAGTCCTAAATATATATATGTATTCTCTACAGAAGGCCCAATTCAGAATGAAAAATACACAGAAACCAAAAGTAAAGCATTGGAAAAGATATTTAATGCAATTGGAAAGTAAAATAAAAGCTTGGATATCAATAGTTATATTGAGCAAAATAGACTAAATAAGCAAGAGACAAAGAAGAACATTATAAATGATAAAGGGAGCAGTCCATCAAGAAAATAAAGCCCCTGTAAACACAAGTAGGAAGACCTAAATGTGAAAAGCAAATCCTAAAGAACATAAAGGGAGAGATTGACTGCAATATTGTCATAATAGAGGATTTTAACACCCCCTTGAAATCAATAGATAAATTTGTCAGAAAGAATATTAACAAAGAAACAGTGCCCTAAATACACTAGATCAGATGGATTTAACTGATATCTTCAGAACATTTTACCCCAAAGAAGGAGAATATACATTTTTTTCAAGCACACATGAATTATATTTTAGAATAGACAACATGTTAGGACCCAAAACAAGTCTCAATAAATTTAAAAAGATTGAAAGCATATCAAGCATCTTCTCTGACCATAATGATATGGAAATAGAAATCAATCACAAGAAAAAAATGAAAACCACACAAAGACATGGAGTCTAAATAACATGTTACTAAACAATGAATGTGTTAATAATGAGATCAAGGAAGAAGTCAAAAGATATCTTGAAACAAATGAAAATGAGAACACAACAACCCAAATCTATGGGACACAGCAAAAGTAGTCCTAAGAGGGAAATTCCTAGCATTAGAGGCTTACTAGTACCGCAAGAAATAAGAAAAATCTCAAATAAGGAATATAACTTTCTATTTGATAGACTTGAAAACAACAACAAATAAAGCCCACAGTGAGTAGAAAGAATAAAAAGATCAGAGAAGCGATAAATGAAATAGTGTTAAAAAGATTAATTAAACCAAAAGCTGTGTTTTTTTTTTGAAAAGATAAACAGGATTGATATACCTTTAACCACACTCATCAAGAAAAAAAGAGAGAGGACCCAAATAAATGAAATTAGAAATGAAAGAGAAGATGTAACAACTGACACCAAAGAAGTATCAGGAGTGCAAGAAAATATTATGAACAGCAATATGCCAACAAATTGTATAATCTGGAAAAAATGGATAAATTCCTAGAAACATATACTCTTCTGAAACTGAATCAGAAATAATCAGAGAATCTCAATAGACAGATTACAACTAGTGAAATTGAAGCATTAATTAAAAACAAAAAAACAAACAAACAAAGCCAACTCCCAGCAAATAAACATTCTGGATCAGATAGCTTCACAGGTGAGTTTTACCAAACATTCGAAAAGAACAAACCCCTATACTTCTCAAAATACTAACAACAAAAACAAAAAAACAAAAACAAAATTCATGCAGAGGGAAGGGACCAAGCTCATTTTATAAGGCTAGCATTATCCTCATTCCAAAAATCAGATAAAGACACTACAAAGAAAGAAAATTATAGGCCAATATCCCTGATGAACATAGATGATAAAACCTCAACAAAATATTAACAAACCAGATCTAGCAATATATTAGAAGACCATACAACATGCCCACAAGCACATTAAATTGAACCCTACCAGCCCTGAGTTTGACATGGTTGGTTAGAGCATCTGACCACACACTGAAGGGTCATGAGCTCAATTCCTTGTCAAGGGCATGCACCTCCATTGCAGATTCATTCCTTGGCCCCTATTAGGGCATTTGGGGGAAGCAACCAATCAACATGCCTCTCTCACATTTCTCTTTCTCTCTCTCTCTCTCTCTCTCTCTCTCTCTCTCTCTCTCTCTCTTTCTCGTGTGTGTGTGTGTGTGTGTGTGTGTGTGTGTGTGTGTTTGTGTGTCTCCCCCTCCCTCCTTCTCTTCTACCCTTTAAAAATAAAACCCCAAACATGATCAAGTGGGATTTATTTCAGGATGCAAGATTGTTACAATATCTTCAAATCAAGATCCATGATATTCTACATAAACAAAATGAAGAATAAAAACCACATGATCATATCATATATGTAGAAAGATAATTTGATAAATCCAATAGTGATTTATGATAAAAACTCTTAGTAAAGTGGGAATAGGGGGAACATAATTCAGTGAAGGCCATATATGAAAAATCTATAGCCAACATCATGTTCAATGGGCAAAAACTATAAGCATTTCCCTTAATCTAAGATTGGGAACAAATCAGAAATTTTCACTTTCACCACTCTTTTTCAACACAATACTGGAAGTTTCAGCCACAACAATGAGACAAAAAGAATAAATACAAAGCATCCAAGTTGGAAAGAAGTAAATTGTCATTATTTTCAGAGGACATGATATTGTATATAGAGAACCCTAAAGATTGCACTAAAAAAATAGTAGAACTGATAAATAAATTCAATAAAGTAGCAGAATGCAAAATATATATCAAGAAATAAGTTGCATTTTTATACACCAACTAGAGGCCCAGAACATGTTATTGTGCATGGGTAGATTTCCTAGGCCTAACCTGCAATCAGGGCCATCTTCCATTTGTTCGCCAGTCCCCAATCCTGCCCCGGCACTGGCATCTACCCTGGTTCCCCATTTGCCATCTGGTGATTAATTGGAGCCTGCAGTCTAGGGGGAGGGACCAAGAGGTATACCTTGTAGCAACTGGTCGATCAGTTTGTTCTGGTCATCACGATGTTATGGTTGCCTGCCTTTTATTATATAGGATAATAAACTATCAGAAAGGGAAACTAAGAAAACAATTTCATTCACACTTGCTTAAAAAATACATAGAAATAAATTTAACTGAGAATGTCAAAGACCCATACTTGGAAAATTATAAGACACTGAAGAAAGAAATTAAAGAATACACAAATAAGTGGAAGCATATACCATGTTCATGGATAGGAAGAATTGACATTATTAAAATGCTCAAACTATGCAAAGCATCTATAGATTCAATGCAATTTTTATCAACATACCAATAGAATATTTCACAGAACTAGAAGAAATATTCCAAAAAATGTTATGGAACTATAAAAGATCCAAAATAATAATCTTGAGAAACAAGAACAAAGTTGGAAAAATCATGCTGATATCAAACTATACTACAAGGCCATGGTAATCAAAACACAATGGTACTGGTATAAAAACAGGCATATAGATGGCACTGAATAGAGAGTCCAGAAATAAATCCATGCCTTTATGATCAATTAAATTTGACAAAGGAGGCAAAAAAATACAATGGGTTAAAGATAGTCTATTCAATAAATGATACTGGGAAAAGTAGAAAGATACATGTCAAAAAATGAAACTAGATGACCTTCTAACACCATAAACAAAATAAACTCAAAATGTATTAAAGATTTAAATGTTAGACTCGATATCATAAAAATTATAGAATAAAACATAGGTTCTAAACTCTCAGAAATTTCTCATAGCAATGTTTTTCTGATACATCACCTTGGGCAATGGAAACAAGATAAAAAATAAATAAATGGGATTACAACATATCAAAAAGGTTTTGTGCAGCAAAAGAAACTATCAACTAAATAAAAAGACAACCCACTGAATGGGAGAATGTATTTGCCAATGATACATGTGATAAGGGGGTAATATCTAAAATTTATAAAGAACTTATAGAGGAGAATCCAAGATGGTGGCATAGGTAAACACCTACACTGCTGCCTCGCACAACAATTTCAAAACTACAACTAAAAGACAGAACGGACATCATCCAGAACCACAGGAAAGCTGGCTGAGTGGAAATTCTACAACTAGAGGGAAAGAGAGAGGCTCACAGAGACCTAGAGGAGCTGCAAAAAGCTGAGGTACGGAAACGCGCGAGTGCAGAGAGCGGGTGCCAGAGAACCTGGCTGGCTTTCTCTGGCAAGAGGGAAACAGAGACTCTCAAAGGCATTGAACCCCTTGTCCTATTACACTAAACCCCAGATCCAGCCGAAACTCATACAGGGGGAGTTTGGACTGTGAAAAGGGAGAGCTGCAAGGAAATTTAGGGGAGTCGCAAAAGATCAGTGGTCTGGTGGCACGCACGGCACTGCGCATAGAGGACAGACTGCTGATTGTGCTGCTGGCTTTTGGGAGTGGGCAGGAGACAGACCCTCACAACTGCGCCACTCTGACTCCACTAAGCCCCAGTTTCAGGTGAAACCCTGGGGACCCAGACTCATGTGATCCTGGAGCACAGGGGAGCCAGAAAGGCAGCAGTCTAGAGGCACTGCCCAAGTGTGTGCGCAAGGACCACTCCATCAATTACCCAGTCACGTGAGACTCAGGGGCCGTGGAGGGCAGGGCCGACTGGAAAGCAAGGCAGTCCCTTAAGCCCTGAGACTCCACCCATCCCAAGCTCAACAGAGAGGCTTCTGCAGTTTTGCAAGTCTGGTATCATAAGGCTGAATCCAACACAGAAGTTCTCCCGGCATAGTAAAAATGCCTAGATAAAGGAAGGGATCACAAACAAAAGAAATGGAGGAAAACAAATGACTGGATATAGAGTTCAAAACCTCGCTTATAAGGTTTTTCAAGAATATCCTAAAAAACTTGGATAAAGTTAGCGAGACCCAAAAGGAGATGAAAAAGAACCAACTAGAGATGGAAAAGGTCCAACTAGAGATGGAAAAGGACCAACTAGAAATTAAACATACACTGACTGAAATAAAAAATATTATACAGAGTCCTAACAGCAGACTAGAGAAAGGCAAGAATCAAGTCAAAAATTTGAAATATAAAGAATCAGAAAACACTCAACTGGAAAAGCAAGAAGAGGAAAGAATTCAAAAATGTGAAGATAATGTAAGGAGCCTCTGGGACAGTTTCAAGCATACCAACATGAGAATTGTGGGGGTGCCAGAGGAAGAGAGCAAGATACTAAAAACCTATTTAAAGAAATAATGACTGAAAACTTCCCACATCTGGTAAAAGAAATAGACTTATAAGTCCAGGAAGTGCCCAGAACCCCATATAAAAGGAATCCAAAGAGGACTACACCAAGACACATCATAATTAAAATATCAAGAGCACAAGAGAAAGAGAGAATATTAAAAGCAGCAAGAGAAAAACAGTTCATTACCTACAAGAGAGCACCCATACGACTGTCAGCTGATTTCTCAACAGAAACGATGCAGGCCAGATAGGAGTGGCAAGAAATATTCAAGGTGATGAATAGCAAGGACCTACTACCAAGAATACTCTATCCAGCAAAGCTATCATTCAGAATTGAAGGGCAGATAAAAAGAGCTTCACAGATAAGAAAAAGCTAAAGGAGTTCATCAACTCCAAACCAGTATTATATGAAATGCTGAAAGGTTCTCTTTTAGAACAGGAAGAAGCAAAAGGTAAAAGACAAAAAATTATGAACAACAAATACATATCTATCAACAAGTGAATCTAAAAATTAAGTGAATTAAAAATTTGATCAACAGAAAAACTGGTGAATATAATAGAATCAGGAGCACAGAAACGAAGTGGACTGATAATTCTCAGGGTGAAGGGGAGAGACTGGACAAAAATCACACACCTATGGATGAGGTCAATGGGAGGGAGGTAAGGACAGAGGGAAAGGTGGGAGTTGGGTGGAGGGGAGCTGTGGAGGGGAAAAAAGAGAAACAAATGTAATAATCTGAATAATAAAGATTTAATTTAAAAAAAAGAACTTATACAACTAAACATCAAAAAACTACACTATCCAACCAAAAAATATGTAAAGCACCTGAAAAGGTACATCTCCAAAGAGGACATATAAATGAAATGGCCAGTAGACTTATGAAAAGATGCTCAACATCACTAATCATCAGGAGAGCAAATTAAAACTACACTACAATGAGGTACCTCTTTACACTTGCCAGAATGACTATCATCAATAAGTAATCCAACAACATGTGTTGGCAAGGATATGGAGAAAAATCAATGCATGGACAATGTTGGTGACAATGCAGATTGGTGTAGTCATAGTGGAAAGCAGTATGGATTTACCTCAGAAATAAAAAATGTAACTTCCTTATGATCCAGTAATATATTGAAAGAAACCCACAATACCAATTTGAAAGAATATATGCCCCCTTATGTTTGTTGCAGCACTATTTACAATAGTCAAGATTTAGAAGCAGCACATGTGCCCATCAGTAGATGAGTGGATAAAATGCTGAGGTACATTTACACAAGAGAATACTACTTGGCTGAAGAAAATCTTACCCTTTGCAACATCACAGATGGACCTGGAGAGCATTGTGTTATGTAATAAACCAATCAGAGAAAAAAAAAAAACTACCATATAATTTCACTCATATGTGAAATTTAATTAACAAATTAAACTAACAACTGATTCATAGATACAGAGAATAGACTGACAGATGTCAGAGGGGAGGGGGCCATGAAAAATGTAAGGGATTAAGTAAAAAACAAACAACAAACAAAAAACACTCATAGTCACGGACAATAGCATAATGATTACCAGAGGGGAAGGAGTAGGTGGGGACAGCTATTTTGATGGAAAGAAACTTGACTTGGCCTGGTGAACACACAATAAATAAACAGATGATGTAATAGCCTATCTAATGAAAGAACAGTAATATGCAAATTGACCATACTTCTGCCAGGCCCACCAGCCAGGCCCACCAACCACGCTCACCAGCAATCAGAGCAACTCATGCAAATTAACCCAACCAAGATAGCTACAGCCACAGAGAGAGCAGGAGGGAGGCTTGAGTTGCCCCTAGTGATGGAGGAAGCCAAGATTTTGGCAAACCCTGGCCAGCCCAGGCCTCTGCTTAAGGCAACAAAGTTTTCAATGGCTGTGCTAGCAGAAGGCTTGGCTCTGCTCCAGGCTACAAAGTTTCAATTGTAGAAGATAAATAAATCCCAGATACCAGGGCCTTTGCTTGGGTCACTGTGGCCATCCTGCAAACCACCACAGGCCCCTCACCCAGACCACTCCACGCTCCAAGGGAATACCCACCGTGATCCAGGACACCTTTCAGGGCAAACCAGCTGGCCCCCACCCATGCACCAGGCCTCTATCCTATCTAATAAAAGAGTTATATGCAGATTGACCATCACTCCAACACACAAGATGACTGCCCCAATGTGGTTAAAAGATCCTGTCCCCATGTGGACACAAGATGGCCACCACAAGATGGCCAGCACAGGAGGGCAGTTGTTAGGACCAGGCCTGCAAGGGAGGGCAGTTGGGGGCAATCAGGCCAGCAGGGGAGGGCAGTTAGGGGTGACCAGCCTGACAGGGGAGCAGTTAGGCATCAATTAGGCTGGCAGGGAGTGGTTAGGAGGTGATAAGGCTGGCAGTCAGGAGCAGTTAGGGACAATTAGGAAGGCAGGCAGGTGAGCAGTTGGGAGCCAGTAGTCCTGGATTGTAATCGGGCCTAAATGGGCAGTTGGACATCCCTCAAGGTGTCCCAGATTGGAGAGGGAGCAGGCTGGGGTGAAAGATACCCCCATCCCCCTGCATGAATTTCATGCACTGGGCCTCTAGTCCTATATAATAAAAGCCTAATATGCTAAGTGTCTGGTCATCCAGCCCTCTGTCAACCAATCAAAGTAAAATATACTAATAATATGCTAAGGCAGTTCAACTGGTCTCTATGATGTGCACTGACCACCAGGGAGCAGAGACTTTGACCAGTATTTACCAGGAAGGCTGGGGATTGAACCTGCCATTGACTGGGAATCAAACCCAGGGTGCTTTGGTCTGTGGGCTGATGCTCTAACCACTGAGTAACCCACCAGAGCTGCTTTCATGTTTTAACTGCTTATATAATAAGCAATTCTACTAAGATTAGATAGGCTATGGTGGATTGCTTGCTAGTCACTTGTCACTAAGACTCTCCCACTTCAGGCTGAGAATTTAGCTTTTCAGAATCCCCTTTGCTCTATGGTTTTGGTTGGAGTTTCAAATGAGTAATATCAGTGAGAGGTGGAGAAAGAAAGTGAAGTGCAACCACGCTTTGAGACATGGCGGCTTTGCAGATTGTTTTACTGTCATGGTGTCAGGGAGTTCCTCCGACTCCCTGCAGGCTGCAGCTTCTCCGTCCTCAGTGGTTAGGTTGGCAGCAATGCAGCTTCATCCTTCCAGAGGAAGGTCACTCCCCAGCATCCACTACTGTCATATTCGCCCTAATTCCTATATTACACTTCTTATTTCCATAATTCTTATAGTGCCTCATTTTATGATCAAACTCAGACTGATACAGCTTTATTCTAATCTCTACTAATAAACTTTGAATTATTATTTATATTTTATGAGCATTTTTCTCCAAATGTGTGGTTTTTTTTCTAAATTTTTCCACTAATGAACTCTCTCTTAATATTAATTTAGCTATCAGTCTATTTTCTATTCAACTATTGGAAATTTATTAATATCTTAAACCATTTTGTAAGTCTTTATTATCATCAATTATTATATTTGCAATTACTTTTGACAATAATAATGAATTGTACTCCTGCTGAGTGACAGAAACTAACATATAAAACACAAGGTTTGTGTGTATGTGTGTGTGTGTGTGTGTGTGTGTGTGTGTGTGTGTGTGTTTCAGGTTATATCTAGAATGCTTTTATCTATATTTGAATGTAAATTTTGAGAGCATGCCAGTAAGTCTGAATGACATCTTATTTATAATACTGACATTATAAAACTGATTAGACATGTTGGTAACTTACCAAACACTTGTCATTCATTATGCACAACTTCAGGACTGTCAATTGTTATATAGTGCTATGATGGCCCCAAAGTCAAGGTTGAAGCTAAAGTCAAAGAGAAGATCTTGGCAAAATTCTGGGAGAAGCTAAATGTCATGAGAGTGCTGCACACAGCAGGGAACTCAAGAAGTATTTGCTTTCTGACTAGTTGAGGATATTAATTATGATTTATAAAAATAGATGGAGTCTCAAAGATATATAACTTATATCACTAAGTATAAAAGTTATGAAATATAGGTGGGTTTACTTCACTTCAGTGTTGTTTAGAGAAAGCTTACTTTAGTTTCCTTCTGAAGTCCATTGAAAGGGCTATTTGGAAGCTTTCATAACTCAGAATTTTGTAGCAATTAGAATGCTAAGAAAGCACTTATCTCATGTGAAAAAAAAAAGCAGACATTTAAAAAATAAAATGTCCTCTCATAATTTCAAGGTCACTCAATGGTAAGTGGAATATTGCTTTATTTTATCAGTAAAATACATTTTCATTTAAAAAGTGCAAGAAATGATTCATTCTTATTTTCAGTTTTTGCCTCATCTCTATGTCACTGTCCTGGAAGTATCCAGAGAAATGAATGATAACCTTCTGGCAATACAAGCATTGTATAGAACACCCTATGGCATTATTGTGGAAACTGAGAGACAAAAGTTGCCTGAGTTAAAAGCATATAATCATACATGTAGGAATATATGAAAATTGTACACATATTTTTTATTCTGTTAATCTACTTCTTTTCAGAACAGCATTCTTTGACTTTGGTCTGCTGAAAATGGGTTTAATAGGTGACAACGGATGTGTTCAGTAATAGAACAGGAATATCAGCATGATTATTTATGGAAATGTTTGCCCCCAGGCATTCTGTGAACAGCAGGGTTCTACTCCAAGATTGTTTTACTCAAGGACCTAAGTACTAATAAAAATTGCTGCAGACACATTAATCAAAAAGAAAAGTTTTTAAAGAGTTTATTTTTGAGGTTTATTGTCACTGTTCTTTGTGAATTGATAATCTTAATTGGATATATTTGGAATTGATCCAACTTCTTATTTGAAGATTGAATTGTTTTAGTGATTAAACAAAGTAACTGAGGCCACCACCCTATTCAATAAGATATTTTTTTGGCATGTGGTTAATTATAATCTCAGTGTAAATCCTTTTGATTTAAAGATTAATGCTGATTCTTTGCTTCAATTATGCTATTCATTTGTATTTTTTAATTAAAATTGAGGCATGCAACAGACCACTATAGAAGTTCTTCAATTTGCTGATACTATTCATTTAAAAAGCCTATCTTATTCTTTAATAAAAAAGCAAGGAATTTGGCATAACAACATTGATCTAGTTATATTGTATAGGAAAGATGTATAGGCTTATATATTTTGTAACAATCCTTTTCATTTATAAATGTTAATTCTATTGTTTCAATATTTAAAATATAAACATCTAGGTTTTTCTCCAAGAGTTTATGAATCTTTTATTAATTTACTTGGTTATACTTTCTTTTAACATTCACACGCATACACAACACACAAATTTAAAATTGTTTTAGTAAGGATGGTTGACTTCATTATTCTTCAGGCTCAGATTAAGTACTTAAGGCAAGCTCTTCTATGGAGTTAGAAAACAAATGAAATTAATGATTTTTGAATATTTTCTTAAATTCAAAGTTATTATTCAATTTAACAGTTTACAACTCTTAATTTGGTATAAGATTTTTTTCATAAACATCAAGAGGAATAACCCTAGAAATTAGAGTTAGAAATTAAGATAGTATGTTTTTTAATATATGGGTAGCATAGATTTTAATGTTTTATGTATTTGCTAAATATAGAAACCTTGTAATTTAACATTTCCTATATATAAAATGAAAAGTAACATCTAAGAGAACCATTCATTTATTTTTTGAAGGAATAGTATATAAATTCTATGATAATATCTATAATTATATATATAAGGGTGGGGTAAGAGTAGGTTTACAGTTGTGAGTACACTAAATACAATTTATTCTTGTATTATTAATTATTGTATTTTACACATGAACAATGTAAACCTACTTTTTCCCACCCTTGTATATATATAATGATATCTTTGAGATTATTTCAGTATCATGTAGTCATAAGATTAACCCTTTGACCTGCCTCCTAGAAAATGGCTGGAACAGAGATTAAGTTGTGCTGATGATGAACTTTAAGGCACTAGTTATTGAAGAGCCATGGAAATCCCTTGCCATCTGCCCCTTGGAATGGGCTGTTTAATTTCCAACACAGTGAATGCCAGAGATAAAGTAAGGTAAAGAAAATAAGGGAAATGAGGTGCCGAATCAATGAGTAGAAAGAAGAAAAGTAAAATTGGCAATTACTTGAGTATCAGAGTCAATAGCACTAACATTGAATTTTAGGGTGAGGAAAGTTCTGACTGGAAGGACTGACCCAGGAAAATGGAGGGGCTTCTAAACCTTGATCTTACTCTCAATAAATATTCCCCATGCCCATGGGATCAAAGCAAAAATATACATATTTCTCTTGCCTCTATCGACAGATAGAGCTCTTACATTGTTTTCTTTATTACTAGTGGCCCAGTGCATGAAATTCTTGTATAATAAAAGAAGATTAATTAGAGGAAATATATTTTTATT
This sequence comes from Lasiurus cinereus, assembly GCA_011751065.1. Lineage (NCBI taxonomy): Eukaryota > Metazoa > Chordata > Mammalia > Chiroptera > Vespertilionidae > Lasiurus > Lasiurus cinereus. The sequence continues at coordinate 30,602,348 of JAAGEH010000286.1, read as the reverse complement.
AAATCTTCTTAAAATTTATTTTTATTCTTAAGTCTTTATTGTTCAGATTATTACAATTGTTCCTCTTCCCCCCTTCCCCATAGCTCCTCTCCACCTGGTTCCCACTCCACCCCATGCCCTTACCACCCCTGACATTTCCTCATCCATAGGTATATGATATTTGTCCAGTCTCTTCCCGCACCCCCCACACACACCCCTTTCCTTCCGAGGATTGTCAGTCTACTCCCTTTCTATGCTCCTATTTGATTATATTCACCAGATTATTCTGTTCATCAGATTTTTCTTATTCACTTGATTTTTAGATATACTTGTTGATAGATAAGTATTTGTTGTTCATAATTTTTATCTTTACCTTTTTTTTCTTCTTCTTCTTCTTAAAGAATACCTTTCAGCATTTCATACAATACTGGTTTGGTATTGATGAACTCCTTTAGCTTTTTCTTATCTGTGAAGTTCTTTATCTGACCTTCAATTCTGAATGATAGCTTTGCTGGGTAGAGTAATTTTGGTTGTAGGTTCTTGCTATTCATCACTTTGAATATTTCTTGCCTCTCCCATCTGGCCTGCATAGTTTCTGTTGAGAAATCAGCTGGCAATTGTATGGGTGCTCCCTAGTAGCTAACTAATTGTTTTTCTCTTGCTGTTTTTAATATTCTCTCTTTGTCTTTTGCTTTTGGCATTTTAATTATGATGTGTCTCGGTGTGGTCCTCTTTGCATTCCTTTTGTTTGGGGTTCTGGACTTGTAAATTTCTTTCTTTCACCAGGTGGGGAAGTTTTTTGCCATTATTTCATCAAATAGGTTTTTAATATCTTGCTCTCTCTCTCTGGCACCTCCAAAATTCCAGTGTTGGTTTACTTTAAGTTGTCCCAGAGGCTCCTTATACTATATTGACATTTTTGGATTCTTTTTTCTTTTGCTTTTCCAGTTGAGTGTTTTTTTCCTTCTTTATATTTCAAATCTTTGATTTGATTCTTGCAATTCTCTAGTCTGCTATTGGATCTCTGTATATTATTTTTTATTTCAGTCTATGTATGCTTAATTTCTAGTTGGTTCTTTTTCATATGCTCCAGGGTCTCCCTAAATTTATAGGCCTTTTCTAGAAAATTCTTAAAAAATCTTATAACGGTGGTTTTGACCTCTATATCCAGTTGTTTACTTTCTTCCATTTCTGTCATTTGTGACCTGTTTCTTTGTCTCCACATTCTGGCTACTTCCCTGTGTTGATAGAGTGGCTTCGTGTGCTAGGAGTCCTATAGGGTCCAGTGGCTCAGTCTCCCCAGTTAACTGAGGTGGACACTCTTGGTGCATCCCTTTGTGGGCTGTGTGCACAGTCTTATTGTAGTTAAGCCTTGATTGTTGTTGGTATCACTGGGAGGAATTGACCTCCAGGCCAATTGGCTGTGAGGATCAGCTGTTTCTATGATGGGAGAACTTCTGTGCTGAAGACACCATGATGAGGAAAGACTTTTTTCAGTGGAGCTTTGCTGCTTACTGAGTCTGCCTCCTGAGTGTGTCTCCTATGGGTCTGAGGAGTTGTAATCTGGATGCTCCTACTCTGATGCCTGGGTACACTGGCTATTGGATCTCCAAGGAGGTGCTGATTTAGCCTCTTTCTGAGGCCACCCAGCAGGAGCTATAGGAAGATCTGATTATTTGTTTGGTTTTTGGAGGTGCCCAGATGAGGCCCAGCTGTAAAGCAATGTAAGCTGCTCTGGGGCCTTGGGTCTTCTTTTAGATGTTCGGGGTTTCTCTGACTCAGCTGCAGTTTGTTAGGTTAGTTTAGATTTCAAAGGACCAGGCAAAAGCATTCATATGCAAAAGCCTCTGTGCACTACTTGGATGGGGCAGTGTCTCAGGGCAATGGCTTCTCGTCAGCCCTGCCCTATGAGACCCCTGGGTCTCAGTGTCCATTGGTAATCGCTGCAACCCCCTCTTAGAGAAAGCTGCCCTCAAGTTCCACCTGTTGCCAGACAGTCTAGTTTTCCCCATGTGAGTCTGGGTCCCCAGAGTATTGGCCAGAACTGGAGTTCAGAGCAGTCAGATGCTTGTGTCTCCCTGCAGATTGAGAAAGGCAGCCGAGTACTAAGTTACTAGCCCTCTCTTTGTGCAAGTGCCTCCATCCCTCTGCATTTTACTTCTGCAGCTCCTCTGAGTCTCAGTGTGCTTTTCTCTTCCCTTTTAGTTGTAGAATTTCCACTTAGTTAGCCTTCTTGTGGTTCTGGATGATGTCTGTTTTGTCTTTTAGTTGTAGTTTTGAAGTGGTTGTGTGAGGCAGCAAGTTCAGGTGTTTATGCTAGCATCTTGGTTTCTCTAGACAAAATATTTTAATATTGATATTTTCCCTTTTTCTATAGTAGAAATGTCAGAGATGAAAGAAAATTAGTAAATTGTATATGAAAATCTTCCTCCTGTCAGACTCTGCAGCATGCAGCAGGACCCAGAGTCAAGTCCCTACCCCCTGCAGTACCTCAAAATCGCATGAGACACAGACCCTGCTGGCTCCACCCTTGTCAAGCTCCACCGGACAGGGCTCACAGCCTCAAGTCCCTCTCCCAGCCCATTACACAAAGCCTCAGGACCCTGCTGATTACTCATTAAGGCTCCTTACAGGAACTCAGCCCTTCGCTGTGGGTGCAGCTATCTTGTGTTACAGAAACCCTTCCTCCACTGTGGATGCCACCATCTTTGTGATGGCATGATGGTCAATTTGAATATCTCCTCATTATTATATAGGATAGGGGCCTGGACCACGTATAAAGGCTTGAATTAATTTTATGGTACTTAGATTATTACAGAGTAAATAAAATTTTGTTAGGTGATTTATGAAGTTGAATATTAAATGTGGGATGGTTTGTCAATAAGGAAGGTGGCATAGTTTCAGGATTCCTGCAAACAATTTAATCCCTAGATGTAACTCCTCCTGAATGAGACCTGAGAAGTGTTTTCCACCTGATGAGGATCTTTGGGGTCTTGTATACCTTCTCTATAATCTTTCTGTACACCTTAGGGCTCCTGTGCTCATCCAATTTCTACAAATGTTGATTATGTGAAATAAAGCCACATTCCTAGGTGCCAAAATAGTTTAAATGAAATGTGACATTCTCATATTCACATCACAATGTCTATTCCATGTGCCCCCAACAGAGAAATTTTCCCAATTGGTGACTTGGGAACTATATTTCATATACTTGTAATGTTAGAGCTTAGAATTATCCTTATAATTTATTCCTTCAATATAAAACTTTCTGTTTTATTGGTATATAAAAATAAGACTAAAGAGAAATATTTTGTTATGTCCATTTCACATTAGGTTAAATTCTGCAGCCATTACTATCCAGGCAAGGTACTCAAATCCTATCTAATAAAAGAGTAATATGCAAATTTACCACATCACTCCAACACACAAGATGGCCACTCCCATGTGGTCAAGGTTGGCTTCCCCCATGTGGACACAGATGGCTGGCAGGGGAAGGCAGTTGTGGGGGACCAGCCCAGCAGAGGAGGGCAGTTGGGAAGAAACAGCCTTGTAAGGGAAGATAGTTGGAGGGGGACTCAGGCCTGCAAGAGAGAGCAGCTGGGGGGGACCAAGCCTGCAGGGGAGGACAGTTGGGGGAAACCAGGCCTGCAGGGGAGAACACTTGGAGGGGGACTTGGCTAGCAGGAGAGGGCAATTGGGAGGGACCAGGACTGTAAGGGAGGACAATTGGGGGGTACCCAGACCTGCAGAGGAGGGCAGTTCGGGGGGATCCAGACTTGCATGTTTGACTTTTTTCACCTTTAGATTTGGCAGATATGTGGTACTATGTAGTATTTGTCTCTCTCTGTCTGACTTATTTCACTTAGCAGAATGCTTTCTGAGTCCCTTCATGTTTTAAAAATTGCAGGATTTCTTTCATTTTTAAGTCCAAATAATATTCCATTGATTACAAATACCACATTTCACATTTTCTTTATCTATTAATTTGTTGACAGACACTTAAGTTGTGCCTACCTTGGCTATGGTAAATAATGCTTCAATGAACAAGGGAATAAAGATAATTCTTTGAGACAGTGATTTTTGTTTCCTTTTGATATATTCCCAGAAATGGGACTGCTGGATCATACAGTAGTTTTGTTTTTAGCTTTTCTTTTTTTTTAAATCCTCATCCAAGGTATATTTTTTCATTGATTTTTAAAGAGCGTGGAAGAGAGAAAGAAAGAGAGAAACATAGATATGAGAGAGACACATTAATTGATTGCCTCCTGCATGAGCCCTGACCAGGGCCTGGACCAGGGAGAAGCCTGCAATTTAGGTACATGCCCTTGACTGGAATCGAACCTGGAACCCTTTGGTCCACAGGCCAATGTTCTATCCACTGAGCCAAACTGGCTAGGGCTATTTTGTTTTTAATCTTTTGAGAAGCCTCCATACTGCTTTCTATAGTGACTATACCAAGATTACATTCCCACTAATAGTGTACAAGTATTCCCTCTACTCCACATTCTTGCCACCATCTATTTATTATCTTGCCTTTTCAATGATAGACATACTAATAGGTTAGGTGTGATGTAGTATCTCATTGTGGCTTTGATTGATTTGCAATTTCCTAGATGATTAGTAACATTGATCACCTTTTTATACATATGTTGGCCTTCTGAATGTATTCTTTAGAAAAATGTCTATTAAGATACTTTGACCATTTAGGATTTGGGTTATTTATTCATTTGTTTTTGGTTTTGAGTTGTATGAGTTTCTTTTTTAAAAAATTGTTAAATATCTATTTTATTTTTTATTGAATTTATTGGGATGACATTATGAGATTCTTGTATAGTTTGGATATAAATCCCTTTTGGGTATGTGATTTGCAAATATTTTCACTCATTCCTTTCATTTTGTTGATGGATCCTTTGCTGTGCAAGAGCTTTTTTGTACACATTAGTACCATTTGTTTATTTTTGCTTTTGTTGCCTTTGCATTTGATGTCAAGTAAAAAAAAGTATTGCCAAGAATGATTATCACCTATGTTTTTTTCTATGAGTTATATAGTTTCAGATATTATGTTCAAGTCTTTAATTTATTTTAAGTTGACTTATAGATGGGATAAGATAGGTGCTCAGTGTTCTCTATTTTTTTTATTTTTTTTGCATGTGGATATTGAGTTTTCCCAACACTATTTATTTAAGAGACTATTCTTTCTTCATTGTATATTCTTGGTAGCTTTGTCAAAAATTAATCAAATAAGCATGGGCATTTTTCTGGGCTCTTGATTCTCTTCTACTAATTATGTGTCTGTTTTTATTACGTACTATTTTGATGATATAGATTTGCAATATTGTATGACTTCAGGAAGTGTGATGTCTTCAGTTTTGTTCTCATCTCTCAGGATTGCTTTGGCTTTTAGAGATTATTTGTGGTTTCATATTTGGATTTTTTTCTATTTTTATGAAAAATGCCATTGGAATTTTTATAAGGATGACATTAAATCTATAGATAACTTTTGGCAGTATGGCCACTTAAAAGATATTAATTTTTCCAATCAATGAGCCACTTACTTGTGTTTCTTTTTTCGATTTCTTTTAACAGTGTTCATAGTTTACAGTATACAGATCTTTCACCTTCTTGGTTAAATTTATTCCTATTTTATTGTTTTAAATTCTATTGTATATGAGATTGTTTTCTTACTTTTTCTTTCTGATAATTAGTTGTGAGTGTATATAAATGATTTTTGTGTATTGATTTTGTTTCCAGAAGATTACTAATTTCTGTCCTTTTTGCTCTCCTATGCTGGCTAATTAGAATCCCAACCTTCAGGTAGCAGCTGGGGAAGTAAAAATGTTACATATATACTCTACCTCCCATTAGGGAGAAATGAGAAGTTGGCTGTTTTGCGTATTCTCTCTGTGCTGAGCCAGAAGGATTATCTGCTCTGATTGCTTGTCTGACCAAACAGGACTGCCTCTTTACTTTGTGTGGTCCCAGGGGGATTGGTGAGTCCCAAGCTCTACTTGCTTCTACAGCAAGGCTATTTGGGAGCCAGTCCCTGGGGTGGCAGCTCTAACAGTTGGGTGCTAAATGTGTGGACATGCTCCTTTTGGGAAGAAGTTTGATTTTATTGTTGGAGCTAGCAAAGAGACAGAGGTTCGCATGCCCATGAGTTCGATCCTGGTCAACTTCTACATGCAGGCTGATTAGAAGCCAGTAATGAAACCAAAATGTGGGGTTTTGAGTCAGAGTTCATTGTCTCACAAAAATCTAAGAATGAAGTTGTGGATTAAAAAAAAAACAGTTAGTGGAACTGAAGTTTATTGAGAGAAGCCAGTCCTGAAAAAGGTGCAGCTGGGGTTTCAGGAGCAGGCCAGGGTCCATAGCTTCCACTCCATGTTACAGTGGAGAGTAGTTCAGCGTCCAAACTAATTAAAGCCTATCAGTCTACGTGTGGAGGCCCAGATGTCGATAAGCCACGTGGGCGACACAGAGGCATCTCCTGCCATCAGCCCAACCACAGGAAATGATATGTGGAGTTCATGGTGCAGAGTCTTCTGTGGGTCCTACAGAATAAATTCGTGAACTAGTTGGGTTCCCGGGTTAATTCCTCTCCCCCTGTGGTCCCAATCCCTGTTTACCTGGGTTTTTGAACCTTGGCAGCAGTTGAGAATGTATGTAGTCAAATGCCTTTCAGAGATAAACTGGGAGATGGGCATTTTTGTCTGTTGCTTCTGCACTGAGCCCAGGGGATATACCTGTTAGGAAGTGCTTGCATGCCTGTTTGTTTATTTGTTTCATATGGTCCTGTGGGACTCACGAATTCTGAGTCCTATTGGTTATTACAGCTATGTATTTTTTTAATATATTTTATTGATTTTTTACAGAGAGGAAGGGAGAGGGATAGAGAGAAACATCGATGAGAGAGAGAGACATCGATCAGCTGCCTCCTGCATGCCCCCCACTGGGGATGTGCCCACAACCAAGGTACACGCCCTTAACCGGAATTGAACCTGGGACCTTTCAGTCCGCAGACCGACGCTCTATCCACTGAGCCAAACCGGTTTCGGCACAGCTATGTATTTTGAGGGCCTGCCCCTTAGGTGGCAGCTGCCAAAGTTGATGGCTAGATGTATGAACAAGCTCTTTCCAGGGAGAAGCTAGAGACTGGGATTTATTGTTGGAGTGAACAGAGGGAGGGGTGCACACTAGCTCTCAGGAAGCAGCTTGGAGAGTATGTAGTTAAACCCACTCCAGGAAAAAAACTGGGAGATGTGTGTTGATTTTTTTAATCCTTATCCAAGGATCTGCTTTTTATTGATGAGAGAGAGAGAGAGAGAAAATCATAAATTGTTACTTCTCACACATACCTTGAGCCGGTATCTAACCCGAAAACTGGGCATTTGCCCTGACTGGGGATCAAATCTGAGACCTTTTGGTACAGGGACAACACTAACCACTGAGCACGCCGACCAGGGCAAGAGATGGGTGCTTTTGCCTTCTCTCTCTATGCTTAGCCAGAGCAAATCACCATGGGCAATGCTCAAGTTGTTTAACAACTGTTTCTTTGTTAAACAGTTGGACTTGTGAATGCAAGCCCTGTGGACTATCAGAGCAGGTGACTTGAGGGCACACCCCTTAGTTGGCAGTTATAAAAGTTGGGGTGCTAAATGTACAGACAAGCTCCTAAGAGGAAGCTTATGACTTATTTTTTTTGTGTGAGAGTGAGCCAGAGGAAAAAGGTGGGGGAAGTACCCACCTGCTCTTTTGGGCTGGGTAGGATCTCTGTCAGCTCCTAGAAGTGGGCTAATTAACAGCCAGACCCTCAGGCAGCAGCTGGTGAAGTAAATATTCAACAAACCCCTTTCAGAGAAACACTGGGGGAGGCAGTTTCTGGCTGCTCCCTCTGCTGAGCCTGGTTGGGATAGCCAAGGGGAGAGCTCATGTGCCTGTAAGCTGCTTCTTTGTTTGCTATGGTCTGATGGGACTTGTGAATGCCAGCTCCATTAGCACCAAGAGCTGGGTGATTTGGGGCCATTCCTCAGTGGCACTCTTAAAAACTGGGGCATTAGATGTGTGGTTCAAACCCTTAGCTCCTGAGGGAGAAGCTAAAAGTTGGGGGTCCTTCCAATTATAAGCAGGGATGAGGCTTATGATGAGAGTGTATCTCACTCAGCCTTTCCCACCCATTTTGATGTTGCTACTTTCTCAGTCCTCTGATGTTTAGAAGCCACTAGTTTCTGGATTTTTCTAGAGGAAATTGACCTGAGTGTTTTTGTATGCATCCATGCAAGGAGGGAAATTCCAAAGACACCTATGTCACCATCTTGGTGGCAGCCCCAGAAAGGTTTAATAGGAATAAAAATTATCTTTAACCTAATTGAGAGGTTTTGATATAGATGTTCTGGGGTTTTGTGGCTCAGAGGGTCTGAGACCCACTGTGGGTTCTTGGCTTAGCACAAGAAAACAATTCAAATAGAACCAGCAGAGTTTAAAGTGAAAGAGATTGTTTTAGTGAAGCTGTGAGACAGAGTGGCCACTCCACACACAGAGCAGCCCTTCCCTAATGGGATCTATTTCTTTTACTGATGCTCATTTAATAAAGGGATAGGCATTCAATAAAGGTGGGGGGAAATATTCAGAATCTTTCAGGATCAGAGAGTGAGCAAGTGAAGGTGTTGAGACTTCTCTCAGAAAACACCCCTTGGCCAGTTTTTGTCTTTATATAGGCTTTCTGTTTCTGAGCAGAACTGGGAGGGATTTATCGTTTAGCATGCTAATCTATACTAATAAAAGACTAATATGGCCGAAACCTGTTTGGCTCAGTGGATAGAGCGTCAGAAAGGTCCCAGGTTCAATTCTGGTCAAGGGCATGTACCTTGGTTGTTGGGCACATCCCCAGTAGGGGGCATGCAGGAGGCGGCTGATCAATGTTTCTCTCTCATCGATGTTTCTAACTCTCTATCCCTCTCCCTTCCTCTCTGTAAAAAATCAATAAAATATATTAAAAAAAAAAAAGACTAATATGGGAGACCTTCTGGAGATTTTCTGGACCTCCTTCCAGACAAAGCTGGGGGCTTGGCCTGCCCGCAAACCACTTCCAAACAGTTCTCAGCCCCTCGCCCAGGCTGGCCATGCCCCCAGTGGGGACCCTCACCCTGCTGGGGGTGTGGCCGGCCTGCAAACCACCCCAGGCTCCTCACCCAGGCCGGCTCCGCCCCCAAGGGCACCCCATCCTGATCTGGGACCCCCTTTAGGGCAGACCAGCCAGCCCCTACCCGTGCACCAGGCCTCTATCTATACTACTAAAAAGGTAATATGCTAATTAGATGAGGAGACCTTCCAGGAGACCTTCTGGACATCCTTTCAGACAAAGCCATGGTGATGGGGCCAAGGCAGAGGTGGTTAGGGGAAATCAGGCCAGCAGGGGGGCACAGTTGGTGGCAATCAGAACAGCAGGGGTCAGTTGGGGGTGAGCAGGCTGGGAGGAGGGGCAATTGGGGATTGGGGGCAAGCAGGCTGGCAGTGGGGGGGCAGTTGGGGGTTCAGGCTGGTGGGGGGATAGCTGGGGGTGAGCAAGCCAGCATGCAGAGTGGTTAAGGGCGATGAGGCAGGCATGCAGGTGAGCAGTTAAAAGCCAGCAGTCCCAGATTGCAAGCTGGACATCCCCAAGGGGTCCCTGATTGGAAAGGCTTCAGGCTGGGCTAAGGGAACCCCCCTTCATGCATGAGCCACTAGTCTATTATAATGCACTGAGCCACTAGTCTATTATAATGAGTGTATAATGAGTCTAGGGTTACCCTATGGTGGAATGAGTTGTCATGTTGGATCAAGGGAGTTTCTGCCAATTTTAAACCATAATTCTGTTGGAGGTTGGTCTTACTTTCTCCTTGAGAATTCCTGTAGCCCTTACTTGTTACAGCCAGTTCACCACATACACATTTCATTTTCACTACCTGGGAGTAAAGCCAGAAGGAGAAATGGAAACAAAAGACCTAAGCAGTATGGGAATAGGTAGCTGAGCGGATAAGTGAGGATTACAATAAGACTCAGTAGTTATTTAGAATTAAAAGACCTTTAACTATCTTTCTTGCTGGTGTCCCTCATTAGGGGTCTTGTCCCAGCCTTACAAAGGATTAGTATTTTGGAGAAAGGGGCTGTGTGTAGATAATTAAGAAGGAGTCCAAAGATGAAAGATATTTTTAATAGGCATTGGGGGTCAGAGGATCTTCAGCTAAAAAGAACTGAAGACTCTACCTTGACCAAGAACCTGTGTTTTTATTCAACACAATTTGTCCCAAGGCAAGGTGGAAATATACATTTCAAAGGGTAAAGTATCAAAGGATATTGTCAGATTGGGGAATAGCCTACCACTGAGATATTTGGCCAACAAAAGGCAATAAAATGCCCTGAGCTATCTGGCAGCAGACAATCATCCTATTCAAGTTTTGGGGAAGTGCCTTTTATTCATTTCCATCAGTAAATTACATCTGTGGCTCACCCTTGTTGAGCTGCCCAAGTCCCATCAACCTTTTGACGGAACTCTAGTAATTATTACATGCTAGAATTGGTTCTTGGCACTTTCTTTTCAAGAATAATCTCCTAATCTTATTATTTATAACTAGTAGCCTGGTACACAAAATTTGTGCATGGTGTGGGGTGGGAGGGGCAGTGTTCCTCAGCCTACACCTTCTCCAATCTTGGACTCCTCAAAGGATGTCCTACTGCTGGTTTACAGGGATTGGTTCTAAACTGGCAGTCAGATATCCCTCTCGCAATCCAGAACTGCTGGTTCCTAACTGCTTACCTGCCTGCCTGCCTACCTGATTGCCCCTAACTACTCTGCCTGCTGGCCTGCTCGTCCCTAACTGCCCCCCACCACTGGCCTGCTGGCCTCCAACTGTCCCCCCTGCTGGCTTGCTTACTCCAAAGTGCCGCCCCTTGCTGTCCTGATCACCTCCAACTGACCTCCACTGATGACCTGCACACCCCCAACTGACCCCCCCCCGCTGGTCTGCTTACCCCCAACAGCCCTGCCCCCCACCAGCCTGATTACCCACAACTGCCCTCCCTCTTGGCCTCTAACCACCTCTACCTCGGACCCCCACCATGGCTTTGTCCAGAAGAATCTGGAAGGTCTCCCAGTCTAATTAGCATATTCCCCTTTTATTAGTATGGATAGAGGCCTGGTACATGGGTGGGGACCATCTAATTTGCCCTGAAAGGTGTCCCAGATCAGGGTGGTGGTCCCCAGTGGGGTGCCTGGCAAGCCTGGGTGAGGGGCTGATGGATGTTTGCAGGCTGGCCATGGCCCCTGATGACCCAAGCTCCCAGCCCCTTCTTTTTTGCTTTTTTTTTCAGTGTCTCCTTAAGCAGAGGCCAGGGCTGGCTCAAAGCAGGTATCTGAGATTTATTTTATCTTCTATAATTGAAACTTTGTAGCCTCGAGTGGAGGCCAGGGCAGGCCAGGGTGAGTGGGAAGCTTGACTTCCTCTATTGCTAGGGGCAACCCAATCCTCCTGCTTGCTCCAGTTTTGTGGCTGCTGCCATATTTTTGGGTTTATTTGCATACTTGCTCCTGATTGGCTTGTGGGTGTGGCTTGTGGGCATAGTGGAGGTACAGTCAATTTGTATGTTTCTCTTTTTTAGACAGGACTAGTGGCCTGCTGCATGAAATTCATGCACGGAAGGGGGTAGGAGGGCAGTGTTCCTCAGCCCAGCCTGCACCCTCTCCAATTGGGGACCCCTTGGAGATGTCTGGCTTACAATCTGGGCTTGCCTGCCTGCCTGATCACCCCTAACTGCTTCTGCCTGCCTGATTGATCCTAATTCCCCTCCCCTGCAGGCCTGATCTCACCCCCAATGGCCCTCCTCTGCTGGCCTGATCTTGCCCCCAACTGCTTTCTCCTGCCAACCTGATTGCCCCTAACTGCCTCTGCCTAGGCCCCGCCACCATGAGGCTTTGTCAAAAAGGTCTCCCAGTCTAATTACCATATTACCCTTTTAGTAATATAGACAAAGGCCTGAAGGGAGTCGGGTCAGAGTGGCGGTCCCCTTGGGGGCAGGGCTGGCCTGGGCGAGGGGCATGGGGCAGTTTGCAGGCTGGCCATGCCCCTCATTTGGGTTGGAGTCCCCACTGAGGGTGGTGCTGGCCTGGATAAGGGGCTGGGGTGGTTTTCAGGCTGGCCATGCTCCCAATGGGGTGGGTTTTCCCGCTTGGGCACATGGCCAGCACTGGCGAAGGGGTGAAGGCCATTTTCAGGAGGATCACACACCCTCCTGGTGTGGAGCTAAGGGCTGTTTGTAGGCTGGCCATGCTTCCATCAAAGTGAGGGTCCCTGTTGGGGGCTGTGGCCAGCCTTGGTGAGAGGCTGAGGGCCATTTGGGGGTAGTTTGCAGATTGGCCAAGTCCCTGGCTTTGTCCAGGGGTTGTCTGGAAGGTTGTCTGGAAGGTCTCCTGGTCTAATTAGCATATTACTCTTTTATTAGTATAGATGATAACTTGCTTTTTAGGGCTGGAGTTATAAATTATTTTTAACAAATTGTCTCATAGGATTTGAAATGTAATGTCATTCCTTTTGGTAGGCACTGATACAAATTATCACATGTTTGGTAAGTTCTTCTGCAGCTGTCGGGGATGGTGTGAATAACAACACTGATCCACCTTTTTGAGATGGGCTGTATGTGGAGACCAGGTTTGGACTCTAGTAATTCATAGCCCCTAATAATGCACATGGAGGGTATCTGTGCTACACACTGGGCCATATGGAATGCATTCACCTATGGAGGAGATCCTGATGGAGGAGTTTGTCAGTACATTGAAACAAATCCTAATAAGAATTGTCTAGACACAAAGCTCGACTATAAATGTTTCTGTCCCCATGAGTATAGGCCCCTGGATGTTGAAACCTTGTGAACTTCTCTTTCCATTTTCATTATAGGAAAAACACAAAGAAGAGGGCTAGAATAACAAGAACTGATGAGAGCTGGCCTGAACCAAGATGGCACTAAATCTGACCTTGAGGAAACCCTGAACCTCATTATATGCTGATTATAATAAACTAGAGGCCTGATGCATGAAAATTCATACAAAAGTAGGCCTTCCTTCTCCCGGCTGCTGATACTGGCTTCCCTCTGGCACCTGGAACCCAGGCTTCCCTCGTCCAGCCACCAGAAGACACCCAGGACCTGAGCTGGTTTCCTCAGCCCTGGCTTTGTCAGGAAGAATGTCTGGTCTAATTAGCATATTACCTTTTTATTATTATAGATTAGCATGCTAGCTGACAGCTGCACTATGATAGATTCCACTTGGATATAGGGGAAGAAAAGTGGTGCTGCCCCAATTTGGGGAAGAGACCCTGAAAATTAATGCATATGCCTCTCCCTCATTATGTAGCCCCATTAAAATCTCCCCAGACTTCTATAGACAAGAAGTTGATCTGTGATTTTGACTCCTGCTTCTCCATTCTCAGGCCATTAAATAAAACTTGTGCTGCTGAACACTCAGCTTCAGTTTCAGTAATGGCTTGGTGACACTGAATGGAGAAAGGATTTTAAAAGGACAGAGGAGTGCTTCCGGGGACCAGGTCCTCTCAGAGAGTGATTTAACTTGGTAACATTTGGTCTGTTGGCAAAGATAAAAAGTATTCTGGAATAGAACTTTAAAAAAATTGTTTTTAAATTTTCTTTATTGAGTAAGGTATTGCATATGTGACCTTATCCCCCATACCATCCTCCCCACCCCGCCCCTAACTCCACTCATGCCCTCACTCCCCTGGTCTCTGTGTCCATTGGTTATTTTTATATGTATGCATACGTCCTTCAGTTGATCTCTCCCCTTTACCCCCACCCTTCCTTGCCTAACCTCTGAGGTTTGACTGTCTGATCGATGCTTCTCTGTCTCTGTTATTGTTCATCAGTTTATGTTGTTCATTATATTCCACAAATGAGTGATATCAGTGAATATTTATCTTTCTCCAACTGACTTATTTTGCTTAGCATAATTCTCTCCAGTTCCATCAATGCTGTTGCAAATGGTAAGAACTCCTTCTTTTTTACTGCAGCATAATATTCCATTGTGTAGATGTACCACACTTTTTAATACACTCATCTGCTGATAGGCAATTAGGCTGTTTCCAAATCTTAGCTATGGTAAATTATGTTCAGGGGGCTGTGTTTCTAGTTTCTTGGGATATATTCCTAGAAGTGGGATCACTGGTCAAATGGGAGTTTCATTTTTAGTTTTTTAGAAAACTACATACTGTTTTCCACAGTGGCTGCAACAGTCTGCATTCCCACCAGCATGAGGGTTCATTTTTTTCCTTCATCCTTGCCAACACTTGCCATTTGTCGATTTGTTGATAATAGCCATTCTGACAGGTGTGAGATGATACCCTATTGTCATTTTGATTTGCACCTCTCAGATGATTAATGATTTTGAGCATATTTTCATATATCTCTTGGCCTTCTGAATGTCCTCTTTTGAAAAGTATTAGAATGGAACTTCTTTTTTTATTATTATTCTTTTAATATATTTGTATTGATTTCAGAGAGGAAGGAAGCGGGAGAGAGAGAGATAGAAACATCATGCATATAGATGAGAGAGAATCATTGATCGGCTGCCTCCTGTATGCACCCCACTGGGGATCAAGCCCGCAACCAGGCATGTGCTCTTTACCAGAATCAAACTTGGGACCCGTCAGTCCGAAGGCCGATGCTCCATCCACCAAGCCAAACCAGCTAAGGTAGAATAGAACTTCCTAAACTATGTTTGGTGAAATTCAGATCTTTGCCTTTTTTTTTTTTAATGTCCATATGTCTACTTTGTCTTGGATTGTAAAATACAATACAAATTAATTATCAGAAAATTTAAAAACAAATCTCTATTTTTAAAATTATATTCAACAGACATACTAGTAAAATACTCTATCAACTTGCTATTAAAGTTTCTAAATGTCAATAGTCAATATATACATAATTACATATATATATTGTCTATATAATTCCCAAGTGTAAATTAAATTTTTTTAATAGCAAAATAATGTAATTACATGTGGTTGATATTACCCTGAGAGAACCGCAAATACATTTTTTTAATTCCTCAGTTCTGGGGCCATTTACCAGTTTAAGAGAATTGATATAGTACATGGTGAAAATTCATTCAAGACCTTTTTGGGGGGCAATACCCAGGGGATGAATACCTCTTTGTTTAAGCAGATCATCAACAGGATGTGACTGCCTGTTGACCTAAGCGCTGGACCTGAGCAATCACACACTCCTCCCCCACTTCTTGTCCTTTGGAAAGTTTGCTCTTCATATCTTTTCACACAATGGGAGTGGTTTTCAAGGACACGACCTTGAGAGAGTAATGTGCTGTTGAGACCATCTGGTCTGTATACTGACTGAACTCAGTGTAGAGCTCTAAGTAAACCTTTAAGATTCTGGTGGGTAGGTGCAGAGATCTACTTGTCTTTCAAACACCCAAGGTGATCCCCATACGTAAATTCTCTTGCTTTTTGAAACTGCCAACTATCATTATGGAATGGGCTGCCTCTTTCTCCATCTCTCCTAGCCTTCTATGTACCTCTATGTATGAGGAACAATTTCACCTGGGGAAACTCTCATAGATGTGAATCAACACTCTTAGTCCACCTCTTTTAAGATGATAAATTCACTTTTGACTTTTGAAATAATTTTAAGAACGAAACATTACTAAATAAATATGCTGAGAAAATAGTAGCATAAAACTTATTACTTAAGTCTATCTTGCATATAAAATAAAAAAGGATTGGTTGGAAAAGCTGATATATACATTTCCATTTTGGCTTATAAAGGAGGTCAATTGATTATTTTAGAATCTGAAAGGATAAATATGTATTCCTAATCTTTGGCCATAGATATTCCTATAATGGTGGATCAAGAATAAAAATAGATAATAATGGATGTTGAGACTAAAGATCTCATAGTAGCTAAGTTATAAGGGAGTTCTTCTCTATGATAAGAGCTTGGATTTGATTCTATAGAAAATGGAGAACAATTCAAGAATTTTTAGAATTACATGATCTGAATGCATTGTTTATTCATCATTCTTTTTGTTTTTGATTTTTTTTTAAATTAACTTTGCTATTGAATGAGGAATGAATAGGAGAAAGTGCATAGGATAATTATTAGAGGCAAGGAGGTCAGGTGGTTTGTGACAAAAGACAACATAGATCTGAACTAAGATAGTAACAATGGGATTAGAGAGATAGATTTAGCCTCTTAAAGTAGTGAAATCAGCATTTATTGTGAATGATAGAATAAAGTGGTAATGGAGAGGCAAAGTCCAGGGCAATTTCCAGGTTCCTGTCTTGGTTAGCTTTAAGTGACAGTGCGTTGCATAGACATAGAAACAATAGGAAAGGAGTAAGAATGAGGAAAGGTTAATTAAATGTTGGTCATATAAGATTTGAGATTATTGTAGAGCCTGGAACTAATTATGAGTAATTGGCAAAAAGGATGCTTCTTTTGAGCTTTGGGGTATGGTAACTAAGAAAATCATAATTGTATAAACAGTTTTATGCAAAATTATTTGAGACATTTGGTCTACAAAAATTGCAAAGACAGATACAAAGCCTCTTTATGAAGTAAGCATGTTTCAAAATCAGAAAGAATTGGGAGGCTGGCTAGAGTAATGTTGATATCAGACTCAACTGATATCTAAAAGTAGCAGAAGAAAGAAACTTATTAAGTTTTTTCTAACGTTTCTACATTGCAATAAAAAATGCAATCAATATTTATTCACTTTGATGAGTTTTGACTATTTTAAATTTACACCTTGTTTAAAGAGGAATATGAAAAGTGAACTCTTTTAAACAAATAACAAAAATAAATATGGAGACATGAAGATGGGATCTACAATAACTTCTGAAAAAGTTAAGATCACTTATATATATAGGAATAACCAATTGGTTCTATTTTCTGGAGAACCCTGGCTAATCCTAATATATAAAAGCCCAGGGTTCATAATGACCAAAGGCTCAACTGAACACTGGAAGTCAATCCTGCAGTCAATGCTGGGTTGCTGTGGCGACCCAGCACTGACTGTTACTGCTGCAGGTATGGTGACCTAGCACTGACTGCCCAAGAGCCTGTGGTTCAGACCCAGAGAGAGGCCCAGAGAGAGAGGCAGGGTCTGATCCACAGCCTCCATGGTAGCTGTTTATCAGCTGTTGCCTCTCTCTTTCTCTCCAGGCTTTGCCATCAGCCACACCACTCTTTCTCAATGGGCCTCCACAGGGTCTGCTGATCAGCCCTGCCTCTCTGATAGGGCCCAGAGATAGGCCTAGAGACACTGTCTGGCATAGAAACTGACCAATCAGAACCAAATCTGGGTGTACTAAGAGGAGTCAATGGCTGCCTAGGAGGCAGAACTTCTGATGCTGACTGGCATAGAAGCTGACCAATCAGAACCTAATCTGGGTGAATTGAGAAGGCAGAACCTAAGGTGGGGGCTGAGGAGGGGTTTTAAGGACAACGGCTCTTTGGTGTAAGGTGTAAGAAAACAGTTCAATTTTTTAATGATTGGTTTGGCACTATAATGCATATGGCTGGCTATCATTCTAGATATAAGGATTATTTTTTTGTCTGCAAAGAGCATTTTCTCCTGCTGAAAAAGGCCTCCCCACATTTAAACAATTCTATCCTATAAAATCTATCTATACTAATAAAAGAGTTATATGCTAATTAGACTGGGTTCACTGGCCAGCTTCCAGACGTCCAACATCCTTCTGAAAAAAAGCCATGGTGGTGGGGCCTGAGGCAGAGGCAGTTAGGGGTGATCAGGCTGGCAGGGGAGGGCAGTTGGGGGTCACCAGGCCAGCAGGGGAGGACAGTTGGGGGTCACCAGGCCAGCAGGGGAGGGAAGTTGGGTTGTGAGATCAGGCCAGCAGGTTAGGGTAGTTAGGGTGATCAGGTAAGCAGAGGCAGTTAGGGGCAAAATAAGGCCAGTAGGGGAGGGCAGTTGGGAGTGAGATCAGACAAGCAGAGGAGGGCAGTTGGAGGCAACCAGGCCAGCAAGGGAGGGAAGCTGGGGTAAGATCAGGCCAGCAGGAGAGGGCAGTTAGGGCCAATCAAGTAGGCAGGCAGAAGCAGTTAGGGGCAACAAGGCAGGTAGGCAGGTGAGGGGTTAGGAGCCAGTGGTCCCAGATTGCAAGAAGGATGTCCAACTGCTGGTTTAGGCCCTATTCCACAGCAGGCGGACATTCCCCATGGGGTCCCAGATTAGAAAGTATGTAGGCTGTGCTGAGGGCCCGTTGCCTTCCCCCTCCACCCCCCATGCACAAATTTCTTGCACTGGGCCATTAGTATTGAATAAAAATGCTAATGTTGGCTCTGAAAGTTCTGTTTTTGAAAATAAAAACAAGTTGCAAGTTAGACCTTGGATAACTGCCAGGGTATTATCTGCATCTAGAAGGATTCAGGAATCTGGAAAAGGGGTTGTGCATAAATGAATGAAGACACTAGACATGAAATATAAATTTGGAAGGCATTTAGGGTGAGCCAGGGTAAGCTTAATTCGAGTGACTAAATTCTCTGAATCTCTACACACAGGGCTTTTTATTCACACATCTTGTCCTCTAGCAAAGCAGATATACATATCAAACGTAAAGTTTGGTAAACAGTAAAAGATTATTATGTGCGGAGACCGGTTTGGCTCAGTGGATAGAGTGTTGGCCTGCAGACTGAGAGGTCCCGGGTTCGATTCCGGTCAGGGGCATGTACCTTGCTTGCGGGCACAACTTCAGTGGGGGGCATGCAGGAGGCGGCTAATCGATGTCTCTCTCTCATCG
Source organism: Lasiurus cinereus (assembly GCA_011751065.1). Lineage (NCBI taxonomy): Eukaryota > Metazoa > Chordata > Mammalia > Chiroptera > Vespertilionidae > Lasiurus > Lasiurus cinereus. Next base: position 30,583,554 of record JAAGEH010000286.1, on the reverse strand, counting down.
ATGTTTCTGACTTTCTATCTCTTTCCCTTCCGCTCTGTAAAAGATCAATAAAATATATTTTTGGGAAAAAAAAAAAAAGACTATCATGTTGGGAGAACTGCCATTGGTTGTTCCAGCAGCAGGCAATAATATATGTAGATTTTCAGCCCCTGCTGAAAGAGTCCATTCAACCTTTTGAAGACTTCTCACATTTATTATGACATGCTGGAAAAAACCTAAGCCTAAATTAAACAGTAGTTGCTAATGGCTAAAATTTAAGATCAGTTTACCATTCTAACTAGAAGTGGTTCCATTTCTAAAGTTTTAGATTCTTAAAGTTTCACATTTTCAAAAAAAAATAATTTGAAGAGTTGTAGACATATGTGTTACCAATGTTTCAATGGACATATTAATAGTGTAGGATTCTTATGTCTGATCATAACTTCACAGGTGGTTAGGCTGGCTTCTGGGATCAATAAACAGGCAGAGAAGGAAGAGGAAGGTATACATTTTTTTTAGTAAATTTTTTTTTATTAATTTTTTATACATATCTCCCCATTGCCCCCCTCCCTCCCAGGCATACCCCAACCCCCCAGTGTCTATGTTCATTGGTTATGATTATATGCATGCATACAAGTCCTTTGATTGATTTCTTATCTACCTCACCTAACTTTAATCTTCCTGCTGTAATTTCACAGTCTGTTTGAAGCTTTACTGTCTCTGTATCTATATTTTGTTCATCAGTTTATAATATTCTTTATTATCCCCCAATGAGTGCGATCATGTGATGCTTCTCCTTCATTGACTGGCTTATTTCACTAAGCATAAGGCTCTCCAGTTCCAACCAGGTTGCTGCAAATGGTAAGAATTCCTTCTTTTTAATGGCAGCATAGAATTTCATTGTGTAGATGTACCAGAGTTTTCTGATCCACTCATCTGCTGACGGGCACCTAGGCTGTTTCCAAATTGTGGCTATTGTAAATTGTGCTGCTATGAACATAGGGGTATATAAATCCTTTCTGATTGGTGTTTGTAATTTCTTAGGATAAATTCCTAAGAGTGGTATTACAGGGTCAAATGGGAGATCCATTTTTAGTGTTTTGAGGAAACTCCGCATCCTCGCCAACACTTGTCGTTTGTTGATTTGTTGATGATTGCCATTCTGACAGGTGTAAGATGGTATCGCATTGTCGTTTTGATTTGCATCTCTCGGATGATTAATGACTTTGAACATGTTTTCATGTGTCTCTTGGCTTTCCTTCTGTCGTCTTTTGAAAAGGTTCTTTTCAGGTCCGTTGCCCATTTTTTTATTGGATCCTTCATCTTCCTTTAATTAAGTTGTATAAGTTGGTTGTAGATTTTGGAGATTAAACCTTTATCAGTGATAGCATTTGCAAATATGTTCTCCCATGCATTGATCTTTCTTGTTGTTTTGTTGATGGTTCCTTTTGCTGTGCAAAAGCTTTTTATTTTGATGTAGTCCCATTTGTTTATTTTTTCTTTAGCCTCCATTGCCTTTGGAGCAGTATCAGGTATCAGTGAAGAAGTTCTTTCGGCATATATCTGAGATTATGCTGCCTGTGGATTCCTCTAGTATTTTTATGGTTTCCCTTCTAATGTTTAAGTCCTGTATCCATTTTGAGTTTATTTTTGTATTTGGTGTAAGTTGGTGGTCCAGTTTCAATTTTTTGCATGTATCTGTCCAATTTTCCCAACACCATTTATTGAAGAGGCTATCTTGGTTTCATTGAATGTTCATGCCTCCTTTGTCAAATATTAATTGAGCATAGTGGTTTGGGTGGATATCTGGGTTCTCTATTCTATTCCATTGATCTATATGTCTGTTCTTGTGCCAGTACCAGGCTGTTTTGAGAACAGTTGCTTTGTAGTATAGCTTGAAGTCTGGTATTGAGATCCCACCTACTTTATTCTTTTTTCTCAGAATTGCTGTAGCTATCCGTGGTCTTTTTTTGTTCCAGATGAATCTATGAAGAATTCTTTCTAGGTCTGTGAAATATGTCGTTGGTATTTTAATGGGTAGTGCGTTGAATCTGTAGATTGCTTTGGGTAGTATGGACATTTTAATGATGTTGATTCTCCCAATCCATGAGCATGGTATGCTCTTCCATCTGTTAACATCTTCCTCTATCTCTTTTTTCAGTGTCCTGTAGTTTTCTGCATAAAGGTCTTTTACCTCTTTAGTTAGGTTTATTCCTAGGTATCTTAATTTTTTTGGTGCAATCGTAAATGGGATTGCTTTTTTAGTTTCTCTTTCTATAATTTCACTGTTAGTGTATAGAAATGCCACAGACTTCTTAGCATTAATTTTGTATCCTACTACATTGCCGAATTCATTAATTAAGTCAATTAGTTTTGAAATGGAATCCTTTGGGTTTTTTATGTACAATATCATGTCATCTGCAAATAAGGACAGCTTTACTTCTTCTTTTCCAATTTGGATGCCTTTTATTTCTTCTTGTTGTCTAATTGCAATGGCTAATACTTCCAGTACTATGTCGAACAGGAGAGGTGAGAGAGGGCATCCCTGTCTTGTTCCTGTACTTAGGGGAAATGGTTTTAGTTTTTGCACATTGAGTATGATGTAAGCTGTGGGTTTATCATCTATGGCTTTTATGATGTTGAGGTATGATCCTTCTATTCCCAGTTTGCTGAGAGTTTTTATCAAGAAAGGATGTTGGATTTTGTCAAATGCTTTTTCTGCATCAATTGATATGACTATGTGATTTTTATTTCTCAATTTGTTTATGTGATGTATCACATTTATTGATTTGTGGATATTGAAACATCCCTGCATTCCTGAGATGAATCCTGCTTGGTCATGGTGTATGATCTTTCTGATGTACTGCTGGATCCGGTTTGCTAGAATTTTGTTGAGGATTTTGGCATCTATGTTCATGAGAGATATTGGCCTATAATTCTCTTTCATTGGGTTGTCTTTATCTGGTTTTGGTATTAGGGTGATGCTGGCTTCATAGAAGGTGTTTGGAAGTGTTCCTTCTTCTTGAATGTTTTTGAATAGTCTGAGGAGGATAGGTTTTAATTCTTCCTTGAATGTTTGGTAAAACTCTCCTGTGTAGCCATCTGGACCCGGGCTTTTATTTGCTGGAAGCTTTTTGATGACTGCTTCAATTTCTTCCATAGTTATTGGACTATTGAGATGTTTGGCTTCCTCCTCATTGAGTTTTGGAAGGTTATATTTTTCTAGGAAAATGTCCATTTCTTGCAGGTTGTCCAATTTGTTGGAATAGAGTTGTTCACAGTATTTTTTAAAAATCCTTTGTATTTCCACAGGGTCTGTTGTTATTTCTCCTCTTTCATTTCTGATTTTCTTTATTTGGGTCTTCTCTCTTTGCTTCTTAGTGAGCATGGCTAGAGGTCCATCAATCTTGTTTATCCTTTCAAAGAACCAGCTCTTTGTTTTGTTGATCTTTTGAATTGTTTCTTTGGTCTCCAAGTTGTTTATCTCCGCTCTGATCTTCACTATTTCCTTCCTTCTGAGTACACTGGGCTTTTCTTGTTGCTCACGTTCTAGCTCTTTGAGTTGTAGGTTTAGGTGATTTATTACCATTGTTTCCTGTTTTTTGCAGTAGGCTTGTAGGGCTATGAACTTCCTCTCAAGACTGCTTTCACTGTGTCCCATAAATTTTGTATTGTTGTGTTGTCTTTGTCATTTGTTGCCATGATGTTTTTTATTTCTTCCTTGATCTCTCTGGTTACCCAGTCGTTGTTAAAAAGCATGCTGTTTAGTCTCCATGTGTTTGATTTCTTTCTATTGTTTTTATTTTAGTTGATTTCCAGTTTTATGCCAATGTGGTCTGAGAAAATGCTTGATATGATTTCTATCTTCTTGAATTTGAAGAGACTTTTCTTATGACCCAACATATGATCTATCTTTGAAAATGGCCCATGTGCACTGGAGAAGAATGTATATTCTGTGGCTTTTGGGTGAAATGTTCTGAAGATGTCAATTAATTCCATCTGGTCTAGTGAGTCATTTAGGATTGATGTTTCTTTGCTGATTTTTTTAGAGGATTTGTCCAATGGTGACAGTGGGGTATTAAAGTCTCCTACTATGATTGTATTGCTGTCAATCTCTCCCTTAATATCCTCCAAGAGTTTTTTTTATGTATTTAGGTGCTCCTATATTGGGTGCATATATGTTTACCAGAGTTATTTCTTCTTGTTGGATTGTTCCCTTTAGTATTATAAAGTGGCCTTCTTTATCTCTTGTTATGTCCTTCACTTTGAGATCTAATTTGTCAGATATAAGTATTGCAACCCCAGCTTTTTTTTCATTTCCATTTGCCTGAAGTACCATGTTCCATCCCTTCACCCTCAATCTGTGTGCGTCTCTTTTCCTAAGGTGGGTTTCTTGCAGACAGCAGATATATGGATCATGTTTTCTTATCCAATCGGTTACCCTATGTCTTTTGATTGGAGCATTTAATCAGTTTACATTTAAAGTTATTATTGATAAGTACTTATCTGTTGCCATTTTTAGTCCTTACCCCCGAGTTCCTTCTTCACTTCCTCTTTCTTTTTATTACAGCAGACCTGTTAACATTTCTTGCATTGCTGGTTTGGTGGTAATATATTCCCTTAGTCCTTTTTTGTCTGTGAAGCTTTTGATTTCACCTTCAATTTTGATTGAGAGTCTTGCAGGGTACAGTATTCTTGGATTCAGACCCTTCCTTTGCATGACTTTGTATATTTCATTCCATTCTCTTCTGGCTTGATGAGTTTCTGTTGAGAAATCAGTAGATAGTCTTATGGGGGTTCCTTTGTAGGTAACTTTCTGTTTCTCTCTGGCTGCTTTTAAGATTCTTACTTTGTCGTCGGTGTTTGCCAATTTAATTATAATGTGCCTCGGTGTCGGTTTGTTGGGGTTCATTTTGCTTGGGACTCTGTGAGCTTCTTGGATTTGTGTGGGTTTTTTCTTTTCTATATTGGGGAACTTTTCTGTCATTATTTCTTCAAACATGTTCTCTAATCCTTGTTCAGTTTCCACTCTTTCTGGAACCCCAATTATGCGGATGTTATTTTGTTTCATGTTATCCCAAAGTTCCCTTAGACTCTCCTCTTGCTTTTTAACTTTTTTTTCTAGAAGCTGCTGTACTTGGGTATTTTTTCCTATCGTGTCTTCTAGCTCACTGATGCGGTCCTCTGCTTCTTCTAGTCTACTTTTGATGCTTTCTATTGAGTTCTTTATAGCAGTGATGCCATTATTCATTTCTTCTTGTTTATTCTGCACCTCCTCTAGTTTCTTCTGCATTTCTTCTTGTTTATTCTGCACCTTCTCTAGTTTCTTCTGCATTTCTTCTTCATGCTTCTTCACCTCCTCTAGGTTCTTATTCATTACCTCTTGGCTTTTACTCATATTGTCAAATTGGTCTTCCATTCTTTTCAACCACATTATGATAATTTTTCTGAACTCTTTCTCTGGTAGGCTTATTTGTGGTTCTATTTCGTTTACTTCCTTTTCTGGTGAAACCTGCCTTTCTGTCTTTTGTGGGCTGTTTCTTTTTTTGCCCATGGTCTTTCTTCTCTGGGTGTCTGGTTATGTAGTGCTCTCTCCTACATTGATTGAAAGGCACAAACTACAACACGACCAGGTACAGCACACAAGGCACTGAGTAGAAATGTATTCAAGATGTTAATAATCACAAATAAGGTGACCACAATGAAGGACAAATTAGGGGTAAATAGAGAAAGAAGAAGAGGAAAATGAGGAAGAAAGAAAAGAAAGAAGTGCCAAAATCAAATTGGGAGAGTGAGAAAGAAAGAAAAAAAAAAGATAAATAAATGAACAATAAAATAAAATAAAATAAGAAAACAAAAAGGAGAAAAAGGAGAAGGAAAGAGGAAGAGAAAAAAGTCAGGGAGAAAAGAAAGTGTATAAGAGAGAAAAGAGGAACAAAATATAGATGTCAGGAGACAACTTCAATAGAACAGTCACTAATCCCAATAAAGGCCAGCAACCAGTACCTAGAGATTGATGCAAATTGCAAATAGCAACTGGTGTCGAGGGAGATGAGGGAAAAGAGAGGTAGAAAACAAAGTAAGCAAAAAGCAAAATAGAACAAGTAGAATAAACTAAAACAATCTCTCAAAAAAATTTCAAAAAATCGATATAATCACTTTTCAGGCAAATAGCAACAAAAGGACATAGAGAAAAAACAACTTTTTGGCTAGTGAAGACAAGAGGGGAGAGGTTTGTGTGGACTTGTAGTAGGGGATTTGAAATTAGATATATAAATGGGGTGAAATTTTATCCAGGTAAAGAGAAAAATAGGGAGAATCTAAAGTTGGAAAGGGAAAGAGAAACAAGACAGCAAAATGGGGAAAGTTAGGAGGAAAGTGTTGGCATAAAGGTGGAGTTGAGTTGGAGTAAAATTATGCTAAAGGGAAGATGAAAACAGAATGTAGAATTCTAATCCCGAAATAAAATAAAGAGAAAACAAAATGACACTTTTTTTTCCCAAAAATGGTAAAGTACTAGTAGTAATTAATAATACTAGTTTAAAACAAAAATGTAATAATTATAAAGGTAAAATCAATTGAGGCAGAAAGAAAAAAAATATTCTTTTAATTAAAATATGTGAAAATGAAAAATAAAGAATTAAAAATTAAGAAAGAGAAAAAAGAAAAAACGAAAAAAAGAAAAAGAAAAATAGAATGGTCCTTCACTTCCACTATTATTCTGCTTGGCACTCCTGTTTCCCAGTAGGGGAGGTATTGCAGTTCCCTGTGTTCCCCTCTTGGTGTTTTAATGTCTTTATTCTCTTGTGGTTATGCGAGAGTCAATTTGTGTGTCATCCATTGGGTGGCAGTGTTTCGGAATTGATCTCTGAGACAAAGCACAGGACCTCTCTAGGCTGTGCTCAGATCCTGCTACTCTGTGGTTCCCAAAACCAGTTTGTGGGGGTTTTGCAGCCTGGACACTGCAATAACTCCCAGGTTGTCCCTCTGCCCCAGAGAAAAAGAAAAAAAAAGAAAGAAAAAAAAAGAGTCGTTTTCCGGAGCTCTCCTCTGTCAACAGCTCAGAGGGTTTGCCTTCACACTCAGGGATCATGCCCTGACCACCTCCTCGGACCTCTCCAGAGGCAGCTTTCCCGCAGCCTGGCTCCCACAGTGTGCACATCTCTGCCCTGTGGGGGTAGGAGACCGCACCCTGGCCCAGGCGAAATCTGACCCTTCCAAGCGCGCGTACGCAATGTGGATCTCTGAATCCTCCGCCTGCGTGTCTGTGCCGCCTGGGAAGCCGCGCTCTGGGTCCTGGCTGCTCTGTGGGTGCCTCTGTCAGCCGCAGCTTTCAGACCTAGGCAGACATCCACCTCCCCCTTAAGTCAGGCGCAATCTGACCTTTCCGTGTGCTCTGTGGATCTCTGATTCCGCTGCGTGTCTGCGCCAATTGGAGAGTGGAGTTCTGGGTCCTCGGGTTCCTGGCTGCTCGATGGGTGCCCAGCCGAAGGCTTCAGAGCGCTGCAGACATCCACCTCCCACTGCAAGATGGCTCGGGCTCCGCATTCACGCTGGTGGCTCCAGCGGACAAAAACCCCGTGGCAGTGGGGCTGCCTGGCCAGGAGAGCCCCCTCCAGCAGTTCCCCGCCTTCCCCTGGAGCAAGGTATACATTTTAAAATAAATATGCAAAGGTGACTGAGCAGATAATTTCAATTGAAGGAACAATCATCTGCCTACTCTATTTTATGACAGGGATTTATTAAGTAAAATTTTCAATGACTCTTCAAATAACATAAGAATATATTTGCAATATTCATGCAAATATGTTAATTGAAGGATGGACATATTGAAAACAAATTATTAGGCTATGAAAAAGGATAGGTTAAATAAATGTGGACTATTATGCAGTCATTAAAAATAATACTATTGATCCAATTATGATATGACATATTAAACCTACCTACAAATAAAATTAACATATACTGATAATTTGCACTGATTCTCCTGGTTAGAAAGGAACACTTTGTGAGATAATCTATGCTAGAAAATGAGAACTGGTGAAATGACTGGAGACAATTGAAGAATCAAAAGGGTTATTCCATCTGATCTGCAGGACATGGGAACAGAGAAAATTGAAGGGAATGAGAGGACAGAAGGTCCAGTGAGATGTTGTGAGTAAGGGATTGTTTACAAGCAAAGGCCAGTGCAGATTTCTCAGTAGTGGGTTTACCAAAAGTCCATTCAGAAACTTTGATGTCTGACATTTGATTCAAATGGTGTTGCTCTCATGATAACTTGTTTTATGTCTTTTTGTTAAATCGTCAATAAAGTCTACTTTGTTCCCAGATGCTTTGTATAAAGAAGACCTTTTTGTAGAAACCAAAGAAGTGTTTGAATTTTCTATCAGCCATGGGAGAAAATGTATAAAGACTAAAACATGGAGGAAAAGCACTAAGGAAAGCCCCTGGGAACTGAAGGAGGGCTCTATACAAGGTTCATCCACAGGGCATGGTTTTAAGGTTTGAAACAATGCTTATTTAGGAGTCATTAGCTGACACTACCTGATATGTGCAATAATAGAGGCCTGGTACATGAGAATTCACACACTGGAGTGTGTGTGTGGGGGTCCCTTAGCTAGGCCTGTCCCCTCTTACAGTCAGGGAGCCCTCATGGATAAGAGGTGACCCGATGATGAGGGGAAGGCAATGCCTCCATCACACCTCTGCTGCTGCCACTGCTGGCAGTGCAAGCTTTGGGTGGCCCTAGGAGGGTAGACAGCTGCCATTTGAGGCTTACCTGCACCTTGGGCCAGCACCTGGGTGGCTGAGAGGCTGAGGGGACTGGAAGACTCTGGAGGCAGGCATGCGGCAAGGCTGGGCACACCTAGAGGTGAGCTGAGGGGACTGGGCTCTGCCATATTGTCACCGTGTGTACTGCCATCGTTGAGGGTAAGGCAGTAAATTAACATATTTCCTCCTTATTGGCTGTGGGCGCCACCATCTTTGAAGGTGGGGTAGCTAATTAGCATATTCCCTCCTTATTGGCTGTGGATGCCACCATCTTTGCCATAGTGCAAGAGTCAATTAGCATAATCTCTCTTTATTAGGTAGGATGGTGTTGAGCAAAACATCATGCATGAGTTACCAATCCCAGGGAAAGACTCCAACTACATGGAAGATAGTAAAGATCATCATTGTGCCAACCACCAGAAATAGCACTCTAAACACTTCTGTCAGTTGCATCTTGAAATTGGAGTCACACATGAAGCAGTCAAGCGCTGGACAGAACATGGCATTACTTGGAGAAAAGACAGAGCAAGATTAACTTCAGTGGTGGGCAGTGGTCTCCCAAGGTCTGTGGTTTTTCTCCAGCCAACGGATGGCAATTTGCTTACATGCACCCCTCTCAGGGAAGGGTCCCAACCCTTCCCTGAGAGGCACAGATATAGCAATGGGGTTGGCCCAGTGCCAGATGACACAATACTGAAACAAAACAAAGGAACACACATTGAGACTGCAATAGGGAAAACATTCTCACAGAAGGTAAAAGGTTGAGCACAAAGTGGGAGGCCTACGGTCCATTCTTATGCTGTTGAGAGGAGGTTTGAAAGACTATGCCCTTAAGGCCACCTTTCCAACACATAGATAACTCTGAAGAAAACCTTTTTGTACAAGTTTGGGGCTGCATTCATGTATGCACACACATTTACCCACACACTTACAAATATTCAAACATTGTGTTTGTTTCTGGGAGGCTGGATTTAATGTTCTTTATATTTTTTCGTGGCTCATGCATTTTTTTTTTTACAATAAATCTTTCTTGCTGTTTGAATCAGAAAATGTATGTTTTGGGGGAATAAAAGATAACTTTTGCCCTACATCTAGTACAAAATTAAATCATGCAGAGCCTGAGCAAGAACAAGGCAATATCTTAAAACCACTTTTGCATTTTTTACCTTATGCATAGTATTTGATGTGTATTAGAAATAGTATATGCACATCAAGCCTTTTTTTCCTGTTGCTTTTCTGTAGAGAGGGGTAAGTTAGAGCTTTGGAAGGTTTTATGTGGTTGAGGTCCTGCTCTTTCAAGCTGTGCCTTTACTTTCAGTGCCATCTCCTTTCTCTAGAATATCCTTCTCCTTCCTATCCTTCTAAATACACTTTGAGTACCACTTCTTTCTTGGTTAAGCTATATCCAGCCTTTCCAACTTCAAACTTCATTGCTTTGCTCCCATGTTGCCTTATATACACCTGAAATAAGATCTCTATTATATTATTATGTGCTTATTCCTATAAATGGCTGTTTTCTCCACTAGCCAGTTAATTCCACAAATATCCATTTTGCTCTAAGATTCCTCTGGACCTCGAGTTCATTTCTGGCTCTAATTTTGAGCCCATAGTGAACCTGATGAGAGATTACCTTGCCCTTTCACAGTGTTCTCCCAAATTACAATGTGCACAGAGCTGTGTCTCTGTATCCCCTATATTTAGTCCAGTGTCTGGCACAGAGCATTTTTTCAATTTCTGTTGCCTGGATAATAATCACTGGGGTCAAGTGCTTAGTTCATAGAGCCCATCTTTACTCAGTCCAGTCATAGCCATACAACTCTTCCATTGCATGAACCCACAAACAGGTTTAGAATAGGCTTTTAAGTATAACTAGTATAAGCACATCACCAAGAAAATTTTAAGTATAGTTACAATATTGATGCTTTAAATAATTCATACTTATTAACAGTGTGTTATGTATTATATATGTAATACTATCCCATCAACATTGATATTTGTAAGAAAACTGATACTTTTTCTTATCTTCCTAGTGTAATATTCACTTTGCAACACATTTGAATGGTCCCATCTGTATTAAGTTTAACTTCAAAAATATTTGGGATCTGTTCTGTATCCAACTCCAAGAGAAAAGTGCTCTGGCCTTCTACTATCATCCATTATTATTATGTTTTCTGCAATGCATCATACCATGTGTAACTAATATTTTAAAATTACAGAGAAGCATCTGCTTCTGTTTTAATGTCTTGATAAAAGTGTTGTAAATATTGTAGATGTATAAGATTCCTTAAAGAATCTGTTTTATTTCACCTGGAAACTACCTTCATTCTTAAATCCTTCACCCAGATGCTACATTTAGTAGATGAATTGCATAGCTTTTAATCAACTTCTGTGTTAATTAGTAATGGAAAATATGCAGCTTTACATTTTCAAGAAGTGGTGCTAAAAGTCCAAGGTAATCAAAGAGCCAGTAATATAACATGTACTCCTGTACCGTGCAATTAACCTTTTAGAACATAGTTTTCATATTCGTTTAATTACTCAAGGCTTGAAAATTATACTTTCAAGGCAGAAATAATTGGTTAAGGCCAGCAGGGAGTGCTGACCACATAGCCAGTGACTCGATTCAAAGAGCACTGCATTTTGGAGAGCTACTGTCCAAGGGATTGCTGCCTGATGCCCCCTTCGCTCAGTAATGATCATTCCAAGCAAGCTATGGGGACAGCTGGAGGGTTGCCCTTTCTCCATTAAGACATACAATATATCCCAGTGGGAACAGAGAGCAGTTAAAGATATAGCAATGAACTATAAAAACATTTATAGTTTTTTTGTCAAGTTGGGCTATATTCATTTTATTGCTTTTAGTTTTGGGGGAAGGAGCAGAGGTTAATTTACCATGTTTTTCCTGGAAAACCATAGTTTTATAGAATGTTCTAGCTAATAACCTTCATTTTGTGGATAAAAAACCCCAGAGTTTCATAAATGTGAATCATATAACCTCTGGAAAAAATGATGTTACCCTAGGTGTTATGAGCTACATAAAATTAATATAAACTACCATTTCACTCTTTGTAGAGAGATCATTGGTGTGTCCAAGACTTTTGTAAATTATCGGATTTACTTCTAGCACCAACTTCCCAACCCTACTGACTTTGATGAGAGATCACCTTGCCCTGTCACATGTGTGCTTCTAAATCACAAGATTTTTATCATTTAATTTTTTTTTCACAAAACAGTAGTTTCTCTAATTTCTGCCATTCAGTTTAGCCCTGTTCTTTCCTTTGTCCCAAAATTCCTATTTAATTTTCATGCAGATAACTTCATTTCTTCTTGTACTTGCATTCCTTTAAGTTATTTTTTTTAAATAGACAAAGGTCCCATGTACACTACAAAGTGCCAGATGTCAGCAACATATAATGTTAAATTAATGTAAGTCAACAGATAAATAGAAATAAAAATATAAATAAATTGATTGTAATAAAATTTTTTGTTGAGTTAATTTACACATAATATTAGAGCTATTCTTTTCTATTTGAGGAACTTTTTGGTTACACACTGACTATTTACTCTCTGCTCTATCTGTGGTATGTGTCAGGTAAAACCAAAATTCTTGTTACATATGACTCTGGCTCTCTGTGTCTGCTGCTAAACAATGTGTGGCTGAAGGGAAGTAACTAGCCATACTGAGTGCATTTTCATTAACTCATGACTCCGTGGGCCCTTGGAAGCTGTACTTCAATTCCTAGTCTTTGACTCTCCCACTCTCTGAGATGGTTACTTTGTCCTTTCTTCTCTATTCTCAAACCTACATTCTTTTCTACTCTCTTGTTCTCTTAGCTGACCAGTCTGATTCTTATTTCACTGGGAACATAGAAGCAAGTTAAAGAGGCATTCCTTATCGCTAAACCACCCAAACATCCAGGCCATGCACAATATACCCATAAACCCTTCTACCTCTCTTGTTCAAATGGATGCTTGGATCTAAGGCTAGCCCTCCACTTGTGCACTGTTGTATCCTCAGTGCTGATAGGTGAGCTCAGAGAATATGGGTGTGCAATAAATAATTATACATGAATGAATGAATGCTACTCTTTCTTCATTGACATAGATTTAAGGGCTGTCCAATACGTAAAAGGCTGAACTTTATTTAAGGTGTTGCTTCAGTGACCTCTTATTTTACTGCACTAAGTTTTCATGATTCCTCTCTGGGTTCAGAATGTGTTGTCATATATTTGAATTCTCTTTGGTGGCAACCAAAGTTCCAAGGGTTGCATTAGGGGATAAGGATAGAATAGGTAACAGGACAATACTCTGTTGTCAAAAAGTTTGCATTTTAGTAAAGAGAAGCATTATTCAAATTCAAAATTAGTTTACAGACTTTAGGATATTTTAAGTTTTTCCCTAAGTTTGTTAATTAATTAAAAAATTAAATTAAACAAGTATAGATGAATATTTTCTTTGTTTAACAGATTTGGTTTGATGAATATATTGCTTCTCTGTAATGTTTTTATTGCTTTTAAAAAAAAAATCTGCAGCTGCTTTCCCACTATACTTTACCCCATGATGTGTCATTAAGCTGTCCATTTTCTTGTAATTTAAAAGGTTAAAGAATTGGTTTTAAACATCACTCTCTGAGGAAAAGCAGCAGGAATAAAATTATAGATAATAGTTTTCTTTTTCTTTTTTAAAATAAATCTTTATTGTTCAGATTATTACATTTGTTTTTCTTCCCCCCATACCATCCCTCCACCAGGCTCCCACCCCTCCCTCTGCCCTTACCTCCCCCTGAATTGTCTTCACCCCTAGGTGTAAGATTTTTGTCCATTCTCTCCCTGCACCCCCGAACCCCTTTCCCCCTGAGAATTGTCAGTCCATTCCCTTTCTATGCCCCTGATTCTATTATATTCACCAGTTTATTCTGTTCATCAGATTTTTTATTCACTTGATTTTTAGATTCTCTTGTTGATAGATATGTATTTGTTGTTGATAATTTTTACCTTTACCATTTTTTTCTTCTTCCTCTTCTTAAAGAGTACCTTTCAGCATTTTATATAATACTAGTTTGGTGTTGATGAACTCTTTTAGCTTTTCCTTATCTGTGAAGCTTTTTATCTGACCTTCAATTCTGAATGATATCTTTGCTGGGTAGAGTAATCTTGGTTGTAGATTCTTGCTATTCATCACTTTGAATATTTCTTGCCACTCATGTCTGGCTTGCATAGTTTCTGTTGAGAAACAGCTGACAATTGTATGGGTGCTCCCTTGTAGGTAATTAACTGTTTTTCTCTTGCTGTTTTTAATATTCTTTTTTTTTTTGTCTTTTGCTTTTGGCATTTTAATTATTATGTGTCTTGGTGTGGTCCTCTTTGGATTCTTTTGTTTGGGGTCCTGTGCACTTCTTGGACTTGTAAGGCTATTTCTTTCACCAGGTGGGAGAAGTTTTCAGTCATTATTTCTTTTTTTTTTAATTAAATCTTTATTATTCAGATTATTACATTTGTTTCTCTTTTTTCCCCTCCATAGCACCCCTCCACCCAGCTCCCACCCCTCCCTCTGCCCTTAGCTTCCTCCCATTGATCTCATCCATAGGTGTATGATTTTTGTCCAGTCTCTCCCTGTTCACCCCTCACCCCTTTCCCCCTGAGAATTATCAGTCCATTCCCTTTTTAATTCACTAATTTTTAGATTCACTTATTGATAGATATGTATTTGTTGTTCATAATTTTTTGGCTTTTACCTTTTTCTTCTTCCTCTTCTAAAAGATTACCTTTCAGCATTTCATATAATACTGGTTTGGAGTTGTTGAACTCCTTTAACTTTTTCTTATCTGTGAAGCTCTTTATCTGCCCTTCAATTCTGAATGTTAGCTTTGCTGGATAGATTATTCTAGGTTGTAGGTTCTTGCTATTCATCACGTTGAATATTTCTTGCCACTCCCGTCTGGCCTGCATCGTTCCTGTTGAGAAATCAGCTGACAGTCATATGGGTGCTCCCTTGTAGGAAATAAACTGTTTTTCTCTTGCTGCTTTTAATATTCTCTCTTTGTCTTTTGCTCTTGGTATTTTAATTATGATGTGTCTCGGTGTGGTCCTCTTTGGATTCCTTTTATATGGGGTTCTGTATGCTTCCTGGACTTGTAAGTCTATTTCTTTTACCAGATGTGGGAAGTTTTCAGTCATTATTTCTTTAAATAGGTTTTCAGTATCTTGCTCTCTCACTTCTTCTGGCACCCCCACAATTCTGATGTTGGTACACTTGAAGCTGTCCCAGAGTCTCCTTACATTATGTTCACATTTTTGGATTCTTTTCTCTTCTTGCTTTTCCAGTTGAGTGTTTTCTGCTTCTTTATATTTCAAATTTTTGACTTGATTCTTGCCTTTCTCTAGTCTGCTGTTAGGACTCTGTATAATACTTTTTATTTCAGTCAGTGTATGTTTAATTTCTAGTTGGTCTTTTATCATCTTTAGTTGGACCTTTTCCATCTCTAGTTGGACCTTTTTCATCTCCTCTTGGCTCTCGCTAAATTTATCCATCTTTTCTAGCATATTCTTGAAAAACCTTACAAGCGTGGTTTTGAACTCTATATCCAGTTGTTTTTTTTTCCTCCATTTCTTTTGTTTGTGATCCCTTCCCTTGTCTCGGCATTTTCACTATGCCGGGGAAACTTCTGTGCTGGATTCAGCCTTATGATACCAGACGCAAAGCCGCAGAAGCCTCTGTTGAGCTTGGGAGGGGTGGAGTCTCAGGGCTTAAGGGACCACCTTGCCTTACAGTCAGCCCCGCCCTCCACGGCCCCTGAGTCTCACGTGACTGGGTAATGGCTGGAGCGGTCCTTGTGCGCGCGCCCGCAGTGCCTCTAATCGCTGCCTTTCCAGCCACCCTGCGCGCCAGGACCACACGAGTCTAGGTCTCCAGGGTTTTGCCCAAAACAGGGGCCCAGTGGACTCAGAAGTGGCACAGTTCGGAGTGTCTGTCTCCCGCCCACACGCGAAAGCCAGCGGCACAATCAGCAGTCTGTCCTCCGGGCAGCACAGTGCGCGTGCGCGACCAGACTTCCGATCTTTTGCGACTCCCCTAAATTTCTGTGCACCTCTCCCTTTTCACAGTCCAAACTCACCCCGTATGAGTTTCGGCTGGATCTGGGGTTTAGTATCGTAAGATAAGGAGTTCAATGCCATTGGGAGTCTCCGTTTCCCTCCCGCCAGAGAAAGCCAGCCAGGTACTCGGGCACCCACTCTCTCAGCGCGCGTGCGTCTCTGTACCTCAGCTTTTTGCAGCTCCTTTGGGTCTCCGTGAGCCCCTCTCTTTCCTTCTAGCTGTAGAACTTACACTCGGCCAGCTTTCCTGTGGTTCTGGATGATGTCTGTTCTGTCTTTTAGTTGTAGTTTTGAAATTGTTGTGCGAGGCAGCAGTGTAGGTGTTTACCTATGCCGCCATCTTGGATTCTCTCCAGTCATTATTTCTTCAAAGAGGTTTTCAGTATCCTGCTCTGTCTCTTCTTCTGGCACCCCCATAATTCTGATGTTGGTACACTTGAAGTTGTCCCAGAGGCTCCTTACACTATCTTCACATTTTTGGATTCTTTTTTTTTTCTAGTTGAGTATTTTTTGCTTCTTTATCTTTCAAATCTTTGACTTGATTCTTGTGTTCCTCTAATCTGCTGTTAGGTCTCTGTATAATACTTTTTATTTCAGTCAGTGTATTTTTAATTTCTAATTGGTCCTTTTTCATCTCTAGTTGGTCCTTTTTCATCTCCTCTTGGGTCTTGCTAAATTTATCCATCTTTTTTAGGATATTCTTGAAAAACCTTATAACCGTGGTTTTGAACTTTATATTCAGTTGTTTGTTTTCCTCCATTTCTTTCGTTTGTGATCTGTTTTTTTGTCTCTGTATTTTCACTGCTTGGTAGAGTAGCTTTGTGTGCTAGGTGTCCTATATAGCCCAGTAGCTCTGCCTCCCCAGTTATCTGAGGTGGACTCTCTTGGTACACTCCTTTGTGGACTGTGTGCACAGCCTTGTTGTAGTTAAGTCTTGATGATTGTTGGTATCACTGGGGGGAATTGATCTCCAAGCCATTTGGTTGTGAGGATCAGCTGTGTCTATACCAGGAGAGTTTCTGTGCTGAAGTCAGCCTTATGATACAAGACTTGCAAAATTGTAAAAGCCTCTCTATTCAACTTGGATAAGGTGGATTCTCAGGGCTGAGCAGAGACAGCCTTGAGTTCCCATCAGCCCTGCCCTATGAGGCCTCTGGGTCTGTGTCCTTAGGTGATCACTGCAGCCTTCTCTGTGCGCACGTGCACATGCATTCAGACCTCTGCCTTTCTGACTCCCCTGAGTTTCCATGTGCTCTGGAGACCCCTATGTGTCTGGGTCCCCCGGGTCTCACCTGAAACTGGGATTCAGTGCAGTCTGAAATGCATTTCAGTGCAGTTGGAAGGTTCTGTCTCCCTCCCTCTAGAGAAAACCAGTGACACAATCAGCAGTTAGCCCTCTGTGTGTGCCATCATGTGTCTCCACACCTCTGCCTTTTGCTGCTCCCCAAAGTTTCCATCCACTCCCTCTTTTCATGACAGTCCAGACTCCCCCTGTATGAATCTTACCCAGAACTGGGGTTCAGTGCAGTCGGGAGTTTCCATCTCTGAAATCAGTAAGTTTTTTAAATGGAGGAAGCCAGTCAGGCACTCCACCACCCATCCTCTCCACACACGTGTCTCCATACCTCAGCTTTTTGCAGGTCTGTTGAGTCTCCATGAGCCCCTCTCTTTTCTTCTAGTTGTAGAATTTCCACTCAGCAAGTTTTCCTGTGGTTCTGAATGGTGTCTGTTAGTTGTAGTTTTGAAATTGTTGTGCGAGGCAACAGTTTAGGTATTCACCTATGCAGCCATCTTGGTTTTTCCTAATAGTTTTCTTTTTAAATTAATCATGTTTAATATATGTTTCTTTTAAGCAAATTTCAGAATAGACTTTCTTACTCATATTCAGGCTCTTTGGCAGAATAGTAAACTATATTGTTTATTAGATAGCTCTTTTCAATAGTTTTAAAAGAGAGGAATCTTTATTTTTTTTCCTCTTGATTTATGTTTCATAATTTTTTTTCTTATATTTACCTAGAGGCCTGATATATGAATTTGTGCATGGTTGGGGTCCCTTGGCCGGCCATGTGGTCAGTGCACAACCTCCCATGGCCGGCCAACCTCCCGCAGTTTCCCCCCACCTGCTGGCCCCAATCCAGACCAATTAGGACTGGCTGGCCAGGGGACAGACCATGGAAGGTTGGCCACTGAGTGGTGGGAGGGACTGTGGGAGGTTGGCCATTGGCTGGGAGGAGGGAAGGAACCACGGGAGATTGACCAGCTGTGGGAGGTTGGCTGTGGGAGTACACTGACCACCAGGGGGCAGCTTTTGCATTAAGCATCTGCCCCCTGGTGGTCAGTGCACATCATAGTGACTGGTCAACCCCTCATTCAGTCATTCAGTTACTTAGGCTTTTATGTATATAGATTAGTCAGCTCAGACAGCCATAAGAAAATATCATAAATTTGTGTGGTTTAAACAACACAAATGTATTTTTTTCACGGTTCTGGAGTCTGGAATTTGGGGTCAGGTTACCAGCATAACATTGTCCCATACACCAGAAAGTGATGGATTGATTGCCAATCAAGGCAAATGTCCAGGTTGCAGATTCAATACCCAGTTCACTGAGTGCAGGAAACAATGAAACAATGTTTTCCTCTCTCTCCCATCTTCTCTCTGAGATCAATTAAAATGAATGATAAATAAATAATGTTCTGTAATTATGGTTTTAACAGGAAATACATTAGTCATCTATGAAGTGAAAAACTCATTATAACACATACATACAGCATAAATCTATTTAAAAAATATTATTGATTTCAGAGAAAGGGTGAGGGAGAGATAGATAGAAACATCAATGATGCGAATCATTGATCAGCTGCCTCCTGCAAGCTCCTACTGAGGATCGAGCCTGAAACCTGACTGGGAATCAAATCATGACCTCCTGGTTCATAGATCACTGTACTACCAGCTTGGCCCCATTTTTTATCAATATCTGGCACATGAGGTACATTGGCAAGATCTCACTCCTCACAAGTCTAAAATTGACCAAACTCCTTTGCAGCTAGGTTTTTGGATATGAATTAGTTTCTGCTGATTGGATGAGCTTGCACAATATTTTGAAGGCAGAAGTGGGGCAGAGGCATCTTCCAGAGTCTGGGCTGTTTGCTGCTGGTGATCATGTTTGCAGAGATGTGGAGGCTTTCTGCAGCAGAATTCAGGCTGTGCACAGGCAGTTGTGGCAGAGGCAGTGCCCAGTGACCTGTTTTGTGGGAGCTGAAGGGCACTTGCAGGACAGCAGTTTCCTGATCGCCAGGTGACAACTGTGTCAGAGTGTCCTAGAATTCGGTGTGGCTGAGGGGGCAGCTCCTCCCACTGGCCAGGGAGTCTTTCCTGGGGGCCTAGCCTAACACCCACTCCTCCAGCTTTCTAGTTACAGTGGTACCTCAAGATACAAGTTTAATTCGTTCCGTAACCTTGAGGTGTGGGAAACTATGAGATGCTCAAGTCGCAGTAAACTGGTGGGTCATAGTAAACTGGTAGGTCGTGTGCAGCCGGCCGATCCGCACAATTACTCCTATCTCAAATGTTGCTCATATTTCAAAGCAAAAATTGCTTGCTCCACGGCTCGTATCTCAAAAATCTCGTATGTTAGGGCACTCATATCTCGAGGTACCACTGTATTTCTCAAGCACCAATTCCCTGTGCTAAATTCTTTCCTGCCTAAAATAGAAAAAATCTAAAAATATTTTGGATCCCCTACTTTCAATGAAAACAATACTGCACAGGGTCAGGGGAGGTGTTGTGGAAGGTTTCCTTCTTTGAGTCTCAGCTTTCTCTTCTATAGAACAGACACCAAAGATTATTATCTGTTTACTGGTAGCCCTGCACACAAATCAGGGTGACAGTAGCTCTCTGCAGGGCCTGGATGATCCAAACATGCTGCCCAGATGTTCTTTGTGGCCCAGAGGCTCAGCTGTGGCCAGGCACAGAATGCTTGCCTTGTCACCATGGCAATGAAGCAAGCATTCTGTCTGGCTGCTCACACTGCCCAATCTCAGCAGCTGCCTCCCCAGGAATGGGGGACTCCAGCGGACTGAGAGGACTGGTTACTGTCATCTTGTGGCTATGGGCACCACCATCTTTATGATGGAGTGATGATTAATTGGTATATTACCCTTTTATTACATAGGGTAATTACTGAATACCATAGCAGCTGTATTTTCCAAAGATGGCCACAACATTTCCATCCTGCCTGTGGCCTTGCTACTTTCCACCACGTCCTCCTTCTTAAAGCAGGGCTGACCTCTGACACACTGGTAGCCAGTACACTGATCACCAGCAGAATTCCAAGGCCAAGGCCAAAAAGACACACATCTTCATCCCGCCCACTCCATTAGGGTTTCTAGCTCCAGCTCTTCCCATGTTGCTGGGGGCTCCAACTGGCTCAGGACCTTGCCATCCTGGCTTGCTTCCCCTCTAGTTGGTTACATAACCCCAACCTCAGCACCTTGCTACACACCTGCTGATATTGTTGGACCCAGTGGTCAGAGTAAGTTCCTGGGTTGGGCCTCCTGCTTCCTGGCTCCTGGATGGCTCTGCCCCTGATTGGAGTGTTGGGTACTGACTCAGGGTGGGCCAGTGGGGGAGAGGGCAGTTGGGGCCTGGATCAGGCTAGTTGGCTACTGCAGTGTGCATCGTAGACACTGTTCGTTCTGGTCGTTCTGCCATAATGGTCACTGGGCTTTTATATATATAGATGTGATTCTTTTCTGAAAAAAATTAAGCTCAAATTTTCATTAAATATAAGATTAACCTGATTTATTTGATCCATCTAACTTCCTTTCTTATGTCCTAGTAAATTCCCAATACTTAGAATTGTGCTTGTTGCATAATGAATTTGCAATAAATGATTTTATTTCTCTGAAACTTTCCTTTTGAGCTTTTTTCACAATTCTCTCTTTCTCATTACTGTTCTATAAACACAGCTATCTAATAGCAAAAATATCACTCAATATATTTTATAAAACATAATTTTTAATTTGGGCCAAATACAACAGATAAATTACCCCTCCTGAAATTTCTTTAAAGTACAGTTTATTTAAATGGCCTAGGAAAGGTATTATAATGTCTAGGACATTCTGACTGTATTAAAGGGCTTATAATCATACTAGGAGCTCTGTGCATGAATCTGTGCGCCTGTAGCTCTCTGCTGATCTCCTGTAGCTCTCTGCCTGCTGCCCTGCCCCTCTGTAGCTTCCCCCATTTCCTTACCCCCTCCCTCCCTCTTTACTTGCTGCCCTGACCCCTCCTGTAGCTTTTGGCCTCCCACTTATAGTTTGATGCCCCACCCTCCTGCAAATCCATGATCTGGTTGTTACACAGTTGGTTGTTACCCCTCAAGGTATTACGGATAATTAGCATATTCCTCTCTTATTATATAGAATAAAAAATACAATTTTACACACATAAGGAAAATCAAGAGAATGGACTTTGAAGCCTATCCATTGCTAACTTGTGAAGGAGTGATTCTCTTCTAGACTTACAACTTGTGGGAAAATAATATACCATATGTACATTAAAATGATGGATTATCCATATTTGACTTTATACTGAATTATATGTTATAGATGCAGGTGTTCTGGGCATCTGGGACCCCAAAGGTTTTCAACCCACTGTGGGATCTTAGCTTTACACAAAAAAGAATTCAAATCAAGCCAGCATAGAGTTTACAGTGAAAGTGGGTTTATTAGTGAAGTGGTGACACAGAGTGGGCTGCTCACAGACACTGCAGCCCCTCCACAGCAGGCTTTGCTTCCTTTATTGAGGTTTATTTAACCAGGGGTAGGGCATTCAAGGAGGGGGAGGAATAGTCAGGATCTTTTTGAAAAACTTTTCAGAAGAGCTCCCAGGGCCATTTGTTTCCTTGAAAGGGTTTTCTGTTTCCAACATCTCAAGGTGTGTCATTTGGTATGCTAATGTGTTACAATGAGCATATAATGAGGCTAGGGGTCATGGTAAGGTGAAATTAGTTGCTATGTTGGATCAAGCTGGTCTCTGCCAGTTCTAAGCCATAAATCTGTTGGGGATTGGTTTTACTATCTATTTGACTGTCCATAGTCCTTATTGGTTACAGCTGTTTCACCATATACCCCATCTCATTATAGTATATCAGAGAAATCTGAAGAAAAGATTAAGGTGAGCTTGAGTAATTGGGAAAGTAATCAAACTTCAAGTAGGAGATTGGGCTTGAAAGAAGGACTAGGACTTCCTTGGGGAAAAGAGAGAAAATATTGTAAGAAGGGAAATTCCTAAATAGAGACAAGGGGTTTGGGATTAACAGACTATATGATGATACTTGCAATTTTGGCTACTATCTCCTGAGAACACTCAGGTTATTTCTTGTATTAATCAGGGGTCTCCAGAGAAATAAGACCAATAGGATCTACTTATCTATCATCTATCTATCTATCTATCTATCTATCTAATCTGTCATCTATTTATCTATTCAAATTTATTATTGAAATTGGTTCATGGTGTTTTGGAAGGTGAGAAGGGCCAGCATCTGCCATCTGCAAGCTGATAAACCATTAAGACAGGTGATATAATTCAGTCTGAATTGAAAAGGTGGGAAATCTGGAGTGTGTGTGTGTGTGTGTGTGTGTGTGTGTGTGTGTGTGTTTGGGGGGGGGGGGTGTAAATCCTGGTTCAGATTTAAAGGCACAAGAACAAAGAGTGATGATATCTGAGGGCAAGGGAAGACAGATGTTCCAGCTCAAGCAAAGAGTACAAATTTTCCCTTCCTTTCCCTTCTTCTTCTATTCAGGCTCTCAGTAGGATTGAATGAAGCTTACCTGCATTGGTGAAGATGATATTTACTTAATTTACCAATTCAAATGGAAACTTTTCGGGAAACATTCTTTTTTAAAAATACATATTTGTATTGATTTCAGAGAAGAAGGGAAAGGGAGAGAGAGAGAGAAACATCAATGATGAAAGAAAATCACCAATCGGCTGCCTCCTGCACGCCCCCTACTGGGGATCATACCCACAACCCAGGCATGTGCCCTTGATTGGAATCAAACCCAGGATTCTTCAGTCTGCAGGCCGATTGCTCTACCCACTGAGCCAAATCAGCTAGGGCTGGAAACATACTTATGGTCACACCCAGAAATAATGTTTAACCAGCTATCTAAGATCTCCTAGCCCAGTGGTTGGCAAACTCATTAGTCAACAAAGTGGCAAACCGGAGCTCGCAAGCTGTGCTTTGACGACCACTGCCCTGGCCTAGTCAAGTTAATACCATTAGGTAACACTTATAGAAAAATAAATGTTTAGTTGGTTCTTACAAAATCAACACCTTTTCTGATTTTTACAGGAAATAATTGGGGATTTTGGAGAGCAAAACACTTGACTAAATTCTTTATGTTTACTTTGTTTATTTTTGTCTTCTTTTCTAGCCATCTATTGGCACCCTGTCTTAAACAGATTCATTTTAATATGTATTTTCTCTGGATATAGTAAAGATTATAATAAAAATGATAGCTTCAAGTACTTATTATGGGCTAGGAACCCTTTGAAGTGCTTTCTAGGTGTTGACTCAGTTTCTCAGAGCAACCCCTTTAATATAAGTACTACTATTATCTCCATTTTACACATAAGTCAAGTGAGGCACAGAGAGGATATCTGAGAAGTTTAACATTATAGATTTGTAATTAGCAAAGCCAATATTTGAAACCTAGTGGTTTGATTCCAGACATTGTGTTCTTAACCTTATTTAGAGCCTATGTCTTGGACTTAATCACATAGACATTTTCACTGAGTATCTACTAAGTGCTGGACATCACAAGGATAAACAAGTATAAGATATGACTCTGCCCTTAACGAGGTGACAACCTGTTATTAAATTATAAGGGAAAGATTCTTAGACTTTAGCTGGTGATGTGAGAGTTGATTAATAAGATCAGGAGTTAATGAGGTCTTCATTGAGGTACAGAAGGCAGGGTACCAATGGAAGTGCATATGCAGAGGTGGTGCATTAGTTATCTAGGGCTGCCATAAAAAAATACGACAAATGTGTTGGCTTAAAGCCGCAGAAATGTATTCTTTCACAGTGGGGTTAGAAGTCTGAAATCAAGGCATAAACAGGACCATGCTCCCTCTGGAGCCTCTAGGTAAGGGTCCTTCCTTGCTTCTGCCTGGCTTCTGGTGTCATGGCATTCCTTGGCTTGTAGTTATGTCATTTAAAATCTCTTCCTCTGTCTTCCTATGATCTTCTTTCCTGTGCCTCTGGGAGTCTTCTCCTCTTCCTATGAGGATACTGGTCATTAGATTTAGGGTCCTTGCTAGTCTAGTATGGCCTCATCTTAATGCATTACATTTGCAAATGCTCTATTTCCAAAAAGGTCACACTCTGAGGTGGTCATGTATTTTTTGGGGGGCACTATTCAATCCACTGTAAGTGGTCACAGCACAGGAAATAGTGTAGGCACTATGCTCTGTGAGCAAAAGGAGTAAGTGAGAGATTTGTGGGAGGGAGAAAATATGATTTGTACTTTAAGCCACATGAGTCTGGATATGTTTCAGCGACATTGTGAAACAGCTTTATTTCCTTGGAAATATCACCCGTTTTCAGCTGCTATAAAGCACCTGATTATTGCAATAAAAGAATTTAAGTAAGTTATTTCTCTGTTGAAATATACTTTCTTGTTTTTATTATGTTTGTACCCAACAGCCATTTTCCATGCATCTTCTCTTCTTCTAGGCAATTATCATTGATGTAGAAAGGCAAGTATTTATTGAGTGCCTGTTACATGCCCAGCGCTATTCTAAGTCTTTACAAAATCACTATACTTTTCCTTTATTTTAGCAAATATTCATAGGAGGTGCAAGAGTAAGCATTGCTCATCAATATGACTTTGAATATGCAAAAGGTATTGCACGGCTGAGTTTGGGTACAGAAGTTAGCTGGCAATAGCGAAATTCTTTGTAAGCAGATGGAAAAATTTCTTTTTTCTTCTGAAAGGGTGGGCAATGAGAAGAGCAGAGAAAGAAAAGGGAGAGAGTAAATAAAAGAGAGGAGGATTGAGTTACATGATAGAGTATGTAAAGGGCACTTAGTAATAAGAATCTAACATTGAATCTTAAATTTTGGTTGCGTCAAAGTGCAATTTCCCTCACTCTCTAAGCTGCCATCCAAGTCTGCAGTGTGAAATGTCCATTGCTTATGTATATGAATCAAAGAGAGGTGCTGGAGGTGAAAAGTCATAGTATTTTTTAGATTTAAACTTAGCTCCTCATTCTTTTTAATGAATTAGAATGAAAATGTTCTTTTTTATCTCTTAAATTTTGAAATAATCACCAATTCAATAGTGTTTGAAAGTAAAACACTGTGATCTTATGCCATTTTCCAGAGACAACATGATTTTTAAGGTCTCTGAGGAATGCAGGGCAATGGCATCATAGTAGATCTATGCACAGCGTTCATTAGCTGGTCATAGGCACCCCCTATGCGGTGGCGTGTGTCAAAGCCCCAAGTTGTATTAACAGCCCCGAGTGCATATTGACTCAGTAACATAATGACAGAAAAGTATGATTCATTGATAATTCATGCACTGAGTTTATGTCACCGGCTGATTTATAATGTGCACTATTATTATCCTATCATACAATATAGAAGTTAGGCATCTGTTTGCATATAGAGGCTATGCAACCATCTGACATGCCATCAAGCATGTAAAAAGAAAAGAGGATTTCAAGTGATATTAATGGTATTAGTGGTAATATTAGGTTGCACAAACTGTTCTTTATTTGTTTTTTAATGTGCTGAGCAAAAATCATAAAATCTCATGAAACTGGGGCTCAATTATGGCGAGGTCAGCATGTGTCCTTCATATAATGTGGCATAAAGTTCATCTCACTTGTACAGTGTAGGAAGGTTTTAATGGGATTATCTTTCTCCTGCAGAATCCAAGGATTTCTAGTCCTTTTCAAAATGCAAATCTCAGGAGATTACAGATAAAGACTATGCTATTGGTCTAATTTCTCTGATGATTTAATTTCATTCATATTTTCATTTGAGGAATTTTATGCTTATAATTGTAATCTGGTATAATGTGCCCTATATTCTAGTTCATTGCAACTTTGTTTCACACAATCCCATAGGTGACCTAGTTGACTGCTTGAATAATTAGAACATTAGTTCTATGAATGCCTGCATATGCATGTGCATGCATACTTAAAACTGAATAAACAAAATGCCAGCTTCAATTTATACTATACAAAGTGATTTCATTTTAGTTAGTTTTCTACTATTAAATAAAATATGCCATGTCATACCACAGTTTAAAATAATTGGAAATATATTTAGGATTTTTGTGGAAAGAGAAAACATACAGAAATACCTTATAATAGAATGCTTACATTTACCATACCATTTAGTAGCTATACAATTGTACAGAAGGATTAAAGCTATCGATAGTATAAATTACTAGCTAATATATTTCTGTTTTTTATTAGCCAAATTTCAATGTTTATTAAGTCAAAGTTAATATTACTCATTTTTCTGAAGCTAAAGATCTTCTTCCTTTCCACTGAGACAACAATGGAATAACTATTGGCTGCTGGGCTTAGATTCCTAGTTCTTAACAGTAAGACTAGAGACCCGATGCATGGAATTCATGCAAGAGTAGGCCTTCCTTTCCCTGGCTGCTTGCACTGGCTTCCCTCTGGCACCTGGGACCCAGGCTTCCCTTGCAGCCCTGGCTTCATCCTAAAGGTGATCTGGAAGGACATCTGGTCTAATTGGCATATTATGCTTTTATTATTATAGATTGCATTGGTTTAGGTCTATTTACTGCAATAATTTAGTTTTGGGAAGAGATGATTTAGCATATATTTACATTGTGATGTATTAAAGTGACATTAGCTCGATAGCTATTTGAACAAATAGTGTTATAGTTGGTGTTCAATATGGGCACCGTCTATGTTTATAGAGGACTCACCATGGAAAGATCTGTGGGGAAAGTGAGGTTGATCCTCTTGTCTTCTGAGATCCACTTTCTCCTCAGACATGTCATTCCTGCACTACTCTTTCTCCTTTCAGATGTTAGTTGGCAAGTGGCCTAAATAAGCTAGGTAGGCATTATTCTGAAAGGAAAACCTATTTGTTATTTAATTAAATATATAAATATCAGAAAATGAAGTACATGTTTCTGTGATTCCTGGAATTTTTATTCCTTCAAAATATATTCTTTTTTAAATCAGTGCCTGTGTTTGACCTAGTCGGTCAGCAAGTATATTTCTATTTCAAACACCCTTCTTCATCATGTACTTCTACTGGAAATAAGAAAAACCTAATTTTCACTTTCCCAGCCCCTCTTGTGAAAAAGGGTCACTCTGGGACACAGTTCATGGATTAAGTAGAAATATGCTGGGAAAGACTTTAGTGGTGGTGCATCTTCCCTCTTCTTGCTTGCGATGCTGATAAAATGTAATTTTGTGAACTTGAGTTCTTACATATGTAGGGAATGCCCTGAAAA
The DNA here is from genome assembly GCA_011751065.1 of Lasiurus cinereus. Lineage (NCBI taxonomy): Eukaryota > Metazoa > Chordata > Mammalia > Chiroptera > Vespertilionidae > Lasiurus > Lasiurus cinereus. The sequence goes on along the minus strand of JAAGEH010000286.1, from coordinate 30,556,189 downwards.
CTAGGAATCTAACCATAGCAGCCATTGCCCTTTACTGGGTGGTCCAATATCATCATCACAAGCCACCTCTGGTACATAAACACTTGAAATGTGGCTAGTCTAAATTGAGATATGCTGTTAATATAAAATGCACATTGTTTTTCAAAGACTTTGCATGAAAAAAAGAAAGAAAATGATGTCATTAATATTTTTATACTACTGATCACATGTTGATATAATACTACATTGGATACAATATGTTTAATATATATTTAAAATGAACTTTGGGTGTTTCCTTTTACTTTTTCAATGTAGCTCCTAGAAACTTGGCTATTACCTGTGCCACCCAATTCTCCCCCCACCCCCTCACCACCACATTATATTTATGTTGTACAATACTGCTCTAGAATTTCTTTGTGTGTAAGAAAGATACAGTTAACCCACTGAAATTGAGCTGTTACTTATGACTGAGAGCTTTCCTTACTAAAACCAAATATCATTTCCAATTATCAAATAAGAGGATCATGGAAGTTGTTAGTTGAGTCTTTCCAACACACTGATACATGCTATAGTTTTAATTAAACCACAGTATAGGTTTATCACTTTTGTGTTTATCTGTTACTACCTTCTGGTTATTACTCCTTTTAAATAAATACTAATGGCCTGATGCACAAAATTCATGCACATTAAAAGGGAATTAATTAGAGGAAATATTTTAATATTGCTATTTGACCTTTCTCTATAATAGAAGTGACAGAGATGAAAGAAAATTAGTAAAATATATATGAAAATCTTCCTCCTGTCAGAGTCTGGGGTGTGTCGTGGGACCTAAACTTAAGTCCCCACCCACTACCAGCACATGCTTAGAAAATGCAGGAGACCCGCCGATACCAGTTTCACTCAGTGGATAGAGTGTTGGCTTGCAGACTGAAAGGTCCCAGGTTTGATTCTGGTTGGGGGTATGTACCTTGCTTGTGGGCACATTTCCACTGTGTGGCTGATCAATGTCTCTCTCTCATCAATGTTTCTGACTTTCTATCTCTCTTCCTTCCTCTCTGAAAAATAAATAAAATATATTTAAAAAAAGAAAAGAAAAGAAAATGCAGGAGACCCAGACCCTGCAGGACCTACCCCTGTCAAGCCCTGCTGGGTCGGGGGAGAGCCTCAGGTCCCCTGGCCCAGTGCAGGGAGGCACAGCCTGAGGTCCTCTGTCAAGCCCCACTGTGTGTGTGGGGGCATGGCCTGAGGTCTCCCTGTCCAGCGCCAGGGCAGAAGGTGTGGCCTGAGGTCCCTTACCCCAGCCAGGTGCCATGCAGCCTCAGGTCCCTGCTGTTTGGTTGTGACGTTACAGCATCCCAGGTAATTTGCATATTCCTCTATTATGTAGATAAATGTATTGTAAATCGGGCCTAAGCTGGTAAGCAGACATTCCCTGAGGGGTCCTCGACGGTGAGAGGGTGCAGGCTGGGCTGAGGGACACCCCCTTCCCCCCCAAAGTGCATGAATCTCATGTATCTGGGCCTCTAATAAAGTGATAAAAGCCACATATAAAGGGGTCTGTATGCAAGATGGGACTTGAACATCTCAAAGGGGGCCCTGTCTGAAGCCCTTCTACCAGCTCTGCAGCCACCATTCCCATTTTCTCTTCCTAAGGTAAACAAAAATTGGTCTGAACAACATTTGGGAATAATTGGGAAGCACTAATAAGGGGGGGAAAAAGCAGTACAATTATGAGTTTATAGAAAGTGACCTTGTTTGAATTAGGGCATCTGCACAATTTGATTTGTTTTTGTTTGTTTGTTTATTTTTCTAGAGTTGTCTGTGGTGGTGGAATGTTTAGCAAGATGGTTTTGCTATCACCTTGACTGTTTTAAGGGAAAAGAGAAAGATAAGAGAAGAGCACAGTAGCAGGTAATGGTACAAAAGAGAAGTGAACTTCTAGCAGGTGCTTTTTGAAAAAAAGGGAAAACACAGAAATATACCCATAATTACATAAATACATCCTTTCTATCTCACCACACATTCTACATGTGGCTGGAAAAACATCCAAATGGGTAGCAGAAAAACATCCAAACTGCTGAGCTACATGATTTAATAGGAGAGTGAATGCAATTGCAGTCAATATTTTAAATGTGACCTTCGAAGAGGAACAGAACTGGGAGAAAAAAGGGTTTAAAATGAATTAAAGTTTAAACAATTCCCAATCAAATGGTGATGTTCTGGGAATAGTGCCAGAGAGTACTATGAAATTGGTTTTATTATAAGTACTCTAAATTTAATCAGCTGAAATAATTTGCATTTTTTTTGAAATTACATATGTAGATATTTTGTACGATATTTAAAGTACATTTAAGACAGGAGAGTATACTTATTTCTTTCTAGGATAAAACTGGAACTTCAACTAAAATAAAGAACAGTCAAATTAAATAACCAAATGAAAACCAGCTGAAGAAAAGTCATATCCAAGGATTTGCCGAGAAGCCACATGAGACTGGTAGGAAGGGTGGAAACACAAAAAGGGTCCAGAGGGAAATCTTAGCTGCAAGGCTTCCCCTTGAAGAGCAAGGGGTTTCAACTCCAGGCCAGACTCCCCAGCCCAGAGCACCAGAACTGAGAAGAGGCACCCACATAACATCTGGTGTGAAAATCACTGGGAGTTCTGACCACCAGAAAGAGACAGGAGTCTGTTAGAAACCCAGGTACCCACTTGAAGTGTTGGCACACAAAGTCACATTTACCACTCACTTTGGACTCCAACAGAAGGAGGAAGGAGTGGATGAGAGTTGTATGAGGAGAGACTGAGGGTTGTTGGCTCTGGGGAGAGAGCTGAAGAGACAGCTGCCAGGATCCCTATGCTGAATTATTTTCCCATACTGCAGATACCCTCTTTCTTTGATGAAGCATTGAAATGAGGAAATTAAACTGAAACGTGTTATTTTGCTCTGGGCAGGATGCAAGGGTGATTTCCCAGGTCCTTGTCTAGGTGGATTTGAAGAATGAAGCCACAGACAAAAGATGGTATAGGAAAAGGAGGAAATTTGTTGAGAAACAAGCACAGACTCCTATGTGGGGTGGGGGAGAGAGACCCACTCAGTCCCTCTTTCCTAAGGTTTTACAGTTCTTTGTGTCCTGATATCCCCTCTGAATGGTCACTATAAAAGCTTCAGAGCTCAATCCCCACATAAGGTCTCCTTCCTTTTATCCCTTTTGTTTTTCTACTCCCAGTGGCTTTCCCCTTTATTCTGAGAATGAGTTTCTTCCTCTCTCTTTATTCTGTGAATGTACTAGTATGCCTTTTGGCAGCTCCCAGCCCCCTAGCTTTGCAGCCTTGTGGTCCCCCGCAATGGACCCCCTAATACATAAAATTCCCTAAACCTATCTAATTTACCCCTAAAAACTCCTTCCAGCATCGTACAGTATCAGCCTGGGGATTGCAATAGCCTTGTACTTTGGTTTTCCCATCACCTCACCTTGTGGAACTCATGCCCTTCTGAAAAATTAGCAGCCTGGGCTGGGGTATAGAGGTCTGAGTAGAGTCAGTGGGTGTCAGTAACTGAGTTGTGCGGCTTTGGGGCAAGGACCATTCCCCTCACTTTCCTGTGAACCTGACGAGCCACACCTCCCCACATGGGAGATCTAATAGCTGCATTGTCTGGGCTCCCAGCTGCCTCACCTTCCAGATTCTTGGATGCCCTGCTGAGCTCAGGCTGACAGCAAAATCTGGGACACACTGAGCTGTGTGGCTCTAGAATGGGCTCAGTTCCCCCTCACCCACTGACTGGTGCAGAGCTTTCCATTTACATGGGCAAATCTTGGTCTGTTTTAGCCTGATAAACTCCACTAGCCTAATCTTGATGACCCCATCACAAAGGGCTGCAGGAGCCCAGTGGGGGGCAGCTAGACTTGATAAACACTGTGACTTTTGCTGAGGGGCCTCAGACCCAGCACTGGCACTGAGTTTGAACCCATATCGATCTGGTGAGCACCCCTTGTTCCTACCTGGTGAGAACCTACTTCATGCAACTTGAGTACTGCCAGAGGCTCTTTCAGTGATTTGAACAAGCAGGTGGATCTCAGGGTATCTTGGGAATTTTACTGACCTGTTCCCAAGCTGGCCTTGGTACACAGCTATTCAGAGAAAGAAAATACCATGTGATTTCTTGCTGAAGGAAAAACACATTTGAGGAAAAGTGAGGCTTATAATCAGCAACTCAGTAGCTAAGACAGGCAGGGAACCATTTCTGCTCAAGATAGCTAGCTACCTTCTTAATGAACACTGTAACAGATTGCCACAAATCCACTTTCTGGACAAACAAATGGGCTCTTCTGTTAACCTCCTGAATAACAGATGTGCATTTTAACAAGGGCTTAGAGGTAAAAGCTTATTCCAGAGTAGCAACTGCTTTGTATTCCTGTGATAAACTCTTCTTAAATATAATGCATTATCTTTTTATATATTGTTGTAATCTCTTTGTTAAAATTTTGTTTAGAAAGTTTGCATTTATGTTCATTAAGGATATTGATCTGTAACGTTCTTTTCTTGAATGCATTTGTCTTGATTTGATATCAGAGGGATACTGGCCTCATAGCATGGACTTAACTTTCTGGTAAAAATTGTGTAAAACTGGAATTATTTCTTCTTAAATATTTAATTACTATCTGAAGTTTTCTTTATGGGAAAGTTTTTAACTATAAATTCAAATTCTTTAAAATAAAAGATTATTCCAGTTATCTATTTCTTCTTCTTCTTTTTTAAAAAATATATTTTATTGACTTTTTACAGATAGGAAGGGAGAGGAATGGAGAATTAGAAACATCGATGAGAGAGAGTCATCGATTAGCTGCCTCCTGCATGCCCCCTCCTGGGGATGCGCCCACAACCAAGATACATGCCCCTGACCAGAATCGAACCTGGGACCTTTCGGTCCACAGACTGACGCTCTATCCACTGAGCCAAACTGGTCTCGGCTATCTATTTCTTCTTGAATGAGCTTTTGTCTCTCCAAGAAATTTATTTCTGATAAGTTATTGATTGATAGGTTATAAATCTATTCATATATATAAGATATTCCAAAAAATGTATACATACTTTTTTTTTTCTTATAGCTCAATTGATGTTCCTTTCTTTTCAGACTTAACCTATTGGGATGAATAATTACTCAAAGTGTGCATACATTTTTGAAATACCATGTATTTATAATATTCTTTTATCTCTTTAATATCTATAGAATCTACAGTAACACCATCTGTTTCATTTTGACATTAATAATTTGTACATTCTCTTTTTTCCCAGTCAGTCTAGCTAGAGTTTAATTGGTTTCATTTACTACATCAAAGAAGAAGCTTTTTAAAAAGAAAAAATTTTAGGAGTTTTATGTTTACAACAAAATTGAGAGAAAAGTACATGTATTTCCTATATACACTGTTCCCACACATGTATAACTTTACCCTATCTATATCACTCACCAGAATAGTATGTTTTAGATGCATCAAAATCATGCAAAGTTCATAGTTTACCTTAGGTTTCATTCTTAATATTGTACACACTATGGGTCTGGACAAAGTTATAATAAGAGATTCCCATAATTATATTATAGTACAGAATATTTTTACTGCCTGAAAAAAATACTCTATGTTCCACCTATTCCTCCCCCATCAAACCCCGAGCAACTACTGATCTTTATATTGTCTCTATAGTTTTGCCTTTTCCAAAATGCAATATAGTTGTAATCACTATACTGTAGTCTTTTCAGATTGCTTTCTTTTACTTAATAAAATGCATTTAAGTTTTCTCCATGTCTTTTAATGGTTTGTAGTTCAATTTTTTTTAGTTCTTAATAATAATACATTGCCTGGGTGTACCATGGTTTATTTATCCTTTTTCCTACTGAAGGACATCTTTTTTGTTTCCAAGTTTGGGTAATCCTATCTAATAAAAGAGTAATATACAAATTAACACATGAGATGGCTGCCCCATGTGGTCTAAAACGGTTGCCCCTATGTGGACACAAGATGGCTGGCAGGGGAGGGCAGTTGTGGGTGATCAGGCCAGCAAGGGAGGTTCAGTTGAGAGAGATCAGGCTGGCAAAGGAGGGCAGTTAAGGATTACTGGGCCAGCAGGATAGTGCAATTGGGGGCAATCAGGTCAGCAGCAGAGTAGTTAGGTGTTTATCAGGCTGGCAGGAGAGTGGTTAGGGGGTGATCAGGCTGGCAGGCAAGTATGCACTTGGAAGCCAGTAGTCCTGGATTATAAGAGGGATGTCCTACTGCCCATTTAGGCCCAATTCCTACTGGGTCTCAGATTGGAGGGAGTGCAGGCTGGGCTAAGGGACTCACATCCCCCATGCATGAATTTTGTGCAGAGGGCCTCTAGTTATGAATATAACATTCATATATATCCTACCTATAACATTCTTGTGTAGGTTTTTGTGTAGTCATAAGTATTCAATTCCTTTGAGTAAACACCAAAAGTACAATTGCCAGATTGTATAATAAAGTATGTTTAGTCTTATAAGAAATTGCCAAACTGTCTTTTGAAGTGACTATGCCATTTTCTACCAATGATGTATGAGAGTTCTTAATGTTCCACATCCTTAACAACATTAGATATTGTCAGTGTTCTGAATTTTGGACATTCTAATAGGTGTGTGGTGTTATGGCATTGTTTTAATTTACATTACTGAATGCCAAATAATGTGAGACAGCTTTGATTCCATTAGTTTTCTGTTCTATTATTTTATATTCTGCTTTTTATTATTTCCTTTTTTCTTTAGATTTTAGTTTTTGTTGTTTTCCTAGGTGCTTAAAGTGGAAGTTGAGTTCATTGATTCAAGACTATTCTAACTCAGGCATTTAATGACGAAAATTTCTGCAAAAGTACTGTTTTTACATTACCTCATAAATTTTAATTATGCTTTTACTTCATTCTTTTTGAACATTTAAATTCATTAAACATTTTAAAGTATCTTGAATTTGTCTACCATTTTACCATTTCCAGGATTAAAACATATTTTACCTAGTTTTATTCTCATAAGTTAAAACAAGTTCTTACTATATCCCTAATCGAATAGCCAGTCATTTAGCAAATATCTGGAGGATGCCATGCTTTGTGCCAGTTATTGGGGATATGGTAGCAACAAAACAATATACCCTTTCTCAAGGAATTTATTTTATTTCTGAATAATAATTAAAAAGATGAGGTGTGGAGACACAATAGTTAAGTAGCTTACTGAAGATCACACAACTATACATGCTAAACTCTAATCTTTCAACCACAATTTTAGGGTCTTCTTTCTTCTTATACTATATACTACAAACATTTTATATATATATAAAAATATCAGTGTATTAATAAAACATGTGCACACTATCAAAGCAGAATTATATAAAGAACCCTCAACAAAACTATAGAATACTGTTCGCCAATGTTGATGTGAGATTAAATAAATCTCTCATAATTGACTCAGTGAGAAAAGATGTACTACTGGTATATTGTTAATGCCTGATTGGGAAGAGGAGAAATAGCCTAGCAACACACTTTTAATTATGAACAAATAGCTTTACTTTTGGTTTTCAGTTTCCACATTAAGATATGATGGTAAAATGATTTTCCTGTTATTTCTAACTTTCAGATACTAAGAATTTAAATATTTATTGAGCATTCACTATAGTGCTCTATTAAGGACTCAAAATAAGACATAATATTTGTACTAAAACTATCTATCTTAAAAAGTAAGAAACATACACATAAAATATGTTTAAGTGACTATAAGAATGATACAGAAAATAATGATCTGAAACAATGGGGGACAATTTTGCCGCTCCTTGAGTATATTTGACAATGTTTGGAGTCACTTGTTTTTCACTACTGGGAGGTGACTTCTATTGGGTAGAGTCACCAGTACAATAGAGGCCAAGAATGCTGCCAAACATCTTTTTTTTTTTCATTTTTTAAATTTTTTTAATTTAAAAAATTTTTTTTAAAATCTTTTTTTATTAAATTTTTATACATATCTCCCCATTGCACCCCCTCCTTCCCCAGCATACCTCAACCCCCCAGTGTCAATGTTCATTGGTTATGCTTATATGCATGCATACAAATCCTTTGATTTCTTATCTACCTCACCTAACTTTAATCTTCCTGCTGTAATTTCACAGTCTGATGCTTTACTACCTCTGTATCTATCCTTTTGTTCATCAGTTTATAATGTTCTTTATTACCCACAAATGAGTGAGATTATGTGATGCTTCTCCTTCATTGACTGGCTTATTTCACTGAGCATAAGGTTCTCCAGTTCCAACCAGGTTGCTACAAATGGTAAGAATTCCTTCTTTTTAATGGCAGCATAGAATTCCATTGTGTAGATGTACCACAGTTTTCTGATCCATTCATCTGCTAACGGGCACATAGGCTGTTTCCAAATTGTGGCTATTGTAAATTGTGCTGCTATGAACATAGGGGTACATAAATCCTTCCTGATTGGTGTTTGTGATTTCTTAGGATAAATTCCTAAGAGTGGGATTACAGGGTCAAATGGGAGATCCATTTTAGTTTTTTAAGAAAACTCCATACTGTTCTCCACAGTGGCTGCACTAGTCTGCATTCCCACCAACAGTGCACAAGGGTTCCTTTTTCTCCGCATCCTCGCCAACACTTGTCATTTGTTGATTTGTTGATGATTGCCATTCTGACAGGTGTAAGATGGTATCGCATTGTAGTTTTGATTTGCATCTCTCAGATGATTAGTGACTTTGAACATGTTTTCATGTGTCTCTTGGCCTTCCTTCTGTCGTCTTTCAAAAAGGTTCTATTTAGGTCTGTTGCCCATTTTTTTATTGGATCGTTTATCTTCCTTTTATTAAGTTGTATAAGTTGGCTGTAGATTTTGGATATTAAACCTTTATCAGTGATATCATTTGCAAATATGTTCTCCCATACAGTGATCTTTCTTGTTGTTTTGTTGATGATTTCCTTTGCTGTGCAAAAGCTTTTTATTTTGATGTAGTCCCATTTGTTTGTTTTTTCTTTAGCTTCAATTGCTTTTGGAGCAGTATCAGTGAAGAAGTTCTTTCAAGATATATGTGAGATTGTGCTGCCTGTGGACTCCTCTAGTATTTTTATGGTTTCCCTTCTAATGTTTAAGTCCTGTATCCATTTTGAGTTTATTTTTGTATTTGGTGTAAGTTGGTGGCCCAGTTTCATTTTTTTGCATGTATCTGTCCAATTTTCCCAACACCATTTATTGAAGAGGCTATCTTCGCTCCATTGAATGTTCATGCCTCCTTTGTCAAATATTAGTTGAGCATAGTGGTTTGGGTGGATATCTGGGTTCTCTATTCTGTTCCATTGGTCTATATGTCTGTTCTTGTGCCAGTACCAGGCTGTTTTGAGAACAGTTGCTTTGTAGTATAGCTTGAAATCTGGTATTGAGATCCCACCTACTTTATTCTTCTTTCTCAGAATTGCTGTAGCTATTCGTGGTCTTTTTTTGTTCCAGATGAATCTATGAAGAATTCTTTGTAGGTCTGTGAAATATGTCGTTGGTATTTTAATGGGTAGTGCATTGAATCTATAGATTGCTTTGGGTAGTATGGACATTTTAATGATGTTGATTCTCCCAATCCATGAGCATGGTATGCTCTTCCATCTGTTAACATCTTCCTCTATCTCTTTTTTCAGTGTCCTGTAGTTTTCTACATATAGGTCTTTTACCTCTTTAGTTAGGTTTATTTCTAGGTATCTTAATTTTTTTGCTGCGATGGTAAATGGGATTGCTTTTTGAGTCTCTCTTTCTGTAATTTCACTATTAGTGTATTGAAATGCCACAGACTTCTTAGCATTAATTTTGTATCCTGCTACATTGCCAAATTAATTAATTAAGTCCATTAGTTTTGGAATGGAGTCCTTTGGGTTTTTTATGTACAATATCATGTCACCTGCAAATAAGGACAGCTTTTCTTCTTCTTTTCCAATTTGGATGCCTTTTATTTCTTCTTCTTGTCTAATTGCAATGGCTAATACTTCCAGTACTATGTCGAACAGGAGAGGTGAGAGTGCGCATCCCTGTCTTGTTCCTGTACTTAGGGGAAATGGTTTTAGTTTTTGTCCATTGAGTATGATGTTAACTGTGGGTTTATCATATATGGCTTTTATAATGTTGAGGTATGCTCCTTCTATTCCCATTTTGCTGAGAGTTTTTATCAAGAAAGGGTGTTGGATTTTGTCAAATGCTTTTTCTGCATCAATTGATATGACTATGTGATTTTTATCTCTTAATTTGTTTATGTGATGTATCACGTTTATTGATTTGCGGATATTGTACCATCCCTGCATTCCTGGGATGAATCCTACTTGGTCATGGTGTATGATCTTTGTGATGTACTCCTGGATCCGATTTGCTAGAATTTTGTTGAAGATTTTGGCATCTATGTTCATGAGAGATATTGACCTATAATTCTCTTTCATTGTGTCGTCTTTATCTGGTTTTGGTATTAGGGTGATGCTGGCTTCATAGAAGGTGTTTGGTAGTATTCCTTCTTCTTAAATGTTTTTGAATAGTCTGAGGAGGATAGGTTTTAATTCTTCCTTGAATGTTTGGTAAAACTCTCCTGTGTAGCCATCTGGTCCTGGGCTTTTATTTGCTGGAAGCTTTTTGATGACTGCTTCAATTTCTTCCATAGTTATTGGACTATAGAGATGTTTGGCTTCCTCCTCATTGAGTTTTGGAAGGTTATATTTTTCTAGGAAAATGTCCATTTCTTGCAGGTTGTCCAGTTTGTTGGTATAGAGTTGTTCATAGTATTTTTTAACAATCCTTTGTATTTCCACAGGGTCTGTTGTTATTTCTCCTCTTTCTTTTCTGATTTTCTTTATTTGGGTCTTCTCTCTTTGCTTCTTGGTGAGCCTGGCTAGAGGTACATCAATCTTGTTTATCCTTTCAAAGAACCAGCTCTTGGTTTTGTTGATCTTTTGAATTGTTTATTTGGTCTCCAAGTTATTTATCTTCGCTCTGATCTTCACTATTTCCTTCCTTCTGAGTACACTGGGCTTTTCTTGTTGCTCTTGTTCTAGCTCTTTGAGTTGTAGGGTTAGGTAATTTATTACCATTGTTTCCTGTTTTTTTGCAGTAGGCTTGTAGGGCTATGAACTTCCCTCTCAAGACTGCTTTCACTGTGTCCCATAAATTTTGTATTGTTGTGTTGTCATTGTCATTTGTTGCCATGATGTTTTTTATTTCTTCCTTGATCTCTCTGGTTACCCAGTCATTGTTTAATAGCATGTTGCCAAACATCTTGCAGTGCACAGGACAGCCTCCTCCACAAAATTACCTGGACCAAAATATCAATAATGCTGAAGTTGAGAAACTGCTCTAGATATTCAAAGGAAAAATATGTGTGGGAAGGAAAGATTAGGAAAGTTTCATCAAGGAGCTATGTTTTCCCATGAACTTTTATCATGGTTACATCTGGAGAAACAGCATAAACAAGGTTATGGAGAAGGGAATCTGGATTGTTTGTTTGGGGAACAGTGAGAAACCCAGTACAGTTTGAGTAGAAGGCTCACATATCAGATAAAGAGTTAGATTGGTGCCATATTGTGGAGAACCTCAAATGCCAGGATGAAGCCTTCTTGCATTATTTATTAGACAATGGGGAGCCATTCAATTGGCATACTTTAGAGGAAGCGTTGTTTTAGTTAGGGGAGTCTGGCAGTGGTCTAAGGATCTATTGTAGTAGAAACGCTGGAAGACAAGCTTGAGGTATTGACTATTAATTCAAGCAGAACTTGACCTAACCATGATGCTTGTACCACACATCCTTTTCTAAATGTAATTATGGATTAGGGTAAAGCCATTCAGCAGCAGTAACACTAAATCATGTTTTCACACAAGTGCATAAACAATGAGTTATAATTTATAAGTGATGTGGGTTTTTTAGACCATGTAATTTTACTCATGTGTTTAGATCGAGTTTGATAATGTTTAAAAAATGTCATTTTATTTCACAAACTGGAGCAATAAGAAACTCTCATTTGAAGACATTAACTTTTATCACTTTAATTTTTTTTTTCTGTCCCTGGTCCCCATGTCCCTTCTAGAATACTGTTCCTTAAATGCTGGGTTTCATGATTCACAAAACACAAATACATTGCTTTATGAGTTGGTTGTCATATTCAGTTCCACTTGCCAAAGCAAAAATAAACAACCACCAAGAAGTTCACCCCTCATCTTTTCATTCAGTGAAAAGATGAAGGGAAAATATCAGGACAGTTCTTCAAGTTTCAGTATTAACTTTGTATCTGTGAAGTCAGTGCAAGCATGAATTTTTCTCTTTCAGGCTCTTGTTTCACATTATTCAGATTGAATAAACCTCATAGGTTTTTAATACATTTAAACTTATATTTGGACAAGAAAATTATTTGAGTCTGGAAGAAGCTTTCTTGTGATCATCACTGCAAAAGTAAGTTGTTGTAATAACTTTGTCCTACACTGTTTGTAGCAGGACTTCAATAAATATTAAAGGTGCGAATGAAGAAATGAATGGATGAAAGATAGCCAATAGAGCATGCCAAAGGAGTTTATTTCTGGCTTTGCCAATCATATTTTAGAAAAAAATAGAATTTTTTAAAATGGCAAGAAAAATTAAATGTTCTTTTTTTCTTTTACTATTAGAAAAGAGCTTCTAGGAAATTTTAGTTTTAATCAGCTGCATTCAAACACTGACTGTTTTAGTGGTATTCATGGTTGACATAGATATGTTTAAATCATAAAGAAAAAAATTATAATAACTGACTTAGTATTTTGAATTGAAATTTCCTTTCATGTTAATGTACCCTTTGGCAAATTAGGTAAACTATGAATTTACTTTTCTATGAAGAAAAGTATTAAAATGATTTATGTAAGTAAATAGGCTGCACTTAATCTATAATCTAATTCAGGTAAAATTGCCACCCAGTGATCACAATGCTAAGAACAAAGGGAAATTGGCTGAAGGCGGCCTGCCCCTGTTTATTGAATTCCAATATAGGGGAGTTGGGTAAAGACAGCTAATTGTTCCTTGACCTTTCCAAACAAGTCTGTGCATGTGCAGATCCTTAGGTATTTACCAAAATCTTTATGTTTAATCTTTAGGTGTCCTTGCTTAAAGGACACTGCCCCAAGTTTACTTACCCTACTGATAGTATCTAAAAGATAAGCTTTATCTCAAAGTGCTGTTACAATAAAAGCCTAAAGAGATAGGCTGTCTGGTTCCTTTAGCCAGGCAGTCCCTTAGCCCTTTCTTTCACAGCAATCCTGTGTCAGAGTAATCATTCATCCTTCACTCAGGGTCTGCTGGTCAGCTCCAGCACACCATACTAGACCTAATTTAAGAGGCACAGTTGTAACTGGACTGCAGTGGAGACTCTTCAGGATGGTTTGATCATTCCTGAGCTAGACTATAAAGCTAAAATGAAGGTATTCCACTTTAAAATTCTCCTATGATAACTGCTGCTCTTAGACACACAGAGGTTCAAACTTTTCACATTTGGAAAAAAACTGTTACTATTAAAAAAATGAATTCTGCTGTTCCTATATCATATAGGAATGCGATAATTAATCATGGGGGTATGTGACTTTTTAAAGAAATTTCATTGACGGGACTTTAGGTTATATAAAAATAGGCCTTAGAATTTAGTCTGGAGTGAAGAATAAAGTAAATATAAAAGTAAATTATGCTTTGTGATTAAGTTAGAAATGGGGAATCTGAAAGGGGTGCTAGGTTGAAGGGGCCTAGATGTGGGTAACAGAGGTTTTAGGATAGAAGGTGACAGTGAGACTAGCAAATTTTACTAGATAAAGGCCTAGAAGACAAGGGACTACTGAGAAATTCCCTGTGGTGGTGATAACTAAAGGACTTGGGAAGAAAAATATTTAATTATTCATATTAAATTTATTTTTTATTTGGTCCCAAATTATCTCCCAAAATTATTCTTATGCCTTTAGTATAAAAGAAAGACTAAACCTTTGAGTACTGGTACTCTTGGAAATGCAGGAGAAGCTCTGGCTTCTTTTGGATATGTAGAGAAGACAGCAGTTGCAGTGTGCAAGATGGTGGGATAGGAGATTCGTACCTAAATCTGATCTAAAAATTTGGAGCTAGTCAATAGTCTAAGGAATATTATGAAGATGTTGTATTTTCCAAGGTAGTGTGCTAAATTTTAAAAAATAAAATTTATTTTTTATTATTTTTTAAAATACTTTTTTTTTTTCAGAGCAGTGTTAAGTTTATAGCAAGGTAGATGCAGAGATTTCTCATTTGTCCCTGACCCAAAACATGCATAGCTTTCCTGATTATCAACATCACTCACCAGAACTGGACTTTTTTTTTTTTAAGCAAATGTGAACCTATGTTGACACATCACAATCACCCCAAATCCATAGTTTACATCATTATGTCCACTTTTGGTGTGGTAGATTCTATGGGTTTAGACAAAGGTATAATGCCATATATCCATCATTATAATATTCCACAATGTATTTTCACTGCCCTAAAAATCCTTTGTGCTCTGCCTATTCATCTTTCCCCCAACCACATCTGGATTCTTGTTATTTTGTATAGGTATTAAAGGAAAGGAAAACTGGAAGATTTGGGAAAACTTGCTTATAGTAACACCCAAGAATAGAGGGGAAAAGAGACAAAGTGAAGGAACAAAACCCCCAATTCTGACATTTGGTCTTTTACCTTCTCAAATTTGTATAGGCTATCTAACCTTTCATACTGGTTAAATCAGGTTAAAATTAAGCTTTGAGAGAAAAAAATATTAAAAACAAACAAACAAAACACAGCAAGCATCTGAAGACAAAGTGATTCCAGTAAAAGCAGGATGGGTCTATGCACTTGATCCCTATTGAAGAGGCTGTATAACAATTCAGGCTTTTATTTTGCACCATCTGGCAAAGTCACATATTCTCCTTCAAGCCTCAGGACCTTTCTCAGTCTTCTAGTTTTAATGTCCTCTAGGGACTTCCCTGAGCGGAATCCAGTGACAAAAATGGATGTACTTGACATTTTTCTGAAAATGGAGAAGAGGGCTAAGAGATGCAATCACACTCTGTAGATCATCAGCTAGGGTTCAGAGGGAGGGGGCATTTTTACAGGAGTAGGAATATAGAAGATAATCTGGAACAGCGCTGTGCTACATACAGCTCTAGGGGCTTGTACATGCTAAGCTGGGATAGACTCTGGAAGTAGTTATTGATTCATATAAGTTAATGTTAAGAAATTGAACTCCTACTCTGCATGGTCCTCTCAGATTTTGTGATGCCCTTTTGTCATGGGTGGGGCACTGAGAACTTCTTCAAGGCTGCTTGTGCCCATCTGTGACATCTACCCACAGGCAACACTGTTGAGTTCATGAGGTTTTGCAAGTGCCTCCAGGGACCTGTGTGCCGTGAAGAATTTCAGATGTTGCCTCACTCTTCTTGCCCAGCATGTATTCTTAGTCTGGGGTGAATCATTTTCCCATCCTGCTTCTTCAAAGCTACTGTGTTGATGTTTTTGAACTCTCTAAGCTCTCCATTGGGTTTTGGCTTTTGAAATTTCAAAATAGGAGCTTTAAGCTACTCCATGGTCTGCTTCCCTGAACCAATGAATCACAGAGGCTGCCATTGTCTTCTTTAAAAGGAGGGAAGAGAAAGTAGATATATTAAGCAAAACAGTTAATATCTCAACTAACTTGACTTGATTAATAATTTAAGAATAATAAGCCTCAGAGAGTGACCTTTTCTTATTAGATATGTGTTGTTTTATAAGCACGTTTCAATACTGCCTTATTGTAAATGTGAAGGATGCCACTTGAAGGATCTGAGAAAAGGACAAATTGTCAGCCCCTTCTGGATGGGCTAGAGGATGTCAATCTTTTCTACTTTTCAAATTAACAGAAAATTAAAACTATTCTTTTCAGAGAGGAACTGAATGAGCATGCCAGATGGGGATGATTAGCCTAAGAAATCTGCTGCTGTTGGTGTTGGGTAAAGAACTTTCTCTGCACAGGCAGAGAAAGGCAAGCATCACATGATCTCATTCATATGTAGAATCCAATGAACAAAATAAACTGATGAACAAAATAGATCCAGAAGCATAGAACAGACTGATAAATTTCAGAGGGAGGTGTGGGTGGGGAATGATTAACTAGGGAACTTATTTATGTAGTAGTGACCCACTGCCCAGATTCATGCACATTGAAAGAAAATTAATTAGAAGGTGGCCAGTGGGGCCAGGACTGGACAAGATGGGCCAGACATGCCTTAGAGCCAATCTCCTGCAGTCCCTTCCTGGCTGGCCCCACCTGGGGTGGTGCTGTGGCTCAAAGGGCATCTACTGAGTAGAGTCGCTCTGGCAGTTGGGGTCCCTCAGCCTCGCCTGTGGGGATTGGACTAAAACTGACTCTCCCACATCCCCTGAGGGATCTCAGAGTGCAAGAAGGCACTCTTCAAAGTTATTGTCGTACAGGGTGTGGAACACAAATGCAAGTGTGCAGTAAAACACATTTGGAGCCCATAGTGTCCCAGCAACATAACTCACGGCCAAAGGTAGAATAGTGTGGCCCTGTAAGGAATCGAACTCCCTCCTCTCTGGTTTCCTGGTGCATCACCTGAGAACTGCTGCTGCCAAGTTACTGCAAATCAGCAGCTCCTGTGTTGAGCATCTGCCCCTGGTAGTTAGTGGGCCATAGCTACCGGTTGGATGGACACTTAGCATATTAGCCTTTTATATACACTAGAGGCCCATTGCTGGAAGATTCTTGCAAGATTAGGGCTTTCTGCAGCCTGAGTGAAGCTGAGAAGGAAGTGAAGTTTGCCGAGGCGGGCTTCGCTCTCATCTCTGCTGCCTTGCTTCCTTCTCCACCACTTCACTCCCTTCTGCAATGCTTGGCTTCCTTCTATGCTGTCTTCAGTCTTTGCTCCAGGCCTGCATATGCAAATCAACTACCATCTTTGAAGGGTTAATTTGCATACTCACTCCTGATTGGCTGGTGGGCATAGTAGAGGGATGGTCAATTTGCATTTTTTCTTTTATTAGTGTAGAAAGGAATGCATAACCTAGGGCCACAGAAAATTGAGTGGTAAAGAAAGGCCTAGGAGGAGTGGATGCAGGGTGGAGGGGGGCAATAGGAAAAACAAGCAAATAAACAAAGACAAACAAACAAACAAGCAAACAGGACATCTGTAATACTTTCAACTACTAGTATAAAGATTAAAAAAAAAAGAAGAAGAACAAGGGCTGCAGGGGGAGAAGTGGGCAGAGAATTACCTAAGGAGAGTCTTCTGGGAAGTGATGCTCCATGCCTGAGGCCCTGAGGTCAAAAGATTTTCAGCTTTTTCATCTCATGGTGCACATAAACTAGTTACTAAACTTCTGTGGTATGCACAAAAAATACATTTTTTTTGCCTATTTGACAAAAAAATAGATATAATTTTGATTCATTCAACACTGGATGGCTTTTGTGTTGGCTGTTGTCTTTTTTTTTTTTTTTTACAATCTAAGGGAAAAGTGATCAGTGCCCTTAAGTAAATCTAAGGGAAAAGAGATCAGTGTCCTCTAACTAGTCAGATATAACATATTTAAAAAATTCTTGTGGCACACTGGTTGAAAATCCCTCCTCTAAAGTGTGGGTTCTGAACATGAGCTTTCTGTGAGTGCCCAGAGAGATCTTGCAATATTTTTTATGTGTTTGGTTTTCCTTAGAATGTGCTAAGTGAATGTTTGAGTTTTTGGATGGAGTTCGGTGGAGAGTTGCCAAAGGCATGGTGACTTGCCAAAGGGTGAAAGAGTTTTTCTCAGGACTTAGTTTTTCTACCGGGGTAGTTGCCCAGATGCAAGGCAGGGAAATCTGACATCAGAAGAGGCATTGAAGTGGCCCAGGACCCAGTGACCTGCACACAGGCTCCCGAGTGAAAACTCTTCACATTAGGCTCTGGCATCCGAAGCAGTCAGAGTTGGTGAGGACAAGAACCAAAGGTCTGTATGCCAAACCAACTTGTAGTTAAACCAAATTTACGTACTGGTTAAAAAATGTGCACTGTAAAAAGGACTGTTTCCATGATTTTGTTACCATGATATTGTTGCTTTTAAATTTTGTTTTTCCTTTAGTATTTGGAAAGGTCATTTTGAAAATTCCAGTGTGTCTCAACTAAGCTATGGGATAAGGAATTTCTTCCTTCCCAGTACATACACACCTAACCTTGAAGAACAAAGGGATCAGTATGAGTGTCATAGCTGCCCAGCAGACAAATGATAGGAAGATATTGTCAAACTAAGAACATACCTGGTGTTTCTGAGCTAAAGACAGGGTGTGCTCAATGTTGAACATGTAATCTTTAAACTGAACACTGAATGCCCTAGTAGGGAGAACTTGCTGAGGTCAGGTTTTGCAGGGAAAAATTTTGTGAAATAGTTTTCATTTGAACTAGACTCTGTGTAAAGACTCAGAGAAATGTACTTAGGCAAGAACATGCTTTATCTTTACATGTTAGTTCAACATTCTATTCACTATACGCTGCATGTTCCAGGAACAGCCTTTCTAAGGCATGGTTTTTCACATTCTGAATTCTCAGGCTTGGCTGTATGTGAACAAGGAAGGCAGGCAAGTTAGTTTAAAAATATGACTGTAAAGGAAGTTGATAGTGGATTAAATGAAGATATATCAAATGTTCTACAGAAATTCATTTTTAGGAAATCTGGAAACATGGAAGAATCATGGTTTTAATATCTCCTTATATTATTTATCAGGTATAAAATAAGTATTAAAAGCAGAAAATTACTGTGCTTTAGCCTATGGTTCATAGGACTCTAACTTTGCTTCTCATAAATTTACATGTGGAATGCAAGGTAAGAAAATCATTTGATTAGCTTATTCATATGTATATTTATGCAGGATTTCTATTGAGAAATTGATACTGAACTATTGGTATAAAATTTTGAGATTACTTGTTTAAAGAGAGAAACTTTTACTTCAGAAAGACCAGCTTCTAGATCTTGTTAGATACTAACCAGCTCTATGGCCTTAGGCTACATATCTAATCTCTTTCTGTATTTGCACCTCCTGAGAGTTGGTGTATGCCAGGGTTCTTGATCTTTCTCTGAGTAGGAGTTACTTTTGTCTTTTTCTGAAAGCTCTCAGTCTGCTAAAAGTTTCTAAGTGCTATTTTGGTTCTAAAGATGGCTAACAAAGATCTGTTTATGATGATTTTATAATTTCATGCAACTTGCTGGGTAAAACCCTAACCCTTCCATCTATGTCAAGGCATCTGGGATCAGAATTTGCAAATAATGAAATTGATAAAGTGTAGAAGTGCTTGTTACTAATAAAATTCCTGAGTATAATTAAGAAGGGACACCACTGACTGCTTGAAATCCTAGAAAATTACAGGAAATAGGCATTTGTTGTCAAAATGTCATTTACACCCACCCCATGCTGTGTTTTCAGACCCAGAGTCTATTTATTCTGCGCCAGCTGATTTTTCCATTTCCTCAAAAGATTCTATAATTTACTCAAATCTGGAAATGAAATAGATTATAGGCCCTAAAGATCTCCATTCCCCTTTATTTTTACAAAAATCACTTCAGGCAAGGACTGAGCTAAAAATCTCAGATCACTGTAGACATGGCTTGTGCTATCTATACTGTAGGTCCTGTTCCCTTGGTGACATGTTCTGTAGTCCCTTCTTTGATTATGGACCTGGGATAGTCAGGCTGATACCAGAGTATTGCCTGCTCTATCCTTCCCTAAGGTGAGTTCCACCTTTGGTCTCTTTACATAAAGAGCACTTTCAGTACTAATTATATAGAATATATATTGTGATAGTTTATACATATAGTATTTATATATTACTATTCCTAACATTTTTTTGGTTCCAGTTCCCAGAATTTCTAGTGCCACTCTTAACATCTTAGTTTGGGCCTTAGCAATCAGTAAGTAAAGTTGATTATATCTTTACTAGAGGCCTGATGCATAAAATCTGTGCAAGGTGCTGGGCCCTCACAACCCCCACTGTCTCACAACCCCACCCACTGGTCATTCCAGAAGGTTGTTCTGCCGTCCAGTCTAATTAACATATTAGCTCTTTATTATATAGGATTATATAGGATGAGGTGCCTGGCTTCTTTTAGAATCTAAACACATCATTCTTTTTCTGAAATTCATGCTGATTTTATGCAAGTGCTCTTAGTAGCTTTATCTCCTACCTCTGCTACATCCCAAAGAAATAGGTGCTTGTTGGTTCAAGAAATCCTAATTTCTTGTGAGAATTTTGACTAAGTTCCTGTTTCTAATATTTTAGACCTTCTGTGTGCAGTCAATTAGTAGAGCTTAGTGACAGACCCAGGCACAATATATAAAGAATTTGGCTTTACCTAAAGAGAGGTGACTCTTTTTTTCTTCTCCTGAGAGGTAATTTCTAAATCTTTGGTCTTTGCTATTCCTAGTGGGCCCCTTAAGCAATACCTAATAGATTATGCTAATGAGGTGACTTAGGGTAGTGTAAGTCACACCAATAGTTTTAAGGTAGGGTCTGGCCACACTTGAAAGATCATTTAGGGTATCCACTTTGGGTCATGTAGTATTAGTTAGCCTAGAGACTAAGTTCAACCATGTGGGCAATCAATAAATCAACATGCCTAGGCAATGAAGCCTCAGTAAACCTCTGGATAGTGAAGATAAGTAAGCTCTTGGGGTTGGCAGTACTCTGTGTATTGCTACATATCAATGACAAGGAGAGGGTGATGTGCCCCAGGGACAATGGAAACTTGATATCTGTAATCCTCCCAGACTTTGCCATATGCTTCTCTTCCTTTGGCTACTTTTAATTTCTATCCTTTCCTTGTAATAAATGTAACCATAATGGATTCATTAAATTTTGTGAGTTATTTCTAGTGAATTTCTGTACCTGTGGGGTTCTCTTGGAAAACTCCTAAACTTGCAGTTGGTGTCAGAAGTGAGAGTTTTCATATGTGGGCTTTTCCTCTTGACTTCAGAGTTGAACTCTGTTAAACACACACACACACACACACACAACTTAATGGAGTAAATTTGAAGATCTAATTGGGTTTAGAATTTAGAAACTGAAAGGGTGCTTGGAGGGGATGTACAAAATTGAAAATGTTTGTAGGAAAAAGGGTAGGGAATGGGGACAATTAACAAAAGAAAAGAAAGAATTATTTTTGGACCAGGACATCTTTTTCTTTGCGGGGAAGGGGGGGGGGGGGGGGAGGTCTGGTGGAGTAGGGAACGGTTTTTGTCATGCAGATTGCCTCTTCTTTCCATGCAGGATAAAGAAGACTCCCAGAACAGATATCTTACTGGTGTTTGAGCAGGAAATTCCAAACTGTTTGATTAAGATTATTTTTCTGGGTGAAATAGAAACTGCAATTAGATCAGGTCTAATTAAATCTAGGTTTGCTATCAGAGGTTTTTAGCACAAGTGACACCATTTTGGGCCTGTGGTTTTCTCTTTAACACTACTAACTCTTTGCAGGCGGTGCTCAGGAGTCTTGAGAAGACTTGGTGATGGGCACACACATTTTGCCTAGTGGAGCACAGTCCTTTCTCAGATGTTAGATAAATCCTAAGCCTTCAGTTTTCTGAGATGAGTCATCTGCAACCTACTCCCACTTCGGTTTCAGGAAAGTTGTTTTGAGGAGTATATTAAGTCATATTTTACTACATATGGTTTATTTCAAATCATAATCATTCACATTAAAGTACAATTATTTTGCTCTACATGTTATTTAATTTTAAAGAAACATTAAGATGGATGCCATGTCTTCTGTGCTTTACCCTTCCTGTAAAAGGGTGCTATAATAATATATATTGGATTTTCATCTCTGGCTCCCGGCCAGAGATCCTAAAACCTCTGTAATTTCCTAAGTGATAAGAGCAATAGGAGCATCTTTTGTTACAATGTTTTTTGTCCCTGGCTCCTGAGACAACTTTCCAGTAAAAAAATGTAAAAGGAGTGTCTTTATTTATTCACAACAAGCCCCTTTCAAAAACATCTGAGTTTTGTAAATGAGGTGACTTTTGGAAAGGACCTAAGCATGGGGACTGGCTGCCATGGGAATCAACCAGGTGATTAGATGGCTGGAACTTCTAGCCTACTCTTACAACCTCAGGGAAGTGGAGACTAAGTCCCATCACCAGTGGTCAATGGCCTAATCAATCATGTCTTTACCATAATGAAGCCTCTATAAAACCTCTAAATGATGGAGGTGAACCATGGATTAGTGAAAACATGGAGGTGTTGGGGACTGGTGTGCCCATAGAGGACATGAAAGCTCAGTGCTCCCTTTTCATACCTCACTCTATGCATTTCTTCCATTTGACTGTTCCTAAATTGTATTCTTTTTAATAAACCAGTTACAGTAAGTAAAGTGCTCTTCTGAATTCTGTGACCCATTCTAGCAAATTATTGAATGAAACAGGGGGTTTGGGGAGCCTAGGTCACAGCATGAGGCTTGTCATTGGCATCAGAAAAGGTGGCCGTTGGTGGAACTCCTTAACCTATGGGACCTGTGCTTACTCAGGTAGTTAATGTCAGAATTGCATCAAATTATAAGACATCCAGCTGGTGTCCAAAAAGAACCAGAGAATTGCTTGGTATGGAAAACCCACTCATTAGATGTCAGAAGCTATCTTAGTTTGTTCAAGGTGCTGTAACAAAATACCACAGACTGTGTAGCTTATAAACAACTGAAACTTATTTCTCACAGTTGTTAAGGCTGGAAGTCTGAGGTCATGGCACTGACTTATGGTGGCTAGTCAAGGCCACCTTTCAGACTGCAGATTGCTGACTACTCAGGCTGTGTCCTTAAACAGTAGAAGGGAGGAGGTATTTGGCTGGAGCACCTTTTCCAAGGGCACTAATCCCAAGCATGAGGCCCTTCCCTCAAGATCTCCCTAATCATCTCCCAAAAGCCTTACTTCCTGATACTATCCTATTGGGCACTGGGATTTTAACATACGAGTTTAGAGGGGGACGTAAACATTTAGACCACAACAGAAATGTTGTATACAAAAACATTTTTTCTTTAACCTCCCTAATCCACATTTGACTTTGAATTTTTATCAGTGAAAGAATGAGGATCTTTTTATTATATCATTTCTCTTCCTCTCTTAATCACACTAAACTGGCAGGTAGCATTCTGGGAAGAGAAGGGAATCAGTTCTGGGATGGAAGCCCCCACTATATGGTCCCAATCTACAGATCTAGGCTTGTTAATATCCAAGATCTCTTCTAGCATTAAAATATTAAAATTCAAAATAAAAGTTCAGTAATATTAATGCCTTTAAAATATCTAACTTTCTGAGATAGAATGGGAACATAAAGTGATAAAATAAAGGGAACAGGATTTAACTTCGGAAGAGCTGAAGTTCTCTTTCGTTGATGATACTAAGCATCACTGACTCATGCTTCTTTACATGAGTTTTCCTATCATCATAGAACTCTGTATGAATCCCAACATTTGTGAAAAGGGGCAGGGTACTCTTCCTATCTCCTTCCAATCTTTTTCCTTCTGGGATGTTACAAGCATATCTATTAAAAGTTCTGATTATTCTTTAGGCATGATACTTGTTGATTGGGAATTCAGTGTTTGCATTATGTGTAACAAACTTGATGGGCAAGTGTTAAATAATTTTGAGCAACAAGGAAGTTTTGGACTTTTACATGAGGTTAGATCTTAGTATTTTTGTCCCCTGTTTCCATATTAGGAACACTGTCAGCTAATTTAAAAAAGTTAGATATAGATAGGAATATAACAAAGTTTTACATGAAATTTGCATTTTGTCACATTTTTACATTTTTCTACCTTACCTTAAAAAGCATGTGGATTAGCTCTGAGAGAGAGCTACATAGAAATCACTACCTTTGCTCCATTTGACCTTAAGCCTCTGAAATTCTTGAGTCCCCAATTTATAAGAATTCATAAATTGTTTATATTTGTAACAATTAAAGTCACATGATCATTCCAGAATTATTACATATTTATAGTGTACAGATTGTATGATACTTATAGTTCTAATTTAATATTGAACACAGAGCTTCCATGTTACAAATAACTATTAAAATTATGGGAATCATATAAATTAGATTTATTTGGGCTTCAGGCTGCCTGAACTCCACAAAATAAATGCCAGATTATTTTTTGTTGCCAAAACCCATACTTAGGGAAGCCATGAAAAACTTGGAATTTCCTAAGTAACTGTCATTAAGATACAGTTCAATTTAGGCTCTTCTCCACCCCAAACATGGCCATGCCTTCCTTCTTCTCCAACCCCCAGTACTCCTGCCATGCTGCTCAGACTCTATTGACTTCATATTTGACATAAACTTCTGAAAATATTATGACTATGGATTACTAGTTTATTATTAAATCAAAAGTCATAGCTAAATTTTATCATATTATTGTTTGGGCTAGATTTTTAAAATTTTACTTGAAATAATTTTTTACTATTTAATTATTGTTGACATACAATATTATATTAGTTTCAGGTATACAACCCAATAAATCTTGTACCTATCTACATCATACATAGTTATTACAATATTATTGACTCTATTCCCTATATCGTATTTTACATCCCCATGAATTATTATGTAATAACCAATTTGTACTTCTGAATTTATTCACCTCTTTTATCCATCCCTTCAATCCCCCTACAACCTGGCAACTATCAAATTGTTCTCCGTATCTATGAGTTCATTTCCATTAAGCTTGTTCATTTACTTTGTTTTATAGATTCAATTGCTGATAGATATGTATTTATTGCCATTTTATTTTTTATATAGTTTATATTTTTCCCCTTCTTATTTATTTTATTTTTGTAATATTTAAAATATTTCATTTGCTTTTTTATAAATTTACTTTAATTTAATAAATCTTTATTGTTCAGAATATTACAATTGTTCCTCTTTTTCCCCCCATAGTTCCCCTCCACTTGGTTCCCACCCCACCCTCTGCCCTTACTTCCCTCCACTGTCCTCATCCATAGAGGTACGATTTTTGTCCAGTCTCTTCCCGCACCTCCCATACCACTTTCCCTCCCAATGATTGTCAGTCCATTCTTGTTCTATGCCCTTGATTCTATTATATTCACTAGTTTATTCTGTTCATCAGATTTTTTATTCACTTGATTTTTAGATTCACTTATTACTAGATATGTATTTGTTGTTCATAATTTTTATCTTTACTTTTTTCTTCTTCTTCCTCTTCTTACATAATACCATTCAGTATTTCACATAATGCTCGTTTGATGTTGATGAACTCCTTTAGCTTTTTCTTATCTGTGAAGCTCTTTATCTGACTTTCAATTCTGAATAATAGCTTTGCTGGGTAGAGTAATCTTGGTTGTAGATTCTTGCTATTCATCACTTTGAATATTTCTTGCCACTCCCATCTGGCCTGAATAATTTTTGTTGAGAAATCAGCTGACAATCGTATGGGTGCTCCCTTGTAGATAATTAACTGTTTTTCTCTTGCTGCTTTTAATATTTTCTCTTTGTCTTTTGCTCTTGGAATTTTAATTATGATGTGTCTTGGTGTGGTCCTCTTTGGCTTCCTTTTGTTTGGGGTTTTGTGTGCTTCCTAGACTTGTAAGTCTATTTCTTTCACCAGGTGGGGGAGGTTTTTGGTCATTATATCTTCAAATAGGTTTTCATTACCTTGCTCTCTCTTCTTCTGGCACCCCCATAATTCTGATATTGGTATGCTTGAGGTTATTCCAGAGGCTCCTTACACTATCTTTACATTTTTGGATTCTTTTTTTTCTTCTTGCTTTTCCAGTTGAGTGTTTTTTGCTTCTTTGTATTTCAAATCTTTGACTTGATTCTTGCAGTCCTCTAGTCTGTTGTTAGGTCTCTGTATAATATTTTTAATTTCAGTCAGGGTATATTTAATTTCTAGTTGGTCCTTTTTCATATCCTTGAGGGTCTCACTAAATTTATCAGCCTTTTCTAGGAAATTCTTTTTTTTTTAAAATATATTTTATTGATTTTTTACAGAGAGGAACGGAGAGAGATAGAAAGTAAGAAACGTCGATGAGAGAGAGACATCGATCAGCCGCCTCCTGCACGCCCCACAATGGAGATGTGCCCGCAAGCAAGGTACATGCCCCCGATCGGAATCGAACCTGGGACCTTTCAGTCTGCAAGCCGACGCTCTATCCACTGAGCCAAATCAGTCTTGGCACTAGGAAATTCTTGAAAAACCTTATATCTAGTCATTTGCTTTCCTCCATTTCTTTAATTTGTGATATGTTTCTTTGTCTCTGCATTTTCATTGCTTCCTTGAGTTGGTAGAGTATGTATTCAGTGTCCTGTAGGACCCAGTGGCTCAGCTTTCCCAGTTACCTGGGTTGGATACTTTTTGTGCACCCCTTTGTGGACTGTGTGCACAGCCTTGTTGTAGTTAAGTCTTGATTGTTGTTGGTATCACTGGGAGGAATTGACCTCCAGGCCGATTGGCTGTGAGGATCAGCTGTGTCTATGCTGGGAGAATTTCTGTGCTGGAGACACCCTTATGAGACAAGACTTACAAAATTCCAAAAACCTCTGTGCTCAGCTTGGATGAGGCATAGTCTTAGGGCAGAGCAGTCAGCCTTGGCTTTCTGTCAGTCCTGCCCTTTGAGGCCCTTGGTAATCACTGCAAGCACCTCTGAGAGAAAGCCACCTTGAGTTTTGCCCACTGCCAGACAGTCCAGTTCCTCCCCAAATGAGTCTGAGTTCCCCAAGTCTCACCCAGAACTGGAGTTCAGTGCAGTCGGGAGCTTCTGTCTCCCTCCCACTTGAAAAAGCCAGCCATGCACTCACCAGTCAGTCCTTTCTGTGCTCGTGGGCCTCCAGACCTCTGCCTCTCACAGCTCCCCTGAGTCTCAATGTGCTTTTCTCTTTTCCTGAGAGTCCAGATTCCCTTCGAATGAGTCTGGGTTCCCAGAATCTCGCCAGGACCTGGAGTTCAGCACAGATGGGAGCTTCTGTTTCCCTCCAGGTTGAGAACACCAGCCACGCATTCAGCAGTCAGTCCTCTCTGTGCGCCTCTGTACCTCAACCTTTTGCAGCTCCTCTGATTCTCAATGTGCTTTTCTCTTTCCTTCTAGTTATAGAATTTCCACTCAGCCAGCTTTCCTATGGTTCTGGATAGTGTCTGTTTTGTCTTTTAGTTGTAGTTTTAAAATTGTTGTGTGGAGCAGCAGTTTAGGTGTTTACCTATGCCACCATGTTGGTTTCTCTTATAAAATTTTTTTTCTTTCCCTTCTTTTCAAAGAAGACCCATTAGCATGAGTGAGGGTGGGGGGAGGGGAAATGGGGAGATAAGAACACACATATAATACCTTAATCAATAAAGAAAAAAAAATGAAGACCCTTTAACATTTCATGTAATAATGGTTTGGTGCTGTTGAACACCTTTAGCTTTTTCTTATCTTGGAAGCTCTTATATATGGCCCTCACTTCTAAATTATTTTTTTTTTCTGGATAGAGTTAGAGTTATAGATCCTTGCTTTTCATCACTTTGACAATTTCTTGCCAGTCCCTTCTGGCCTGTAAAATTGAGATTCAGAAAGCAGTTGACAGTCTTATGGTAACTCCTTTGTAAGTAATCAACTGCTTTTCTCTTGCAGCTTTTAAGACTCTCTCTTTGTTTTTAACCTTTCCTATTTTAATTATGATGTATCAGGTTAGAAAAGTTTTCCATTACTATTATTATTATTATTATTATTATTATTATTATTTAGTAAATTATTATTATTATTATTACATAGGATTATAATTCCTTGCACTCTCTCTTCTTCTTCTGGCATACTCATGATGTGAATTTGTCCCAGAAACACCTTAAACATTCCTCATTTGTTTGAATATTTTAATTATTCTTTTTTCTTGTTTTACTCAATTGGGTGTTTTCTGCTTTTTTATTTCCTTAATCTCTAATTGATCCTTTACTTCATTTACTCCATTGTTGGTTCCCTATAATGTATTCTTCATTTCAGTTAATGAATTCTTATTTTCTGACTGGTTCTTTTTTATATATTCTAGTTCCATTTTTATGTTTCTTACTAGAAGCCTGTTGCAGGAAGATTGCTGCAATAGGGCTTCCTGCGGCAGTCTCCGCCACCCCACCTGCTTCCCTCCCTTCTCCCCTGCCCCGCCTGCTTCTCTCCCTTCTCCCCAGCCCTGCATGATTTCCTCCCTTCTCCCTTGCCCTGCCTGCTTCCCTCCCTTTTCTGCCACCCCTGCTTGCTTGCTTCTCCGCAGTTTTGCTCCCTTTTGCAGCACTTGGCTTTCTTCTACACTGTCCTCAGTCTTTGCTCTGTGCCTGGATATGCAAATCAATTACCATATTGGTTGGGTTAATTTGCATACTTGCTCCTGATTGGCTTGTGGGTGTGACTTGTGGGCATAGCAGAGGTATGGTCAATTTGCATGTTTCTCTTTTATTAGATAGGATATCTTTGTTGAAGTTCTCACTAAGTTCATCTCCTCTTCCCCTAAGTTCATTGAGCATTCTTATAACCAGTGTTTTTTTAACTCTTCATCTGGTAGATTGCCTGTCTTCATTTTCTTGAGTTCTTTCCTTGGAGTTTTATTCTGTTTTTTCATTTGAGACATATTTATTTGTCTTTTAATTTTGGCTGCTTCCCCATGTTTTTAAATATGTATTAGGTAGAGCTGATATGTCTCCTGGACTTTGTAAATTGGCCTTATGTAATAAGTGTCCCATAGAATCCCGTGGCACAGCCTCCCCATTTACCCATGCTGGGCACTTCAGGTGTGCCCCCCACCTTGTATGGTCTGTGTACAGTCTCCTGTTATAGGTGAGCCTTGATTTATAATGGCACATCAATGAGAGGAATTTACCCCTAGGCTGATAGGCTGCGAGGACTGGTTGTAATCACCAACTACCATAAAGGATCAGATGTGCAGGAATCCACCCCACAGAACAGAACTTACTTTGATGAGACTCTGGGGCTTGCTGAGTCCACCCCTTGTGTATGTAATTTATGATGGTAGTTCAATATGGTTTAAAGCTGCCCACTTGGTATGCTGGCTCCCAATAGGTGCAAGCCAATGTCAGCCACTGCTTGTGTTCTGCCTGGGGTCACCCTTCATGAATTGCAAAGCTATCTGCAGATTGCTGCTACCTGTGGTGGGCTTGAAGGTGCTCAGGAGAGGCTAACCTACAAATCAAGGTTGCCTGTTGCTACTGCTGGGCCTGGGGCCACTCAGTGAGTGGTACACGTACACCAATGCCAGATACTCCTTGTTAGGAAAGCCTGAAGCATGAGCCAAGACAGGCCATTTGTATGGAAAAGCCACTAGAAACAGTTTAGGTAAGCTTGCATGTTGTGTGGGGCAGGATCTCAGGGTGCTACTAGGGCAGAACAATGATAGCTAGGTTGATGGAGACAGATATAGCTCACAACTACTGGCTCTGTTTGGGGAGGAAGGTTTCAGAAAAGAAATAGTGCTCTATGCCAGCACTTTTTTTCTGGCAGAAAGTTGCCCCTCCAGCTCTCCCCCTGATGCCAGATAATTCAATTCCTCCCCACATATCCCGGGTGCCTTTCAAACTGCTACCCCAGTACTGGAGCTCAGAGAGAGTGAATCCAAGTAAGTCTGTGCATGGGCCCTTTAAGAGGAATTGTGCCGAAACTGGTTTGGCTCAGTGGATAGAGCATCAGTCTGCAGACTGAAAGGTCCCAGGTTCGATTCCGGTCAAGGGCATGTACCTTGGTTGCGGGCACATCCTCAGTAAGAGGTGTGCAGGACGTGGCTGGTGGATCTCTCTCATTGATGTTTCTGACTTTCTATCCCTCTCTCTTCCTCTCTGTAAAAAAATAAATAAAATAAAATAAATATATTGAAAAAAAAAAAAAGAAAGAGGAATTGCCTGGGACTCCAGAAGCACTCCATTTCACTCAACCACAATACCTGCTGGTTTTTATAGCTAGAAATTTTGGGGATGGTTCTTTCTGTTACTGGAACCCTGGCCTGGGGGGCCTGGTATGGAGATGAGATTCTCAGAGGGGACCTCCACAACCAAGATATCCCTCCCAATTTTTATCTGCCATATGTGGGGATGGGACCAGCCCATTTTGCCTCTCTACCACTCCTACCAGTCTCTATGTGGCTTTTTCCTTAAATCCTTAATTGTAGGACTTCCATCCAGCTAAATTTCAGGTGATTCTGAATAATGGTTGTTCTGTAGTTTAGTTGCAGTTTTTATGTGGTTGTGGGAGGATGTGAGTATAGCATTTACTTATGCTGCCGTCTATGGCTAGATTCTCAAGGAGTTATTCAAACTGCTTATGCTATGAGTTCAAGACTCTCCTAGATTAGCAGACATACAATAATTCTCAACTATTATCTTCTGATATTTGCAGGTGTGGTAAATAATTTAGAAGAAAGATTGACATCTGAAATAACTTGTAGGAGACTATATATGAGCTTTGGTTAATAGTCTTTACTATTAGTTTAGTAAATTGACAAGAGAACTGTAGACTAAGGAATCAGATGCACTGATGATTACTAGTAAATTTTAGAAGTCAAGGGAGACAGATGACTCTGAGATTAAGAGTTCATGGTACAGATATAAATTTATCTGAATAGCAACTGCATGAAGATTTTGCTCTGTCATTGAACTTTACAAGATTTATGCCATCTTTAATAGAAATTACCTGTGAAGTATAAGATATATGCTTGTGACTATGCATACATATATAACAATATCTATATATCTACTTGTCTATCTATCTATATATTATCTAGCCACACAAACATAGACATATATACAGATCTATGCCATACTAATTCTAATCTGAAGTTAAACATATCTGGGATATTTCTGAAAAAATATATCTGTTATTTGTCCTTCATTTTTTCAGATTTCTGTTCATATAGACATGTGTGACTCCTCTTGCCTAAAGATTTCCATTCTTTATTCATGTTATTCATTTCTATGGATTTCACTATGCATGCCAGCTTCACATAGGTATTCCATACATCATTAGTAGGAAACTATAGTTAATATTCACTCTTATTTTTATATTCTCTAACTTTCTCATTTATTTTGACTCGATTATATTCTTCAGAGACTCTCAGATTTTTATCCTTAACTCTGTGGTAGAATCAAGTCTCTGCCTTTCCCTTTATTGCAATATTATTTCCAAACAATGGACTTTTAGGATATATAAACATTAATTTCTGGTTGACCATTTTTGCAAGGTCATATTATTTTGCTTCAATTAATATCACATTTGAATATTTGCATATCCCATAGTGTCTTTGAATTAAATAGAAAACATGTGATTAATTCCATTGGTAGCCACATCACTGCTCTAGATACCTTATTAACATATAAATGATTCAGTTGAAAATGAAATGTATTCCCTCTACATTTAAACACAATGTGGTAAAAGCCATCTCAGTAGTAATATTTTCCACATATCTCTCTTATCCCTTCTCATCTAACATCCCCTACCCTCTTTTTTTTTCTGATACCTATTCTTTGAAATTACTTACTGATAAATGTTAGCTTCTATACTGTACTCAAAATTATATCTCTTACATTTGTAAAAATTAAGTTTTATAATAAAATAAGTAAAAGTTTATGTAAATATTAGCCTGGCTTTTTCTTTAAGGAAACCAAATATAATCCTAAGTAAATTGTTAGTAGTGTGCATTTCTGGAAGGGTTTTGATTTTGATTTATTGTCCTGGCTATGAAATGAAGACACTGCCCAGAAGGTCATGATTGTAATGTAGTTCTTAGGCTGGCTATGCTACATACTCTAGCCTGGTTTTAGGGAGGGGTACCTGCAAGATTTCCTAGAGAAATAACTGCTAAAATGGACCAAAGTTAGCCAAAGAGAGTGGAAAAGAAGAGATTAATAATAAGGAGAGGACATAGATTGTAGAGAGAAATCAAACAATAATAAGTGAGGTTGGGGTGTAGAGATAGAAGTCAGCCCAGACACATAAGCAGAGATCAGCATTGAAGGGCATTTTATATTCATTAACTAGAGGCTGGGTGCATGAATTTGTGCACCAGTGGGATCCCTTGGTTTGGCCTACAGGATGGGGCTGAAACCTGCTCTCTGACATTTCCCAAGGGGTCCAAGATTGCCAGAGGATGCAGCCCAAGCTGAGGAGCCCCACAGGTGTACAATTGGGGCCAGGGAGAGATGTGGGAGGCTAGCCAGCTGGGGAGGGACCATGGAAGGGCTCCAGAGTGTTTCTGGCCCATTTGCTCAGTCCTCATCAGCTGGAGCCCAGCAGCAAGCTTACCTACCAGTTGGAGAGTATGTTTGAATGGATGACAGGAAGATGGAACAACCAAACCCTTAGCATATTAGGCTTTAATTATATAGGATGGTGACATGAAACCCATTAACATACCTATGTGTTGTTAAAGTAATTAAACTAGGAGGCCTCATGCCATGGAGCCTATGTAAGCAAAGCAACACAAAATCTAAGCCCATAAATGCCTTAGTATTACAAAACCAAAAATGCTGAGGACAACCAGTCACAGTCAACAAGACTTTAAACTACAGACAATCCAATAATTTCCTTTCTTTGCTTCCACACTTTCCCCTGGTTCTTATTGGCCAAGGTCTCCTAACCACTTCCCATTTGGTGCTGCCCAATTGAAATATGTAGATTTATGCTCAAATAAACTCTTAAAATCATTAATGTGCCTCCAGTTTATCTTTTAACAATTCCTAAAAAGAATGCTATTTTAGTCTCAATAAGAAGAATGTAGTGCTGTATTTTCTCTTAATGGCTAATGACTGTCTTGATATTCTGAAAGCTCAACCAATGAATTAATCAGCCAATATAAATAATGCAATATAACTTCTTTAAGGCAAACACTACCTCTAAGGAAATGATTTTATTTTGGCATTTCTTAAAATCTCTAATGTGGCTCTGGATCATTTCCCTACTTTTAAATGACATCTAGATTAGTCCTCAGGATGTGACTGGTGTGTAATAAATTCTTAACTTAAATAAGATTTCCGAGTAATTCATGCCAAAGAAAAGTCTTTTAGAAATAACTTTCTTTTGATACAAGCAATATAATTAAGGGAAAGGAATTTTCCATAAGTATTTTTATATTTTGATGTGAAACATCAAAATCATGGAAACATTTATATAAAAAACATTAACAATTAATTAGGGAATTTTTGGGGAAATGCTTTGAGGTCCTTGGAGGAAAGTACACATTTACATTATTATAAAAGTTAGAAATTAGTCATCGTAGACAAAGCCCCTCAGGTGTTAAGCATTCTCAATTGTCTTAAATAATTATAATAATAATAACAAAATAATATGAAAATAAAGCTACTGAGCATAAAAATTAACAAAACTTGCTTAAAAAGTAAATGTAAAACATTACAGGAGAGAAAAGAATCAGCCTTCACATATATGATGCTGCTTCAAAATCAGCTTTTATCAGATGAAAGTGAAGATATATGCAAACCTATAAGAACTGCAGAGGAAAATAAAAAAAATGATGTGAAGAGAAGTAGAAGAGAAACAGATAAGAGAAATGGCAGCTGAAACTAGAAGTAAAGTTAGCTTCTATGCAAAATATCAAGGATGAAAAAGCTGCTATGTGTGAAAGAAGAAACACTGACCATAAAAAAGACTGAATTGAGGAGACATGTAGCAAAACAGAAAAATCATGCTTATTTAAAAAATTCAGAGCATTCTTCTTTGCAACACTTAAATGTATTTGATCAGGCTAGGGATAACTTAAAAAAAATTGAAATACAGGGATATATCTTTCAACTACAAAATAATCCTAACTCATTAAAAAAAGATCAGTATGGTTGGTTTCTTTAAGCACAATAAGAAATAGTAAAATGTTTTCATAAAATGATTAAAACAAATCTCCATTTATCTGAAATTCAATTTATCCAAATAAACATTTTCTAAGCTTTATCCACTCCACAACTTGTCTCAATATCAATATATCAAAATCTATTTGTCTGAATTATCCAGCTAATTTTATTGTGGTACTTCATCTATCTCCTCATTTCTTCTGGATAGAAACAGCCTGATTTGGGCTCTTATTACTAAATTATTTCTTTTCTATATAACTGGCTTAATAGAAGGTCATTTAAAAAATTGTATAGAGAAGGATATAATCACTTGCTTCGTCAACCATTAAAAATTAGAAATCAAGGTTTCAATAATACAGAATGTATTAAACTGGAATCTAGAGTATTCACTGTTAATGAAAATTACAATAGCAATCCCCTGTGCATTAATATAGTTCCTGAAGAATAAATTGAAGCAAAATGCAAATGTTCAGACTTTTCTACAGTCAGAGAGTCTGGACATTTTCCATTTTTATCTACTCAAACCACACTGTAGTGGGCTGCGTGAATTTTCTTATCTTTAGTTTCATACCTGAATTGGATGCACTTAGTTGTTTTTTCCATTTCCAACGTGTGATTCAAGTTGAGAACTTCTTAAAAATAGTCTAGGGATTGTAAAAATGCTTGGAGTGGGGCCAAATTTCCATGAATTAATATACACTCTTCTCTGCTCTCAGTTACACATGACCACCATTGACATTTGCTGTGTACCTTTTGTACCAATTGCTGATGAGCCACACGATGCTATTAGACTTTTACAAACATTTCTCCCAATTAGCTTTAAGCAAGCAGAATTCTCTTGTTATGAAGTGGTGATCTTAATGTGTGATCAGAATCCAGAACAATAAACAGAATATGTGCAAAATCAAAATTTCAAAAATCAGCAGCTTCTTATTGCTACACACAACTTTGCATTTGTTAATGATTAAAACTGTTTATTAGCAAGAGTTTTCTATTTCAATTTCTCTGTTTATTTGTAATCTAGGAGAAAAATTTCTTTGGGAACTAAAATATTTTACTTCATTGTTTTCTGAAACCTCCTTTTAGAAAATATTTGAAATAGTTGTTTATTAAAATGCAGTAATTCTTGCCCTAACTGGTTTGGCTCAGTGGATAGAGCGTCAGCCTGCAGACTGAAAAGTCCCAGGTTTGATGCTGGTCAAGGGCATATACCTTGGTTGCAGGCACATCCCCAATAGGAGGTGTGCAGGAGGCAACTGATCCATGTCTCTCTCTCGTCGATGTTTCTAACCCTCTATCCTTCTCCCTTCCTCTCTGTAAAAAATCAATAAAACATAAAAAAATAAATTCTTAAAAAAATGCAGTAATACTTAAAAGATACTAAAACATAGTGGAGAGATCATTTCTATTTGTTTTGTTTGTCTATCTATGTGTAGGCATGTGTGTATAAATGTTGCATGAATATTAATAAATGTCTATTCACAATAATGTTTTCATGGGCTGCAAACTTTTAAAATGCTTTTATTCTAGGATGAATGCTGGGAATATAATGATATGCCACCAAGAGACAGGGAAGACTATATAGCCTCACACAGACTTACCAGTAATAGCCTTTTACGGCCTTTAGCATGTTTTGTGATCTCCCATGTGTGGTGAAGTTTATGAGGACCAAATATCAGATATAACATAAAATAAAAAAGAAAGTAATTTATGATAAATACTAGAGGCCTGGTGCACAAAATTTGTGCACTGAGGAAGGGTTGTCCTTCAGCCCGGCCCACACCCTCTCCAATCTGGGACCCTTCAAAGGATGTGCAACTGCTCATTTAGGCCTGATCCCACCTGCCTGTTTAGGTCAGACATCCCTCTCACAATCCAGGACTGCTGGCTCTCAACCGCTCACCTGCCTATCTGCCTGATTGCTGCTAACAGCTTCTTTCTGCCAGCCTGATCACCCCTAACCACTCCCTTGCCAGCCTTATTGACCCCTAACTGTTCCTCTGCCAGCCCAATTGCCCCCGATTGCCCCCAACTGCCCTCCCCTGCCAGCTTGATCATCCCCAACTGCCTTCCCCTGATGGTCTGATTGCCCCCAACTGCCCTCTCCTGTTGGACTGGTTGCCACTAACTGCCCTCCCCTGCTGGCCTGGTCACTCCCAACTTCCCTCCCCTGCTGGCCTGGTCACCCCTATCTGCTCCCCCCTCCGCCTTGCTGGCCTGATGCCCTCCAACTGCCCTCCCCTGCTGGCCTGGTGGTCCCCAACTGTCTTCTGACAGTTCTAAGAGCAATATAATTTTGATTTTAACACCAAAACTTTTTTACTTATATTGTCTTGAAAATTTGTAATGCTTCCTTAGTAGACAAATTCACTGGTGGCTGATAGATAACAGGAGGAAAGATCTGATGATTTTTACCTTCAAAAAATCTTTGTCTCTCTTTCAAATTGCTACTGCTTCCCTAGTTTGCAAATTTAATTTTATCCCCACTCTTTTTATTCAACTCAAAGTTTCCTGACAATTGAAAAATTGTATACATCTGTATCCTCTGGAAAACCTTGTATTAAGTAGTTCTTAAGAACTACAAATTATGTGTCTATTTCCTTTGCCAATAGTGCTCTGTTTAGAAAACTTTTTTGTAAAAATGATACCCTGTCATAGCTTTCAGCATACTGTTAGTTCAAATGGTTTTGATTGAAGATACTAACACAGTGCTTTCTACTATAATTGTCTTGAGCTTTCCTTAAGGGCATGTAATAGAAGATCCTTGTGTATATTTATATAATGTTTGTACAGTACTTAAAATCTATTGGGCAGTTAAAACTGAAGTATCACAAAAGTTCCTAGGAATTGGCAAGAGTAGAAAGATGTGTTGAGGCATCATGGGCACAGAAAGCAAACAGAGCCTCGTGGAAAATTTCAAAGACAGGTGCTCTGAATTGCAGATATTAATGGCAAATAAACTGCTTCTGAAATGGGCAAATTCAATGGAGATGAGGTGATTTAACAGCTGTACTTAAAATTTATTTATTTAATAATTCTTCCAAGGAACACTAACTAGAGAGACTGGTTTTAAAATAAAATATGTATCTAAATTGAAAGTGAAATAAGAATATGTGTGTAATTTTTTGTCAGAATAAAGTTAAGAGAAATTTTATTTCTAAATTATTATTTTTAAGTTTAAAAGTTTATTTTTAGAATACATTTTATAATAATCTTTTATTGTTAACTATAAATTTCCATTAGGGTCAAAAAATATTCAAATGATTATAGGTCAAAATAGTTTACTTATTTATACTATTTTTATTTCTAGTGTGTGCTGAACTTATAACTTACCCATTTAACATGGAAAATAAAATTTCTTTTTCTACTCCTGAAATACATATAAATACTGAAAATAAGTAATATCAATCTGACTTTGATGCCTTACTTTGTTTTTTCATAGTACATTATTAAATAACACATCTTTAACGGTTAAGTATTGATTGAACATGTACTAAATTTAAGACATTGCATGACAATTTTATCCTATGGGGTAGGTACAGTTACTTGTCATAATGTAAAAGAGTTTTTT
Source organism: Lasiurus cinereus (assembly GCA_011751065.1). Classification (NCBI taxonomy): domain Eukaryota; kingdom Metazoa; phylum Chordata; class Mammalia; order Chiroptera; family Vespertilionidae; genus Lasiurus; species Lasiurus cinereus. The sequence continues at coordinate 30,518,766 of JAAGEH010000286.1, read as the reverse complement.
AAATGATGCCATTTTGGTACTTTAATTACTAAACTTTTTATTTATACAAGCCAGTGTAGACTCTCAGATAAACCTAATTAGATTTTAATATTTTACTTATCAATAGAACAAAATATTCTCTCTAGGAATAATTTCATCTCAATATTGGTTGATGACAAACATTATCCTCAGATATCATAGACATTTAGAACATGATTTTAAATTCTGAGACTATACAATAAATCAATGGTAAAGAAATGGAATGTGGAAAACAGTTCAAATAATGTTTGATTTGGTGAATGTAGATATATACAATATGCTATTGGTATCTAGTGAGAAACTGATATCAGAGGAAATTATTATTTTAAAAACTTTTTAAAATTTATATTTAGAGAGAGAGAAAGGGAGAGGAAAAGAGAGAGACATTGATGAGAGAATGTAACATCAATAGGTTTCCTCCTACAAGCCCCCACCAGGAATCAAGCCTGAAACCTGGGCATGGACCCTGACTGAGAATCGAACCGGAGACCTTTGGGTGCATGGAATGACACCCAACCAACTGAGCCATACTGACCAGGGCCATAAGAAATTATTTTTAACCCAAACGAATGTACATTTTTGCTTCTGTATTATTTTACAAGGGCATTTCAATTTTACTACAATCAATTTTACCAAGGTACTAATGCCTTTGTCCCTGATCTAAGAACCTTTTACTTGAACCTAGCCTCCCAAATACGATACATATGGTTATGGCTGTGGTTTGTGGAGGGACAGCCATCATGACTACCCAACCAATACTCAGTGCAATGTTATGGTGCAGAAGAGGAAACATGCCAACACAGATGAAAGAATTTCCTGTGCTTCCCTTCTCAAAGCACTCAGATTATTGAGTTGGCCTCAGATATACAGAAAAATATTCATAACTACAAAGTAATTTGTTTGGAAAGATTTTCTCCCATGTTGAAACCTATGAATTATAATATATAAGGTGAAAGTTGATATTCTATATCTCTAGGTAATATTTTTCTTACATGAGGGAAGTCTCTGGAGTCTTGATAATTAAAACTACCCCATAATACTGGCAAAGTGGATGTAGGTTGATATTTTCCACCACATAAGTATTGCCTAAGTTTTATTGCTTGAAAAAAAATGTCCATTTTCATTAGTGAGTTTTTCTATATTACTGTGTGCCAGTTGTAACATTTATTTTTGTTTTATACAAGTTTTGATTTTTCCTCATATAATTAAATTCAGACTTTATTGGTTGGACTTAGTTACTTGGAAATTTTTTTCCTCAAAATAATATCTGCAAATAATTTCCAAGTGGTCCTATTTTTTGCATTGAAAAAAGTATGATTTAGATGGAGAGGAAAAATGAGAAGTGAATCCTGCTGACAAATGAATTTCACTTTTGTCTTGCTGCTCCCATAATTAAGAACCCAAAGTATCTTAAAGTTCATCTCAAAAAGTACTAACTTATGTATTTAGCACTGGAGTTCTTTCATGAACAGACACTTCATGACCTTAATTTTATTTTTCTCCTGTTATCAGGCATCTTTCTTCCTGCTAATACTTACCTACATTTATCTATTTTCCTCTTCTGAAATTTTTTACATAATCTTCCTCCTGTCTAAAAAGGCCTTTCTTCAATTTCCTGACTATTTAAATCTAACAGGTTTTTCAAGGCCTTGATGAAAAAGACCTCCTGTGAAGCTTTCTTAGAGAAATTGTGGCCAAGAAGGCTCTTTGCGTATCTCTATTACTTTATTCATTTATTTTCTTTATTATTGAAAGTATTACAGATGTCACCCTTTTGTCCTTCATTGACCTCCTTCACCCCATCCCCTCTTCCTCTCCAGGCTTTCACTGCACTATTTTCTGTTCATCAGTATGCATATATGTGTATCAGTTCTTTGGTTAATCTCTGAAATTCATCAGTCTGCTGCATGCTTCAAGGTTTCTGGATCTATTTTATTGTCAGTTTATTTTGCTCATTAGATTCCACATGTAAGTGAGATCACATGATATTTTTTCTTCTCTGACTGGCTTATTTTTCTTAGCATTATACTCTCTAGGTCCTTCCACTTGTCTCTAAGAGTAAGAGATCCTTCCTTTTTTTCAGCTGCATAGTATTCCATTGTATAAATGTACCACAGCTGTTTTTATCCACTGATCTACTGATGAGCATTTGGACTTTTGTTACTTTAAATGACTTTAATCATATACACTGAGTGGCCAGAGTATTATGATCTTTAAATGCATAATAATCTGGCCACTCAGTGTATATCCTATATAATAAAAGGCTAATATGCAAATTGTACCCTCGACCAGGAGTTTGACCAACAGGCAGGCTGGACAACCACCCATGTCCCCTTTCCCTGGCCAGGCTGGCTGGACCCCACTCATGCATAAATTCATGCACCTGGCCTCTAATATTGAGTGACCATATTATTATGCATTCAGAGATTATAATAATCTGGCCACTCAGTATACATGAGTATCTATCTATCTATCTATCTATCTATCTATCTATCTATCTATCATCCATCTATCTATCATCTATCTATCTATCATTTATCTATCATCTATCTAACATCTATCTCTTATCTTCAATATATCTACTAGTATCATTTATTTATCTATAAACCTAGCTTAAAAATAAATGCAAAGATTTTGGAGTCTAACTGTCTAGGTTGGTTCCTTTGAACTTTTTATCTCTCAAAATATATAGATTTAGGTTATAATATCAGCTAGTAATAAAGGGGAAATTTATGCATAAATTCAGGTTGAGATGGGTTATTTTATTCTTAGATTGCTCCCAAGCTTTAAATTCAATATTTTTTTTTATTAGATAAGTCTTCATAGAAATTATGTTTGAATGTGCTGAACCTTGAAGTTTAGTTAGATACCTGAAGAAAGCAAAGTACTATTCCAAACAGGAGAATAGCATGAGAAACTTTCAGGAGTCAAGAAAGAATAAGGTGCGTTTATACAAACAACAGCAGATTAATCCTATCTAATAAAAGAGTAATATGCAAATTGACCATACCTCTACTATACCCACCAGCCACACCCACCAGCCAATCAGGAGCGAGTATGCAAATTAACCCAACCAAGATGGCTATGGCCACAGAAAGAGCAGGAAGGAGGCTTGGGTTGTCCCTGGCAATGGAGGAAGCCAAGCTTTCCACACACACTGGCCAGCCGAGGCCTCCCCTTAAGGCAACAAAGTTTCTTTTTCTTTTTTTTTTAAATTAATTTTTATTAATTTTTTATACATATCTCCCCATTGCCCCCCCTCCCTCCCAGGCGTACCCCGACCCCCCAGTGTCTGTGATCATTGGTTATGTTTATAAGCATGCATACAAGTCCTTTGATTGATCACTTATTTACCTCACCTAACTTTAATCTTTCTGCTGTAATTTCACAGTCTGTTTGATGCTTTATGATTTTTGTCCTCCTGAGAATTATCAGTCTACTCCCTTTCTGTGCTCCTGATTCTATTATATTCACCAGTTTATTCTGTTGATCAGATTTTTAATTCACTTAATTTTTAGATTCACTTGTTGATAGATGTGTATTTGTTGTTCATAATTTTTTGTCTTTTACCTTTTTCTTCTTCCTCTTCTAAAAGAGTACCTTTCAACATTTCATATAATACTGGTTTGGAGTTGATGAACTCCTTTAGCTTTTTCTTCTCTGTGAAGGTCTTTATCTGCCCTTCAATTCTGAATGATAGCTTTGCTGGATAGATTATTCTTGGTTTAGGTTCTTGCTATTCATCACGTTGAATATTTCTTGCCACTCCCGTCTGGCCTGCATCATTTCTGTTGAGAAATCAGCTGACAGTCGTATGGGTGCTCCCTTGTAGGTAATAAACTGTTTTTCTCTTGCTGCTTTTAATATTCTCTCTTTGTCTTTTGCTCTTGGTATTTTAATTATGATGTGTCTTGGTGTAGTCCTCTTTGGATTCCTTTTCTTTGGGGTTCTGTGTGCTTCCTGGACTTGTAAGTCTATTTCCTTTACCAGATGTGGGAAGTTTTCAGTCATTATTTCTTTAAACAGGTTTTCAGTATCTTGCTCTCTCTCTTCTTCTGGCACCCCCACAATTCTGATGTTGGTACACTTGAAGCTGTCCCAGAGGCTCCTTACATTATCTTCACATTTTTGGATTCTTTTCTCTTCTTGCTTTTCCAGTTGAATGTTTTCTGCTTCTTTATATTTCAAATTTTTGACTTGATCCTTGCCTTTCTCTAGTCTGCTGTTAGGACTCTGTATAATAGTTTTTATTTCAGTCAGTGTATTTTTCATCTCCTCTTGGGTCTCACTAAATTTATCCATCTTTTCTAGCATATTCTTGAAAAACCTTATAAGCGTGGTTTTGAACTCTATATCCAGTCGTTTTTTTTCCTCCATTTCTTTTGCTTGTAATCCCTTCCCTTGTCTCGGCATTTTCACTGTGCCGGGGAAACTTCTGTGCTGGATTCAGCCGAAGAAGCCTCTGCTGAGCTTGGGAGGGGTGGAGTCTCAGGGCTTAAGGGACCGCCTTGCCTTCCAGTCGGCCCCGCCCTCCATGGCCCCTGAGTCTCACGTGACTGGGTAATGGCTGGAGAGGTCCTTGTGCGCGCACCCGCAGCGCCTCTAACCGCTGCCTTTCCAGCTCCCCTGCGCACTAGGACCACAGGAGTCTAGGTCTCCAGGGTTTCGCCCAAAACAGGGGCTCAGTGGACTCAGAAGTGGCACAGTTGGGAGGGTCTGTCTCCCGCCCACTCGCGAAAGCCAGCGGCACAATCAGCAATCTGTCCTCCGCGTGGTGCCGTGCGCGACCAGCCCTCCGATCCTTTGCGACTCCCCTAAATTTCCGTGCACTTCTCCCTTTTCACAGTCCAAACTCCCCCCGTATGAGTTTCAGCTGGATCTGGGGTTTAGTGTCGCAGGACAAGGGGTTCAATGCCTTTGAGAGTCTCCGTCTCCCTCCCGCCAGAGAAAGCCAGCCTGGTACTCCAGCACCCGCTCTCTCAGCGCGCGTGTCCGTACCTCAGCTTTTTGCAGCTCCTCTGGGTCTCTGTGAGCCCCTCTCTTTCCTTCTAGTTGTAGAACTTCCACTCAGCCAGCTTTCCTGTGGTTCTGGATGATGTCCGTTCTGTCTTTTAGTTGTAGTTTTGAAATTGTTGTGCGAGGCAGCAGTGTAGGTGTTTACCTATGCCGCCATCTTGGATTTCTCTCAAGGCAACAAAGTTTCAATGGCTGCAGCCACAGAGGGAGCAGAAGGCTTGGTTGGCTATGCTACAGGCTACAAAGTTTCAATTGTAGAAGATAAATAAATCCCGGATACCAGGGCCTCCACTTGGGTTGCCGGGGGGCGTGGCTTGCCTGCAAACCACCACAGGCCCCTCACCCAGGCCACCCCACATCCCAAAGGAACACCCACCCTGATCCAGAACACCCTTCAGGGCAAAACAGCTGGCCCCCACCCATGCACCAGGCCTTTATCCTATCTAATAAAAGAGTAATATGCAGATTGACCACCACTTCAACACACAAAATAACTGCCCCCATGTGGTTAAAAGATCCGGCTCCCATATGAATACATGATGGTCACCATAAGATGGCCAGCAGGGGAGGGCAGTTGTCAGGGACCAGGCCTGCAAGGGAAGGCAGTTGGGAGTGGTCAAGTCTGCAGAGGAGGGCAGTTAGGGGTGACCAGGCTGGCAGAGGAGGAAAGTTGGGGATGGCTGGGCCTGAAGGGAAGGGCAGTTGCAGGGGACCCTGGCCTGCAGGGGAGGGCAGTGAGGGGCAAACAGGCTGGCAGGGGAGTGGTTAGGGGATGATCAGGTTGGCAGGCAGAAGTGGTTAGGGGCAATCAGGAAGGCAGACAGGTGAGCTGTTGGGAGCCAGCAGTTGGATTTTAAGAGGGATGTCCAACTGCACGTTTAGGCCCGATCTTAAACGTGCAGTTGGACATCCCTCAAGGGGTCCCCGATTAAAGAGGGAGCAGGCTGGGCTGAAGGACACCCCCCATGCAGAAATTTTGTGCACCCAGCCTCTAGTAGAATATAATCTGCAAAACTGAAAGCCATTTAGCCTGCTGATACCTTATAGCCCTTTTATTTTATGTGTGCTCTCTTTACTTCTACCCTTTGGTTTTATGAAATAATCAAAATATCAACAATAATATGAATAATATGAATAGCACATTTCACCAAAACTATTTTGAGAAATATAAGCAGCAGACAATTTTGGTTGTAAGATCTTGAGTATGTACATAACTCTTCTGGTTCAGTATATTAAATTTCTCCTTTAATTAGAAGTTATTTGCCTATTATTTTGAGTTTTGTGCCTAACAGATTACTTACTTACACACACACAAACACATTTTAGGCCTATTGTAGTACAATTTTGAGAAGATTTGACATAGTGATGATGTAAAATAATCTCCATTATTTACCATTATTTCATTCAACAAATATTTATTTAGTGCCCTCTTTGCAAGATAGGCATTGAAATAAACACTTGTGATACATTCATATACCAAACAGATTAAAAAAAAAATCCTTCCCTGTGGAGCTTATACTCTTGTCGTCATATGTTATGAAGGGAACATACTGCAGTGATTAAAAGCTTGAACTCAGAAATTGGACAGAATTGGGGTAAAATTTCAGCTCTAACTTGAATTATGTTGAGAGAGTTATACTTTTTCTCCCTATGCATCAGTTAGGGTCAATGATAATATCTTCATATGAGATTTATCATAGGAATTAAATGAGATAATACATTGAAGAGGATAATATTAATAATAATCTAGAATGTATTAAGTGCATTTTCTGTCACGGAAAATATTAGACTATTATTAATATTATTAATATTAGAGGCCCAGTGTACAAAATTTTTGCATGGGGGCTGGGTCTCTCAATCTGGTCTGCACTCTCTCCAATCCGGGACCCCTCAGAGGATGTCTGACTGCCTCTTGCAATCCAGAATCAATGGCTTTTAACTGCCTACCTGCCTGCCTGCCTGTTCTCCTCTAACCTCTCTGCCTGCCTGCTTGATCTCCTCTAACTACCTTTACCTGCCTGATTGCCCCTAATCACCTCTTCCTAGCTGCCTGATTGCCCCAACTGCTCCCCTGCTAACCTGATCTCCCCTAACCGCGTCTGCCTCACCCCACACCTAGGACTCAGGTATCCCTCCTCTAGCTGGCCTCAGGCACTTGGTACCCAGGCTTCCCTCTCTCTGCTGCCCACAAGCACACAGGACCCAGGGCAGCTCCACCTGGGCCAGCCACAGCCACAGGCACCTGGGACCATGGGGCAGGTGGCTTGTCCCTCTCCTGTCCCGCAGCCTGGCTGGTCTCCATTCCTCTCTCACGAGCATATTTGTGCCTGGTTGATCCCCATTACTCTCTTCCTAGTGTTGAGTGTTTGAGCCATTACTACCATGACAGCATGAGGGTGTGATGACCATTTCTATATTAGCTCTTTATTATTTAGGATGCCTTCAAAATAGGAGTTTATTAAACAGAGAACAAATAAGGAAGATTCGTTGAATGTACCAACCTCACAAGTTCATTTGGCATTAATAATATTGTCAAAATATAATATAAATGTAATATAACCCTTTTCTCTTATGAATCTGCAAAATTGGAAGAGCAACACCTTATTTACTGCAATAGTCTGAAAGGCAGTTTTTACTCTCCAGAGCCTCAGATAATCTCTAATTCTAAAAGAGTCAAATATTACATGAGTTTTTTACACATTCAGGGTATTGCTTAGTAAATGACTAATTTAATATACCAAATGGTTTATTTCTGGTCAGAAAAATGATCTAACATGTACCTAGGGGAGAGAGTTATTTGACTTTTGACACTACTAAAAACTGACTTTGTAATTTACTCTTCTTATAGTGTTTTGTTTATATTTCCATACTAGCTAGTTCTTAAATCAGAGGATAATATTTATCTAAACAACTGTTTATTTGAATTTATGGCAGTTAATAGATTGGTTCATTCACTCATTCATTCATTCATTCATCCTTTTAGTCATATGTTTGCTCATTCTTTCATTAGATTTTTTTCATGTTACTATGTTAAAATCTATAATAGAAGCAGAAAATTGAATGAGTCGTTACGTGGGGAGAGATGTAATGAATAGAGCAACTGGAAAATAAGGCTGCGGTCTACTTAATAAAAGAGCAACATGCTAATTGACTATACCTTTGTGACACCCATCAGACAATCAAGAGTGTTCATGTAAATTAACCCAACAAAGACGGAGGGTTAATTTACATACACAGGCGCTGAGCAGCTGTGTGTGGGACACTTGCATCATTACAATGGCGATGATGCAGGTGTTCTGCACCACTCCAGCTGCTCCTGGTCTCTGGGCAGTATGGAAAGGCAGAAAGGCAGCTCTGGGCCAGAGTGGAAAGGCAGCTGCAGCCAGAGCTAAGAGGCTGTGGACAGCCAGGTGAAGAAAGGCCCATTCTTGCATGAATCTTTGTGCATTGGACTTCTAGTGTGGGAATAATGCGATAAGAGTGAATGACTTATAGTGGTCAAAAGTAGCCTTCTTGGACTCAAAGTTTGAAAGAAATGAATACTATGCATTGGCTAGGAAGTAGTCAAATATTGGATGCATAAAAGGTTGGATGCCTAATTATTCTTCAGTATTAGAATATTTTATAATAAAGTTATTTATTTCCTTTTAGTTAGGTAATGGGGTTTAAAGAACAGATAGCCAAAATAAAGCTTATTAAGTATTCTCCCTAAAATTTTGAAGCTGGTGAAATTTTTCTTCCTTTTCCTTGACATTTTTTAAATTTATTTTTTAAATTTTATTCTTCTGATAGAAAAATATGTTAGGACTAAAACACATTCATATACATACATAATGAAAACCACTTTAGCAGGATGTACGATTTTCCCTCAACCCATGTGGCCTTGAAAATGAGCATGTGAGGGAAGAAATTGGTCTATAGGGAAAGTGTCTCTGATTCTTGGGTGGCTTATGGTTAATGTTATTGTTTTTAAAAACCACACTTGGCTTTGTGGTATATTGACCTGTATATGGAATTTCAAAGTAAATGTTTTCCACTCTCTGGGACACTGGGTCAAAGATGAAAGATTTTGCTTTCTTTCTAGTAACAATTTTTCTTTCTCTGTATTCACAGGATGATTTAAAGTCTTCTCTTTATTTGAGGCAAACCTTCTTTCTTAGAACAAGCATTTCATAATTTGGGAAGACAACCACCAAGGCCTCATGTTCATTGGAAATAAAGCAAGGCAATGATCCATTTGTTCTAATTTTAAAGGTGTAGAGGGATTTCTCTCTACTACAAGTAGCTGCTGTTCCTAGTGTACTGAACATTTTGCTTAGGCCAGGTTTCACCAGCATGCTGCTATTAATACTCTGAGTTAAACCATTATCAGCTTGAGCATAAATTAGTTTATTAGATTATCTAGAAAGATTAGTAGTTTATTAGACTATCTGTGAAGGCATGGGCAGTGGATGCATTTTTTTTTCTTATATGAGAGAGAAAAAGTGCAATTAGGAGCTCTATGTATTATTCAGTTGCAGGATGGAAAATAGTGAGACGCTATTTATTGGAGGCCACTGAGTGGATGGATGGCTTATGAATAGGGAGGAGACTGAAAGTGAGAAAAGGATGGTGAAACATGATGATACCCTTGAAACAAACCACCCACATAACAAATTTGTGTAAGACTTTTTTCTGTTTAGGGTGAGACCCTATCTGGAATTTCTGTAGAGGGCTACCATGTCTGACTCACTTGGACATTTGGTCTATCAGAGAGCTACTCCAGGGATTCTTAGAGTTTGGATGAGACATTAGGGCTACATTATGCAAAGTTGGAGTAATCTAATGATTTAAGACCTTATTATTCCTCTAAAAAAATCTCAAACATGCTTTAGCGTTTCAAGGACTGAATCTTCTTCAAAGTCTGAGACCTTCATGTAAAGGTTGATCTGTGATACACTAAGGCAAATACCAGAACTTTGTCACATTTTTCTCCCTAATGGAATATGCTGATCCATGCAATATCCTGAACTAGTTTCATGTGGTAGTAGGCAGTTAGATAGGAGCACCGTAGAAACAACAGGCCAGGTGTGGAATATCATCAGGGAGGAAAGCCCTGGGTGCCTACCAGCAGGCAAAACTGAGAAAACGAGGACCTGGTCTCCAGGGTGACCTTTCCTCCTATGTCACATGGCTAGTCATGCAGTTTTAGACCCCTTTATAGGAGTCACAAGGGGACCAAAGAATAGCCTCATAAGACTCTCATACAAACCCTTGCACAGCCACTCCTTAAGCCCTCAGGACAATGAGGTTCTGGCCTGCATCAAATAAATCTTCAGAACAAAACTTCACATCTATTGAACACAGAGACAGAGTTTTGATCAAACCAGAGTTAATATCTAGACCTCGGTTGTGTTTAAGCTCTATGTCCAGAAAAACAGCAAGTCCAGGTGGGGCAAAGCCATGGCTGATATCAGGACCAGCTATGATGACTAATGACCCCTGTTCTGGCACATACCAATCAGTATAGACCATGACCCTGAAAGGACACACCTGGAAAGCTGATATATATTTCATTGAGATCCTCCCTTGAGGCATCCCTTAAAATCCCCACCTTTAGAGAGAGGATTAAAAACTCTCAGGACAGAGGACCCAGTATACTCTCTCAAGCATGCCTTCACTTTTCCTAACCCTTTCTTCCTCTATGCAAATACCTTTGTCTTTCTTTCTTTTGATTCTGTAACTTGTTTCCTGAGTCCACACAGTCCAGTTGACTCACTTCTTCCATGTCTCGCTTCTTCTACCTCTGTGACTTTCTAAATAAACTTTTGCTTGCATTTGAACCTTGGCCATGAATTTGTTCTTAGCAAGAACTCAGGTAACATTCTGGTTGTCGGTAACATTCTGGCACTATTTTGTGGCTAACTGTATATCCTCTGCCTTGTATTCCCAGCCTTTCCCTTTCTAACTGCTTCCTATATGTGTCTACACCAATGTCCCCCATCTGTCCTTAGCCCTCCCCTCATTTCTTGCTCTACCTCACTGTAATTCCTGAGGAAACAAAATAAGGTAGTGTAGGAAGAAAAAAATATCTTCTACCTGCCTTAGATTCTCCAGCTTGGGCCCTGGAAATTAGTGGCCGAAGACCACCATAATAAGAGAAAAACAAACAGAAACTTACCTCAGCTCCTTGGTCACATTAAGCTTTTCTGCATCTTGGAATATCTTCCTGAAATGATATATTTCTTGAATGATCAAATCTTCCTATTCATCAGACTTTTAACTTTAGTGCTATACCAACATTCAGTTTTTCCATTCCAAGCAATTATCACAGAGTTTATTTAACTTATTTTTTTTTCTGTTTATGTATTTGTTCTGCCTCCCATACCTGTATGTTCTTTTTGAGGGAAGAGTTTGGCTAATTTTTAAAACTTTTATGTAATTGAAATTGTAGTATAGTCTCTGACACATAATAGCTACTAATAAATATTTGATATGCAAATAGCCAATGCCACATCCTATTTCCAATACTTTTGATGAAGACCACCAATTAAGCATTGTTCCCCCAAACATGCCTCTAATTCTACATGACTATCCCACTATAGATTAAAATAACATCTGAGTGAATTGGGTGTACACCTTTTATAAATTTCTAGCTATTTTTCTTTAAATAAGCTGCTAAATAAGATTTTTGCCCCAAACCTAAAAAATTATTATTGTGAGAATCATAGGTTTGTAAATATACTATCAGCTAATCCAAAACCATTAATATACTGATTTTATAGTTTCCCCAAGCAAATTATGCATATCATAAAACTTTTGAGATTTTACTTTAAAAATTGCTTCTCTAGCCATGCACATCTTTCTGCTTTCCCACCTCCGCACATCTTATCTAACTAGGAGAACTAATTGCATTGAAATATCAGAATAAGTTGTTCTTCTGAAGTTAAACTGAATATTTAACTTAACTATAGTCATTAGTTCCAAAGTATATCTGACCCAATGGCATTCAGTAGTATGTATCTCATCACTGTGTTGTGTAAAAGGCTTGACTCCAGGAGTTTAAACTTTGCTCACTGTATATTCACTTTTCAGTAATGTTAATTAGCTAATTTGCGACACAAATAAACTATAATTAGAATGATGCTTTGATATTTTATTTCTAACAACACAAAGATGATTACCTTCAAAAATAATAAAAGAGTTAGATCTAAGTAAAATCTAAATTATAGTCATTGAGTTGTGAAGAAAAGTGAATTCAGTTAATCCCTATTTGCATGTGCCAATTAGTTAAGCATTAATCAATTTCCTATATAAATGGAAATGAGGATATCAGGATTCTTTAGTAAGATAATGTTTCTCATTAACACAAATACCACCTCCTGACATTTTATGGAAAAACAAAACAAAACACAACAAAACACCAAAAAAACTGCTTCATCCCCTTTGTATATTTCTTCTTCACAATATCTTTTATATATATATATATATATATAATTGATTTTTTTACAGAGAGGAAGGGAGAAGGATAGAGAGTTAGAAACATTGATGAGAGAGAGACATCGATCAGCTGCCTCCTGCACGCCCCCCACTGGGGATGTGCCCGCAACCAAGGTACATGCCCTTGACCGGAACCCAGGACCCTTCAGTCCCGCAGGCTGATGCTCTATCCACTGAGCCAAACCGGCTTTGGTTTCACAATATCTTTTGATATATTTCTCTGTAGTTATGAAATCTGTACATCTAATTTTTTCAGAAATTTTCATAATAATAATAAAAACAGCTATTGAATAGAACTTAGAGCATGCATTAATTACTTTTCTTTATTAAAAAATTCAAATCTCAAAACTCAATTTGATATTTTAAGAACTAGGTAAGAAGAAGCTAAAAAATTTCAGGTAAGTTATGCTCCAATGAATTTATCTCTCTCTCCCTCTCCTTTATTCATGTAGTGTGCATAATTATACATGTTTAAAATACTTATATTTAAAACAAATATTGGAGTTTGAAAAATCAATTAAGTAGGCCAGATTTTTGATATTTACAAAGGTATTTGGTACTTGAAAAACCAAAGAAACAGAAAATTTTAATGTGACTTAAATAAATGAACCATTTTTTAAAAAGTGTTTTTGTAGGACTTTTAGCTTTGGAGCTCACTTTTGAACAATTCAGGACTGACATAATCATGAATTTCACAGAAGCAAAAAGACATCTACATGCTCTGCTTTTAGAGTTAGTCCTCTGTGGTATATTTGCTCTATTGCAACCTGGCACCACGTCATCATATTGACACACCTCTAAAATTCAATTAAAAATATTACTGCAGGAAGTAAGAAATTAAAATAAAACCAGGATGGGCCTCTGAAAAGTGGTAAATTCTATAATAAGATTGTTACCAGAAATCTTCAACCTCGGGGGGCTGGTCCTGCCCCAGCAAATCCCCTCTCCCCTACCTTTTCCTTATCAGGCAACCTTCAAGACCCAGACTCAGCCAGGAAAGAGTTCATAGATGAATTGAAATGAGAATAAAGCAAGTTTTATTCAGGTCGAGAGAAAGAAAGAGGACAGGGTGGGGGCACCACATGAAAGAAGTGATGTTTACATTTTTAAAGACTGTAAAATTTTATTGCTGATAATTTTTTAATCAATATTTTATGAAGAATTCATCTGACTTGGGGTTAACTTAAACATTTTGGTTACTATTGTGCGTTTTTTTTAATGATTTTTGAATATTTCTAGTAGTTTATGTTTTCTGTCAAACATGATTAATGATGAATAACAAAAAATTCCTGAATTACTTTTTTTTAATTCACTAAGACTTTCTAAGAAATTATATTTTAAAAGCCTAAAATACTAGGTAGATTAACTACATAATAGTTCTTTAGGAACAGCAAATGCTAGTAAGGAAATATGGATTGGCAATGACCATATATTCTTTTAAGCATCATAGTAAGGCTTGTAACATGCTATTAACTTGCAATAATTTTTTAAAAATCATATATACATAGCCAACTCACTGCTCTAGTCATTTACTTGAAGCTTTCCTGAGGTATTGATATTTAGACTTTCTAAAGTCTTTCATTGCAACAAGCCACTTTCTTTAATTCCTTCATCTCAGAAATGGGAATTCTACCACCTTTCTGACATCAGTGACATGATGATTAATTAGTTAATGTTTGTAAAGTGCTTTGAGGATATAAAGTGCTAAATAAGTGTTAAGCACTGTTAAGTTTCACAATCAATCAATATATTATTTTATTGTACAGAATCTCATGTGTTACTTTAAATGAAGTCTACCAATTTAGTTAATGTGAGAGTTTTTTTATAAAATTAGAACTATATCATAAAATTGGCAGAAGTTTCATAAATTACAAAGCTGCATCAAGGACCATCTATTGATTCATTTGTTTAGTGTTTTAATTTGTATCAATTATTTTCATTATTAACCAAAAAGAAATAAAATTTCTTATATTAACTATCCATTTTATTTATTTTAAATAGGTTTCTAGTGATTTTAGAAAGAGGAAAGGACAGGGGGCGAGACAGAGATAGAGAGAAAAAAAACACATTCTTCTGCTGCCTCCGGCATGCCCTCTATTTGGGGACTGATCCCACAACTTGGGTATGTGCCCTGATTAGGAATTGGACCATGACCTCTCAGTGCATGGGTCAATGTTCAATCACATTGACCCATGAGGCACATCAGCCGGGGCTTAACTTTTCATTTAAATTTTATCTATTAAAAACACTCATAAAATAATTGTTGGAATCATCTCCCATCCTCAATTCTGAATACAGTATTTCATTACCAAAACTATTATTGATCTTTTTTCAGGACTATTTGAGAGTAAGAGCTATAATTAATTTACCTTTCTATTCCCATAAAACTTAATAAATGGCTTTGTATTAATAAAAAAATAAATGGCAAGAATTTTGTACTATGGCTTTTAGATAATATATGACAACTTTTCTATCTGAAAGAGGCTTGATATAGTCCAGATATATTGACTCTAAGTTGAAATGAACAAAATAAGAAAGTAGGAAACATATATTTATTTTCATTTCTTTAAATCCCAGAAGACATTCATGTTCTTTGTGCAGAAATGAAGAATTATATCGTTTATTTATCTATATTTAATATAGAAATGAGCAAATGATATCTCAAAGACAATTCCTTATTATTAAAAATAGTTAAGAAACTGTTTTTAAAAATACTTAAAACAATGTAACTACATACATGAAAATATATTGTGTTCTTTGATTCAGCATATAACTTTACTCTATGGGGAAAGGTTTAAAGCAAGTAGTGAGCAGAATGAAAGAGCGAACACAGTTTATGTACTCTAGACAGCTTTCTCTTGCCTTTGTAGACCTAAGGAAATTCATTTTCTGTGTCAGTACTTGCGTGAGAATAATCTGAGAACACCAAAGGGATTTAATTAGGTAACTGAGTTTGCAAAAACAAACCACACTTTAAAAAACAAACAGATCCCAGAATCTTCACTCATTCCGGGAAATTACTTTCATGGGTTCCTAAAAATCATGTAGTGTAATCCTGTAGATGAGAATCCTGAATTCCTGGGACTTGCCTGGGGCATAGGACTGCAGAACCCAGGGCTGCTCAGTCTAGGGATCTCACCCTGCGACCTCTTCTGTCTTTATGGGTGAGGAAGTGAGCACAAGTTTTGGGATTAGGCAGACTAGGCCTGGGCCAGGTCTGTCTTTGTCACTTTTGATATGTGTAATTTTGAGCACATAATTTCTCTAACTATCAATTTCAGTTCTTACAAAATGAAGAAATGATACTGCTTTTCAGACTTGCTCTAAAAATTAGAGATAATGTATGATAACTAACCAGTGAGGAGCCTGACTTAAAGTCAGGACCTCAATAATTAAGAGCCAAAAATATAACCACCCTAAGATCCCTTACACATGTTTATCTTAATTAGAAAAATGGCAATTATTATTATACTTTATTATATTAATTCTATCAATATAGTATCTTTTACTCAGTAACTCTACATTAATTCACTTAATTTCACAAGAGCTCTTAGGTTGTATTTTATTTATGTGTTATGGATGAGAAAGCTGAGGTAGTTATGGATATCTGTAACACAATCAAGACTCATGGAGAGAAAGTAAGCAACACAAGGAGGACCATACAGCTGGTGCCAGGAAATGGAACCTCTGTCAAGTTGGCCCATCTTTCCTTCTGCATCTTATACTATATAGTTGCCTACATCATGACTCATTAATTTTAACTTGTAGCAGTGACCTTAGAAATAAGAAGGGGCAATCTCTCTAAGAAAGAGGAGTATAAAAAATGAGGCAGAAAAGGAGAAATAGATAAGAGTAGAAAAATTCTAAATGTGGTATGTAAGGTTCTTGAATAACCAATGTCATTGATACATTCTTTTACATTAATTAAAGGATTTTAAAAACTCCACTATTTTGTTACTCTGATGTAACCTTAACTCCTGAAGAATTTGAACTTTTTTCTTAGTCTTAGTGTACTGTCAGTTAGACAAGGTCAGTTTACATAATATCCTCTCTTTGCCACCAATTTTACTGACTAAAATAAACTTAGTGTAGTATCTGTTACTGATATAGCACTCATTTATCATTGTGAATGCACATTATGTCTTCCACCGTGGCAGTGACTTACCCACAGTTCCTTGGGGAACCAGAGTATATCACTTACAGTGCTTGGTGAGCTCATAAAGCTATTTATAATGTGTAACACAACCATTAATAGTTTAAATATTTATAACCATATTTAATAACTATATATCACTGGTACAACAACAAAAAATATATGTGGAAAGAAAATGGTTTGTTTCTCAAAGGCAAAACATATATATTTGCCTTTAAATGAGCCTGGGGAAAAAAAAGTAGGTTAGCATGTGCACAAAACCATAAATGGCCCCCAAGGAAGAATGTGTCCCAAGATTTTTGTAACATATCCTTAGGGCATTGTTATTTACCTGATCACTGCATTTCACTTTTGTTTCCTTTTCCTACTGTACTGTGTCCCGTTACTTCAGGTTGGCTTATTTATCATACAAACATCTCAAAGTTAACACCATGCAAAACAGAACACTTGATTCCGAACCTCCCAACTCTACTTAAAATTCCCAGATCCACTGGAACTCATCCCTTACCAATTGATGGCATGTTCCATTTTTTTTTTCTTTCTGTTGCCTGGATGGAAATCTTTGAGCCCTCTCTCTCTCTTCCTCTCTCTCTCTCTCTCTCTCTCTCTCTTTCTCTCTCTCTCTCTCTTTCTTTGGTCCTCTAATTAGAAACATGTTCTTCAACATAAAATATCTTACAGTTTTAGGTTCACAGATATTCTTAGCCTAGAAACTTTTTGGACATTGGATTAAGAACCCCTATTTAATATTCCTTCCAGGTTTATAATCACATTATGTTTTACATTGAAAGTTTTTATTTGAAACTAGTGGCCTGGTGCATGAAATTTGTGTATAGAGGGAAGGGGCAGTTCCCTCAGCCCAGCCTGCACCTTCTCCAATCAGAGATCCCTTGGGGGATGTACAACCGCCAGTTTAGGCCTGATCCCTGAGAATTGGGCCTAAACTGACAGTCGGACATCCCTTTCGCAATCTGGGAATACTGTCTCCAAACCACTAACCTGCCTGCCTGCCTGATTGCCCCTAGCTGCCTCTGCTTGCCTTCTTGATTGCTCCTAACCCCTCTGCCTACCTGGTCACTCCTAACCGTTCTGCCTGCCTGCCTGATTGCCCCTAACTGCCTCTGCCTGCCTGATTGCCCCCAACTGTCCTCCCCTACAGTCCTGATCTCACTTCCAATAGCCCTTCCCTACCAGCCTGGTCTCACCCCCAACTACCTCTGCCTTGGCCCCCACTACCATGGCTTTGTCCAGATGGAAGTCAGACATCCAGAAGATGGCCAGTTGATCCGGTATAATTAGCATATTACCCTTTTATTAGTATAGATAGATTATATAGGATAGAATTGCTAAAATGGGGGCGGGGAGACCTTTTTCAGCAGGAGGAGATGATCTTGGCAGACAAAAGTACATAATTCCTATATCTGGACTGATAGCCAGCCATATACACTATACTGCCAAACTGGTCATAAAAAATTAAACCACTTTCTTACACTTTCCACCAAACGGCTGTTGCCCTTAAAAGATCTCCTCAGCCCCCACTTTAGGTCCTGCCTTCACAGTTCTCTCAGGTTAGGTTCTGATTGGTCAATTTCTATGCCAGTCAGCGTCAGAAGCTCTACCTACTAGGCAGTTATTGGGTCCTTGCAGTTCACCCAGATTTGATTCTGATTGCTTGGTTTCTGTGCCAATCAGTGTCAAAAGCTCCACCTCCTAGCCAGCCATTGGCTCCTCCCAGATTTGGTTCTGATTGGTCAGTTTCTACTTAAAACTGCCAGTTTAGGCCCAGTTGGTCAGCATCTCTGGGCCTATCTCTGGGCCTCATCAGAAAGGTGAGGCTGATCAACAGCCACCCCAGGCTGCAGGCAAGCAGGCTGAACTGCTGGTCTCTCAGAGAGAGAGAAAGGCATGGCTGCTAGTGAGGCCCTGAGGGAGAGAGACAGGGTCTGATCCACAGCCTATGGATCAGACCCTGCTTCTCTCTCTCTCTCTGCGCCTCGTCAACAGCTTCAGTAGCTGCTGATCAGATTCACCCCTCTCTCTCTCTGAGAGGTCAGAAGTTCAGCCTCTCGCCAGTCTCCACCCACCAGAGCCTGCTATGCCTGCAACCTGGTGTTCAGTCAAGACTTTGGTCATTATGGACCTTGGGTTTTTATATATTAGGATGATAAAAAATAAAATATGATTCATTTTTCAACAAATAGATGCCACTTTAATAGTTGACTCTTTTAATAGAAAAAAAATATCTTAATTAGGACTTCTGATTTTTCTCTTCAAGTATTGATAGTATGAAAAGCTCAAGTGGAAAATTCATCACAAAGGAGCGTCAGGATCAGAGAAAACAATGTGAAATTTGCCTTACCAGACTTAGATATTTACAATATCACCAAAGAACAGGATTTTAAATATACTCTAAAATTGCAATACTAAAAGTGCAGTATTTAAGCATTAGAAAGTGGATTTTAAGAAACTCAGTGAGGTGGATAAGGAGGCCCGGTGGGACTCCCTGTGGACCAGGAGACCCGCGCTGGACAGGCTCCGGGAGGACCGGGGGCATCGGGGCGCGTAGTGAGTGACCAGGCCGAGCGGCGCCACCGCAACCTCACGCTCTGAGCACCAGGCCTGCGCCAGGGCCGCCGGCTCACGTGACGTTCAGTGACTTCTCACGCTCAAGACAGGCGCGTGGCAGAGGCAGGGGCGTGGCAGAGGTGAGAAAAATGGCCTCCGATAATGGCTGGTTTCAGAAGAGCTCCCAGGTCCCTAGCTTTGCTCAGACGCTGAAGAAGAACCTGCCGGTTCAGCCACCCACCCAGATGGCCACCACACCCGCAGCGCAGTCCTCGGAAAGTGACCGCCTGCCCCGCATGGCATCCAAGGTCACCCCAGTGACGGGTAGCTTTCCAGAACCATTGCTTTCCAAAGGTCTTTCATCTATTTCAAATCCTGTCCTTCCTCCAAAAAAAATACCTAAGTAGTTTATAATGAAATACAAACGTGGAGAGATCAACCCTGTGTCAGCCTTGCACCAGTTTGCACAAATGCAGCGGGTTCAACCTTAAGGAAACAGTAACAACAGGTAACGTTTTGGGACCATATTTTGCTTTTTGTGCTGTGGTGGATGGTATCCAGTACGAGACTGGTCTAGGACAAAATAAAAAGGAGTCTAGATCCAATGCAGCAAAATTAGCTCTTGATGAACTTCTACAGCTGGATGAACCTGAGCCAAGAAATTTTGAAACATCAGGTCCTCCTCCTATCCCTGCAGAACCTGCTGCTTCACCTGAACCAGCATACATTTCAAAGGTGCATTATGAAAGGAGACACATGCAATATGCGAAGATTTCTCATATTGTTAAAGAAACATTTAATCAACTAATTTCTAGTCATTCAGAATATGTGAAATGTAGCAATTCATTGGCTGTCTTTGTAATTGAAAGAGCTGGACGGTACGAAGTTGTGGCTCTCGGCACAGGTGAGTATAACTACAGCCAGTGCATTAAACCAGATGGAAGAGTGTTGCATGACACACATGCTGTTGTTACGGCAAGATCTCTCCTTAGGTACTTTTATAGACAACTTCTACTCTTCTACAGCAAAAATCCTGCTATGATGGAAAAATCAATTTTTTTGTACAGAACCAGCTTCGAATTTACTCACTGTCAAACAGAATATCAATGTTTACCTCTATATGAACCAATTGCCTAAAGGGTCAGCCCAGATTAAGTCACAGTTGCGTCTTAATCCACATTCATTATCTGCATTTGAAGCCAATGAAGAACTGAGTCTCCATGTTGCTGTTGAAGGCAAAATTTATCGGTCTACTGTCCTGCAGATGTTGCCAATAGAGTAAGCAGTATGTCCTCAAGTGACAAACTGATTAAATGGGAAGTGCTTGGTGTACAGGGGACACTGCTGAGTCACTTCATACAGCCAGTTTATATCAGTGGCATAGTTGTCGGTGATGGGAATTGCATTGACACTAGAGGCTTAGAAATTGCTATCAAACAACGTGTTGACGATGCACTCACTTCAAAACTTCCCATGTTTTACTTGGTTAACCGACCTCACATTAGTTTAGTGCCCTCTGCATTTCAGCTTCAAACGGATATGGACTATAGGTCCTTGAGTCTGAACTGGGCACAAGGGGACATTTCACTGGAGATTGTGGATGACCAAAGTGGGAAGATCACTGAAAGTTCTCCATTTAAAAATGGTGTGTCGATGGCAAATCGGCTGTGTAAGGCTGCAATGCTAAGTCGATTTAACCTGCTTGCTCGTGAAGCTAAGAAGGAGGATGTACTTGAAGCTAGTACATATCATGCAGCTAAGTGTTTGTCTGGACCCTATCAAGAAGCTAAAACTTTGTTGAAATCCTACTTACAGCAGCATGGCTATGGCGCCTGGATTGTGAAATCTCCCTGTATAGAGCAATTTAGTATGTGAATTAGGCAATCCATTGTTACATTAAAAATCTTTTCTTTTTTTGGTGTGTTTTGACTAGTAAATTAAAAAGTATGTTATAGTGGTGATTTTTAGCTTTCAGAATCTTATAATAGCAGTGCCTAGATATAGCTGAAAATTTGTAAATATTCATGTCAAAGTACATTGAAGCATTAGGGTTTTGAAGTTTTTAATTTTTAAAAATATAATTACCTTATTACTGTAGCCATTTTTTATTTATCTTTACAAACATAATAAATAAAGCCATTACCCTTAAAAAAAACAGAAAAAGAAACTCAGTGAGAACCTTACTTTGATAATATAATCAACAACGATCAAGTATATTTTTTATTAGACAAATAGAAATTACAATTGTATCATACAAGCTTGGTTGAGTGTGAAAAACTCCTGCCTAAAATTCTAAGAAGTTCTTGACCTTAAAATTATGACAAAGCCATTCCTTGCTTTGGAATTCTCCTTAACATATAAAGTTTAACCAGTAATGAAGGACATGATTTGTATTTGGTCATATCTCTTTTCCGTCCCTCTCACAATATTCTTATTTTTATTTTTAGCTTTTATTTTTAATTATTTATACGTAATTTTGGCTTTTAATGCTTCTAAATATAAAACAATAATTGAAACAATAATTGAAAGATTGAAATATTAACTATCAACCCTCTGGAAGAGCAGAGGTAAAATTCACATACTCTGAACAGAACAAATTGAAATTAAACTATTCTAGTGTACTCTTGTGTTTTAAAAGCAAAATGGGGGAGTTCTAAAGAAATTTTAGTTATAATTATCATAATTTTGGCATACAGTTAATAAATTTGATATTCTAATCTTTAGAAAAGTTTATGGCTTAAGAAATTAATAGATTTTTTTTGCATGTATTCGTCCAATTTTCCCAACACCATTTATTGAAGAGACTGTCTTGACTCTATTGTATGCTCTTGCTTACTTTTTCAAATATTAACTGAGCATAAAGGCTTGGGTAGATTTCTGGGTTCTATATTTTGTTCCTTTGTTCTATATGTCTGTTCTTGTGCCAGTACGAGGCAGTTTTGAGAACAGTGGGTGTGTAATATGGATTGATATTTGGTATTGTGATCCCTCCAACTTTGTTCTTTTTTCTCAAGATTGCTCTTTTTCTATTGCAGGTGAATTTTTGGAGAGTTTGTTCTAGGTCTTTGAAGTACGCTTTTGATATTTTAATGGGGATTGCATTGAATCTATAGATTGCTTTGGGTAGTATGGACATTTCATGATGTTAATTCTACCATTCCACGAGCACAGTACAGTGGTACCTCGAGATAAGAGTGCCCTAACATACAAGATTTTTGAGATACGAGCCGTCGAGCGAGCAATTTTTGCTTTGAAATATGAGCAACATTTGAGATAGGAGTAATCGCGCGGATCGGCCGGCTGTACACAACCCACCAGTTTACCACTTCTCGAGCGTCTCATAGTTTCCCATGCACCAAGGTTACGAAACTAATTAAACTCGTATCTCAAGGTACCACTGTATATACTTTCTTTTGTTTATGTCTTCCTCTATCTCTTTTTTCAGTGTCTTGTAATTTTTTGAGTACAAGTTCTTCACCTCCTTGGTTAAATTTATACCTAGATATCTCAATTTTTGTGTTGCAATGATAAATTGCATCTTTTTTTCAGTTTCTCTTTCTGTGAGTTCGTTATTGGTGTATAAAAAGCCATAGATCTCTGGATATTAATTTTGTATCCTGCTCCATTGCTCAATTCATTTATTAAATCTAGTAGTTTTTTGATGGAGTCTTTAGGGTTTTCTAAGTAAAATATCATCTGTGAATAATGACAATTTTACTTCTTTTTTTCTAATTGGGATGCCTTTTATTTTTCTTCTTTTATGATCGCTACGGGTAGCACTTCCAGTACTATGTCAAACAAGAGTAGGGAAAGTGAGCATCTCTGTTTTGTTCCTGTTCTTAGGTGAAATGGTTTTAGTTTTTGCCCATTGATTATGATGTTGGCTGTAGGTTTGTCATATAAGGCTTTTATTATGTTGAGGTATGATCCCTCTATTCCAACTTTGCTGAGAGTTTAACTTACACCATATACAAAAATAAACTTACAATGGATAAAGGACTTAAACATAAGGGGGGAAACCATTAAAATCTTAGAAGAAGCCATAGATAGTAAAATAGCAGAAATCTGTCGTAGCAATATCCTTACCAATACAGTTCCTAGGGCAATGGAAACTAAGGAGAAAATAAACAAATGGGACTACATCAAAATAAAAAGCTTCTGCACAGCAAAGGAAACCATCAACAAAACAACAAGAAAGCCCACTGCATGGGAGAACATATTTGCCAATTATATCTCTGATAAGGGTTTAATCTCCAAAATTTATAGGGAACTCATACAACTTAACCAAAGGAAGATAAACAATTCAATAAAAAAATGAGCAAAGGACCTGAATATACACTTTTCAAAAAAGGACATTCAGAAGGCCAAGAGATATATGAAAACATGCTCAGTCACTAATCATCTGAGAGATGCAAATCAAAACAACAATGAATTACCATCTCACACCTGTGAGAAAGTCTATCATAAACAAATCAACAAAGGACAAGTACTGGTGAGGATGCAGAGCAAAAAGAATCTTCATGCATTGCTGGTGGGAATGCAGACTGTGCAGACACTGTGGAGAACAGTATGGAGTTTCCTAAAAAAATTAAAAATGGAATTTTCATTTGACCCACTTTAGAAATATATCCCAAGAAAACAGAAACACCAATATCAGCACAATTTACAATAGCTAAGATTTAGAAACAGCCTAAGAGCTCATCAGCAGATGACTGGATGAGAAAACTGGTACATCTACATAATGGAATGTGGTACATTTATGCTGCTGTTAAAAAGAAGTCATTATTACCATTTGCAATAGCATGGATGGAATTGGAGACCATTATGCTAAGCAAAATAAGTAAGTCAGAGAAAGATAAAGATCACATGATCTTACTCATCCTATATAATAAAAGCCTAATATGCTAAGTATTTGGTCATCTGGTCATCCATTCAACCAATCAATGCATAATATGCTAATCATATGCTAAAGCCACTGACCACCTGGAGCAGACAGTTGATTGGTCGACCAGTATGCATTGACCACTAGGGGGCAGATGCTATGACTGGTAGGTTAGCTTGCTGCTGGGGTCCAGGTCTGGCCAATAGGGACTGAGCAAGATGGGCCAGAAACACACGGGAGCCCTCCTTGCTGGCCAACCCTCCCTGGCACCGACTGTGCACCATTGGGGTCCCTTGGCCTGGCCTACACCCTCTCACAATCCGAGACTCCTTGGGGGATGTCAGAGAGCCAGTTTTGGCCCAGTTCTGCAGGCCAGGGGGAGGGACCCCAATGGTGATTAACAAATTCGTGCACTGGGTCTCTAGTTTATAGAATATAATGAACAACATGAACTGATGAACAAAAATAGAACCAGAGTCAAAGAAGCATTGAAGAGACTGTCCAACCTATGAGGAAAGATGGGGGTGGGGTGGGGTGGGGAAGAGATCAACCAAAGACGTGTATTCATGCATATAAGCATAACCAATGGACACAGACCATAGTTTGTGGGGTGGGAGAGATGAGGCCATGTGCTGCAGGTTGGGGATGGCCAGGGAGAGGTCATTGATGTGAGAGAGAAACATCAATTGATTGCCTCCTGTATGCACCCTACCTGTGGTAGAAACTACAACCTGGACATGTACCCCTACTGGGAATCAAACCAGTGACCTTTTGGTATACTGGACAATGTTCAACCAACTGAGTCACACTGGCTAGGGAAAAATATTTTACATCTTGAACCCTGATAAGAACTATAAAGTTGAAAGAAATACATGACACATTTTATTGTCCTCATTATTTCACAACAAAAAGTATGTTGTGAGAGTCTTCAATAAATGGTGTTGGGAAAATTGAACAGATATATGCAAAAAAATGAAACTAGATCACCAATTTATACCATTTACAAGAATAAACTCAAAATGAATAAAAGACTTAAATGTAAGCTATGAAACTACAAAAATCCTAGGCAGCAAAATCTCTAACATCTCTCTTAGCAATGTGTTTGCTGATACATCTCCTGGGGCAAAGGAAACAAAGGAGAAAATAAACAAATGCGACTATCTATACATATAATATGTTAATTTGTCCATTACCGTATCCCAGTCATGACCAGTTTGTGGCCAGGGACGGGGTCAGGGATTTTCACCTCCAGCACTAATATCACACTGCCTGCATGCATCCCTGCCGAGCACTATAGTGAATCTGCCTGCCTGCATCCCAGCTAGGGAAGTGACACTGCCTGCCTGTATTCGCTAATGGAGGAGGGGTTAAATTTGATGGGGGACCTCAGACTGCGCCCACGACCCCAGGGCTGGGCCAGAGGACCTTAGGCCATGCCCCAGGCCCCCTACCTCAGTGCCAGGCCAGAGAACCTCAGGTTGCGCCCCCTGACCTGGCACTGGGCTGGAAACCTCAGGTTGTGTCCCCTGCCCCAGTGCCAGGCCAGGGGAACTGAGGTTATGACCCCCGCCTGGAGGGGCTTGATGGGGGACCTGAGGTTGCACCCCCCACCTGGAGGGGCTTGATGGGAGTGGGGCTGGCAGGTTCTGGGTCTCACCCAATGAGGGTGGGGCTGGTCAAGTCTGGGTCTGCTGTGTTTTCTGGGGACTTGACTCTAAGTCCCAGGGCACACTCCAGACTCTGACAGGAGGAAGACTTTATATACATTTTACTAATTTTCTTTCATCTCAGACACTTCTATTATAGAGAAATGGCAAATAGCAATATTAATATATTTCTTCTAATTAATTCCCTTTTAATATGCACAAATTTTGTGCACTGGGCCACTAGTATCAAAATAAAAAGCTTCTGCACAAAATATATACATTAAAAAAAAGAAATAAAAAAGTCTGACCAGCATGGATCAGGATTGAACATGGACCTAAAACAAGGAGCTCAGGGCATATGCCTGAGTTGCAGGCTTAATCCTCAATGGGAGGCATACAGGAGGCAGCCAATCAATGATTCTCTCTCATCACTGATTTTCTATCTCTCTCTTTCTCTCCCTTCCTGTCTGAAGTCAATAAAAATATAAAAAATAAAAGCTTCTGCACAGCAAAAAAACACACACAAAAAAAAACAAAAAAAAACAAGAACAACACATCAGCATAATGAAAGGGAGCCCACTGTATGGAAGAACATATTTGGCAATGATAACAGGTTAATTTCCAAAATATATAAGGAACTCATACAACTTAACAAAAGGAAGACAAACAATCCAATGAAAAATGGGCAAATGACCTAAATAGGCACTTTTCCAAAGCGGACATACAGATAGCCAAGAGACATATGAGAATATGCTCAAGGTCATTGATCATCAGAGAAATTCAAATTAAGAAGACAATGAGGTATCACCTCAGACCTGTCAGAATGGATACCATCAACAAATCAATAAATGACAAGTGCTGGCAAGATATGGAGAAAAGGAAACCCTAATACACTGCTAGGGGAATGCAGACGGGTGCAGCTACTGTGGAAAAACAATATGGCATTTCCTAAAAATATTAAATATGGAACTGCCATTCAACCCATTGATCCCTCTTCTAGGAATATTTCCTAAGAAATCTGAGAGACCATTTAGAAAGAATGTATGCACCCTATGTTCATAGCAACACAATTTAAAAATAGCCTGTGCCCATCAGTATATGAATGGATAAAAAAGCTGTGATACATTTACACTATGAAATACTATGCAGGGGAAAGTGGATGTTATCGGAAGCCTGAAAATCTACAACTGCAGCATCTACCAAACAGCTGTGAACCCCAGAACACCGGTCCCCAATTGGTTGAAATTAGTGTTCTACATTCTATTTTCATCTTTTCTTTAGCATCATTTTACTCTATCTCAAATCTACCTTTTTGCCATCACTCTCTCTAACTTTTCCTCTTTTGTTGTCCTGTTTCTCTTACCCTTTTCCTGCTTTAGATTTTCCCTATTCTTTCTTTTTACCCCTGTTAAAATTTCACCCTACTTATTATATACCTAATTTCCAATCCCCTGTTCCAAGTCCATACACACCTCTCTCTTTTCTGTTTTCACTATCCAAAAAATTGTTTTTCTCTCTGTCCTTTTGTTGTTGTTTTGCTTGATTGTTGATTATATCAAATTTTTATGCTTGTTTGTGAGATGGTTTTGCTTATTATTATTTTTTGTTTGTTTTGTTTTTTGCTTCTGTTTTCCCTTGCCTTGCTTGATTTTGTAGTTTGTATTCATCTCCAGGTACTTGTTGCTGGCATTTGTTGGAACTAGGGGCTGTTCTATTGGAGCTTTCTCCCCATATATATATAGTTTATTCCCCTTTTCTTTCTAATTCTCTTTCTTTTTTTTCCTTTTTCCAGTTTCATTTGTTCACTCTTTTCTCTTTTTCATTCTCTCCTATCCTCTAATTTGCCTTCCTCTGGTGGTCGCCTTTATTTGTGATTATTAATATTGTGAAGATATTTCTGTTCAGTGCCTTGTCTGTCATACCTGGTTGTGTTGTATTGTGTGCCTTTAAATCAATGCAGGAGAGAGAAAACTACAAAACCAGACACCTGGAGAAGAGAGACCATGGGGAGACAAAGAAATAGCCCACATATGTAAGAAAAGCAAGCATCACCAGAAAAGGAAGTAAACAAAATGGAGGCAAGCAACCTGCCAGAGAAATAATTCAGAGAAATGATCATAAGGTAGCTGAAAAGAATGGAAGAATTTGACAATATGAGTAAGAACCAAGAGGAAATGAAAAATTACATTGCTGCTGTAAATAACTCAATAGAAAGCATCAAGGGTAGACTAGAAAAAGCAGAGGTCCACATCAGTGAACTAGAAAACAAGATAGGAAAAAATAACCAAGTAGAGCATCTTCTAGAAAAAAATTTAAAAAGCATAAGGAGAGCCTAAGGGAACTTTGGGTCAATATAAAACAAAACACCATATGCATATTAGGGGTGCTAGAAGGATAAGAAACTGAGCAAGGAATAGAAATCCTGTTTGAAGAAATAATGACAGAAAACTTTCCTGATATAAGGAAGAAAAAACCCACACAAATCTAAAATGCTCAACAGAATTCCAAGCAAAATGAACCCCAAAAGGCTGATACCAAGGCACATTATAATTAAATTGGCAAACACCAATGACAAAGTAAGAATCTTAAAAGCGGCCAGAGAAGAGAGATAAAATAGTGGCAGAATAGATGGATGTGTCCTGAGCCTTGTCCTGGAGCAAATAGAGTGAGTGTCAGAAAAAAGTGGAATTCAGCCTGAATTGGCAAAAGAGACACAGCTTCTGAGACAGTTTGCAACTGGGAAGGGCAGAGGTCCCCTGGATAAAGGTGAAATAAATGATCTAGGCAAGAGAGTTTGCTGGAGCTCTGTGCACAGAGGGTCAGGGAGAAATTACAGGGCACCAAGTCTCGTCCCTGAGGAAAGGTGAAGCGTCTCACTGTGAAAAAAGGGTCCATGGAATTGTGTAAGGTAGGGGATTTTGGACCTTGGAGTCTGGATTTTGGATTTGAGCTCACAAGCAGCCCTGAAGGGCTGGCAGGACCACACAGTGCCCGCAAGACAGGAGCTTGCAGGGACACAGTCTCTCTTTGCTCTGGGGCCTTTGCCTTTCTCCACTGAACCTAGTTCATAGGACCTTTCAGATACAGACACTTGCCCATGGCTGAGGAGCAGGAAGTGTGGAGTTGTGGAATCTGGGGAGAGTAGGGGGTGGTCCAGGAGAGGTGGTAGCGAGTCTGGTGCTGAGTCATACCTGAATCGCTATTTTCTCCTGAGAGATAGCCCCTCTCTCCAGTTTCCAGCTACACCCAGATCCCACCTGAATTATACCAAGGAAGCTGAATACTCCCTGAGGTCATAGGAACTGGACTAAAGAGAAATCTTTAGCCCCAGCAACCGGAAACAGAAACAGTGCAGTACAGATGACAGGAATCATAAGCTAGCCTAAAAAACAACACTTCATTTTTATTTTTATTTATATTACCCCCTTTCCCCCGCTTTTTTCCCCTTATATTTTCCTGTTTATGTTTGTTGTTTTATTTTCTATTTCTTTAAACATTATTTTTCCATCACTATATTTTATTTGCTACAGTGGTACCTCGAGATACGAGTGCCCTAACATACGAGATTGTTGAGATACGAGCCATCGAGCAAGCGATTTTTGCTTTGAAATACGAGCAACATTTGAGATAGGAGTAATTGCGTGGATTGACTGGTTGCACACGACCCACCAGTTTACCTCGACTTGAGCATCTCATAGTTTCCCATGCCTCAAGGTTACGGAACGAATTAAACTCGTATCTCAAGGTACCACTGTATTTTTAATTTTTATATCATTTTTTAAATCAATCATTTATTTATTTATTTATTTGTAAATTTATTATTTTTTCTTCTCATTCTCATTCTTCTCATCCACTTATTTCCTTTCTACTTCCTCAATACTAAGTTGAGGTCCTCCCTATATTGGTCCAATTCTTAATCTTATTTTCACTACATAAACTCAGCCTCTACAGATACTGCCCCAATCCTCTTTGCTGGCCCAGGACACTGCAACCACATGAACAGCAGACATGTGAGCAGCCTGCTCTTGTCCAAGGATCAGCAGCCTTGTGTGCAGCCAGTTCCCCCATCTGAGGAGCAGCAGCCATTTGAGCAGCCCACCCACTACTGAGGAGTGGCAGCCCCATGCAGCTGGGCCCCCTCTGAGGAGCAGCAGCTGTGCACAGCCCACACCCTGCACCTGTCTGAAGAGCAGCAGCTGTGTTGCACAAGCAGCCAGCCCCCTTCCAAGGAGCAGCAGCTGTTCAAGAAGCTCACCCCTGTCCGAGGGGAAATAGTTGTGTGAGTAGACTGCCACTTTCCAAGGAGCAGCAGCCACATGAACCGCCTGCCCCCATCTGAGGAGAAGCACCTATGTGAGCAATCCACACTCTTCTGAGGAGCAACAGACACACAAGCCACGTGCCCACATCTGAGGAGCAGCAGCTGTGTGAGCAGCCTACACACGTTGGAAAAGCATCAGCTGTTTGAGCAGCCCACACCCCTCTGAGGAGCAGCAGCCACATGAGCAGTCTCTCCCCATCAGAGGAGCAGCAGCCACATAAGCAGACTGCCCAAGTCCAAGGAGCAGCAGCCCTGTGCAGTCAACACTGGTCTGAGGAGTAGCAACCTGACACAGTCTGCACCTGCCCGATAAGAAGGAGCCAGGTGAACACCCCGTACTTGTCCAAGAAGTATCAAAGGCATGAGCAGCTCACTCCCATGCAAGGATGAACAGGCACATGAGCAGACCGCTGCCCATCTGAGAAGAAGCAGCTGCACGAGCAACCCACTCCCGTAGGAGGAGCAGCAGCCATGTAAGCAACCTGCCCCTGTCCAAGGAGTGGCAGCATCATGAATGCCCATCTGAAGAACAACAGCAGCATGCAGCCAGACTCCATCTAAAGAAGAGCAGCCATGTGAGCAGTCTGCCCCTATCAGAGGAGCAGCAGCCATGTGAGCAGCTGTCCCTTGTCTAAGGAGTAGTGAACACGAGCAACCCATCCCCATCTGAGGAGCAGCAACCTCATAATCAGCCCACTCTTGTCCAAGGAACAGCAGTTATATGAGCAGCTTCCCCCACCAGCCAGAGGAAGCACCACTGCTGTGAACAGCACCTACCAGAGGAGTTGATGCCAAATGATAAGCAGCTGCTACCATGACCGCCTGATGAGCAACAACAGCTAGAGAAGCCACTGTCACCCAAGGAGTAGCCCCTGCACAGCTCCACATCTAGATCAGTTGGTGAGACCAAAAATGGGTAGACAAAGATACCCCCAAAGGAAAGAAAAGGAGGCATTGCCAGAAAAGCAGCTAAGTGAAAAAGAGGCATGCAATATGTCAGAAAAGAAATTCATAATAAGGATCATAGAGTTCATAAACCAATGGAAGGAAAAAATCAACAACTTAGGTAAGAATCAAGAAGAAATGAGGAGTGATATAGGTTCAATAAAAAACACTATGAAAAGTTTCAACAGTAGATTAGGAGATACAGAGAACCAAATTAGCAAATTAGAAGGCAGGGAAGCAAAACACAACGAAACTGAATTGCAACTAGAGAAAAAAAAATTAAAGGAGAGGAGGAGAGCCTAAGGAAGCAACATCTGAATGATAGGGGTGCCAGAACAATAGGAAGAGGAGCAAGGGTTAGAAGACCTATTTGAAGAAAACTTCTCTGATGTGTCAGAAAACTTCCCTGATATGGAGAAGAAAAAAATCACACAAGCATAGTGAGTCCCAATCAGGATGAATCCAAAAAAAACCCATGCCAAAACACATCATAATTACAATGGCAAATATTCAATACAAAGAGAGAATCTTAAAGGCTGCAAGAGAGAGACAGAAAGTTACATACAAGATAGTTCCCACTAGATTATCAAATGATTTCTCAACAGAAATACTTCAAGCCATAAAAGAATGGAAGAAAATTTACAAAGTGATGCAAACCAAGGTACTGAATCCAAGAATACTCTATCCAGCAAGGTCATCATTCAAAATTGAAAGGGAAATAAGGAGCTTCACAGACAAAAAAAAAAAAAAACACTAAGGAAGTTTATCACTACCAAGCCACCAATGCAAGAAATGCTAAAGGGACTGGTGTAAAAAGAAGAAATAAAAATGTAAGAAGGAACACAGACACAAAAAATAAAAAAGGCTACAAACAATTACCTTTCAATAATAACTTTAAAAGTAAATGGACTAAATGCTTAAATCAAAAGACATTGAGTGGCTGAATGGATAAAAAAAACATGACACATATATATGCTGTCTACAAAACACCCACTTCAAAAAAAAGGGACTCATACAGACTAAAAATGAAGGGATGGAAAAATATCTTTCAGGCAAATGGAAATGAAAAAAAAAAAGCTGGAGTAGCAGTACTTATATATGAAAAAAATAGACCTCAAAGTAAAGGCCATAACAAGAGATAAGGAAGGTCACTTCATAATAATAAAGGGATCGATACAACAAGAGGACATAACTCTGATAAACATATATGCACCCAATGCAGGAGCACCCAAATACATAAAAACACTCCTGGAAGATATCAAGGGAGAGATCAACAACAAAACAATCATAGTAGGGGATATTAATATACCAATGACATCATTGGATAAATCTTCTAGACAAAAAATCATCAAACAGCAATTCTAAATGACTCACAAGATCAGATGGACCTAATTGACATCTTCAGAGCATTTCGCCACAAAACAATGGAATATACATTCTTCTCAAGTGCATATGGGACATTTTCAAAAATAGACCACATATTGGGTCAAAAACATAGTCTCCCCAAATTAAAAAAGGGTTGAAATCATATCAAGCATTTTCTCAGAATATAATGGCATAATATTT
Organism: Lasiurus cinereus; assembly: GCA_011751065.1. NCBI lineage: Eukaryota > Metazoa > Chordata > Mammalia > Chiroptera > Vespertilionidae > Lasiurus > Lasiurus cinereus. The sequence goes on along the minus strand of JAAGEH010000286.1, from coordinate 30,486,175 downwards.
GAAATAAATTACAATAAAAACTACAAAAAATTACAATGCATAATATTAGAAATAAACAACAATAAATTCCAAAAATTCAAATACTCGGAGACTGAACAACATGCTATTAAACAATGAATGGGTTATCAATGAGATCAAAAAAGAAATTAAAAACATCCTGGAGACTAATGCCAATAAAAACACAACAATGCAAATGCTATGGGACACAATAAAAGCAATCATGAGAAGAAAGTTCATGGCTCTACAGGCTTGCCTCAAAAAACAAGAAAAAAATGGTAAGAAATCATCTAACTCAACAACTCAAAGAATGAGAAAGACAGCAACAAGAAAAGCCCACAGTGAGCAGAAGAAAAGAAATAATAAAGATCAGAGCAGAAATGAATGACAAAGAGACCAAAATACAATACAAAAGATTAACAAAACCAAGAGCTGGTTTTTTGAAAGCATAAACAAGATTAATGAACCTTGATGAACTAGACAGGCTCACCAAGAAGCAAAGAGAGAGGGTCCAAATAAACAAAATCAGAAATGAAAGAGGAGAAATAACAACTGACCCCACCAAAATACAAAGGATTATTAAAAAATACTATGAACAACTCTATTCCAACACACTGGACAACCTGGAGAAAATGGACACATTCTTAGAAAAATACAACCTTCCAAAACTTACTCAGTAAGATTAAAAAATAAATAAATAAACAAAATAAACCAACCAACCAAACAAAAAACACCTCAATAGGATGATAACTATGGAAGAAATTGAATCAGTCATCAAAAAGCTTCCAGAAAACAAAAGCCTGGGTCCAAATGGCTTCCCAGGGGAGTTTTAACCAACATCCAAGGAAGAACTAAAACATATCATCCTCAGGCTGTTCCAAAAAGTTCAAGAGGAAGGAACACTTCCAAGCTCATTCTATGAAGCCAGCATCACCCTTATTCCAAAATCAGATAAAGATAACACAATGAAAGAAAAGTACAGACCAATATCCCTCATGAACATAGATGCCAAAATCCTCAATGAAATTCTAGCAACTTGCATCCAGCAGTACATCAGAAAGATCATACATCATGACCAACTAGACTTTATCCTGGGGATGCAAGGATGGTATAATATTTGCAAATCAATAAATGGGATATGTCACATAAACAAATTGAAAGATAAAAATCATATAGTCATATCAATTGATGCAGAAAAAGCATTTGACAAAATCCAACACCCTTTCTTGTTAAGATCTATCATCAAGGTGGGAATGGAAGGATCATACTTCAACATAATAAAAGCCATATATGACAAACCCACAGCCAACATCATACTCAATGGACAAAAACTAAAATCATTTCCCCTAAGAACAGGAATAAGTCAGGGATGCCCACTCTCACCACTCCTGTTCAACATAATGCTGGAAGTACTAGCCATTCCTATCAGACAAGAAGAAGAAATAAAAGCAACCAAATTGGAAAAGAAGAAGGAAAACTATCCCTATTTGCAGATGACATGATACTTTACATAGAAAACCCTAAAGACTCCATCAAAAATTTATTAGACTTAATAAATGACTTTGGCAAGATAGTAGGAGTCAAAATTAACCCCAAGAAATTTATGGCATATCTATATACCAATAGTGAACTTACAGAAAGAGAGACTAAAAAAAAAAAAAAAAACAATCCCATTTACCATCACACCAAAAAAATTAAGATACCTAGGAATAAACTTAACTAAAGAGGTAAAAGACCTATATGCGGAAAACTACAAGACACTGAAAAAAAAAAAGACAGAGGAAGACAGAAACAGATGTAAGAGCATACCATGTTCGTGGGTTGGGAGAATCAACATAATCAAAATGTCTATACTACACAAAGCAATATATAGATTCAATGCTCTCCCCATTAAAAAACACCAATGGCATATTTCACAGACCTAGAAAAAACTTTCCAAAAAATTCATCTGGAATAAAAAAAGACACCGAATAGCTATAGCAATCCTGTGAAAGAAGATCAAAGTAGGTGGGATCTCAATACCAGATATCAAGCTGAATTACAAAGCTACTGTTCTCAAAACAGCCTGGTACTGGTACAAAAACAGACATATAGATCAATGGAATAGAATAGAGAACCTAAATATTGACCCAAATTACTGTGCTCAATTAATATTTGACAAAGGAGGTATGAACATACAATGGAGTCAAGACAATCTCTTCATTAAATGGTGTTGGGAAAATTGGACAGATACATGCAAAAATATGAAACTAGATCACCAACTTACACCATACACAAAAATAAACTCAAAATGCATACAAGATTTAAATATATGATGGGAAACCATAAAAATACTAGAGGAATCCACAGACAGAAAATCTCTGACATATGCCTAAGCAATTTCTTCACAGATACTGCTCATAGGGCAATGGAAACTAAAGAGAAAATAAACAAAAGGGACTACATCAAAATAAAAAGCTTTTGCACAGCAAAGGAGACCATCAATAAAACAAGAAAATCCTCTGCATGGGATAACATATTTGCTAATGATATCAACAAAGGGTTTAATCTCCAACATTTACTGGGAACTCATGCAGTTTAACAAAAAGAAGATAAATAACCCAATCAAAAATAATGGGCAACTTATTTTTGAAAGAAGATAGAAGGACAACTAAGAGACATATGAAAACCTGCTCAAAGTCACTAATTATCAGAGAGCTGCAAATCAAAACAACAATACAGTACCATCTCATACCTGTCAGAATGGCTGTCATCAACAAAGCAACAAATCAACCAAAGTGCTGGCGAGAATGTGCAAAAAAGGAACCCTTGTGCACTGCTAGTGGGAATGTGGACTGGTGCTGCCACTGTGGAGAGCAGTATAGAACTTCCTCAAAAAATTAAAAATGGAACTCCCATTTGATCCAGTGATCCCACTTCTATGAATATATCCCAAGAAATTAGAAACATGAATCAGAAAGGATATATACACCCCTATGTTCATAGCAGCACCATAGATAAGATTTGGAAACAGCCTAAGTGCCCATAAGCAGATAAGTGGATTAAAAAACTGTGGTACATCTACACAATGGAATGCTATGCTGTGGTAAAAAAAGGAGTTCTTACCATTTACAACAACATGGATGGAGATGGAGACCATTATGCTAAGTGAAATAAGCCAGGCAGGGAAAGATAAATATCATCTGATCTCACTCATTTGTGGAATATAATAAACAACATAAACTGAGGAACAAAAATAGATCCAGAGACAGAGAAACATCAATCAGAATGTCAAACCTCAGGGAAGGTAGAGGATTGTGGCAGTAAGGGAGGGAGATCAACCAAAGGACTTATATGCATATAAACCTCATCAATGGACACAGAAAACAGGGGGTGGGGCATGAATGGGAGGTGGAAGGTAATGGGGAAATAAAGACACATATGTAATATCTGAATTAATAAAGAAATTTTTTAAAAAGTGCCCAGAGAGAGACAGAAAGTTACCTACAAAGGAACTCCCCATAAGATTAGTGACTGATTTCTCAACAGAAACTCATTAGGCCAGAAGGGAATGGAATGAAATATACATAGTCATGCAAAATAAGGGTCTGAATTCAAGGATACGGTACCCAGAAAGGCTTTCAATCAAAATTGAAGGTGAAATCAGCAGTTTCACAGATAAAAAAGGGCTAAGGGAGTTTATTACTGCCAAACCAGCAATGTAAGAAATGCTAAAGGGTCTGCAGTTAAAAAAAAAAAAGGCAAAGAAGGAACACAGAGGTAAAGAATAAAAATAATGACAAATAAGTTCCTATCAATAATAACTTTAAATGTAAATAGATTAAATGCCCCAATCAAAATACATAGGGTAACAGATTGAATAAGAAAACACTACCCATACGTGTGCTGTATACAAGAAATCCATCTCAGAAAAAAAGATGCGCACAGACTGAGGTTAAAGGGATGGAAAAGGTTTTTCAGTGAAATAGAAAAGAAAAAAAAAAAGCTGGGGTAGCAATACTTATATCTGACAAACTAAATCCCAAAGTGAAGGACATAACAAGAGATAAGGAAGGCCACTTCATAATACTAAAGGGAGAAAAAATAACAAGAAAAAATAACTCTGGTAAACATCTACACATCCAATACAGGAGCACCCAAATATATTAAAAAAAAAAAAAACACTCCTGGAGGATATCTAGGGAGAGTATGACAGCAATACAATCATAGTAGGAGACTTTAATACCCCACTATCACCACTGGACAAATCCTCTAAACAAAAAATCAGCAAAAAAACATCAATTCTAAATGGCTCACTAGACCAGATGGAATTAATTGACATCTTCAGAACATTTCAAAGCCACAGAATATAAATTCTTCTCAAGTGCACATGTGTCATTTTCAAAGATAGACCATATGTTGGGTCACAGGCAAAGTCTCTTCAAATTCAAGAAGATAGAAATAATATCAAGCATCTTCTCAAATCACAGTGGCATAAAATTAGAAATCAACTACAATAAAAACAATCCAAAAAAAAAATTAAACACATGGAGACTAAACAGCATGCTATTAAACAATGACTGGATTACAAGAGATCAAAGAAGAAAAAAAGCAACATGGCAACAAATGAAAATGAAAATACAAGAATCTAATATCTATGGGACAAAGCAAAAGCAGCCTTAAGAGGGAAGTTTATAGCTCTCCAAGCCTACTGCAAAAAAACAAGAAACAATGTAATAAATTACCTAACCTTACAACTCATAGAGTTAGAAAGTGAGCAACAAGAAAAGCCCAGTGTTAGTAGGAGGAAGGAAATAATAAAGATCAGAGTGGAGATAAATGACATTGAGACCATAAAAACAATACAAAAGATCAACAAAACCAAGAGCTGGTTCTTTGAAAGGATAAACAAGATTGATGAACCTTTAGCCAGGCTCACCAAGAAGCAAAGAGATAGGGCCCAAATAAACAAAATCAGAAATGAAAGAGGAGAAATACCAACAGACCCCATGAAAATACAAAGGATTGTTAAAAAAAAAAATTACTATGAACAACTCTATTCCAACAAACTGGACAACCTGGAAAAAATGGACATATTCCTAGAAAAATATAACCTTCCAAAATTCAATCAGGAAGAATCTAAACATATCAATAGGCCAATAACTATGGAAGAAATTGAAGCAGTCATTCAAAAGCTTCCAGCAAACATAAGCCTTGGGCCAGACGGCTTCACAGGAGAGTTTTACCAAACATTCAAGGAAGAACAAAAACCTATCCTCCTCAGACTATTCCAAAAATCCAAGCAGAGGGAACACTTCCAAGCTCCTTCTATGAAGCCTGCATTACCCTAATATCAAAAACTGGATAAAGACAACACAATGAAAAAGAATTACAGGCCAATATCCCTCATGAACATAGATGCCAAAATCCTCAACATAATTCTAGCAAATCAGATCCAGGAATACATCAGAAAGATCATACACCATACCAAGCAGGATTTATCCCAGGAATGAAAGGATGGTACAATATCAGCAAGTCAATAAACATGACACATCACATAAACAAATTCAGAGATTAAAAAAAATCACATAGTCATATCAATTGATGCAAAAAAAGCATTGGACAAAATCCAACACCCTTTTTTGATAAAAACCCTCAACAAGGCGGGAATAGAAAGATCATAACTCAACATCATAAAAACCATATATGATAAACCCACAGCCAACATCATACTCAATGGGCAAAACTAAAACCATTTCCCCTAAAACAGGAACAAGAAAGGGATGTCCACTCTTACCACTTCTGTTCAACATAGTACTGAAAATTTTAGCCATTGCAATTAGACAAGAAGAAAAAATATAAAAGTCATCCAATTTGGGAAAGAAGAAGTAAAACTGTCCTTATTTGCAGATGACATGATATTGTACATAAAAAAAAAATGAAAGAGTCCATCAAAATACTAATAGACTTAATGAATGAATTTGGCAATATACCAGGATACAAAATTAAGGCCAAGAAATATATGGCATTTCTATACACCAATAGTGAACTTACTGAAAGAGAGACTATTAAATCAATCCCATTTACCATTGCACCAAAAAAATTAAGATAATTAGGAATAAACTTAACTAAGGAGATAAAAGACTTATATGCAGAAAACTACAGGACATTGAAAAAAAGAGATAGAGGAAGACATAAACAGATGGAAGAACATAACATGTTCATGGATTCGTAGAATCAACATCATCAAAATGTCCATATTATCCAAAGCAATCTATAGATTCATTGCACTCCCATTAAAATGCTAATGGCATATTTCACTTACCTAGAAAGAACGCTCCAAAGATTCATCTGGAATAAAAAGAGACTTTGAATAGACACCACAATCCTGAGAAAGAAGAACAATGTGGTTGGGATCTCAGTACTGGATTTCGAGCTGTACTACAAAGCCACTGTTCTCAAAACAGCCTGGTACTGGCACAAGATCAGACATACAGACAAATGGAATAGAATAGAAAATCCAGGTATCGACTCAAACCACTATGCTCAATTAATATTTGACAAAGAAGACAATAACATACAATGGAGTCAAGACAATCTCTTCAATAAATAGTGTTGGGAAAATTGGACAGATACATGCAAAAAAATGAAACTGGACGACCAACTTAAACCATACACAAAAATAAACTCTAAATGGATACAGGACTTAAACATTAGAAGGGAAACCATAAAAATACTAGAGGAATCCACAGGCAGCACAACCTCAGATATATGTTGAAAGAACTTCTTCACTGATACTGCTCCAAAAGTAATGGAAGCTAAAGAAAAAATGAACAAATGGGACTACATCAAAATAAAAAGCTACTGTACAGCAAAAGAAACCATCAACAAAACAACAAGAAAGATCACTGTATGGGAGAACATATTTGGAAATGTTATCAATGATAAAGGCTTAATCTCCAACATCTACAGCCAACTTATACAACTTAATAAAAGGAAGATAAACGATCCAATAAAAAAAATGGGCAACCGACCTAAATAGAACCTTTTCGAAAGATGACAGAAGGAAGGCCAAGAGACACATGAGTACATGTTCAAAGTCACTAATTATCCAAGAGATGCAAATCAAAACGACAATGTGATACCATCTTACACCTGTCAGAATGGCAATCATCAACAAATCAACAAATGACAAGTGTTGGCGAGGATGCGGAGAAAAAGGAACCCTTGTGCACTGTTGGTAGGAATGAAGCCTGGTGCAGCCACTGTGGAGAACAGTATGGAGTTTCCTCAAAAAACTAAAAATGGATCTGCCATTTGACCCAGCAATCCCACTCTTAGGAATTTATCCTAAGAAATTACAAACACCAATCAGAAAGGATTTATGCACCTCTATGTTCATAGCAGCACAATTTACAATAGCTACAATTTGGAAACAGCCTAGGTGCCCGTCATCAGATGAGTAGATCAGAAAACTGTGGTACATCTAAACAATGGAATTCCAAGCTGCCATTAAAAAGAAGGAATTCTTACCATCTGCAGCAACCTGGATGGAACTGGAGAGCATTATGCTTAGAGAAATAAGCCAGTCAATGAAGGAGAAGCACCACATGATATACTCATTTGTAGATAATAAAGAACATTGTAAACTGATGAACAAAAG
>JAAGEH010000286.1:30451589-30478526 GCA_011751065.1 Lasiurus cinereus | reverse complement strand
ACAAAAGGATAGATACAGAGGCAGGAAAGCATCAAACATACTGTCAAATTATAGCAGGAAGATTAATGAGAGGTGGGGTAGATAAGAGATCAATCAAAGGACTTGTATGCATGCATATAAGCATAACCAATGAACATAGACACTGGGGGGTTGGGGTATGCCTGGGAGGAAGGAGGGGCAATGAGGAGATATGTATACATGTAACACAATTAAAAAAATGGATATAGGACTTAAACATAAAATGGGAAACCATAAAAATACTAGAGGAATCCACAGGCAGAGAAATCTCAGACATAAGCAGAAGCAATTTGTTTATCGATAATTCTCCTATGGCAGTGGAAGCTAAAGAGAAAATGAACAAATGGGACTACATAAAAATAAAAAGCTTTTGCATAGCAAAAGAAATCATCAACAAAACAACAAGAAAGCCCACAGTATGGGAGAACATATTTGCAAATGTTATCAGTAATAAAGGTTTAATCTTCAACATCTAAAGGGAACTTATACAACCTAATAAAAGGAAGATAAGTGATCCAATAAAAAAACGGGCAAGAAAAGAAGACAGAAGGAAGGCCAAGAGACATATGAAAACATGCTCAAAGTCACTAATTATCCGAGAGATGCAACTCAAAACGACAATGCAGTACCATCTCACACTTGTTAGAATGGCAACCATCAACAAATCAATAAATGACAAGTACTGATGAGGATGCAGAGAAAAAGAAACCCTCGTGCACTGCTGGTGGGAATGCAGACTGGTGCAGCCACTGTGGAGAACAGTTTGGAGTTTCCTCAAAAAACTAAACATGGAACTCCCATATGACCCAGTAATCCCACTTCTAGGATTATATCCCAAGAAACTAGAAAACACCAATCAAAAAGGACATATGCACCCCTATGTTCATAGCAGCACAATTCACAATAGCTAAGATTTGAAACAGCTTAAGTACCCATTAGTAGATGAGTGGATTAGAAAACTATGTTACATCTAAACAATGGAATACTACGCTGCTATAAAAAAAAGAAGGAATTCTTACCATTTGTAGCAGCATGAATCTGGAGAACATTATGTTAAGTGAAATAAGCCAGGCAATGAATGAAAAATATCACATGATCTCATTCATTTATGGAAAATAATGTAAATTATAACCTGATGAATGAAAAGGTAGATACAGAGGCATTAAAGCACTGAACAGATTGTCAAATTACAGTGAGAAGCCTGGGGAGTGTTGGCAAGGGAGAGAAATAGATCAACCAAAGGACTTGAATGCATGCATGTAAGCACACCAATGGACACAAGACACTGATGGGGTGGGATTAGTGCATGCATCAGAGGTTAGGGGAGGCTGGGGGAAGGTCAATGGGGGAAAAACAGAAGGAGATATGTGTACTAATATATGCAATATTTTAAACAACGAAAAAGTAAAATAAAAGCCGAAACTGGTTTGGCTCAGTGAATAGAGCATTGGTCTGCAGACTGAAGGGTCCCAGGTTCAATTCTGGTCAAGGGCATGTACCTTAGTTGCCCGCACATCCCCAGTAGGGGGCGTGCAAGAGGCAGCAGATCGATGTTTCTTGCTCATCAATGTTTCTAACTCTCTATCCCACTCCCTTCCTCTCTGTATAAAATCAATAAAATATATTTTTAAAAAATTAAAAAAAGAAAAGATAATTTTAACATATATTACAATATAGTGAAATAATCACACAAATAGCGTATACTAGTAACTGCATTAAATAAGTCTCCTAAAGTAATCAAATTCATAAAGACAGGAAGTAGAGTAGTGACTGCCAGGGTCTGGGGAAAGGGGAACATGAAGAATTTATTGTTAAATAGGTATGAAATTTCAATTTTGGAAGATGGAAAGAATTTTAGAAATGGGTGATAGTGATGATTGCACAACCATGTGAATGTACCAATGCCATTGAACTGTACACTTAAAATAATTAAAATAATTTTATGTAATATATGTTTTACCACAGTAAAAAAACACAAATAAATTTTTAAAAAATGGACAAAGAAGAACTAATATTAAAAAAAAAAACTCTCCCTTCACTTCCAGACTTTCCCTAGGCTCAGACAATTGAGGGTGACTGAGTAAATATCACAGTTTGGTGTGCTACAGGAGTCATCAAGGTGGGATGTGAATGCTATTGCAGTGATGGGAGACATTGGCTATGCTTTCACTCCCCCAGTGATTCAAGAAGGGCAAGAGTTCCTTGAATGCACACATACAAAAGGAATGAAGAAATCAGCTTCAACAGAAAAAGAGTAAAGACATAGAAAGCACAGATAACAGTTTCAAAACAAGCCAGTATGGACTAGATTATGGTGACTAGATGAGACAAGTTACTAGAGAGTAATGCAGTGTGGGAGACAAATGGCTAACCCTTGATTGGTCACTGATGGGGTGGGAGGCTCACTCTCAGAAGAGTTTGTGTGCATGCGGTTTCAGGACTAAGTCTATCAGGGCACTTCACATAAATCTGAATCTATATATAGTTAGAAAAGAGACAGAATGGAGGTGAGGATTTGGGGCGAGAGTGAGAGAATACAGTGGTACCACGAGATACGAGTTTAATTCGTTTCGTAACCTTGAGGTGTGGGAAACTATGAGACGCTTGAGTCTCTGTAAACTGGTAGGTCCTGTTCAGCCGGCTGATCCGCGAGATTACTCCTATCTCAAATGTTGTTGCTCGTATTTCAAAGCAAAAATCGCTCGCTCAACGGCTCCTATCTCAAAAATCTCGTATGTTAGGGCACTCGTATCTCGAGGTACCACTGTATATTGAGTCAGAAAACATGTGTATGTGTATGTACCTGAGTATGGTATAGGGCTTTTGCTTTTACCTACAGGTAAGATTTAGAAGACAAAGGTAACCAGGGGTTCTCCTGTGTGGAGAACCAGGTTATAATCTGCCCCCTCAGATCACACACGAGGCAAATTCAGACAACCTGAGCCTAAGAATGAATGTCTCCAAGTCCTGGTGTTGCTTTCTTCAACTCCGAGTTTTTCTTTGTTTCTTCAATATCTGACTAAAGTGTGAAGAGAACTTAATACAGTTGAAAGATTATGTCATGACTTATTTCTCAGAATCTTTGGTACTGAGTATTGTCTCAGTGGTCATTTCAGAGTAGTTTGGTGAATATTATAGCAAAAACTTTTACTGACAGAGTAGGGTCATGGAACATTTGAAAACAGAATATTACACTGTTCTGGGGGGTAACAGAGAAAAGAAAAAACCAAGTGGGAGATTACAGTGGAAATCATACTAAAGGGTGGAGAAGCATTTTGCTCTTCCTACCAATGACCTGCTTCCTTTTATCATTTTCCCTTCACATTTGGGTATTATTTATATCACCAAATACTGATATTTCAATTACTAATACATGTTTGATTTAAACCACATAAGTATAATTGTGAAGTGAAGTGGATTGTAAAGTTGCTATATTTATCCATTTATATTATTAGGTATATACAGGACATTATAATTGCTTGCTTGCAAGGATACACAGATAATTAAATGTATACTCTTTTATTTATTTTTTCCTGCAGCTGAAATAAAATGGAAAAACATTAACATTTTCCTTGCAATGTGATCAGTAGGATAGCAGAGGTATAGAAAGAGTACAGAGGAGTGCTTGTGGGGTGAGAGGAGCTTTTCTAGAAAAGATAAATGTTGGTTAAAGAACAAAATTCAACTGAGTACATTTTAAAGTTCTTATTGGCTTAATTCAGAGATTCATGAATCAAATAGCATTCAATCTGGCAAATAGAATGGAGTTTGAAGAGCTGTTCAAGGCAAGAGCTCTCTAGAACAGAGTAAGAACAAGAGAATTATTCTGTGTATTTGCAGGTTTGTTAAGATAGGTTTACTTTCCTTATACGGAGCAAAAGGAAGTCTTAGAGCAGGGTTGGTAACCTGTACTGAGCAGGTAATTGCTGATTGGTTGATTTAGGCCTTTCTTTTCTGGGAGAGTTGAGCATAAAAACTTAGTTAACTTTTGTCTTGCTGACAAAGGCATTTGTGAGGCTTAATGTGAGCAACTCCATCTTGGCCCTAATCTGCTTACTTTAACATGTTAACTGCCTTGCATAGGTTGTAGCTCATGGATCATGAAGCCAGCAAATAGTTTAATACTGCTGTAGCTCTGGGTATGCATGGGGGAAGAGTATGAGATATGTCAGGAGAGATAAGTAGAACTCAGAGCCTGCTGGTTCCTGTGTGCCTAGCCTGTATTCTTACAGACAGTGGAGGTCCTAGTGATAAAAGTGAGATAATCGCTGAGACCGGTTTGGCTCAGTGGATGGAGCGTCGGCTTGCGGACTGAAGGGTCCCGGGTTCTATTCCGGTCGGGGGCATGTACCTTGCTTGTGGGCACATCTCCACTGTGGGTTGTGCAGGAGGCAGCTGATTGATGTCTCTCTCGCATCAATGTTTCTGACTTTCTATCTCTCTCCCTTCCACTCTGTAAAAAAATCAATAACATGTATTTTTTTTAAAAAGTGAGATAATCACTTTTGTAAATGAAAACCATAAAATGGAATTGTTCCACTATAATTGTAAGTGGTTTTAACTACATGAATTATGTGGTTCTTCTCCCTCTACTTTTTCAGTCTCTACCTCCACATTTTTAAGGTCAGCTGTGATTACTCAGATGTAAGTGATTCTCACTCCCTGGACACTACACATGCTACCTGGGGAGGAGATATAGAGGACTGTGGTGAATGAGGTCTAGAAAGGTTAAACAAAACTGTTTATCTATCTATCTATCTATCTATCTATCTATCTATTTATTTATTTATTAAAATTCATTTAATATTACTATATTTTTTTAGTTATTTTTGGAGACCTTTTTATCTGGGAGATAACACTGATCATTAGATTTCCTGGGTTCCTGTGTTTTCAAATCAGAAGAAAGTAAAAAATGAACCAAAAAACATTCTTTATTTTCTTCAATTTAAAAATCTCTCCTTTTTCTTTTATTATATTTTTCTTTAATTCTTAAATATTATAAGTACTGTTACTTTTATTTGTTTTTGAATGTTATCAATCAATGTAATATGATAAAAGTTTAACTTATGGAAAAAATAACCATTAAAGAAATGTAAAAATAATATTTCACTGATGCTGGGAAAAAATAAAGACTTATCTCCTTAGATTATTTATGTATTTCTTTAGATAAGTTACTTTGGTACCATTAGTTGTATGTCGTCTATTGAATTATTTAAAAAATAAAATATTTGTATTATAAAATGAAAAGATGTAACAATTCCCCTATCATAAAAATTCTGTACTGTAAAGATAATATAATCACCAAGGGAAAATAGCTTGAAATCTTATAATAAAAGGATTTTTCTCATGATGATCTTGAAAAAGATTAGTTATAGCTAAATATTATTTTGAATAGTTTGCTAGGGTTTTCTGTTCTTAATTTGAAATTTATTCCCAAGTATAGTATATGCAAAAAATCAGTTTGAAGAGAATTTTTTTAAAAAATCCTCCAGAGGATCCAGTGAAGAAGAAGTATATTACAAAGTCAAGTAGCAATAGCGATAGCAAAGCAACAAGGACAACAAAAATAAACAAAACTAAAATCCTAGGCATATCTGAGTTAGTTTCTGGACCAAGACTAAATCTTATTTTTCAAGAGAAGATATTTTCCTTGCAATAATTATGAGTTAGAACTATTGCTTTCTGTGCCTTTCTATAATTCATTCATTAGACAATGAGCTTTTGAGTGAGTTCTGTTATATTATAGGGTCCTTCAGAGAGGTTGACAGTTGAGTGGAGGATGCAGATCAGAAAAGAGTAATGAAATAAGAAAATGAGATAAGAACTGAGCTGTTTCCATAGACTATAGCAATGAGGAGTGAGCCTGTGTTGGAGCTGCTTCCATAGAGTATAAGTCATTGTGTGGCTTGAGGGAAGATAGATAGAAAGATATTGGAGACAGACTGAAGACATTTTCATCAAATTTGGCTCTGAAGATTGAAGAGGAGGGGTAGAGGTTTTTGGGGGCTCACAAGGGAAGGAAAACTTTTGTATTTCAAAATTGAAGAGAGTTATGCTTATTTAAATTCTAACTAAAAGGAAAGAGAAGGGAGAGAGGTTGAAGATACTGAGAAACAGTCACAATATACAATGACATAGTTATGAGTGGAAATAAACAACGAAACCTATGGGCTGGTAAGGGTAGAGATCAGATACCATTTCTGAAGCAAAGAATAGATTGAACATCCTTTAGGATTCTTTTTTTCAGGTTAGACTAGTTGAGGCAGATGGTGCCCTTTCCTACCATACCTCTTGCTTCTCTATCGATATTTTCATAATGTGAAGGTGGTGAGGTAAAAATAACTGAAAAAATGGACCATTATTATTATATACTCTACCTCCTTTTTTTTCCTTTATAAAAGATATCCTGACTGGTTTTAAAATAATTACTTAAAAAAATAATAAATTTATATTAGGCCAATAAGATTTCTTGTGAGCCTTCATACATTTGAAATCACTTGAGCAAAATAAAAAAATATAAGGTGATACCTTTGTGAACTAACATTTTGGGTTATTAATCTATAGTGTTCTTGCTTTCTGTTTTCCTATTCATTATGTCCATTTAAGGAGGTATTTTGCTATTGTGGTTGTCAAACCAGGCATGGGTAGAATGGAAAGGAAATGGCAATTCTGTCTGGATTTTTTCGGAAAGCGAAATCTTTAGAAGAAATTGGAATGACGATGGAGGAGTTAAAAAGAAGGGGATTCATAGATCTAGACAAAATTACTTAAACACATTGTATTGGACAGTGGTGTTTGCCCTCCAGGCTGGAAAGATCTCTCCAGGCATTAGAAGTTCAGGGAAGATCCTGAAGAGGAAATCTCTGGGTCCTGAAATTAGCAACAACTATTCCCTCTATCCCACAGCACTGCTGATGAAGCTGCCTTGGCAGGTGCCTTGGCAGAAGGGATCATGGGCAGCTAACTTTCCTGTGGCCCCTAAGCCTGGCTCAGAGAAAGCAGAGCCATTAGAATGGACTTGGGCCACACAGGAACAATGGGCAAAATCTTAATGACTGTAGCCTGAAGACAAGATGCCCACACTGCCTCTATTTCAAAATCACTCAAATAATTCTGCTCATGAGCTTACTGTTCCAGAAAAAAATAATATTTATCCTCATTTTGATGAATTTTAAAGGACAGGAAGGGCAAGCTTCAGAGAGAGAGAGATGTAAAAATACAAAGAATCCAAACCTCAGAGGTGCCACTCTTCCCAAAATTTTGTGTCTCTAACCAATATATTCATACTGCAGTTCTTCACTTTGATTCCCTTTAGTATAGATTTATGATTCACCAGCACAGAAAGTAACCCACACTTGAGGTATATGACCACATTTCTGTGTTCCTGTAGCTGAATCATACAGCTTCTTTATGAAGAATGCCTGTGGAATATATAGTAACCTTCAATAGAAAAAGGATGAATATTAAATTACCTGTTATTTCAGTTTTATGATAAAAAAAAACCCAGTGTACAATAAATGTTTTACTAATCTTTCTCACATCAATTGTATAAGAAAAATGATGCTGGAAAGTTAAGTACTTTTCTAAGATACATCAACTAGTAAGCTGCAACACTGTTCTTTGAATGCAGGTTTTTGTCCTCCCCTTCTTCTGTCATTTCTACTTTTTTTCCATTAGTGTTTCTGCCTTCTTTCCATAGTAGTAATATTTTTAAAAAAAAATATACGTAATTTATAGAATCGTTTATCTCTAAAGAAGTAACTTTGTGTACTTTTTACAAAAAAAAATTAGAACATTTTTTCTAAATTTGCCTTCAAAATGGGTTTGTCAGCCATGTAAGAAAAAGAGTTTTATTTCATGTTTCATCATAGCATACATGTCTAAAATTGACACTGGATTGATCACTGACAATTATCATATGCTTGGTACTAGATTACTAGTGTATAACTTAAAAAAATTTTTGAAGGATAAAAGATATGACATCCGGGTTGACTTCAGAGAAAAATGTGTTATGAGGTCTTGAGGCAATTTTTAAAAAGCCTTACAGTATGAGATCATAGCATTTGAGAACTGAAACAGATCTCTGTCCAACTTCCTTCCCAGCTCAAGGTTACTTTTAAGTGGTTTAACTGTGGTTTAAAGATAACATACAGATTATCACATTAGAAACACAAAGTTATTCAAGAAAATGTTCACCAAGAAGATTCATTTTCCATCTTTACACATTCTTAAGACATTTAATTCCAAGAAGGAGATTTAATGTCCACCACTAGAGCTAATGGAACATTGAAGACAGATTTCTACTTAATCCCCCTGAAACAAAGAAAGCTAATTTTTAAGTCTTCATATACAATGAAGATTAAGAATTTTATAAAATCCAGGTGGATAAACAATATCCATATTATATACTTAAAAATTTATATCTTTTCTTAAATGTGTTTTAATTTCACTTTTAAATAGAATTGTGGATTTAAATACTCTGGATTTTAATCATTATCCATTACTATTATTTTACGATGCAGAAAAATTGCATATATTATGCTTCCCTATAGCTGAGTTAAATATGTTTACATTGTCTAATTCTTTATAGTGGATAGTTGCTTCTAACACTTAGAAGGTTATTCTAATAGAATATCAACTTTCATGTGACTTAGGACTTTTTATTGAATTTATAATCAGAAAAATAAATCTCAATACTCTAGTTGTACTATTTTATTCATAGGAAACCAAGTAGCATGCACTTTTATTTAAAGAAGCCAAGTAGGTAATAATTCTTTAATGTTGTTATAATACTTTCTGTATTTGTAATATTCCATGTAATAATAATAATTGCTCAAGAGATTACTATATATGGCCTAAAATCAGCATTTAAAAATATGCTGAAGAAGTACTATTAAACATGTACAGTTTCTTTTTCTGAAATATGTAGTCATTAAAACTAAGTTTTTTTGTGTGTGTATGTGCCACCTGTGAAAATGTTTCATTGTGGGAGTGGTATTATTGATTTTCTAGGTAGAACACATTCTCCAAAACAGCCAAAAATCTATAAAAATGTAAATACATGTATCTCATAAAAATATAGGTTAAATAAAATGTTTGGGCCATGAATCTTCCTATTAAAATTTGAAATGAGATAAAATATTTTCAAATATCCTTAAATATTTATTTCCTGGAATTCAATATATATTGAACATTTAAAAAGCTAATTTACAAAATCTTCTGTTAATTAGTTTATCTAATTTATTTAATGAAGAAAATAGTTTTCAATAAGCCCTTTATATAATCCTTGAAATGATGTATAAATTTTTAGCTTTTGATACATTTTTTAGCAAAACTTGCAAACTTTCTGAGACAATATTATTTTATAATATGTTGATTATAATTTTATTTGAGTAGATTGCATCTTTCTGAGGCAGAAAAATGTCTTACTGAGCCTACTGTCCCTAGCACTTAGCACAATTCTTAACACTTGGACCTATTTTTTTCAGTCTACTGAATTAATAAATAAATAATAAGGTTTTTTTTTTAATGAGGCATCTTTAGGATATCTACATCATCTTTAATATATTGAATTTTTATTGTTCAAATGGAAGCATCTTTTTAGTTTTCTAATGAACCTGCAATCATTTAAAATATATTAATGCATAAGAAATAAATCAACAAGTTATTTACTAGCTACCTACATGAAAATAAAATACAAGTAACAATATCTAAGATTTTTAGCTCTTTGTGGAGATATTGTATAATGGCATTGCTTAGAAAAGATAAATTGGGCCAAATTATGAAGCCCTTGAAACTGAGCCATGAAATTTAAGCTTATTGAAGTAGGCAATCAAATCCATTTGAGGTCTTTATCAAGGGCTTAAGTATGATAAATTCAGGATTTAGACTAAATGAGCCTCACTATAAGAAATTCTAAAAGATGGTTAAGGTTGAAGACAGGCAGTTCAGCTGAGAGACTATTGCTATAATTCAGATGTGAGCGGGGTGGTGGAAATGTGAATAGAGAAGAATATAATAGGAGATAGTTAGCAGGAAATGTGTATAAGAAGGGATATTAGTCAAGGAGAAGTTAAATTAAAAATTTCAAGTTGGTCTGACTGAAGGTGTGAAGTGGAGGAGACTGGAAAATTTGATGTCTCATTTTAGGCTCATTAAATTTGAAATGACAGTAAGAAATCAAGGATATTTTAATCCCTTACTGTCATTTCAAATTTATATTACATATGTGTATATAAAATATATATGTACTTCCAGTGGATGTTCTATCACACAAATACACACATATGTGTGTGTGTGTGTGTGTGTGTATATATATTAATATATTTTAACATTTATTTCAGAGAAGAAGGGAGAGGGGGAGGAAGATGAAAACATCAATAATTGGCTGCCTCCTGCACATCCCCTGCTGGTGATCTAGCTCACAATTTGGACATGTACCCTGACCTGGAATTGAACATTGACCTCCTGGTTTATGGGTCAACACTCAATCACTAAGCCACACCAACTGGGCTGAATATATATTTTGAGCATCATCAGCAATGAGGGAGTGGTTGAAGTTATGCTAAGGCAGCATGCTGTGGGATAATGTAGAGATAGAGAGCAGTCACAATGAATCCTATAGATTGAAAATGAAAACTAGAGAAGAAACTACCTGAGAAGAAACAAGGAAAAGTCAAAGAACAAAGAAGAGAACCAGGTTAAAGTTGGAGATGCAACAGGTAAAGAGAGTGTCAAGAAAGGAGATATGGCTGTGATAGTTAGAAGCTTATTTTTGTCAGCTCAGAAGAGTAGATTGTTACATTTTAAGGAATTTTATGAGTCAGTTTTTAAACACAGCCAATTTAAATTATATTAAATCCAAGTAAAAAATATGTTAAAAACAGTTAATATATATAAGTTATCACTTTCTAAATATTTTACTACCTTTTACTGTTATTCATACTATTTATATTATTTATACATATTATATCTGTAGGTGGAAATTCTATAACATGGTGTTCTATTCAATTGTCCATTTATTTCTAACTCAACATGCAGTGATGTTCCATTGGTAGCTTGAAATTAGCAATGTGGGAGTATTTACACCATAAAGATGGCAAATGCCAAATTTTGGGCCTGGTGTATATTTCTGTTAATTATTTAGTAAAGAATTTGCAAACTACATAATTTGAATCAAATCCCATTTATTGTTTGCTTTTGTATGTAACTGTATTGGTACATACTTGGACTGTCTATATATATTCTCTCTATATAAAACCCTAATATGCAAATAGACCAAACAGTGGAATAACTGACCAACTGGTTGCTATGACATGCGCTGACCACCAGGGTGTGTGTGTGGAACATGATGGGCGTCGGTAGCAGGTGGCAGAGCATGGAACATGGTGGGCATCAGCCAAGGCAGGATGGTGGAGCAGGTGAGCAGGGGCACCAGACCAAGGCAGGGTGCTGGTTGCTGTCATCGGGGCGAGACTTCTGTGGTTACTGAAAATTCTTTGCTCTCGTGTGCCATGGTACCACCAGGTGCTTGCACCTGCTGCTGGCACCCATTGCTGACCCCTATCACTCAGTGCTGTCAGCGTGTGTGAGTGGAGGCTGCTGGCTGCGGTTGCCCCTGAGGGCTTCTCTACCTCCCCCTGCTCTTGAAGGGAGATTGATGCTGGCAGCTACTGCTTGCACTCAGTGACAGCACCAACCCTGCTCACACCCACTGCTGGCACCGACCTGAATTACTCTGCGCTGTCAGTGAGTGTGAGTGGGGCCAGCACCATCAGCATGTGGGAGTGACAGCAATGAGAGCAGGGTTGCTGGCAGTCAGGGGGCTGTGGTGGGAGGGGCCAGGCGGGAGCCCAGAGGATGGGCCAAGACCCACCCCTGTGCCCACCGAAGCCTCACACCCACAGTTCCTTTCAAGGTGCATGAATTCGTGCATTGAGCCCCTAGTTACTATATATAGTTCAAATTTTATTGGAACACAAACATAACCATTTATTTACATACTGTCTATGTCTGCTTTTTGCATGATAATAGCAAGTAAGAGAAATCATAACACAAACTATCTGGCTTATATAGTCTAAAATATGTGCTATCTAACCTTTTATAGAGAAAGTTTTCCTACTCCTGATCTACACGAAAGAAAGTGCTGAGGATCATGTAAATGCCAAAGGTTAAATTTAAACACACATTGTATGTACAGGTATCACATTGTAAAGATCACAGAATTTGAGAAAATTTTCTACCAGTATTTTCAAATTATTATCTGACTTAGCAAAAAGTTGCCCATACCATTGACAAATGTATGAAGTTCTAATATGTGTCTGTGTTTTGACATTTTTATTGTACTCAAAAACATAAACAAACATAAACATTAGAAGAGTTAGTTTCAAATATAGATTGGATATGGATACAAGAGTTCAGCAAAAATCCACAAAAGCATTCTGTAAGATCAATTGGCTATATATAGAATTTTTAATAAAGAACATTGCACATGATATTACAATTATTTTTAAAATATTAAAATTATTTTTTAATTTTTTAATTTTGTCTCTTCATGTCAAGAAAATTTATAATAAACTATGTAAATACATGCATTACTTTCATTCAAAGGGCATGTTATTGTTAAACATTTGCCAGCAGAGCCCTCTATGGCAGTTTAAGGAGCAATGGAGTTGCCTGGCTAGCATAGCTCAGTGGCTGAACATTGATTTGTCAACCAAAGGTTACAGTGTGATTCCTAGTTAGGGCACATACCTAGATTGTGGGCTTGATTCCCAGTGGGGGACATGCAGGAGGAAGCCAATCTAGGATTCTCTCTCATCATTGGTGTTTCTATCTCTTTATCCTCCTCTCTTCCTCTCTGAGATCAGTAAAAAAATATATGAAAAAAAGAAGCAATGGAGTTTTAAAAGATAAAAACAGAAAATATCATTACCTTTAATAAATATGTATATATTTGTCATACAAAAACTATGAATCAGTTTAAAATTGTCAGAGGAATTAATTGACTATTTTATTTATTTTATTTTTTATTATTTAACAAATATTTAATTTAAATATTTAATATTTAATATCTGCTCTGTACTAAGCATCATGCAAAATGATGGGAATACTGTGAAGAATTATGTAAGGACACACCTTGTTTTGTGTAGTGTATAATCTGATATAAGATGTAGAGGATAGAGGAGTAAATAAACGAACATATAATTTACAAAATTACATAAACAGACTATGGAGTTAGTGAGTAGTTAAAATGAGATGAAATTGACCTCCTTGAGCAGGGTATTCAGGAAGGTCTGTCTGCTATATTAGCCTAGGCAGAGAGATTGTGCCTGGGCAAATATTCTGAGGACTTAAATTTTAAAAAAAAATTATTCCCTTGAAATAAAAAGGTAATCACTTTGAATCAGTTCATTAATTATAAGAGAAACTAAAATTTAAATAATATTACTTAGGATATAGGCAGTTACTTTTCTCTAAAAATCTTAAAGTTAATCATGTGTGGAAGTTAATTTCCCAAGTTTCCTTTTAAAGCTAGTGTGGAATTCTCTTTATGTTTATATATGACCTTCATTAAGGCTAAGAATTTCTTCATTTAGATTTTGGCTTTATTTGATGCTAATATTTTACATCAGGTTGTTTCTCAATACTTTGTCAAACTGGCATAACTATTTTTCTTCCTTCACTTATGTATTCCTGAACCTCTGAATCACATTTGGGCTCAGACAGGAAGGCATTCTCACTCTTACCCATTTTGAATTGTTATGGGATTCATGAGACCTCAAAGTTAGTATATGTCTTTTGGTTTCATGAAAACATTAGGTTAAGTTCAGCATTACTATGGAAATCTACTTTGTGAGAAAAAGATTAATTGCAATTTTTTACCTTTTAAAATTATTTTAGCTACATTTTTTTTTTTAACAAAGGGGTATTGCAGGCATAATAAGGTAAAGATTAGGGCTGTTCTATGTGGATATTTTGAAGTATTGCTGAAATATCCTCTTTACCATCACTTGTTCCTTTCTCTGCCTGACCTTAATCTCCCACATATAAACTTTTTTTTTTTTTCCTTTCCTTGGACCTTTAAGACCCTATATTCCCATGTATATGCATTCAGGAATTAGTTGTTTGATGTTAGTACTGGACAATTGAAAAAAAAAGGGGGGGGGAGGACAGAAAATCCTTACCTTTTAAATTTAAAAGCTTCACTTCTCAGACAAGAAGGAAGTGATTCAAGTTGTTTTCCTGAGCAGGATGCTGTAGAAAGTGCCTGGAGGCACACCTGAGCAAAGGACTGTTGGCTGAGTCCAACAGTGTCAGCAAAGCCAAGTCGTGGAAACATACCTCGCCAATGACAGGGATGTCAGTCCTGACCTTCAGCTCAGGCACTAAGGGATGGGTGTAATTATCTGAGTTCAGCTAGGTGCCAGTGGCAGATGCAATTATCAGGGTCCAGTCAGGCTTGACAATTCTGAGAAGCCACAAGAATGAAGAATGCAGCTTGATCTTTAAGTTTGATTTCACATAATTTTCTTTGTCTTAAACTGTAGTAAAACTTCCTGTATATAATAAACATGTTGCACTAGCTCTGGGTCTTTGCTTCTCTATCTGTGGACAGTGTTCTACTTGGTACCAGATTTACCCACTATCTCTTTTTCTCAATCCCCCATTGCTCCTACTCTGGACTCATTTGCTCTTTAGCTGTGCTGGTCAGGGCTAGAGAACAATGCAAGGGTGATTTTTTTCCTGGGTTCTTATCCAGATGGATTTGAAGAATGAAGCCATGGACAAAAGGTGGTAGATGAAAAGGTGGAGATTTATTGGAAGCAAGTACAGACTGCTACTTAGGGAAGAGGTCCCAGGGGCATAACCAACTAAGCTCCTTTTTTCTAAAGTTTCAGTTCTTTGTTTCTTCATACTGCTTTCTTATTGTTCACTCTTGCAGAATATCAGCTTCAAAGCCCAAACCCCAAGTGGTACTTCCTTTTTTTCTTCCTCTTATCTTGTAACACTTCTTTATCTCTTGTGAAAATCTATTTTCCTCTTTCTCCCATTTGTAGGCATTTCTCTATCTTCTATGAAAGTTTGTTTTCTTTTTTTCTGTATACCCTATCTTCTGTGAATGGATGTGACTTTTCCCTGTCTTCTGTGAATGGATGTCTTCCTCTCCCCTTATCCTGGGTTAGATTCCCAGTTAGGGCACATAACTAGGTTGCGGGTTCAATATCTGAAATACCAAAGGTGGCGGATCAATGTTTAATGTTTCTCTCTCTCTCTCTCTTTCTCTTTGCCTCTCTCTCAAAAATCAATAAACATATCCTCAGATGAGAATTTTTTAAAAAAAGGGAAAGTGTGGGAACCTCTTTCCATGTCCCGTGTGGTTCAGGGTTCCCGGGTCAGTGTTCGGGTTCTGAAAGAGGCCGCATGCAAACGAAATGAGAGACTAGAAAACATTAATTTGGAGATATTGGGGGGCCAGGCAGGAGCCTTCCTCTAGTGGAAAGGACTGCCACCTTCCTTTGGCCTTGCCATCCCTTTTATTTAGGTTTGGGATACACCCTTTGCCCTGAAGCAGGCAATTCCAGTAACAAGTAGATTATTTTATCAGTCAGGATTGACATGATTATTTGATGGGGAAGTTCATTGTCTCAATTAGATAGGGAGTGGCTGGTTTTGACCTTTCAGAGCTTCAAGGTTGACCAGCCTTCTAGCCTCCTGTTTACATCCATTTAGTGAGAACAATGTTTGGTTTCCGACAGGAAAGCAGATGCCTGCCCAGTGACACAAAGCCCTCCAGTGACCAGTTCCTGAAGATGTTGCCAAATATATGTTTTTGTGGGTTTTTTTTTGGGGGGGGCAGGGGGTTATTCTTTTCTTTTTTTCTGTGAATGTATGACTTTTGGCAGTTCCAAGCCCTCACTAATGCCTTCTTCCCCCATGGATCCTCTTTATTCTTAAATCTTCCCAAAACTGCATATTTTATCCCTAAAATTCCTTTCAGAAATATTTAGGAAGAACATTTGCTTTCTGGTCCTGAATTTCCCCCATTATTACTCAGAGTTCCAGTAACCTGTTGAGGAGCTTAGAATAGGAGAGAAAGAAAGAGAGCTGTGTTTAAGGTCTGTTTCTGTTCCCAGCCCAGGATTATTTCAAAACAGGGGAGGGACTATTGATAAAAACCTCAAAATAAGTTTAGATATCTAAAACTAGAAGGATGAGAGAGAGCAGAATTTGTCACCTTATAACATAGCTTTTGAGATGTTAGCTATTTTAAGTTAGCTATTTTCAAGAAACAAAAGATTCAGGGGAAAGTATCTATTTATATAAAACCCTAATATGCAAATTGACCAAACAACAGAATGACCAGTTGCTATGCCATACATTGACCATGAGGAGATAGATGCTCAACACAGGAGCTGTCCCCCAGCACATAGGCCCTGACCAGTGGTAGTGGTGGGGGACAGGGCTGGTGAGCAGGCAGTGCCAAGCCATCCAAGGTGGGTGCAAGTGGGTACCCCCCAATTGCCCTTCTAGTTGCCCCGCAGATCAGCCCTGATCACTGGCCAGGCCTAGAGACCCTACTCATGCATGAATTTCATGCACTGGGCCTCTAGTAGTTTAATGTGTAATACATAGGGAGGAATCTAGCAAGGTTCATTTGTTTAAAGTTTTCTTTGTGTCTCATTTTCCCCTTTCTCTCTCCTTAGCTCCAGAATGGTGGCATATAAGCCTCCATTTAAACTTAATTGCCCTAAATACCACAAATAATGTATTCTTGGGTGTCGTATTCTTATGGTATTCCTATATTCACATAGGTATTAAATTTGGCCATTTTTACTGTTAATCTGTCTCAATATTAGTTTATTAGCTCAGTCAGAAAAATTTTGAAAAGTAAGAGAAAAGTTATTATTTTTCATCCATATAGGAAACTAGTTCTGGATGTCAGCAAACTTTACCCTTGAAGATATTTTCCATGTTGACAAGGGAGTGAGTCCTGAAGGCTTTTTGAGTATTTAGGACAATTTTAAATTTAGAGTTTTTGTGATTCCAGAGAAATCTGGGAAAATAGTTAAATTTTCCACTGCCCTTAAGGAGGGTACAAAATTGGCTATATGGAAGAATCAGTGGAGAGAGTGACTTCTCAGTTTTGGTTGTTCAATGGTACTGCAGACCATGGAGTAATGAGTGATTCTCAGAGATTAGAGTGGGGATGAATGCAGAAGCAGAGACAAAGAGAGGCAGAGGTCATCTCTGTAGATCACTGACTTCCCTATCCTCAATATAAGCCCCTGAAAATAAGGTGTCAGACTGTGGAGAAAGAAAAAGATGAGAAATCTTGAATGGACTATAAGCCTGAAATGACTAAAGATA
Organism: Lasiurus cinereus; assembly: GCA_011751065.1. Lineage (NCBI taxonomy): Eukaryota > Metazoa > Chordata > Mammalia > Chiroptera > Vespertilionidae > Lasiurus > Lasiurus cinereus. The sequence goes on along the minus strand of JAAGEH010000286.1, from coordinate 30,461,138 downwards.
GCAGGGAATGACTTTGTTTTCTGCCATTGGAAAGATGGGGCTTTACATTTATTTATTCAACATTTATTTATTGAAAAATTAGTATGTGCCAGCCACTGTTCTAGGTACATTTACATATATTTGGAGCAGAGAACTATGCCTTCATGAAACTTCATTGTAGCATGGTGACACAAAAGTGATTGGGAGGTTTGGATGGGGTGAGATTGTTGTAGTATTAAATTACTTTTAATGTAAGATTTAAGTAGACACCTGATAGAGGTGAAGTATCTTATCGAGCCAAATATTTTGAGGAAGAATATTCCTTGAAGAAGCAATAGCTAGAGCCAAAATCCTAGAAAAAGGAACTGTTGGAGCGTTGTAGAAAAGAGGTCAAAGACGTAGTGGAGGTCAGATCATTGGAGTTTTCAGCTCATTTTTACAGAATTTGGCTTTTACTTTGAATAAAACAGGATTCCATTAGAATGTTGAGAAGAATGAATCAACCTGATTTGCCTTTTCAAAGGATCATTCTGCTTGCTGAAGTGACTCCAGACAGAGGGAGCAAAGGTAGTTACAATGTGAGCAATTAGGAGGTTATTATAATCCAGGCAAGGAAAGATAGTGGCATTGTGAAGGTGAGCACAAGTGATTCCATTCTGAGTTTATTTTAAAGGTGGAGTCAACATAACTTCCTACTGATCTAAGATGAAAGATGTGACAGAGAGGGAGGAATAAAAAGAATTAGAAAATTTTCTGTCTTGACTTACTGAAAAAAAACAGTTGCATTCAAATAAGAATCAAGTTTGGTATTGGAGAAAAGATTAGGTGGTTGGTCTTAGACATATTAAGTCTGAAATGTCAATCTGGCAGTTGATTGAAATGTTGAGTATGTAATAGATACATGAGCCTGAAAGGATCTAGACTGGAGATATTAGTAAAGAGTTTTCAGCATAGAGAGAATATTTAAAGTCGTGCAGCTGAATTGAGGACTGGCTCCTCATTAACATGTTTCAGTAATCTTCTAAAAGACCTTCATCTTGCAAAAAAAATAATAAATCCTAAACAAAATACCAAAAGAACTACTCAAAGGCTCTGAAGAACTTACAAATCAGGCAGATTATGGGAAAAAATCGCCATTTGTGAGAAGTAATTTGCATTGAGCCAGTTTTTGATTTTTATAACTTTTAGCTTGAGTACTATCTTCAGTAGTTTCTGCAAGAAATGCTTTTTTTTTTAACTTTGTTATAAAAGCTTAAGTTTTTCTGGCTTGAAGAATCAGCAGGCGGTGTGGGGCAACCACAGAGAGTAGAAAGTGAATTGGGAAACAGAGAGCCCGAGAGGGAGAGCCCTACTTTCTATGTATACACTCTATCAAATCTCTGGCCAACACATGAACTATATATGACTAGAAATGATAGAAGTGAACTGACATTTGAGCTACCTCTGATGAGATAGTTTGTAGTTTGAGTTCAATTAAAACCATGAAACAAAAAAATTATTCTACTCTTAGAGGAATAAAATAGAATGCAGAATCTCCCTCTCATAGCATTTACAGTACTCTGAATATAATAAAACTGAAATCTTTCAACATATGAAGAATCAGGAAAATGTAACCATTCTGAAGAGAAATAGCTATCAATGGAAGCTAACTCTGAGGTAATGCTGATGTTGGAATTAGCAGACAAATGATTTTAAAGTAGCTATGTTAACTGTACCCAATGAGGTAAAGTAAGGGTGCTTATAATGGATAAATACAGAAGATCTTAGCAGTAAAACAGAAAACATAAAAAAGAACCCAATGAAAATTCTAGAACTAAAAAACACTCTACCTGAATTAAAGAATTCCCTGGATGGGCTTAACAGTAGAATGGAGATGACAAAGAAAGAGTAAATTTGAAGAAAGATCAGTAGACATTATTCAGTCTTAACGAAGCAAATAAAAATAAATAAATAAAGATCTAGAAATTTGAACAGAGATTTAAGAATGTGTAGACAATATCAAAAGGTCTAACACAACTGTAAAGTCCAGAAAAGAGAAATAGGAATGGACTATAAAAAGTAAAATGTCTGAAAAATTTTAAAATTTGGTGAAAGACACAATACTCTAGATTCAGGAAGCTAAGCAAACCCAGGAAACTAAAGGTAAAAGAATATCTTGAAAGTACCAAGAAAAAAATGAGTCATTACCTGTAGAAGAATGATTCATAAAATCACAAACCTCTAATCAGAAACCATAAATACGACAAGATGATGAAACAACATCTTTAAAATGCTAATGTAAAGTTCTGGAACTTTGTAAGATCATTAAGAAAGTAAAGTAACCAAGCAATTAGGTGAAGTGATAAGAGATAGAAGAAATACTTAATGGAAGGTATGTTGGAGGGATTGATCAACTGTGAAAAATGCTGCGATTATGACCAGAACAGAGAATTGAATATTGAACAACAAGGACATCAGTTATAATATCAGTAGAAATAGTTTTGATAAAATGATGGCTGAAAGTTTAATTGGAGTGGTTTTAAGAGAGAATGAGAAAAAGAATAGAAAATTATAAGTTAAGGCAACATTTTCAAAATTTTTTTCTGTATAGGAATGAAAGAACTGTAATAGTAGTTAATGTGAGGAGTATGGCCAACAGAAGGTTTTGTTTTAATATATTAATTAGCATAATCCATAAAAAAGCAAAGAAAAAGTGACAATTTGGATAAAAAGAGATAAATTGTCCGGTGTTTTCATATTTTTTAGAAGAAAAACAAAATAAAACAGCCAACTGAATTAGAATAAAAAATCATATACATGAATATGACTTGAATTCTCATATTTCCTATATTGGGAAAAACTCTGCTCCACAGATTTTACTATTTACAATTTGGTCAGTTGTCAATGTAAAAATATTTGAAGAGTATGTCTATTAAAATTATGTAAAATCATATATGATATTATAGAGTCATAACTTTGATTTCTTCCTTTGGGTTTTTCATTTATAGCCATTTCCTAAATTATAAACAGTGTTTCAAATGTTGGTAAGTTAAAAATTCCAAATGCATTTTTTTCTAATAATATTGATGACATATTTAACTTGGCAAGTCCAAAAAATCCTACATGTGACTGAATTGTAATACTAATTACCTGGGAAGTTTCAGCTATTTAGACTTTTATTTCTATGGAAAAACTTATTCTACCCAAGATTCTGGAACACATCTCCCATTATGAAGTGGGCTTGACGGTGGGAGTGGAAGCACAGCCTCCTATTCACACTCCCTACCCTCACCTTCCAGCAATGAGGGTAGGACACTGAGGTTCTCATGGCATCAAGGATTTAAGCAATGGGATAATGAAGGTCCTGGACATTTATTTCTTCACTAGTGAAAATTAAATCAAGAGCTAGAAGGAATTCACTACAGTTATAGTGATGAGAAGGAAGTTTCAGCAGCTAGAGTGTGTTGGTGAGCATATATATATATATATGCATGTTAAAGCCTTTCTGTGCTATTTAAGGTATTGTGAATGCCTGTGCTTGTTTGTCTATGTGTACTTACACCTGTGTGCTGTTATTTCTGTACATATTGAAGTCTTATTGACCTGAAAATCCAACATCTAAAAATGTCAATGAATAAACTTTTGTTCAGATCTTTGATTTTATAATTAAGAGATATATGTCCATTAAATAAACTAAAAGTAGATTCCCTCACATCTATTTTAAAGTGTGTATAGGAAAATCCCACTTTCCATGCATGTGCACTTAAAAGATCCTGCAGTGGTAACAATGTATGTATTTAATGATGATGCTCAAGGCAAGAAGTGAATCCTGAAGGGAATTCTGAGTCACCATAGCTAAATATTTATAAATCTTTGAACATTGATAAACCATATAATTCTTGGATAAAAGAAATGTTGACCAGAACAGCTCCCAATTACAGGGATGAGAACTTATGGTTGTTTCCTTAAATTTCTTATAGTTGTTTTTTTAAATTCCAAGTTAAGTGAAAACAATTGGAGAGACACTTTATTTAGAAATATTGAAGTATTTCTTTTTTTTTACTTTTCATTTTGATCTTCTGAGTCATCCATTCACTATTTTCTACTATCTTGAAATGTAAAGCTGTTATTTTTTAATACGATTTGGACTTTAAGAATTGGAGGTGAGGATATAGAATGATTTTAAACTTGCTGGATGGAATCTTTTTTTTTTTTATCTCACACACATTGAGGAAGCATTTGAGATCAAAAGATTTAGAGTCATTGTAATTACGATTCATCTCGAGTAAGAATTACAGCTAAGTAATTTTCTTTTCTTGTCTCAAAAGAAATGGGTACACAGATGTATATTCTGAATACTTCCAGAATCTTAATTGCCTGCCATGAGGTACTATTTAGGAACATAATTAAATGGGTTAAGACACATTTATATACAAAGGAAACCTCTAAGTAAAAGAGAATGTACTTGTTAACATTACTTCTGAGATTGAATTTAAGATTTATAGCATTCTTGTTTTTTAAAGTTGCATATGGTTTATGTACACATTTTTAGAAATGAAATCATTTGAAATTACATATTTTATGCTGATTCATTGGCATTGTTTCTCAAATACCAGTTGCTATTTCAAAGCTTACTTTTCAAAACCTGCACATTCTTAAATGCCAAGATCTCTTCTCCATAATCTTGTTCTTCTAAGATATCCCTGGTGTTGTTATCAGGAGCCATTTGTTCAATGGTTACCTGTGGGGTTTTCTTAACCTTTTATAAACTTAAATGCCAATCATAAAGTGGAATATAATTATGTTTTGTGATTTCTTTGACCTTTGAAAGCTAATGAGTAGCCTCAAGTATTTAAATAATGGCTCGAACCTTCTTAATTTATATAAACTGTCTATAGTAACTTTACTTTGTTTAATATGCCACCTGAGGAGCTTTATCTTCGATTTTTGTACTCATTTGAGAATGTGCAGTGATACGTGACATTGATGTGAGCCTTTTTATATGAGATAGTCATGCTAAGCTCCATTTTAAAACCGTATACTGACTTCATAAACTAATATATTCAAATCAATGTTTGTATGCTAGATCAGTAAATTTAATATTTTGTAGCAAATGTTGTTAGTCTTTTGTAAACATACTAAAACTTTTATAGTCAAATAATTGTTCCTGTGTTTTCACATTGCAAATTTATATGGACATACTTTTCAATTAAAATTAAAGTATCTATGTTAAACTTACAAAACTATACCAAATGACTTAATATTTAATTATAATAAAAAGATATTAAATTTTTTAAAATTTTTATTGAAGGATTTACTGATGTTCTACATTAAAAATAATCAATAAATTCAAAAGATTAATTAGGTACACAGGTTATTTTCTTTTTAAAAATCGAAATATACTAAAGTATACATTAGATATTGATCTGAATAAGGATACATTGTTATAAAAGAAGCTGTGGAAGAAAAAACGATTATAAGTAAGAAAACACTTTTAGAAATTTCTCATTGAGAATTAACCTTAGTATCCCAGAATTGGGCTAGCTAGGTATTTCTGAATTTGAATCCTTGTTCTGAAATGTGCCCACCTTGTGATATTAAGCAAGTTCTGTAACAATGAGCAGCTGTTTTCCCATGTGTAAGATAGGAAAATAATTATAAAGACTAGAATAATTACACCAAATATTTATTATTTCTTGATATTTCCATGGACACTAAATAAATGCTACCTCATTATTATTTTTCCCACAGAAGAGATGGCTTATTACTTTTTTTAAAATTAAATCCTTATTATTCAGATTATTACATTTGTTTCTCTTTTTTCCCCTCCATAGCTCTCCTCCCCCCAGCTCCCACCCCACACGCTACCTTTACCTCCCCCTCCATTGACCTCATCCATGGGTGTATGATTTTTTTAAATATATTTTATTGATTTTTCACAGAGAGGAACGGAGAGGGATAGAAAGTTAGAAACATCAATGAGAGAGAGACATCAATCAGTTGCCTCCTGCACGCCATTACCAATGTATGTGCCCCTGACCGGAATCGAACCTGGGACCTTTCAGTCCACAGGCTGACGCTCTATCCAATGAGCCAAACCAATTTCGCCCATAGGTGTATGATTTTTGTTCAGTCTTTTCCTGCACACCCCTCACCCCTTTCCCCCCTGAGAATTATCAGTCCACTCCCTGTCTGTGCTCCTGATTCTATTATATTCAACAGTTTATTCTGTTAATTAAATTTTTAATTCACTTAATTTTTAGATTCACTTGATAGATATGTATTTGTTGTTCATAATTTTTTATCTTTTACCTTTTTCTTCTTCCTCTTCTTAAAGAGTTCCTTTCAGCATTTCATATAATACTGGTTTGGAGTTGATGAACTCCTTTAGCTTTTTCTTCTCTGTGAAGCTCTTTATCTGCCCTTCAATTCTGAATGTTAGCTTTGCTGGATAGAGTATTCTTGGTTGTAGGTTCTTGCTATTCATCACGTTGAATATTTCTTGCCACTCCCATCTGGCCTGCATAGTTTCTGTTGAGAAATCAGCTGAGAGTCGTATGGGTGCTCCCTTGTAGGTAATTAACTGTTTTTCTCTTGCTGCTTTTAATATTCTCTCTTTGTCTTTTGCTCTTGGTATTTTAATTATGATGTGTCTTGGTATAGTCCTCTTTGGATTCTTTTTGTTTGGGGTTCTATGTGCTTCCTGGACTTGTAAGTCTATTTCTTTTACCAGATGTGGGAAGTTTTCAGTCATTATTTCTTTAAATAGGTGTTCAGTGTCTTGCTCTCTCTCTTCTTCTGGCACCCCCACAATTCTGATGTTGGTATGCTTGAAGCTTTCCCAGAGGCTCCTTACATTATCTTCACATTTTTGGATTCTTTTTTCTTCTTGCTTATCCAGTTGAGTGTTTTCTGCTTCTTTATATTTCAAATTTTTGACTTGATTCTTGCCTTCCTCTAGTCTTCTATTAGGTCTCTGTATAATGTTTTTATTTCAGTCAGTGTATGTTTAATTTCTAGTTGGTCCTTTTCCATCTCTAGTTGGTCCTCTTCCATCTCTAGTTGGTCCTTTTCCATCTCTAGTTGGTCCTTTTTCATCTCCTACTGGGTCTTGCTAAATTTATCCATCTTTTCTAGGATATTCTTGAAAAACCTTATAAGCGTGGTTTTGAACTCTATATCCAGTTGTTTGTTTTCCTCCATTTCTTTTGTTTGTGATCTCTTCCTTTGTCTCCGCATTTTCACTATGCTAGGAGAACTTTTGTGCTGGATTCAGCCTTATGATACAAGACTTGCAAAACTGCAAAAGCCTCTCTGTTGAGCTTGGGATGGGTGGAGTCTCAGGGCTTAATGGACAGCCTTGCCTTTCAGTCGGCTCCACCACTGGGTCTCATGTGACTGGGCAATCGCTGGAGCAGTCCCTGTGTGTGCGCACTCGAGCAGTGTCTCTAGACTGCTGCCTCTCTGGCTCCCTTGCCCTCCAGGACCATATGAGTCTGGGTGCCCAGGGTCTTGCCCAAAACTGGGGTTTAGTGGAGTTAGAAGTGGTGCAGTTTGGAGGCTCCATCTCATGCCCACTCGTGAAAGCCAGTGGCACAATCAGCAGTCAGTCTTTTGCGCGCAGTGCCGTGCATGCCACTAGACTTCTGCCCTTTCTCAACTCCCCTAAATTTCCGTGCATTTCTTCCTTTTCACAGTCCTAACTCCCCCCGTTTGAGTTTCGGCTGGATCTGGGGTTTAGTGCCGTAGGATAAGGGGTTTAATGGAGTCTCCGTCTCCCTCCTGCCAGAGAAAGCCAGTCTGGTACTCCAGCACCCGCTCTCTCCACAGCTTTTTGCAGCTCCTCTGGGTCTCTGTGAGCCCCTCTCTTTCCTTCTAGTTGTAGGATTTCTACTCAGCCAGCTTTCCTGTGGTTCTAGATGATGTCCATTCTGTCTTTTAGTTGTAGTTTTGAAATTGTTGTGTAAGGCAGCAATGTAGGTGTTTACCTATGCTGCCATCTTGGATTCTCTTGGCTTATTACTTTTTAATTGTACTTTGATTATAACCAGAAATTTTGACTCAGATTTAGCTTTAGATGACCTTGAATTATTAAAAAACAAAAACAAAACACCGAAATATTCCTCAGTGTTTTAAGATCTGACACCACTAAAGTGTTTCAGAGAATTCAAAGGCATTTTTCTAAAATTTAACTATTTAAGTATCATTTAATTGAATGTATACATTTTGGTATATTTGATAATTATGGTGAGGCTCTATAATTAATCATATATTGACATATTTTTATTCATTGTATTTTCTTTCTTAATAAATAGAGGGTTATATAAAAATCACATAAGTCATTAAGTAAGTCAGTATTACTAAAGAGAAATCCTAAACTCTCTTGCCTATATGTTGGTATGAATATATTATTTTTGGTGTTAGTTTTTTTTATAGTTTTTATTTCAAAAGATGTTTATAATGTGTGTATTTGAGTATCAGCAACTAATATGCCATAATAATTTTGAAAGAATGTTTGCTATTGTATTGTGAATGCACATAATTTGAGGGTTCTAGTACCACTAAGCCATGCTTTAGTATTGAGGAATCCTATCTAATAAAAAAATTATATGCAAATTGACCATACCTCTGCTACACCCACAAGCCACACCCACCAGCCAATCAGGAGTGAGTATGCAAATTAACCCAACCAAGATGGCTATATCCATTGAGTGAGCAGGAGGCTGGTGTTTCCCCAGCAATGGAGGAAGCCAAGCTTCCCGTACACCCTGGATGGCTATAGACTCCACTCAAGGCTACAAAATTTCACTTATAGAAGATAAATAAGTCCCAACAAAAATGGCTGCAGCCACTGAGTGAGCAGGAGGCTTGGGTTTCCCTGACGATGGAGGAAGCCAAGCTTTTTGCCCTCCCTGGCCTGCCCTAGCTCTACTCAAGGCTACAAAGTTTCAATTATAGAAGATAAATAAATCCCAGGTAGCAGGGCCTCTGCTTGGGTCGTTGGAGGGCATGGCTGGCCTGCAAACCACCACAGGCTCCTCGCCTAGGCCACCCCATTCCCCAAGGGAACTCCCACCCTTCAGGGAAAACAAGCCGGCCCCCACACATGCACCAAGCCTCTATCCTATCTATTAAAGGAGTAATATGCAAATTGACTGTCACTCCAACACATAAGATGGCTTCCCCCATGTGGACACAAGATGGCCACCACAAGATGGCCAGTAGGAGAGGGACCAGGTCTGCAAGGGAGGGCAATTGTGTGCAATCAGGCCAGCAGGGGAGGGCAGTTAGAGGTGACTAGGGCTGCAGGGGAGGGCAGTTAAAGGTAAACAGGCTAGCAGGAAAGTAGTTGGGCATCAATCTGGAGTAGTTAGGGGGCAATCAGGAAGGCAGGCAGGTGAGCAGTTGGGAGCCAGCAGTCCTGGATTGTGAAAGGGATGTTCAACTGCCCATTTAGGCCCAATCCAGTAGGAATCCCAGATTGGAGAGGGTGCAGGCTGGGCTGAGGGACACCCCTCTTCCCCATGCACAAATTTTGTGCCTCAGGCATCTAGTGTGTGTGTGTGTGTGTGTGTGTGTGTGTGTGTGTGT